>CM040745.1:37218840-37943840 GCA_022829145.1 Albula goreensis
TGCCGCCGAGCTCATTTTCAATGGGCCTATACAATTATATTTTCCCCCTCATGCGTTAAGTTATAGAGAGGATCAGGTCTGAATGTATTATTTCCTCTTTGTAATAAAGTATGGTATGAAGGAACATCTTTAAGTCTTTTGTTTCAGCTTTAGCAGGATGAGAGAGTGAACATACCAGCAATTCGGTTTAAAGGAATGATGAACTTTAACCTCAACTGTTAGTCTGAGGGAGACAGGTCAGCCAATGAAATACTGCTTCAGTGGTATACTTCTAATTCAGACTAACATATAGTGAACCCATTCATTTCAATCACTATATAATACCATAAATTAGAAATGAAACACAGTAAGTAGAAGCTTTTGTAATTATGCTATATTTAAAGGGGTCCGTATAAGAGAACCTCTAACCCAATTCCTATCGTAAATTAATCTTAACTGAGAAATACTTAGTACATAGTGCCCCAATTTTGCATCCTAAATTCCAAATGAAAAGTTATTCTTTTCATCTTGGATGTCAGTCTTGTAAATCCTGAGAATTTTAGAAAAAAAATGCACTGGTTTAAGTAACCTATTTTTTTAAGTGACCATTTCTGCACATACATATCAAATTTCATGATCACTGGTTGATGTATTATAGGATTTTTATGATGAGGAAATATGATGGTAAAATTGCTCTGAGTAAGAACTGGTGTCTGGAGAGCTCAGGTTAATATCTCCAGGGGTATGTTCAAAAAGTCAACACTGTCTCCTTTTCTTCACTTCCACCTTCACTCCTGTGTTACCTGGAAACTGGTATTTGTGTTGCCATATTACCTGGTGTCCCAATAGTGCGGGGGATGAAAGAAACTGCTTTCAGCAGCTAATGACAGTTGCTACGGTGGAGGATATTCAGGAAGTATTTCCTCATTTCTGGGCAACACCACTGTTCTTACTCCCAGACGGACACCCAGCTAAAGGACACACAGTTAGCGGCACCACGACCGGCCCCCGAAGGCGAAAAATCAATAGCTTTTAAGGCATCGCATAGGCTGGCCCCGAGTAACTTTTCTGAGCATGCTCCGATGGAAGAACACGAAAAAGCTGAATGAACCCTACAGACTGCTCATAAGACAGGGCATGTACACATACAGATGAAGTATCGGATAAATACATAGTATAGTGTATATAGTAAAATAAACAAATGTTGTATAAAATGTAACACAGAAAAATCAAATACTCATATGTGTCATAAAATGTATGATGTTACATGTGCAGAAAGCAATGTCCAGACCCAGGGAAGTGAATGTTCTCATTGGTACATTTGCTCATAATTTAATCATAATCAACAGACGGCTAAATCTGTTCTCTATCCCAAGATTTGAGACAGTTGGTTAGCAGTCTCAAAGTCGCATCTGTCTAGTATGTGAGACCCATCCATAGCACATGTCAGCAAGTTCATTTTTATTGGTTGAATTTAGTAGTGGAACAGTTTACACTCTTTAAAATAAAAAGTTCTATTGGGCACCCTTAATCGTTCTTCGTTTGTCCCTCCAGGTGGACCTTTTTAAGGGTTTTTCCTATGTGCTGATATCTCTAAATGATTCCTATGAAAGCCCTCAGAATAAAATTCTACACAGTACGATTTGAGATATCAATAAATAAGAAGATCCTTAAAGGGTTGTCTCAGGGAGACAAACAAAGAACCTGAAGGAACCTTTTATTCTGTGAATACATTAGAACATATGGGTGGTACCTGTTGCGTGTATCAGATTGTCCATCGCTGACCCTCACCAAAATTAAACGCTTGAGCACTGGGCAGCTCCAAAGTCCAGAATTCAATTCCAGGACAAAAAAAAAAACCCAGAATGAAAAACAAGCTAAATATAATGATTGCCTGCTATAAGACCAACAGGGGACAGAGAGAGAGGAACAGATTATTTGAATGCCAGACAGAGACAGTGAAATGGAATGGTTTATGTGTTTGCTTATTTATGTTTCTTGATTTTACAGACAAAGATACTATCTATTTGTTTTGGTCTTGTGAATGAGGGTAGACTGTGTACAGAAACTGAAATTAGATACTCTACTTAACCCAGTGGATGCCACTTAGTCGTACATCGCGGCCAGTGCAGTCTAAACCATGGTATTCTAAATTAAGCTCAAACATATTTTTATAGTTAAACAATACACTGAAACAATACTTCTCTAAACTTCATAAAATGTATGATTGACAGGTTAAAAAACTGTTAATCCTGGGATGTTGCTAGACCTTCATCACGACTGGGGCACAGGTCCCCAGTACCCACATCCTCACACTTGCAATTTATGATACATTTTTAAAAACTAGTTATTTTTCATGATCATTTACTAGGGCACAACAAATTATTACTGGGTCGCGTGCCCCAATGAATAGGGTCTGGTGACGCCCCTGTGTTAATCTATGACATACAGATCAATACTCCAATTCATAGCAATATTGGTATATTATCTATGGATACATCACTTACTTTATATTTCCTGTAAAACTGTTCTATTCTAAAAGCCAGAAAGTCTTACAGATATGAGTTACTGTCATTCTCAGGAAGCATTCTATGTATACAGTGTAATGTGAGGAACGGTGTATTGGGCTCTGGCTCTGTTAACGTGTTATTTAAGTTGGCACACGGGCTCGAGCGGTGCCACCTTTCGATCACGCTGTCGTCCCGCACCGCCGAAACCTCCAGACGACCCCCGTCCGATCCCCAGCGGCCGTCGGGCCTCCTCTCTCCGTTTGAAAAATCAGGTGTAAAATGACACCTGGGTATTTTTCCATAACACAGTCGTTCCTGTTTCCATAGGGTCTGGGGTTGTGCCACACAGATTACACAGCTGCAGAGTCCTACCTACGCCAGCTGTCAATCTTCGCCATATGAAAACATTTCTCCTGCAAATTATCATTACACTCAAAGCAATGTGAATGTTGACACAAAATGAATAACAGACCCGAGTAACCAAGCTTGTTTATGTTGATACGTTAATGGAAAATTAGCGAGGTATAGCACATTTTCTTAAGGCACTGCGTCTGGAATTCAGTGACTTCCAATATGCTTACACCTTTTGTAATGGCCTTTTTACCTGAACGTTACTGTTCGGTATGGATGGATTGAGAATGGGACTGTAAGAGTTTCTATGATTCTACTCCTATGATATTATACTTTAGGCACAAATTTTGGCACACGCAATTTCAGTGACATGATTTGTGATTGGAACAAATTAACTTCCTAAACCAATCACATGCTCTCTTAGTTTTTTTGCTCCAGCACCATTATTTAGCATGTACTGAATGCATAAGCAAAGGCCCTTTATTTATATTCATTTAACATGCTGCTTTGCGGTTCGCTTTAACTCGGTAGCTTGGCATATTAAAGCTTGCATAACCAGCAGCAAAACAACTGTAAGGGTATTGCCATGTTCTGAGTTTATCGTGCAGCTCTACACCAGCACCATCACAATTAGGTAACACCTGTTCGTCCCTTTCCCCAATAGAACTGCTGGGACAAAGCCAAGGGGATAAAGACATGGGATGACAATACTACAGCCAAATAGTTTTTCGTGAGATGACGTACAGTGGGCATCTGCATGGTTACGACATGAAGTTCAGAGTTTGTAACTGGCAGCATTATGCAGGATGGAAAGTGCATTCACAACAAAACGTGAGAGACAAAATATGTCTATTTCAGCTTCTAGCCGGAGCTTGCAGCTCAACAGCTTGCAAAGAGGTGTGAATTGACAGTCGCACAGGTGGTTTCCTCATTTCACAACAGAACTGAGGACCATTTAAAATAAAGGAACCATCTCTGGTTATTAGTTTTGGCTGAATGGTTTGGTATTTTTGGCCTGCAGATTATGTTCGATATTGTCAACATGGTGAATGTGTTGTCAAGGCTGTTTGATATGCCAAATCATTCTGTTCTAATTCAGAAAGGGGAGAAACTCCAGCTTCAGCAATACTACGATGCATTCATTCCTCTACACCAGTTGATTTCACTAATCAGCTCCCTTACCTGGATGAACAGGTGTGCTAATTACAATCAGCTGGTTCAATACGTGGCTTGAGCAAATACATGGTGGTACTTGGGCCCCATCCGAAATTGCGTACTGTGCCCTGTATAGTAGGCAAAAATCAGTAAACGTAGGATGTAGTGTGTCAGAAATCTCAAATCAGTATGCAAGCCATCCCAAATGGCCTACTGCTTCCTTCAAAATTCTATCCCACAAGGCCTTTGGGCAGATAGATACCAAAGAAGAAGACGGCTGAGACAGTTCTTTGCATATGAAGTTTGATGACTGAAGAAAATAGCAACCGTAGTATGTCCGATAACTTACGTACTGCACTGGATTGTAGACACTATGTTGACGTAAGAGCAGTACGCTTTTGTTCAAATTTAGTAGGCACTGATGAGTATGCGATTTCGGACGCAGGGTTGTACTTTCCTAAGCCAGGGTTTAACAACTCAGCTCTAACCTGATGGGATTTGCAGCTCTACGACCATCACGCACGACCGCATGGTGCGTGTGCCATACCACACGTGTCACATGGGGCGGCCGTCGTGGGTTTTCGGTTTCAGCTCGCCCTTTTCCCCCCTGCAATCATGTGAAATTGACAGTGGCAGTGCAAATGATCTGTAATGAGAAAAGTGCTCTCTCTCTCTCTTTGACAGAGGGGAAAGTGGGGTACGAAAGGGATATTTCCTTTTGTTTTGCTTCCTCCACGGAGGGGGGTCAACGAGGGCAAGTGTGACCCGGGCTGTTTTGTCTGTCCTGTTAATCACTCAAAGGGCCGTTATAAAAGAACAGTGCAGCACATAGCAGGTGCAAAAAAATACCATATTTCAAACAGCAATAATAACACATTAATTATTATACCATACGACTTACCAGTCTGCCAAACACCAAAAATCAGTCATCTAAAATTAAAGTCTGTCTTCAACGCGGCAACAACTATATTTCAGTCAGAAAATGACCAGGACCCCTGAGAAGAATAAGAGCTATTTTGGCTTACAGAAGTGCTTTTGGCCTACATCTCATCTCAAATCACCATTTTCAGAAATGGGCCCCTTCCTAGTGTGGGAGATCACCACTGCAAGTAAATAAATATAGTGCATTGCATATGTATGTTATACTATATTGCATAGTATACATACAATTACATTCAAACAAGAATATGTAAACAAAGGTTACTGTACACATATCCTTATTAAAACTGTTCCATTATTTTCATAATAAAACAGTACCCTTAATCAGTGTGCTTCTGGAAATATAGACTGGTATTTTGGAAGTTTTCTTCTTCAGAAATTTTTACCCAACCTATATATAACAAAAACTGCCCAATTTATTCACAGACACAGCTTGAAGGGTGAGTCAGATTCTCATACTAATCCCCAATGTCTGTCATAGCTTTGAATAGTCCTCCAGTGTTTTGGTACATCTAATTTTAAAATATGTAGGTGTGGGAAGTATGGGAGGGGGGGGGTATTTTAATATAGCTCTCAAGCAGTGGCTTAATGCCATAACTCATAATGTCTTTTGATTAAAATGTGTTCTGAATAACAGATTTCACATATGAAGGAAAGCACATATGCTAATAAAGGTAATACACTGCATGAAGAACACTTACAGTATAAATGTTTGACTTTCACTGAAGCAATCTGATATTCATGGCTGGTCTGACAGTTTAAATATATGCTTCAACTTAACCTCAGTACTCGAAAGAAACTTGTTTAAATTAAGCTGCCATGAACAAGCGACTACTCTGATTCATGTGATGTTGAGTCCTTGTTTCTCTCCTAACTGCAAACGGACCAGTGATTTTGTGCTGCGTATATTATCAGGAAGTAACAAAATCATCTTGTGTTTAGCGGGTTGTACACCTGCATGCACCCGGCTGACCAGTAGTGGTCGCTAGAGAGTAATGAGAGTACTGAATTAGCTTTACCCCCATTATTCGTTGGTTGATATGTCACAACCAACGAATTGCTGGTTTGCTGGTCCCTTTTTCCTGCGTTGCTTTATTTTTAAAATCAAGACCCAATAATTTTAGCATGTACTGTGCAATTGTCACACATGATTACCAAAACAGAAACGAATAACAGCCTATTCTGTGCTTTGCAAGAACTGCGTCTTGATGTAATTTTTTGGCTGCACACTACCTCTTGGTGCCTAACTCCAGTAGTTCTGTCAATGAGGAGACCAATATCGTTCTTTAATGTTTCCATTTGCTGTTAACTAAGAAGAAATACCAAAACAGAAATATGTTTCCCTGCAACTTCCTTTACACCTTACTGACACTACAATCTCCCATGATGCATTTCTCTCGAGTTTGCCCAAAACAATGTAGCAACCATGCAATTCAGCCTCACCAAATAAGCCAGTGAAGAAAAAAAGATGGATCACCATGTAGAGAAACCAAGTAAGAAATCTGTCTATCACATTAGCTGTCTTATGGATGTTCTGTATTTAAACTAATTGTGAGGAAAATTATTCAAAATGAATACCAATTACAGCAATATAATTTATATTAAAACAAGATTCATGTTTATCAGCTTTGATGAAAATGCACAAAGCAAACTGAACTAGAATGTTCCTCATCTTCTACTTCCTATCTGCAGGCTATACGTCTCTGGATGAGGTTTGTTAACGGTGCCACACAAACTCTTATGTATATCAGTTCCTTCTTTAGAGAAGCTCCTATGACTCCTATACATTTGACATTTGTTCTTCATTATAAGACATGACGAAATGACCAGTCCTCTATTACGTGTACACGCTGGTATTAGAAATGGGAAGGGGGTAGGGGTGCGGGTGTCCTTTGGGAGCTCTCAGAATAAAAACGGCAGTTCATGGTGCAGCTGTGAGCCCCAGCTGGGTGACCCCGCCCCCCACAATGGAAAGGCAACAATAAGCATCTCCAGGAAGAAGTTTGACAAAGTGTCTGTGCCAATTAAAATCTTGATTCAAGAACTGATCTTATGTTGACTTAAGTATTGCTCAAATGGCATAGACAATATGTCATTGTCTACAGTGTGGTGAGGTGAGGGCCAGTTGACACACCTTCACCTTATGAATTATTCATAGATCAGATCCAAAAATGTATTTTTTTGTCTCTAACCGCAAAAGGAATGGAAATGATACGCCTTAAAACCACTACATTTAAATTTAGCACAAGTATCTCGAGATTGCACTTTGACATAAGTACTAGAGGCCCTCATCTTGCGTACACGATGGATTTTGTTATTATTTAATACAATGCGTGACATGTCAGGAGAACAGCACACCCACGATCTCATAAAATAGAATTATGTGATCAAACGTGATTATTTATGCACTATTGTATCTCTCCCAGGAAATATCTTTGAAGAGAGCTGTGGGTCAAAACTGCCTCTGTTGTGATTTTCTTTGCCATGTATAAATAGTGCTAAGAACATCAATCTTGGGTTAAGCTGTGCTCAAGTTCAGGGACACTTAAAGCTAGCTACATTTGTGCACTCTGCTTGCCACAGCATAGGACAACCCACATCAACTACATGAACTAAAAGAGCAGCTTTTTACTTGTATTTAGTAGTAGTTTCTACTGTTCCTGAGAATGGGATCTAATGGTTTTGTGAGCTAACAGCACATGTTAGCTTTTAAATCTTTATTTGTTTAACAAGAAGTTCAGCAGAAAAGTTACTCGTTCTTATCCTCCGTTTAAACCATGGTAAACAAAGCAAATAGGGAATGCATGGCATTCTGCTGTCAATAAATCATACAGGGCCAGTTTCCCGGGCATGGAGGAAGCCTAGAAAATCAGTGAAGATCTCCACTGAAGAAACGTTTTTCGTCTAGGACTCGGCTTAGTCCTCATCGGGGAAACCAACCCAGATGATTGGAATGATATAGATATAGAATAGATTCACTCTTACCCTACATGTTGATTTGGGTTAGCAGGTCAACCATACAACACACAACATTAAGAACTAAGCCGATGGGGAGGCGTCCTCAAACAGAAAAGTTTTGTTATCCTCACGCATAGGTAGTTATTTTAAGCCACCTGTGACACATTGTCTAAACAGGCGATGCATGTGCTACGTGCTCTGACATTCGATAGGACACGGATCCCATCCTTAGTTTGTGACGTTACGCTCTGTGCATGTTAAAGGTGGGGGGGGGGGTGTTTAGTTATTGATTTCGGGACTGCGCCGAGACTGTTTTCATTCTAATCCTCCATGTGTGCATGTTTTTTTTTCTTTCATGGCATGTATTTTCACTTTCGCCCTTTCGCTCTACCTTTCAAACACGGACTACCAGGGCGGGCGGCCGTGCTTTCCGTCCCCCCGCATCCCTCGGTGCTTTTTGTTGAATCTTTGGGAAGGTCAGGAGGGCTGCCAAACCCCCGCGCTCGAGCTGCGACAAACATCTCACTCATCCAGGGCCAAATCAGGACCAGATGGGCAAAGTCAACATGGGGGAACCGCAGACAAGCTGAAGGTTTCTTTTTATGTTCTTCTTCAGGCCAGTGTATTTATTTGTTCACTTGCCTTCCCTTGTGCCCGCAGTTTCTTTGGGGGTCTTGTGTCAGACACCAATGTAATAATACATCAGTCACGAAACGCGCTCGTCCCTGAAGTTAGCGATGGGCCCGCTCGCTTGTGCACATACGCCGAAAGTGCCGATTCACTCACTGGCTCATATTGTCGATCTACGGTTAAATTCAGATCAAAACATGACTGCTTATGTTGGATTTTAAATAAATAGCCTCAGCTGGTGCGAGAGTGTGTGCGTTTATGTGAGCAGGATGTGGTTTGCACTATCAAGGGAAATAGCATCTTGGATTCTGATATCGATAGCACTCAGTAATATGGAATCCTATTCAGTTCAAATATCTGCTGATTTACAGTTGTGATTAAGTATGCTAAAGTGAAAATACTGTGAGTCCCATAAATTATGATTATTAAACCTAAATAAAAAAAGATTAATCACTGGTAACGTAACATGTTTACTGTATTGGACATATACTTGTGTTTGCACATTGTTTTTAAATGAACTTTTGTAAATTGTTATCATTGTTTTGCCTAGTTTTGATAAATATAACAAGTCACAAATCATAACCGTGCATACTTTCTATGCCCTGCCAAGGTCTGGACACAATCTTTGCATATGGGATTAAATCATAACTGTAAAACATGAGGTTCTGAAAAAGTGAAGGTTTGAAACTAGCAGTCATAGATGAATAGCACAAACATACGCTCTTCCTGGTTAGCTACATTACGGTGCTGAGACGATGATTCATTTGCAGGGATCTGGAATACATGCAGTCATCCCTTTATAAAAACTCTTCAGTCAGACGTGGTGTCTCTCCGAACTGTGTTTGTGGAAATGCTGTGTCGTTTCTGTGAGCACTGGGGAAGCCCTTCGAGGACGAACGTCTCCCAATGATCCGGGGATGCGTAGGTCAGCTCCGTCACACGTGGTTATCGCAATAAATCAATAACAGACGCTAATGTGAGGCACAGCATGGACCGTTTCGGGGGAAGGGAGGGCACAGGGGAGCAGGCAGCTAATTGATGTAATAAGTGACGGTTTTTAAAAGTTATTATTAGCATTTTGAGACTACCTGTTATGCTCTTTTAAAGAGTCCCCCCCCCCCTTTCCTTTCTGTAGCAGGAAGTGAGAGGCCGGTTGGACAGGGGCAATAAAACGGGAATGCGGAGTTCCTTCATGGCTGAAGACGCTGGCACGGAGCCAGAAGATGGGAACGGGGGGTCTCAGGGGAGGGTTTGGGGTTGGTCTGGACCGCCTCCAAGTCCTGCTGCATGTTCTCAGAACCTTCCATGGCGGTTCCCAACTCAAAAAAAAAAACGAAAAAACTCTGCAACAGCTTTTCTTCCCCTGCTTACATACAGCACTGATTAGTTGCCAAGTCTCATATAGATAAAACATTTTCAATAAAAAACAGGCTTCCACTTCCAAAAAACAGTGCATCCAAAATAAATATATTAGAAAGAAATAGCATGACAGTGCATTTGGAAAAATTGATGCGTTTTTTGTTTTGAATTAGCATGCAAATTAAAGTGAAACGTAATGAACAATAACTTAACTTATTGTTATATTTCCCAGGACTGGCGTATCTTACTGAAGTCATTGAAGGCTTCACCCATTAATGTGCATTAATATTTAAAAAAAAAAAATTTAGAGAGGCATGAAGTGAACATATACAAATTTAGTAGTCAATGCTCACCGCTGTCTATGTCAGCATAATAGACTAACTCAAAAAGTGGATTTTGAATCTGTACTGTTGGAAAGAGTTTCTCTAATGGTTAACAAAGATTGTACGACCAAAACTCGCTACCAATTCACACCTGTAGAAGAAGCTTTGTGCCCCATCTATAATAGCTTCGGCTCTTCCCTATAGAAAAATATAATATACTAAAGTATATTTTAAATGTATTGTGAAGATAATCACGCCGTTGGCTGTGGCACAATATCAGCTAATTTATATAAATTGACCTTTGACAGAAAAACACGAAGAGGTCATTTTTGCTTGTTTTTGCCTGAGGCCCAGAAACTCTAGGGTTCTGCTGTATAATGAGAGTAACAAGTGGCCATGCGCCAATGGGGTATAGTAAAAAATGTTCCGTTTAAACTTTAAAATCTAACTTTGTATACACAATAGTTAAACCGACCTAACTTAAGTCTGACCCTACCTACACCAGGAGTACGTAAAGTGAACACATTGCTATATCAGAAACAGCCACTTTAGCCTTCAAAAGGTGACTTTCCGCAGTAATTGAACATTAGCCTAGCCAGCTAGCCCCAACTAACGGGAGACGCGTCTCATTACTTAACCACGTATTGAATGAGATTTTGCTGGAGGTGTATTTTAATGAGTAACCTGAACGTTGTCTCTGTGCATCATAATGGTGCCATAAACATCATTTTAATTTTCCTAAAGCATAGACTGTACAGCAATGAGCCAAAGAGTACACCATTGCTGTCAGCCGAAATTGCAGGGAAATTCAAGAGAAAATCATCCAGTTAATATCACGTTATTTGCGTACAAAAAAACAATAATGAAAATTTTACCGTTTAACGTTTATGAATATTATAAATGAATCATGGACATTTATGAGACATAGGAAATAGCTTAAGGTAAGGAATTTTTTGATCTTCGTTTTTATTGTTCGTACATTCATAAAACATGCCCAATGAACATCTATGAGGCCTGATAGATGGATATAAGAACTATCATCTAGGGAGTAACTGCCATATCATGCCAAGCAAAGGAGAATATAGTTCAAAAGAGAGTATTTTACAGAGGAAGTCTTAAGAGTCATTTGTCTGAACATTTATGTCACTAGATTTTAAACTGGATGGAAAATCTGATAGAATCCTTGGAATAAATCTTAAATCTTGTAGCAGGTACAGTCATGTTTTAACTCTCATGAACTACACAATGTGATCGATTTAACAAGAATAAATCAACTCTCACAAGCGGTGAGAATGACTTCTAAGGACATTATGAGATGCGCTGAAAGGAAATTTAAAATGAAATTAACATTAAAATAAAATGTTCGTATAACATTTATATTAAACTGTGTACTATGAAAAGAATAAACAGGGAGTGTATCTATACAACTTGTGAACGAAAAAAAAAAGTTTTCCCTGTTTTGAATGTTTTTTTTCCATGTAGAACTTGCTTTCGCCACAACATTTACCTCAATTTCCGGTTAAGCAGACTCTGTGAAACCAAGTTAAACACTGCAGACTGGAGAGGCTGAAGTCAAGGGAGCAATTATCATCGATGGCGGGTCATTAATTTACTTGAGTCAAAATGCAATTTAACAGATAGTATGTTACGAATGTTAGAATATAGTTTAGAGCAAGGTCTGGTTAGACTCCGTGTTAACACTCTAGCTAAAATGTTTTCTGTGATGTTTGTTTTGGTAATTGTAACGTAGGGCTACATGAGAATGTTGTCATGCTATTTAACAACGTAGGCCTACCTGAACTACATCACATTCATCACTTTCATTTGTTTAAGTGCAAACATGCGCACGGTTTAACGAAAACCAGCTTCCCATCTGTCCGTCCATCCTTCCCCGCTGCAGTTTGTCACTTCTGTAGTATTTATATTGCTCCTGTAGGATTTACCGACAGACCCCAGATTCCGTCCCTGTTTAAGTGGTCCGATCCTGCTCTTATCTCAACGTGGAGACTGGAAGCTGCAGGATGAGCAATACCAGCTAAAGATAGCTGATTTGGTAATATCTAAAAATACATATATATCTTATGCTCAGGACTAAGGGGTTGAAAGGGGTTGTTTTTTTGCTTCAACATAAGTGTTTTTGACTAACTTGATTTCACACCAGACCATAATTTCGTGCTAGCTCTCTGATACAGAAGAATATAACAGACGTAGTGATGTCTAAAGATAAGATGGTCTTGCCTGAGTTTCACCAGAATAGGTCTTCATCTGTTTCTGATTCCAAAGACAATCATGAATGTGAATGTCAATAACATGGTAACTTTTTCTGTTATAGCGCTGAAAATTAGCCAGCAACCCCCTTTTCCGCTTGGTATTCTTGAATATATTTTATGACATTTATTGATAAACAAAAGAATGTCTATTCTGAAATACCCACCAGAGAAACATGCCGGACATATGCAGAGATGAGAATTCATTTCGAATGCGTAATCTCTGACTCACTGTATTTACGACTCACCCGCTTTGTATTTATGTATTTATGAATCATGCAGAACATTCTACTTTCAGTCTTATCTTAATCTTACATAAAACACCATCGACTAATGAGATTTTTCTGCTGCGTCCTCCAAAATAAAAAATAACAAATTTGATTGTAAATACATGTAGGTAATGTAAATCAATCCGAAATGTTTAAACAGTGATTGATATCAAATGTCATTTTCAAACTCGAATCTAAAAGAAAAAAGTATAAACATTTGTCGAAATACATGCAGGCAAAACTGCAACAGCTGACCCAATTCATTCTCTGATACCACAGAGAACAGACTTTTGTGTCCGCTGTGTTTACTTGAGAGGTAAAACTTCTTTTCAAACACAATCACATCTTATGCATGTTGTTTTAAAGGTGCACTTTAAACATTTATTTTTATTTAATTGCCTTGTCTTATCTACAGTAACTCAAACGCAACCACACACATTTTGTGTCTTGCTCAATCTATATTATCTGTGCCAGTGAATTCTGGGAAGCAATACAAAAAAACTGAAGTCTGAGGAAAGAAGACAACCAAGCTGTCTCACGAATAACTGTTACAGTACAGAATTCATAATTGGATGAATCATCGTTATTAATTGTATTAATTTAGTCATTCAAATAGTCTTTTATCACTCTCAGTGAGTTTGGAATGGGGACATGGACAGTAGGTCGGGCTTGCCAACGGTGCATAAATTTAGCGGACAGAGGCAGTTCTGTTCTACTTCTCCTGGGGAGGGGCTGATGGGAGAAGTTTTCTTCCCGCTACAACGGCCACGATTTTAGAGATGCGAGCGACCGTTCTCCGGGCTTTTTAACAGTTCAGTCTTGGGGATGTCAGAGGCACTTTGTCAGGAATGATAAACATGACTGAAATGTTTGTTTTAACACAGTACGGCCCGCATCCGTGGAGTTAGGACAGGCAACACAACTCGGTTAGCCTATGGCACGCGGTTCCTCCTCCAGGCCAAGGGCCCTGCCATACCGTTAAAGTCAGAATTCTGGAAGGAGATTAGCCTTTGACTTTTTGTTTTGAAATCAAAAAGCTGCTTCATTTTACACACGGTATATGCATAACTTTGCGCTAAACAACATTTCGCTATGGTCTGCATATGAATACTGCCAAGCAAAATATTTCAAAACAAAGTGTGGAATATCAAGGAGTTATCATTTAGCTACGCATTTCATATAAATAATCATTTGACTCTTTGTTGCACTTGTTATTCGCTCAACCTTCTGGGATTTCTATATCACACAGATGGTGCCCAATGTTCCCAAAAATGGCGTTCCAAATATTTGTTTAACAAACGCTCACAAAGGGACAATGGCCACTGATGAAAGGACAGGAGCGGGTGGGAGGTCCAGAGATACCTCTCTTTAATCTCCTGGGTCAGAAGTTACATTTGTGAGCCTGATTGTCCGCAGGAGTTTGAACGGTTTATCTGGAGCTAAATCTGTTTTTCAAAAGGACTTCCAGATTCGGAAACATACCTTGAGGTTTTTTTTTATCTACTACTTCACAGAAGCTCACCCAAGGTGGGGTCAGGGGACCCTAGAGTATGGCGCAAGGGGAGGGGGTATGGACTAGAACCGGCATGCTTCTAAGATAAAAGCAGGCTTCGGCGCAAGGGGTGGGTGGACAATGGAGCCGTGCGGATCTCACAGCGCCTCTTATCTGCATGGATTATTTTGTTCGCGTTCGTAGCGAAACAGATGGTCTCTGGCAACTCAGGAATCCTGACGTCCCCCCTCCGTCCACCCCAGTCACCAGGGGACAAGAGTCAAAGCCCTCCAAGTTTCTCTTTGCTTCCAACATCTCATACATGGACACCAAAGGCTTGTCGGTTATCAGTTGTCTCGAATTTCACCTCATCGTTTTTTTTTTTAATCTGGAATATATTGAGCATAACCATATTCAGGCAATGCATTGGGGACCTGAGTGGTAAACCACGGCACGTTCTCCTGTAAGCGCAAAGGGGGGGGGGGGATGGGGAGGTTATTATGGGATGGAATTTGACATCAAAGCAGAACTCCCTAACAACTAATTTTAGTGAGGACTGAGCACAAGCCCGACTATTGCCCGTAGAGATAACCATGCTCTAGGATAAGAAACACTGGCAGAAGTTTTCTTTTTTAGAAGAAACTGTCAATTGTTGGGTCATTTACTCTAACTCCCAGGCCATATTACTTAATTCTGCCTTCCAGGGAGCCTAGAATTCAAGCTTCACCTTTGAAGAAGACCGGGCTTTTGAAACGCGCTACCATATCACCATAATACCTCTTTGGAAAACGTTCCTCGCTAGACCTACAAACGGTTGATCACGGAGACTGATATCCGCGATGAATGAAGAGCCCGTCTGTTCTCGGAACACAGACAGGTCTTATCTCAAGAGATCTCAAGACGTTCTCAACTTCAGCGCTTACTGTAGCGATGATCATCTCAGAGGGTGGTTTGGGGAAGTGTGACATGTTTGACATTTCACACTCCACCCAGTGTTAAACCAGAGAGTATACTGTGTCTCATGGCCGATGCTCACTCAGCAGTTTGAGCTAGCTTTTCGTTTGACCCGTCGTTTTTAAATTTATGAGATGCGAACAGATTTATAAGCTGGAGAGATGCATTTTGTTGGGCTTATGGTGGAGAGGCCCAAGACCAGCGCACAAGGCTACCTGTCCTTGCGACGTGAATGGAGCAGAACCATGTTATGAATTGGAACTCATGAGCACTCCTTTTTTTAATTGTGATGAGTTGTTTCAAAGCATGCGTTTTCTTTTTCATCTTGTGTTTGAAATGTTGTTGTGTATTTTATCTTTGTTTTATTATGATTTAGTCTGTCATTATGTGGCTCCTACATCGATTTTTTTTTTGTGTTTTTCCTCCAGTTCTGGAGGTTTGTCTATATTGTTTTTAAGGGTTGTATTTTGAATTCACATTTACTAAAACAAATGATTAAAACCCCCCACTGTTTAGGAGACACAAGGCATGGAACTTTCCTTATTATCACTTATGGTCATAACATGCATAACATTTTAAGAGGAACGGTATATTAGATTACACAAAACATATCAATATGTCTTTAAATCTAGCAATCATTCATTTGTTTGAATGGATGCAATTTTTAGGAGGATAGGTTTTCGCTCAGATTTATGCCATTGTTGATAGCCCTAAAATGGATACTACCTGTAGCCCACCCAGGTCCCTTTACCTTTTCCAGCCATAGGAATTACTAGTCTATATTTTTCCTCCTAAACCCAATTCCCTCAAGTGCCAGAAGATGAATAAAACTATGACAAGTTATAAGCCATAACTTATTCAGAATGACCTGAGGGAATATTTTTTTGTACTGTAATATGAAGGAAAAACACCATCCATTAAACTGAAATCGCTGAGTAAGGTTATTCGAAGGAATTTTTATTACAGTATGCTTTCAAAATAATAAGTGAAACCTATACCATATCCAGAGTGCCCTTTCCAACCCATTTTGTTAGAATAACCCCTTTATAATGAATGGTGATTGCTAATCCAATTAAGCGCGATTAAATCTGCCGTGCAGGTCTTTTGAAGTGTGGACTAGCTCCAGCTGACTTCTCACATGCTGCGGAGGGTATCTTTTGGATAATTTACCTTCATGATATCCTGATGGGAAAAACTGCAATCAAACTGATCCCTAGGGAACATCTGTTGTTTGCTCCGTTTTAATTGCAATTTAAGTCACGTCTTCCGCAAACATGTTACTTGATGACAAGGCCATTCCAAGTACTCTTAAAACTGTAGAGCTTATTACAAAAAAATTAATTTAAGAAACAAACCATTACGAAGGAATTGCATTTGTGTTCTTGACATGATGACTGAAACGGAAACTTAATTATAATGATTTGCTTTGTGTGAGAATGACAGGGCAGTCAGGTCCACGAAAGCATTTTACTACGAATCACGTTGTATATTTTCTCCTCTGAGATAAAGATCAAAGTTTCAGAATTTTTCGCCAGGCCCTACACTTTACAGCAGTCATGTATACATCACAAAAAATGGTCCGTGCCTGTCATGTCATGGGGGAAAAGCGAATAATTGCAGTTTGCAGGCAATTTAGGCTGGAACACAAATACAATCAAACTTCTTTTGAAAGATGTGCAATTTATTAGGTCGAGCGACTTCTGAGAAAAGCGGGTCCCCCTCCCAATCGGAGCCCCGTTATCGACGCGGGGAATCTGACAGCGTTATGCAACATTGCGTAACGGCCGCTGCAGAACCAGACCGCCGCCTCGCTAGCGAAAACCGCCTACAGATGACGCCAGGGCAGAAAACCATGCTCCTGTGAAACGAGATTAATGAATCCCAGATGTTACAGCCATATTACATGGTGAGAGGAAGAAAAAATGATAAGTTTGAATGGCACTCATCCAGCGAGAGGTTGCTAGCCTTGACAGCAGATACGCACCATGGATGCAATCTGCCGACTTGCAGAAGGAGAGACAGCGCTACACTATGAAGGACAGCTTAGACACAGAGATGAAAAATGTCACTGCAATTTGTAGGTAATACTGTACAAATTCCTCTTTTTCAGCACATTATATTTACTATCTAATATTATTTATTAATTTATCTATTTAATACATCTCCAAGTTTATCTATCCATCCATTTTCTGTAGCCAGTTGTGAGAGGTGGTCTGGAACACATCCCATCAGCCATTGGGTGAAAGGCAGGGGGACACCCTGGGCAAGTTGCCGGTCCATTGCAGGGCAGTTTGTCAAGAACTTCGTCAAAAAATTAAGCTATATGTCATCATATCGTTTTATATCTGTTTGCGTGAGCGGTTTACGAGGTTCCACCAGTATCTTTTTACCCTTTTTTATATTCCAAGTTCTAATTTGGAAAACAATTTCTTTGGAATGGACAATGATTTTGATGATGTCACTACTTGCAGTGTTCTCTGCCATTTGGAAGTGCATAAATGCACATGGATATTCTGTTGGCAGTAGTTTCTTTTCATTCAGTGTGTCTACAAGCTGAGCTGCACAGTCATTGTTTCACAGGGTTCCGTGTCATGAGCAGCATGCGAACGGATACTGTCGGTGTCCAGCTTCCTGGCAAAGCTGCTTTTGTTTGGTAAAAATGACAGCGGCCATTTTGTTCAACCATGGAGGCCTATTGGCCAAACTGACATGCAGCACAGTGACTTACACAGTCTATATTTTGCATGTGTGATTTCATTTAAAGCGATTCAGGTGAAATTCCTTGCTTAAGCGTTCAACAACAACAGGAATTGAACCCGCAACCTTTGAATTCTAAGACCTGCTTGCTAATCATTATATCACACTACAGCCCAAAATTACACATAGAATGGACAGAGGTTTTATACCATAATACTGAAGACACCATACACTGAACCAAAAGCGTTTTACAGGACAAGTGACTTTAAGCCCCATCCATATGGAGCATAAGAAAGAAGAGCGCAAGGAACAGCCAAAGAGAGAAGGGCACAGCAAACAGTTCCCAGTCAGCGATTTATTACGTTTGGCTTTGAATTTACATTCACCATTTGTCCTTTGCAACAGTATAGAATAGAGTTTTTTTCAGTAGCAGATTTTGTTGTATTTGTTGGCACAGTTTCAGCTTTGAGGATTTAATGGCTGAGTTAGCACTTAGTGCAGACTATAATGTGATTATTGGCAAGCTTCGCCACAGTTTTTGAAAAAATTAGTTGGGATCATTACGCGGAGTGATTGGAGTAGCAGAGTGGTAGAAACCTTTCTTTGAACTCTTGATTTTGAGGAGTAATAATCAAGATTTTCAATTTATTTTATGTGGCTAGCAAAGGCCCCGATATCCTCTGTACCATAATTGTATGGGAAATGTTTTAGATTCGCTCATAACTTTCTTTTAGTTGATGAACCAGGCTAGCTAATCATAATCATATCTGTTAGCCAGTAATAGCACTAAAGGCTAATCCTTTTGTCTTCTGTTGGCCGTATTTTTCCATTCACAAAAATAATAGACACTGTGCTAACATTTCAGGTTCGTGTTTACTTCTGCATTGGAATATAAAATTGTTATAATTACGTAATTGGCATAATTATAATGCTACTTCTGGGTTTATAATGTGTTCAGTGAGTTGGTGTGTTCATAAATCTTGCATCTCTGAGGTTTGGCTACAAATCAAACTTAATTCTTTCCAGGGCATAACTGGGTGGACAATTCATATAGAAGGGCAAGAGACGAATAAATACTCTCTTGCTGCAGCTTGTTAATGACACTAAAAAGCATAGAGACAAAGATATATGTCTTACAGTGCACATAAACTTGTACTGCACACCTCGTAGTGATGGTGCTGAGAAGTAATGTTAGATTCTTCAGTATACTCATCACACAACAGATTGTGTTTCTGTGGGCTGGCTTAGCAGGGAGTATAAAGAACTATTTGAAGACCCTATTTTTTCATACTGGCCTTTCTAAATCTCTAGTTTGATCTCTGATTGCAAACACACACACACACACACACACACATATATATAAATATGTGGTCACCACCAAAAGTACTGCACAATTTAAAATTCCAATGCACAGCTTCTACAGTTCCAAAGACATACAGTTCAAATAAATGCTTTGAAGAACTTTTCATGGAACACTTAAAAGCCAAACGGAGCAGAAACATATCCATCCTCAATTACATCAGAAACCACGGGGTGAGACATGGATAGAGTATGTTTAAGGCAGACATGCGGGCTGAGCGCGAAAAACATCTCCTGGAGGTTGAGGACCGTACATGTAACGTCACTTTTGGCAAATGGGCGGAAACCCTAAGTTAATGCTACCTGGGGCTCGGCGGTATCTCAAGCTGTTCTAAATGGGACATGCAATCTCGATCACCCCGTCTTTGATGGCGCAAGACTTCTTTTCCAGAGAGTTGTTTGGTCCACAGCCATGACAAAAAAAAATAATCAGAACTTCAAATAGCTTCCTATGTATTCCCCTAAAATCAGTACTTCAATGAGAGGGCTGAAGAATCTGATATATACTTTTTGTGCCGCTCGCGATTTTAACTGAAGATCAGGTTAAAAGGTCCCTCCCACATCAAAAGAAGGACTCTTCTTTTGCAATGCCAGATATTGGTCTATTGAAACGAGCCTAATTCCAAGTCTGCCACTCAGCGTAACACTAAACAACACGAAAACTCAATGACCTCAGCAGTTTTTTATTATTTCTAATCATTCGAAAAATGATACTTGCTTAAAAGTTGTAGAAACGCAACTTCAAAAATGTTTTGTGTGTGCTCGTTAAACTGTTGTTTTGTTATTGCAAGTTAGTTACGGATCAGATGTTGTGTATCTTTTTCAGCCATGTGCTGTGATGGAAACATAGCCATTTCAATGAATGCATTTAGCAGAAAATGAGAACCGCTTCAATTGCCAGGAGACCTGGATTTCAGTAATTCGAAGTCAGAAGCAAAACGCTCAATTTCCAGGCTTCAGAGAGGAAAGAGAAGAATGGAGGAATTCACCGGAGAACGTCCGCGGTGTTCCGTGATGACTGACGCCACCCACGTGCGCGCACAAGCCCTCCGCCGCCTCGCGGGGAGCTGGTGCTGACCCACAATGCCCCAGCGTTCAAGGGTTAAGCCTCCTCTGTCTATTAAGGTCCCGCATTCCTCGGTGCTATACCTGACCCAGATCGCTGTCTGTCCTTTTCGACTTGGGAGGTGATAGAAGCAGCAGACAGGAACAACTACCCCCACCCCCACACCCCCGATTCGCCCCCCACAGCTCCGCTCCTCACATATTCAGCCTGTCTCAGACACAGCGCACATTCATGCCTTCAGCCGTTCTGTCTGCCCACAACTTCCGACAGACCGTCATACAAACGAACTACACTACATTATTATTCTATGGCTAAACTAAAGTACCTTCTCGGTGGACCATCAAACATACAACCTACCCTATGTTATTTTTCTCCGGATAAAGCGCCTTTCCAATTGACAAACATATGCATAGCCGAGCATAACTAACACCATGTTATATATACAACACCAGAACAACTCTAGATGACGGTATATTTTTAAACAAAGATTCCGATCACGCCTCAGTACTGCTCATACTCAATCAATCACCGTACTTTTCAAAAGTAATATGAATTTAATGCGTGTAACTTAACCTTGTATTCACAAAATGTTTATATTTCCCACTTTTCTCAGATGATGAGCGACATCTTTACTTTAGTTATTTTTAATCAACTGTATTTGCATTACTTACGAAATGCTTATTGCCTCAGGTGCTATGCTAGTAAAGTAGTAATTGTTGCAATCTTACTACGATTGTTGTAATGATAATTCCAGTAAGTAAACTCATTTTAGATTCTCACTTACTAACTAGAGGTTTAACTCACAGCAGTGTGAGGGAAAGATCACCAACACCAGTTCATATGTCTCTTTTCAGCCTGCAACTGCTTGTCTACACGTGCGCTGTCATTCTGCCGCCTGAGCATAACCAGGGAAACAGTCTGCCCTTACCTTCTGCAGCCACTGCGTGTTGTTCTCCATGGCGATCTCCAGGTGCTGCAACTTCCTGGCGGACCCGTCCATGCCATTAGGCGGGGGCGCGTCACGCTGCGCTGCGTTGATGTTTCCGTAGTGATCGGCGCCCGCTCTACAGCTCTCCACCTCTGGCAGGATGAAGGTGTAGCTGCAGTGGCCGTGCTGCACGCGGTGGAGCCGCTTCCGACCCTCCCCGCCTCGCCTCTGACCCCCGCCGCCCCCGCCGCCCGCCGCCGTGCCCGCCACCAACACGCTCAACGCGAGAAACGCCAGCCTCATAGCTAACGCCGGCCGTCACTCTTCTCAGGTACCCTCACCTGTACCACAAGGTGTGCCTTAGTGACCCCCCCCTCCCCGCTCACTCACTCACTCTCCACCCCACGCATGGCTCCGTTCTACCGGGTAAAGATTCTCACTTCTTCCTCTCTTCCAAACGTATGGTTTTGCTTTCTTTTCGACTAGTTCTCCTCTCGTTTCCCCCCCTAGTTTCCTCTGAACTCTCCCTGGCCCTGGCGGTACGTGAGAGTGCAGTCGCATACAGTGACCCTTGAATAGCCAAGGAGAGCGAGGGAGCTGGACTATGTGAATCTCTCAATCTTCCTTCAAAAAAAAAAAAAAACTGAGAGAAACACTTCCCTCCTATCCCACTCCAGTGGGTCAAGTTTCAGAAATGACCAGAGTGAAATAGCTCTGCCCCCTTATCTGCTGTTTGGGGGGGTGGTGGGGGGTGGGGGGGGGATGGGGGTTAGGAGGGGGAAGTCTGAGGGAGGTCTGCAGTCACAGCACCCTGTATTCTCTCCATTCCACCCGTTTGCTCGTCCATCCTTCTCTATAGCTGAGAACAAGCAGTTCATGAATGCCTAAGATCTCCAAACTCACAACCAAATCTTTCAATCGAAAATATAGGACACCCAGAAGATTTAGCTCTTATTAAATACCATTACATCATTACTTTTAACTGTTATAACTGATGTATGTGGTGCCATGGTTGAAGATCATACTTTTATTTATGCATCAGTCATTTTTACAACTGCGTGCAGTAAAAGCTCTTTGGTCTGTGTTTCTCTCATCGTTAAGAAAACAGAGTGGTGCAGTTGCTTTAATAGATTGCCACCTGAAAAAATGCTCTATCAGTTGTTCTCATGACAGACACTATATAAAGTTTAAATCCTCAGTGCTTCACAGACAAAAAGCTCTTTTACTCCTCCAGTTCTTCGCCACAGGAGCTCTCTTCCTCCTCCAGTTCTTCTCTTTTCAGCTCTGATATTCCATAAAACTAGATACTCTAGGGGTTGAGGCATTCATTTAACATTAATACTGACACTAATCAATTCCATTGCTCAACTTTTACTGCATTATTAGGAAACTCCCTGTGGTTGAGGAATTTACAGAAATGCACAATATCTTGAAAGAGAACCCACAGAAAGTGCAAGTCACCACAGAGCAATGCAACGGTCAGCGCTGACCAGGGAATTTTTGCACGTTTTAACGGTTTCTTTGATATCAAGGTGCAGACGTGTAGAATGAAGCCAATCGGGATGCGATAAGAGCGTCAGAAATCCCATAGTTCCCTTTTGAAAATGATCGACGTTATAAATATCTGACCATGAAAGCGATGAAAAGGGAGGTGGAAATACACAGTTCTATGGCTCATTGATGTAAACGATTAGTGAGAATTAGACTGGCTAAATTCCTAAACCTTATTTTAGGGGGTGCTGCCATGGTGCCAAAATGCATACCTTTGACAGTAGGGCTTATACACATATCGAAACAAACACGTTTATATCCTCTAGATGGTTGATAATGTGAATAGTAGAACAAACCTGGAGATAAGCATATTGGAGGGATTCTGGGTATTTCATGGAGTAAAAGTGCTTGTTCATGGTGCAGCTGTGCATCCCTTAGCTAGGTATTAGTGTCTCTGCAGCCTCATGGGGGATGAACAGGGGATAAGGTGGTTAAAATCAGTAGTCCATAGCATGAACCCTGCAATCAGGTGTTGGAGTCCCAGATGTGCTATTGCATTGCTGGAGTACGCAGGGGGTAACCCAGCTAGCCCATGTCACTCTCCAGCACTCAAGCTGAAAACCTGCAGATGCATGAACTAAGAACATGCTGGCCTCATAATCCTCCAGTGACACGGACAGTATGTGATTGGTTGTGAGTAAAGAAGTGTGGGTTGTTGTCATGTAAAATAAGTGGAGTCACATGCTTCCAAAAGAAAAGGAAAAGAATGTAAATCTCCAGTCTCATCACGCTCTTAGCAGCTTCTCTGGGCTGCTAGAGGACCAGTCAAATGGTTAATCTCCACCATCCACGACATGAACAACAAGTGATTGAAACCAAGCTATGAATTAAAACCTTAAATGAAGATCTATTCAGACAATTCATGAGTTGTGCTTTTAAAATAGAACATTACCGTGCTGAATATTAGATTAAAATCCATTTGAGACGTCCTTATTTTCAGATAAAATGATGACGACCGTATAACTTAATAGCGGTACAATCAATATTTGATTAATAGTTCCCAAAATTAGGTGAAACCTTAGATTGCCCTTTGTACAGAAATATACGAACAAACCTTTCCAAACCCCAGTGACTGACTAACTCTGCACTGGGAAATGGAGAGGTCACATCGTCTCGATGGCTTGTTCTCATCGTTAATTTTTCAAACTGTATATCCTAATCACAGAGTTGACAAACTCTAGCGCTTTGGGAAGTTGAGTCACGGACGGTCCTGCTGCCAAACCCGGTTAAAAAAAAAAGGGAACATGCCCTGAGTGTATTTCGGGTTTAATCTCCATCCCAGTCCACCGGCACCACTGATTTGCTCCAAACGAGCTCTCCGGATCCGGACGGGGGACCCCGGCGCTCTGCGTCACCGCACCCCCCCCGCATCTGTCAGCCCGTATCCAAGCTCACATCTCCGCGACGGATCCTGTCCAAGTCGCGGGAAAATGAGGAGAAAACATTAGCTTCGTTGTTAGAGCGAAAGCCCATGAGAAAAAAAGGTTAAGTTAATGAGTGACCACATTTTTTATTTCTGCAACACCAGCATCTGTTTTGGTCTCTAGATGACTAATCTCAGTGCGGCTTCCCAGCATTTTTCCTCTTTGAATCAAGGCAGATGCAAACTCCAAGTCTGGTTGCAAAATTAATGTAAAATTCCCCAACACTGAGGTGCAAAACACAAGTGACTAGTGAGATATCTTTCACATCTATTGCAAAAGATTTGACATTTCTTGTAATATTCATTTTGCCGTATGCAAATCTTCAAAGCTGACACTTCAGCGTCAGCCAGATGTTTGAGTCTTAAGGAGAAAGCATAGGACAAAACAGGGAAGAGGAGCAGTCGTGGAAAATTAGCTTTGTAGTCTATTTTTTTGGCTGAGAAACTTTCAACTAGAAGTCTTTTCGCTCTCTAATCCATTCATTCTTGATTGTGAAAGATAATGTCGAAACCTGCCGAACTCCTCGTAATGTCCTACACCTGCACAAACAAAGGCTTGTGGGAAACGCACAACACCAATTGGTGGAATTTAAAGACCGCAACAGAGTGCAAACCAGTTTTACTCAGTGGAAGTGAAAGAGTTCTTTGAAGGTTGTTGTTCCTGAAGATAGCTGTTGGATCATGTCTGAGTACGCGACTGGAGAGTAATAAATCACAATTAATGGTGGTAAGTAGACAAATTAGTACCATATTCCACACTACAAGAACAGTCTCCCTTTTTACTGGTGTAAAAACACAAACACTGAAGTACACTTATAATTTCATACAATGAAAGATCTGAAATAAGCTAAACTGGATTCCCTGTATCAGATTGCTCCATCCTGAAATTCTTCCCAGTATTTTCTGACTTTGTCCAGACGGGAAGCAAGTGAAACCCGAACAAGCCAAACCTCAGGAGAAATCATGGCTATTCCCCGTCTGACAAAGAATCTGTTTCCATTTAATTCCGCTCATTAGGTGTTGAAAAGCTCCTTACTCTCTGCAAATCATTTCCATTTTGTGTACGGACATTTAACAAACATTACCCGACAGAGGAGTGTCTGTTTGCAGTTACTTTTAAATGCCTGTCTGAAACACTTTTTACCTGCCTCATGCTTCTACATGGAATGTCATTACAAAGCAAGATATAGGTGGCAAAATTTTTGATTTAGAGGCAAGTCAATTATTTGAGCCCGATGTTACTAAACAGTAAATGTGGTGTTTTAACTGATCGGGGATAAGTTAATTTGAATTTGAAAAGTGAATTTTAATGTGTGTCATTCCCAAGATGTGCTTTTTAAGTTGCCGCATGGCAGTGAATTGAAATTATGCTTATTTTCACAAGATTACTGTTGAATTTATCTGTCATTTCAAAATGTAGGTCTTTTAGCCTCCCACAATCATTGTAAACCAATTATTTTAGATGTATCTCTAGAAAGAATGGTAAGTCCATTAGCACAGTGACTAGAATTCTTCAACAACTGCTACATAGCTCCTCTAAAAAAAATTAACAATACTTTCAAACACAGCTCCAAAACGGAGTGGTTTTCTCTTTGTACTTTATTGCATGTATAAAAGCAAATAATGACTTCTCTTAGAAGCAGTTATTTCTAACTCACTTAATAGTAGTTCTGGAGCACTAATTTAACATATTAAACACACACCACTGAAAAAACCGAAGTGGCAAACGTGTTTCTGAATTTTCACTTTGCAATTTAATATAGCTACTTCTCGATTTATGATTTACATTCACATGTACACTGAGGGCTGACAAGTGCAATACTGCAGTTGAAATGCATAAAAAAGTAATTTTCCAGAGGAAATAAAAGCTATAAACAACCAGTTTTCATCTCACTGGAAATTGGTGGAATGTGTAAGTCACTTCATTTTACAGCTTGCCTTTTGGCATTAGTGATAAGACGGATAAGCTAAATCTTTACAGTTTATTTCTTTAGGTGATATGTCTCATTTAATTTTTTTTTTTATTGTTTGTAGTCATTTTGCCATTTGTATGGTGAGCGAAGCTTTGCCAGATTAATAAAGTGGTTTGTGACCTGGAAGCTGACCATGGTGTCCTACATTGTGTCTTGCTTGAGTTCTTAATGGACTGTTCATGATGAAACTGCCCGGTCCCTCTCAAAAAGTACATTTTCAGTACATGAAAGTTAATGAAAGTTTTATGTTCCTTGGTGAAAGTTTTATATTTAACTGGAGTTTAACTTTTGACAACCGGCCTGCCCACTTTCGCATTGTCCAGGAGAATAGCCCTTTCACAACAGTCAGTGATACATTAACTACAACATGAAGAAAACAATGGGTTGCAGTGTAGTTTTTGCAATACAGTATATAGAAATTAAGCATTTAGCAACTGTTTATGCAATGGTTATCTAGCTAGCTAGGTAATAATGTGGGCAAGTTAGCTATGGTGGCATTCATGGTACGCTCCCCTCCTACTGCAAAAAACAAAACAATATTGTAAATCTGTTGGAAATTATTATGCGGATCCATTCAGATATCTTCTTATTTGTTGTGATATTAATGCATGTAGCATGTGATGTAGCTGATTATATGGATAACTAATCTCTTACTTGTGTTTATTCTGGTGATTTAGAAAAAGACTTTGATTTGGTGAGTATTTCAGCACCCCTGAAATGTTTAGCATTCTCTTCATTTTCTTATTTCGTTGCTACAGCTTGTGAATAATAGCTGAAATGCTAAATGGACTTCATGTGCAAGAATGTGATTTATTGGTAAATGGGGTCTTGAATTTCAAGTGAGAAGAATAGTGTTTGAATCTTGCACAGTGAAATGCAGCAATGAAATAGAAGTTTAATCGCTAACAGTTAAATCCCCAAAAACAGTTTCTAAAATTGTCTTTAACGAGCTTCTGAGTGCTTGAGATTCTTTAGGTTCAGTGTATGGCAGAGACAACTGTTTCTGTAGACTATAATACATTTTTCAGATAAAAATAATATTTTATGGAAGAATTATTGGCTGATAGAAAATGGGACCATGAAAGGAAAGGTTTTGACGATGGGAAATTTGAAAAGGGTTTGCCTCATGGACCATAGAAAAGTGGGAATGCCAGAACTCAAAACTAAACTCCAATTGAATGTAAAACCTTTGGTTATCGCGAAAGATTTGTATATCTATCACTGACGCAGATAGGAGAGAGGAAGTTGGATCCTTTTCAATGTCGACAGACAGTGAGGAAATGTGTAGATCTTGAACCGATAATGCAAATAAACTCACTTGCAGCACATGTTTTGGCACATCTCCAAGAAGATAAGTGTCTTTAATCTGTGGATTTTAGCAGCAATAGCTAGGCATTGTGTGCACAGCAGCTTAAGAAGCGAGAAACGGATAATACATAAATCTGAATTTGAGAAATGAAAGAAAATGACTGCTTTCACCAATTCTGTTATCATCTCTTTGATCCTTTGGCCCTTCTGGTGGTCGTGCAAAGAAATAAGTAGTGATGCCCACACAAGACATTTCCTTCAACATTTGGCTGAAATGAACAAAAACCCTCATGTCTTTTACATTATTATTTGGGAATAATTTAGATTCTTTCTGAAAATATTTTGATGGATTAGGCACTCCTACGAAATTGGATCCAGCTTTACGGAGTTTAAAAGGACTTTGCACTGGAAAATGGATGACTTTGAAACTTGTTGACAGGAATGCTTTTATAGGATTAACCTAAGGGATTAATCTTTTATGACTGATGTTTTCAGGGCCTTCAAACCATGTAGAGTTGAATGTCCTACATTATAAACATACATGTACTATACAATACCGTATGCATGCTGGTTCATTCAGCAATCCAAACGTTCTACTGTCTTACACGTCAAGTCAAGGAGGTTATGTTGAGCTCAGATTTACACTCTATGATCCTTCTTCCTAAAACTGGCTTATTTTCGTTGTTTCTTCACATATTCAGTCAGCAGTACCATGGGCGAGAAATGTCACTTCCTTGATGTTGAATTTCTTTCCCATGTTATATAAGCTTATCAAAACCTAAATTGAATGAGCAGGAATTAAAATGATTGACAAGGTTTCTTAGTCCACATAGGTGGTACTTTCTTCTTTTGATGGGGATTCCTATCATTTATTTGATAGGTAAGAACCCATACTCACACACACACACACACACACACACACATCTGCATTTTTAGATGTTACTCATCTCCATCTGTCACAACTTCCAGTCACAATAAGGAAAGCAAAGTCTTGCCCCATCTTCTGCTGCAAACTGCTTTAAATTGCATCTGGTCCCATCTAACCCTTAGCTCTGAACATCTACACGTCTACCTCACACTATACTCTAGTACACTATACTCACACTATACCGTAGCTGGTTGTGGTACTGATTACTTGGTACTGTGTTGGGTTGTTGCTCTAGTTAATTGTATACACTTCTACAAGTCACTATGGATAAGAACATCTGGTAGATGCTTAAATATAATATAATGACAACATTATTCTATAAATAAAGTGGATTCCGCCATTGTTTTGCTTATTGGGAAATAATCAGCATACTGAAGCTGAATACGTAAGGTCATGTCAGAGTGGTATAAAATATACCTATAATGGTATAGAAGTTTACTTCATAGGCCACAAACTTCAAACCTACCAATGCTAGGATTAGGCAGTAAAGGCTAGCTTTGTTATTTATAGAAACTAATGGTTCTGCTTAGTTTGGCAGGAATTGGTTTGTTCCTCATTTTCCCCATATTTGGTATCATATACCAGAGGAGTAATAAAACGAAAACTTCTTGCCCACTGGTGGAAGAGCATCATTTTCATTGGAAAGGGGAGATAGAGAGACTAAGAAAATCGTCAAACATTGTTCAGCAATGAATGCAACAAGCATGCACTAACCTATAAATAAATAGAGCCAACAAAGCAATCGGGACCCTGTCAAATGGACTCAGTCTCTTTAACGGTGTATGTAACTCAGTCAAAACAGACTTGTACTCTTAAAAAGGCTAAAAAATTTTTTTTTAACTGCATATATCCTGAAGGAAGTGAAGTGTGTTTGATTGAATCCTGGGGATTTTTAAACTGAAGGACTCAGAATGTCTAAAATTGTGTGTTCACCTTTCCACATCCTAAAAAAAGTCATGCAATGGTTTTAACAGTGTCTTCGACTCTTACCTTAGACTATAATCTGCACGTCCATTCAGACATAAGTGTTTGTGTGGATATTTACCGATACGTTCACATAGGAACGCGGTGATGCATCTTCTCCAGGTTAACGCTGTCAGACCCAGTTCTGACAGATCGGTTCTGACAGTCCCTGTCCAAAAAGCAGCGGCGAGCCGAGATGTCGTGGGCTGACTGATCTCGTGTTTGACATTTCAGCAGGAAGGACTACGGGGGGCGGCTGGGCCCCTAGTTGTAACTGACAGCTTTTGGGTTTTAAAGAAAACAAACAGCTCAACCCAACCCCCAAAAGCATAACTCTTAACCTCCATCCATCTCAATTGCGCTCTCAGTGATTAAGTGTTTTGGACCCTCTCACTGTTTAGTTTAGCTTTTTTTTTTATTTTTATCGACCAGCAGGTACTTGATTACAAATCACAACTAACGTCTTAACACCAGCAATCAGAGTGTTATCATAGAGACCCAAGGCTCCTCTTAAGGCAAATTAGGGTGTTTTTTGAAATGGCTTTGGAAAATTGCCATAAGAAATCCTGGCTGTGGTTTCTAGGCCTTCGTAAGTCCTGTCTTATCTCTGTTTTTCTTACCGGATCGGAGCCTATTTCTATGATATCAGCTTGCTCTTGTAAACAGATTTACCACTGGTCTTGTTTTAGTTGGAGCTTGTTGCATTTTGCTGAAAATAAAAACCTCAGCCAGCTAGCGATGCTGTTTATGAAGCAAAAATTAAAACTCTCCCAAGATATACAGTTACAGACAAAAGTATTTAGGGAAAAAGTGATCCCTATCATATCTCTCTTCAGCTGAAAGATTGCTTCGAGTAGGGACCAATATTTGTTAACCGCAAAACATGATTTTGTATAAAATAATATTTGAGTTCTTGAATACTGAAGCACGATAATTATTCATTTTTCCAGCAATGCTGACGCATGTGTACGTGTGTGTGTGTATGTGTTACCGGTGTGGTCTGATCTGATATCAGTTCTGAAACCATTTGGACTGCACGTCATATCATCCTGAAACATGATTAGCTTCTTGTGTGAGGGCTTCTGCTCTTTGAACGAGGGTAATTGTCTAATCTTGGCTCTGTCAGATGATGTCACTGCCTGTAGCAGACTCATAACCATGCTGAAAGCCACTACATCTGCATATATATGCAGACACGCACACACAAACACATTACATGTATGCTTACAAGTGGTCAAATCAGTGTAAAACTGAAGGTTGAGTGCCATATGCAATTAAGAATCAAGACTCATTACAGTCCTTATTATCAGTGATACAAAAAGGCAAGCATTAAATGAAAGCAATTATCACTCTCCATTAATAAAACACTCAAAACACAAAAACACTTAAACAAATGGGCATGTTTTAGCACTATTGCTAAGGAATACAAAATGGCGAAATTGAAAGTGATCAATATACAGAAGGATGAGAACAAAATTGATAAACTTTAAAGAATGAAAGTTTAAGTTTGTGCTCTTAACATAAACTAAGTACAAGTGCAATTACCAGTGCAAAATATAGTAATATAATACATAAGAAATTGATAAAATACCACAAGGCTAGCATTCTTTGTCAGTGCAAACAATTTGAGCGTTATTTTCATGGTGGAATAGTCTGTCCCAGCGAGAGAATTCTCCATGAGAGTGGCTCGGTCAGAAGAACAGGGTGAAGAGGGTAGCAGTAGCCGCCACTCATCCACCCCCATTATCTCTTCTTTTAGGGGCGTTCATATAAGCCGCGAGCCAAACATATTTTAAACCCCTGACATGACCTTTCCTGAGAGACATTCCTCCGTCCTGAGGAATGTATTCTCCTATCTATCGCTGGGACTGCGTGCTGACTCGGACGGGACTGAAGTCCTTCGTATCAGCTCCGTAGCAGAAGCGAGGAAGATGTTTCATCCCCATGCATTCCACACAGTCGCCGGATGGTGACAGCCATCCGCCCCTCCCTTTTCCCTCCCCCCACCCCACCCCACCCCACCCTGCCCTCTGCAACTAAAACATCTAGAAGCATTTATTAGGCCACTCTCTTGTATGTTTATGTTTTTGAGGCAGTTCGTTATTAGCTTTTAGCATGTGGAAGCATAAATGGATGGTAGAGGTCCCCTGGCACTGTGCTGTAAAGAAGGGGCTGGTTAAATATTTCTCACTGTAATGAAAAGCAGCCCTGAACACAGAGGCCAAGCTAATTAAAATACCCTCCACCCCCCTACCGCCCCTTAACTCCCACACCCCCTCTTTAAGAACACAGAATAGTGGGAGGGAAGGAGTGGATGGGGAGGGGCGGGGTGATGGTGTGGGGGGGCGGTGGTGCGTGTGAACAACTGCGCCACAGACCTCCACTGAGGAGGCCACAAGGTCAAAGGTCACCGCTGCAATCTGACTGGGGACAGGAAGTCGCAACAGTCGGCTTTTCTGAGAACGAGAGAAAGAGACAGTAAGAGCGAGCAACTGTCCCTACGGCCTCATGGGAAAAAAGCTGGAGGGGAATGTCATCCGTGACCTCAAGAAAGAGGGAAAAAAAAAAAACAAGAGGTACTGAAGTGTCTCTTTCCAGAATTTTCTATGTATGCATGTTTATATTCAGGGTCCAGTGTGGGTGTGCTTATGTGCAAGTCACCAATCTCTGTAATAAAATATATGCTCCCTACATCAACAGGACAGCTCTTCAAAAGATTAAATGCTTCAGTGATATTTGAACGGAGTGCATGTTGACTCAAAAAAATTGAGGAGAAGAATTCTGGACAGCTGCTATTTCAAGTACTACCCATTCCTGCACTATTATTTTATTTTTCAAAGTCGTAAAATTTGAACTTTTTATGTGTCCACAGTGTGAATTTATATCCCCATTGTTTATACACTCATTGTGCAAACAACCATGACCATTCTTTCCATCTGAACTGTCAGAATAGTATTGTATATTATTACATTATTATATCTCACTGGCTATGATATATGATGCTGTATATTATGTTGTTATTACCTGGCCACCCCAGCCCCCACCTGCTTGGTTCTGCTTTACAGTCATCAGGGGAAAGGGTTTGACTTTGATGCCTGGTCGTCATTTAACTCGGTCATGTCGTTTCTGTGCCTTTTTCGCAGACTTGCAGATCTCTGAAAAGCACAGCCAAAAAAAATAACGCAATGACACTTACATATCAATAAACATGTAAACCAAAAGCATGCGTTTTGACAATGACAATTTGATTATACCACCTGCAATCAAATCAAGCATTGCACTCGTTAGGAGTGTCTATTCGTTTCGCTTGAAAGACAGAGAGACGGACAACTGCCTATAAAACTGATGTAAGAAATGCATTTCTTAAATAAATACATGTAGGCATGGTCGCATTATTTTGTTACGTACTGCACATCATCTTAAACTTTTACCACAGTCACAAAGCTGGACATACATACAAGGTATTATGGGCTATGAGGCAGTGGTGGCTAGTGAACTCAAAACAGGGGATGAACAAACTTTACCTTTAAACCCATCGTTATGTTCAACCTGTTCCCATTTATCCCCCTTAATTAAAAATAACACAAGTAATTCATGGAGTAATCAACATCAATTCACGTAAATACATTAAAACATCCACGGATATAACAGACATAACACTAGTTTGCAAACAATAGCAATTCTATCACAAAATGAAATTGGTAACCATTGACTCCGTTGACGTCAGCTGGTGTTAAATCTGCGAATGATTTATTTTATTGTTTATCATGAGGAATAAATAAGAATAGGCTGAATATAATGATAGGTCTAAAACTAAAGTTTGTTCCTCCCCTGATTTGAGCTCACCAGGCGACACAGGTCTGATGATAAAGCCAGTGAAACAGAACAGCATGTGTCAAACATGGAGGATGCAGAAAAATGGTCCTCTCCATGTGACGACATCTAACCACTGAGACCGCGGGACAGCAAAACTGTCTTGGCAGGACAGTGTGGAACGCATTAAAAAAAAACCACAAGTAAATGTAAGTTTGTATATTCCATCCCATCTATATTATTTTAACATCATTCAGTTGGCCAAAACCATGATCCAATATCACACAATTGTTGTCATGCCTTATATCGCTGTAATTATTGTGTCATTAAGTTGTTAAAAAGACAATGACCATGAACCAAACTAAACACAGTCACTTATTTTAGACTGCACTTTTGTGCATTTTCAGCCTAAGTCTCAAGTCTTTCAGTGTTGCGTTGCGAGGAAAATTTGAGCACAGGTCTCTCTTAGGACATGGCAACTTTTTAAGGTTATATGTTATTCTATTTTAGAATGAAACAACCACATTCCCAAGGACACATCTCCTTGTCTTACGTAAATGACAAAAAAGTCAGAAAAAGAAAATGATGTCGCAATATAATGTCTGTTTTGATTGAATTGCATATGCCTTTAAGTGCATTTGACTGAATCTCTGCCAATATAAACCAATAGCAGAGGACCAAAAATATGATAAGCAGTGTGACTTGGCTATAATAATGAAGTTACAGCAGTAGTACTAGACGATATGAGAAACATCATAATACAATCTGTTGCATGGCTCTGCCTCCTAAGGCACTGTTCCAGTATGTGGATAGGTCCATTATGGCTCCGCCTCCTAAGGCACTGTTCCAGTATGTGGATAGGTCCATTATGGCTCCGCCTCCAACGGCACTGTTCCAGTACATGGATTGGTCCATTGTCTGGTGCAGATTTTACTACGCATGTTATGTTTTGAGGAACACTAGTCACCTGGGACATTATGATTTCATTGACAGTACTATCTTTTGGTCTCTTGAAAAAGCTTTTTTTACTGGAGTCGTTAGAATCCCTCTGCAGTGCGCTTTACAGGGACTTCCCCACTGTCTTGACTCTTAACATCTGTTATGGTAAAAGCCACCAGCCAAGTGCAAGTGCTTTCCTAATCACCATTATTCCCACAAAGACTCTGGCCTTGACCCAATCGAATACGCTGAGTCTCTTTAAGCGCACATGCAACTCAATCAAAACAGACGTTTGTGTTTTTAAGGGCGTGTGCTCTTCTCTTTTAAAATGAAAAGCACATATTCCAAATGGCGTGATCGCTCATCTCCAACAAATATAGTATTGTCGATGAAATCATCTCAAAGAAACACATGAGGTAATGGAAAGTCTTGATTAGACTGAATCAGAAATGCCTTTAAAGTCTATTTGATTGAATCCCAGCCTTTCTTGTTTCCCCTATATAATTTGGCTATATTACACCCTAGTCAGATGAACAATTTTGATTTACGAAACATGTGTCTTCCCACAATGCTCAGAATAGCTGTGCACCCACTCACGTTCATTTACAACAATTTTCACATTGTTTACATCTGTGAATCATTGGCACAAGATATGATAGGCTAATAACCTACGTAGTATATACGCAGGGTAAAAATAGCATTGATATTGATTTTTAATGATTGTATTTCGTTTGTTATAAAGCTGGATATTGTCTTTACAGGATGGGAGACACATTTTCTGAATAGTCCTATGGACTGCGTGATACTGCATAACATAATTTGAATAACGTGATGCCTTCTGGATGTAAGTGTGCTACTTCCGTCAGGTACTTGACACACAACCTGACTTGCTGGTCATCATCACATATGTCTGATTTGCCAGTCAGGAATGACATTAATGTGCTGGTAGAGAAGGGAACCAATCAGCTGATTTTATTAACGATAATATAACCACACCCACAGTTAATCTGTTCTTTCAACCAAACCCACCAGTTATTCACTCTTATAAAGAAATCCACTGTTAAGTTATTCTTTTAACCAAACACACAGGTTATTGTAGGACTGGTTAAAATTGTCCAATTCTAGTCTTGTATGCAGCCTCTTTTATAACACTTGTCACTGAGATGGACAAGTTTTAATTCATGGCCGTCCCAAAATAAACCTGAGCTTCTTACCATCGTATCCTTAGTATGAAAGTAGAGGCCCTGTCGTGTGGCCAATCACAGGTAACGTGTGAGCACAGCATGCTACGTCACGTTATGAAACGAAGCAAAACATTAGCCATACTCTGCTAAGATCACAATGAGCCATCCTGCCATCCATTACCTACCAAAGATTGATGTCAACGTCAACTGGAAATGCTAAATTAGCTATTGTTCTAGAAGGAAAATGTATAACACGACGACATGAGTGTGACATACTGGTACGCTGTAAGTGGCAGGGGGCTGGCTAAAGAAGGCTACACGTGACTCCATATGGAGCGGCCCAATGCCTGCCTAGTGTTAAGCCATTGGCCATTAATCCTCAGAAATGCTAACATGCTTCCTGCCGCTAACAACACAGCTCTCTCTGGGGGACTGGAATTTATGGGCTTATTGCGCAATTGGAGCATGAATTTTCTGTCTCTCGAAAGTCTGTCACCCCAAGGAAAGGGGCAACTCCTTAGTGGTTCTTTACTCGCAAGCATATTTTGGTGACTTCAGTCCCTTGGAGAGATGTCTGCTGTACATTATGTCTTGACAAACAGCACGGCGATTCTGTGTTTCTGCAGATGTATGGGCGAGAGCCCCATGGGGCACAGAGAGAGGACGCTGAACCGGTAAGGACGAGGTCATGCCTCTGGCAAGACTGGGGGAGAGGGGGGCGTCTCTCTCCGTCAAGTGATATTTAAGCGTATAAGTCATTCGTTACACGCAATGGAGGAACATGTTGACCTCATTCTTTGCAAAATGAAAGTACATTTATCTCATCTGTCCAAATCCTGTGCCATAGTGCTCTCTCCCAGCTCGTGGTCTGAGCATTTAGAATGGTCCCGATGAAACAGTCTTACACACAAACCACTGAAACTAATGCAAAATGAAAAAAAAAATGCAGAGGCTGTGACCCAATCAAATGACCTTCGCATCTCAAAATAGACATAAAATTACAGCATAATTTTCTTTGAGTATTTTCTGTTTTATTGAAGACATGCAAACATATACTTTGGAATGTGTTCCTTTTCAATTCCATTCTAAAATAGCTTAGCATATACCCTTATAAGGACTAAAGTCTGTTTTGATTAAACTGATTATGTTTTTTTCATAAATGTGCTAAATAATAAAGGAAATGTGAACTATCCCATTGGTAAACATGAAAGGTCTGCGTTAACTTCTTACATATCGGTTTCCTGATGTTATCGATGTTTACGCAACTTTGTTTTCTGCGTCCAGTTTTCTGTGCCTCGGCCTCAGAAAAGTTTATTGTTGAACTTGAAACAGTTGTTTGGCAGAGGCGTTTCCAAGGAGATCCATACATAATTACCCATAAACAGCCAAATCATGCGTGTCCATTTCGGTCACCTGACCTCTTAGTCCCGCCTCCTCCATATCTTCCACATCTCCTGCCCAAAGTTATGAGCTAATTCTGTTCGGCCTTTGCTGACTCATCACTGTCCTACTGTTGGTTTGTCAGCATCATTTCTTCTGCATTGTTTTAGTTTAAGTACAGTATAATGGTTTGGGAGCTGACCTTGTAAATTGAACCCACCCAGGGGACTGTTATTGGACTTTTCCGCCAGGTTCCTCACCAAAAATAGCTTATGTAAATATCCAGCTGTGTAAACAGATTGTATGTCAACTGTGTGAAGTCTTCTGGATATGAATGCCTAATATATATATTTTGTATTTGGTAGTAAAGTCATACCTGAAACATTGTTGCATCAGTTCTTTTTGTAACCTATGTTGCATGTACCAGGTAGAGGGACACACAGAGTAGATTTTGTGGGATTTTTCTTGCAGGAAAGAAACTTTGAAAGGAGGAGCAGCAACTATCTGTGGCGCTGTTAATGAACGAACTCAACCGTTGATGTGTCAATAAAAAAGAAAAATGCATGCTGAGTAGAAAACATGCTGCTTTTCAACGCAAACCATAAATGTGTGAGTTTTTGAAGTTATGGGGCGGTTTATTTGGAGTCTTTAACAATGGAACATGACGCTGTTTGCATCTTTGAGGTTCTGTTGTGCGTATGCAAATACAGAGTCTCTACCCAGGATTTCCTGGATGCAAATTGACAAATGCAATGGATTCAAACTGGCCAATGAACACCTTGCCACTCTCCTGTCCATTGCAGCTACTGCTCACAGTCAGTGCACAGAAACACTGGGAGGCGGGGCAAGCTGTTTGTGCAAACATATTGAAATTAATTAGGCTTGATTATATTTTGACATTTATATAAGGGGCGCTTTCAATGTCCTTATTGATTGTTTTAGCTGGGTTTTTTTTAGTTCAGACAAAGCTGTAAATTTATACATACCAAAAAAAATTGTTGATTGAATATTTAAATGGTCCATTGACTGATTTAAAGATACCACAAGTGTTGAGATGATGTGAAAGTCACGTACCAAGAATTACATTCGTCAGAAAAATGTGATGAGACAACTTCACCCTGCAGAGCTGCAGAGCCAAAAGCACCCTTTTATTCTGAATGTACGAGCATGCCCTCTTTCTTATCGGTTTAAGAGTTCCTCTTTCTTCAAAATGGTGTCAAAAAAGCACCAGCCTAAGAGAGAGCTACAGAAATTTTTCACAGGGTGGCAGCAATACCTACATCAACGCGTTATCGCAATCAGCTCTGCCACTCTCCTTTCCATTGCAGCTACCGCTCTCAGTCAGAGAACAGAAACAGACAGGCAGAGGCTAGCTGCTTGTGCAAACGTAATGAGATTAATCAGTTATGATCATACAAAAAAATTACGTTATGAGACATCAAAGCACTCGCCTGCCACACTCTCCGAAGATGCAGCCAGTTCACCGCACAGCTTGTAGGCCCTTTTAATTTTGTATTGATGAGCCATAACTATTTTTTATTGGTCAACAGCGTTTTTGAATGTTCCTCTTTCACTAAAGATAGCACCATATTGAGAGAAGACCAGAGATGTACCCTTATTCAAAACTGAAATGAAACTTTTATGCATAGGACATTTTGTAAATTCATGTTTCCTTACCTTGCACACCAAAACATCAAGAGAAGCACCAAACTCTTGTCTGTTTTTAAACTCAAGCATCCTTTGTGTTTGACCACAACCAACAGCCATATCTGTTCATCGTCAGGAAAGACGAGAGAGAATAACCAGAGCACATGCTCCACATACAAAAACACAGCTCTATTTAAATAGCCTAATCTGTTTTTAGTGCTTTTCTGCTCCTGAAAACATGTAGACTTTCTGGCTGTTGCTCTAGCCTCCAGTAACAGTTCAATTTGTCTATTCAGTATGGCTTTCTGGGAGTTCTTACAGACAGATATGACACAATAATCTCATTTGTGGAATTTATTTTTAAAATGATTCCACACATAATTTCAGACTTCTTCTGAATACTGGTCCCTTAGTTTGGGCCTTGTCTGCATAAGCCAGGATCTGGCTGTGCTGCACTGCAGCCATTTTGGATTCAGTAGAATTCATTTTTCAGACGACGAAATGCATTTGAAAGGGTTTATTTGTCAGGGTTATTGCTGTGTTTGTTATATTGTTTTCGGTTTTGTTGGACTGTGTTCGTGTGTTTTTATCTCCTTCGTTTCCCCGGTCCATGTGCTTTTGTTTTCATTTTCCCTCGTGTCTGCCCCTCCTTCCTCATTACCTGATTGTCGATTTGCTCCACCTGCCCTGTTCTCACCTGTGACTCGTTTGCTCGTTAGTCCTCTGTGCATTTATACCCTGCCTTGTCCTTTGTTCTGTGCGAGTTTGTCTCAGTTTGTTGCCACTCTGTTGCGCCACAAGCCTTTTTTTTTCTCTTTCTTCTTTTTTTTCTTTTTTTTTTGTACTGTTGCCCTGTTTGTTTTCTGTTTTTTTGTACTGTTGCTGTGTTTTCTGGTTTTCAAACTTCACCTGACTTTTGACCATTCTTGTGGATTGTGTTTTTGTGCTTTTGCTGAGACTCCCCAGTCATGACCATTGCCTGTTTTTTTGACTATGTTTCTGGATTTTGGACTTTAGCTGCTGTTAATAAAATCCTTAAGAATTATGTCCGCATCTGAGTCCTACCTGAGCCTTGACATTATTGAATGTAAGAGTTGGACATCTGAACATGCTTTAGATCTTGGGCTTGGAGTCCTAAGGGGGTGACTCTATGTTGGACAGCCGAGTCCAACATTTTGGAAAATACATTTTGAAAGTTTGAGATGGGGGGTATGTGGCATTTTTACATCTGAGATGTGTATTCTGGTTTGACTGGTGGAGTATATTAGGTGAGGGTTGTCTGAAAAATATATCACCCAAACTTTTGTTTTAACGCCAAACTGTGACAAGAAAATGACTCCAATGTCATTTCATCTAAAACTAAACTAGTAAGGAGTTAACTAGCACATCCATTTTGTATTTTAATTTTTAGGATAGAATATAATTAACAATGTTGTCTGTAGCAAAACTTGTTTTCTTTTAAGTTCTTTTCCAAGTATAACGGTAGTTTGCACACTTCACTGTGTAAACCGCAGGTGCTGGTGACGTGCAAGTGCCAGTAATCGCTGGCTGTTTAGTTCTTTAAAAACCTCTGTGGTTCTCTTAGGTCGGTCGACCAGAAGATCACAATGACATGATGCGCTGGCGAAATGTGGCCTCGTACACAGATTAGATCGATTACGCCACTTGTGGTCATAAGGGTGGGAGAACCCTGGGTTATTTAGGGTTAAAAGTCCCTGGTTCATTTAGGGACAAACAAGTCCCGACCCAGCAGGTTTAAAACTACAACAGCTGATATGGTTAAAATGTTCTTTATTGCACAAACGTATTAAAATACAAAGGATAGTTAGGTCACACTCATAGTACATTGTTGCACCAAAGAATTAAGTATTGCACTGGCCCTTATATTGCACCAATCGATTACATATTGTACCAGATGATTAAATATTGCACCAGCCCATATGTTGCACTAAAATGTAAGATATTGCACAAGCCCATATATCACACCAACTATTAATTATTGCACTAACTCATGACCTGAGCTTCCCAAAAGAAATTAAAAGGAAAATAGGTTTTCCCACACTACCATCAATTAAGGCACATTACTCCATACATCATTATTGACAACACATATTCTTATTCTTGGTCATAGAGGATAAACACAGAATAAAAATCTAAGTGGGAAAAACAGTGGTGCCCCCCTTCCCCCCCAAAACTTGGATGAACACCACCGGCAGAGCAAGTCACCTTCTTTCACTCTTCCCTGTCCCAGGAATCAGGGTCCAAATATACTTCAGCCACCACCCTGAACTATTCTGTTTGTCCCCGCAACAATAATCTTGTCTGTAGCCCTGTTCCCCCTGGAACTCGACCCTCGCCGAACAAATCCTTAATTACCGTACAGGTGAACTTTAAAAGTCACGTGCGACCGGTAGGGCGGACACACCACTGACGTTTTTCCCCATCTTCCTAAAACCCAGCAGGACCCTAAGCATCACATCACTCGAATGTCATAGAGCAAATAAAACAGAGCACCAAGGGGAAACTGTTCGTATTGCATATGTACATGTACATGCTCAGTGCAGAGGTCTGGGCGTTTTAGAACCGTTTTCTTGTTCCCGTGTGGAGGGATTTTAAAAAAACTTGTGTACTGTGGATGTGATCCTTTTCAAAACTGACGCGAAAAAGTGTGTTTTTGAAAATACCCGGCTTTGTGTAGACAAGGCCACGGACCAAGCCAGAACCTGCATGAGGATGGCGGCGCTCTCAGATAAGGGAAAAAAAGCTGCTATGACAGTTATAGCGGTGACGGACTTAACACCGCGGTACACTTCCTATTACTGTGGTGTGGTGGTGCTATTAAAAGCCCCAGTGGTTCTCTCTTAGGGTGGTGTTTTTTAACACTCTTAATCTGATAAGAAACAGCGCGCGCTTATAAATCCTGAATACTGTCTCTACTGGGTCTGCAGCAAAGCTAAAGTTCTTGGCTTCATCCACTGAGGTGAGTTATTAGTTATTAATTTTTTTAATTAATTTTATATTTCTATATTTTCAGATTGTTTGATGCAAAAATCCATTTAGACGATCGGTAAGAACGTTGGTTGTGTCCCTGACATGCATGTCAGCTGTAAGGAGGCAAAGTATTGCACGTTTTTTTTGTCCGATACTCTAAGAATCATGACGAATTCATTTCATTACGTTGCACAGACAGCTAGCCTCTGCGTCCGAGTATTTCTGTTCTCTGACCGGGAGCGGTAGCTGCAATGGAAAGGAGAGTGGTGGTGCTGATTGTGTGTGCTGTTGGGGTCTCTTCCCTCCATGCGTTGGATCACACCTTGGACTCTGTGTGGAAGGACTGGAAGAGTCTGCATGGTAAAGAGTACACTCAGGTAAAAAGCACGGGACCGCTGTCAGTCAGGAGATAATTACAATGCAATAAAAACACAATTCAAATGAAAATGGCAAATTGTATGCACATATATTTTAGCACTGTTCTTGTTTTATGCTCATTTCCAGCCCATATGCCGGCTGTTCTTTGCTAATATTCTTGTTCTTCTATTGCTTTGATGTACGTCGGACATACCTTGCTATGAGTTTCTCTGACTATATACACTTCTGATTAAATGATCGTTTCCGTAATAAAAATGTGACAGCTTGAGAGCATGCTCTGCGTTTTTCAGGGCTCTGAGGGCCAAAGGAGAATGATCTGGGAGGAGAATCATCGCTTCATTCAGCGGCACAACATGGAGGAGGCACAAGGAAAACACAGCTACAGGCTGGGGATGAACCAGTTTGGAGATCTAGTGAGAACACTTTATCCCTCCCACTGTCCTTAGTTTAAGTTCAGAATTAGGCTCTTGAGTTTGTGAGAGGAAATTCCTTTCGGGAAATCTCTTTATCCTTACCAGACACATAGTATAACAGTGACGGTGAATTTTATACGGTGAATGAGCAGCCGTTTGTTTTGTTTCTGATCCTGCACATGGCCAGCTATAGGCAGTCAGTGATAAACCAGTTTGTATGTGTGTGTGTGTGTTCAGATGGATGCAGAGTACCAGGAGATGATGCTGTGTTCAGAGGACACAAGCCAGGAGGAGTTCTCCTCTCTGCCTGTTTGGAACTGCTCGGTGCCGAAGGCTCCGGCGCGGTGGGACTGGAGACAGAAAGGATACGTCACCCCAGTGAAGAATCAGGTGAAACCCCAAAAAATCCTACTTCTGTGCATCTGAATGCAGCAGGCCCACATCATTTTTAGTGGACATGCTGTTTTTGGCTACCGTATGTCCTATGGCGACAATGAAGTGCGGTCATTATGAGAGTAGAGTTAACCATTAAAGAGCTGTGTTTGTATATTTTCAGCGATATGCAAAGTCAGTGTTTTTTTTTTTTTACAGACACAAGAACCAGTTTTCTGAATTTTATCACATTTCACTACGCAAAGTGCTGTATTATGTCTTATTTTAATTGGCCAAACTCATGGTGCGGCAGTAGAAATCAACAGTTATGTAGCTGTGATGGCTGCATTACGAATTTCAAGAGAATGAACTGTTGTTGATTAGCCAAGAAAGGTGTTCGTATTTACAGGTGAAAAACAGTGATTTATTTTCCACACCAACATGATGAGATTTAACAGATTAAACAGAATGACAGATTTAACCAAGTTGGGTTTCTATGACACCCACTAGGGTAAATGTGGCTCTTGCTGGGCTTTTTCCGCTACGGGAGCCCTGGAGGGACAAATGTTCAAGAAGACCCGCCAGCTCGTGCCCCTGAGTGAGCAGAACCTGATGGACTGCAGCAGAGACTACGGTAACAACGGTTGCCATGGAGGCTTTCCTACCAGAGCTTTTGACTACATTGCAGTAAATGGCGGCATTGAATCTGAAAAAACGTACCCTTACACAGCGAAGGTAAATAACTGCTCATTTTTCCACCCTCTTCTTTTTCAAATGGCAGAAAGCAGAGCTGTTAATAAAGTAATCTAAAACAGGTTTTTGATGTTTCATCAGTAACTGAGTATTTTATATAAGAACCGCGCTTCTGTTTGTTTTATGATTAGGACAGCAGTCGTTGTAAATACAGCAAAAGACGAAGTGTTGCGTCTTGCAAAGGGTACCAAGAATTGCCAAGAGGAAATGAAAGATGTTTGAAAAATGCTTTGATTGCTGTCGGCCCGATCGCCGTTTCCGTAAATGCTAGTCTAACAACCTTCAAGTTTTACAAGTCGGTGAGTGCTGGTGTTAATTTGCTCATGAGATTTACTCAGACACTGAAATGTACATACAGGTTTTAGATTCAGCCAAATAAAAAGAAATGTATCGATTGGTTTTGTTTCCTGTACCTGTCAGGAATTTATTCTGACCCTACATGCCATAAGCAGGCAAACCATGCCATGCTAGCAGTGGGATATGGGACTAATTGTGGAGCTAAATTCTGGATTGTGAAAAACAGGTTAGTCCAACGAACAAAGACATTTTTTCAGAGATTTTTTTCAAAGATTTTTTCAAAGAAATATTAATATGGTATCTAACCTCATGATTTTAGAATATAAACATTGAAAGAAATATTATTAATATTTATAAACATTATAAATAATCATATGCAGTTTTTGTACCTGCTCATGATTTTAACATTTATAATCAGTTTAAGTGCTTCAAACTGTCAGGAGGACAAAGTGAGTGTGTGATTATCACTGAATGCAGACTATTTTGTAATTTACGTTCCTGTTTAATATTTATTCTGCTCCCTCCTTTCTCAGCTGGGGAACTTGTTGGGGTGATGAAGGGCTATATCCGGGTGGCCAGAGACAACGACAATCAATGTGGAATTGGTATTCGCTCTACCTTTCCAGTGGTGTGAGATTTCTGCGGACGAGCAAGAAGCTCTTACAGTATCAGAACCCCTGAGGAAAGCAAATTGATGATAGAAGCAAATGCAAATCGCAAATATATGCACATTTTAACTTGGACATACTAACCTTCTACCAAAGTTACGTTCTTGAAACTAACATAACAGCAGGGATTTCCTCTCTCAGGTTTTTTGTATCTTTAGCGCTTTACTGCAGTTAAATTTAGGCTACAATGAAGATCAATAAATATCTTATATCTGCCATTCAAAATGTCAAAAGACAATAAAAACAGCAATGCATTTTCAATAAACTTTAAGCAAGAACTCATTCTCTTGTGTTGATTGAAAATGTAAAACTCATTGCGTGTTGCTTGCTAAATTAATGATATGGCTCTTTACACAAAGTGTGCTGAAATAAAGCTTATCTTTTAAGTTGGGTTTTAATTCTAATAATATAAACTGTAAAACTATAGCTGTCTTACCATGTGTGAGAAATTTGTATGAAATGATACTAGCATGAACAGCTGGTCACCACTCTGGTCCTCACAAAAATGTCATTTATATGAATACATTTTATGCTTTCTTTCACAAAGGTATAATTCCAACTGCCTTCAAATTTTAAGTTCCCATTTTGTCAAAATCACACTCTCCTGGATTGTATTATTTGCATTACAGCTGAAGTTAAAAAGTCTGAAGTGAGAGTCATACAAGAGTAAAACAACGCTCAGGACCTTTGATTGTGATGTCACAGCTGTGCTTAATTTGCTTGGCCCTCCCCCATAGCGTGACTTAGTCATGCCACATAAATGTTTGTGCATTGCAGCTGTTCTTCTCCGCGCACCTTTGCGTTGGGACACAGTTTACGTTCGGAGGCACCGATCACCAGAGCTGTCAGTCAAATTGGCCCCACCTACTAAATAATGACATCATGTCAAACCCCTTCCTGCTACAGTACGGCAGTTGCTTTAAATTCTCATCACAAGTCGGACACCTTTTGGGAATTTATAAGGAAGTTAGCCATTAAGGTTTACTGATTGATGTGAAGAACCATAAGCAAAATTATCTGTTTCATATTGGGCAAGTTTCTAAATATATGCTGAGGGCCGAATCCAGACCTGCTCTGAAGTGTGTTTTCCAGGAGTCTCTCACTCTCATGATGAGTGACACGGAAAAAGCACTTAAGCACAGGTCTGAATTCGGGCCTAAATTAATAATATGTTTAGGCAAAGGTATGTGTATCAGTCTAAATCAATACTGTAATTCGAAAACATTTTATTAAAAACGTGTTACATTACTGATACATTTAAACAAAGACCTTTGTATTAGTTTTCAGTGTTTCTTTGTTTTCGAGTGAGACAAAGTGTTTTGGAAAAGTACTGAGAACACACCGGGGAATTCCAACTCGTTACTGGCATCAGGGAGTGCCCTTTGCTTCAACAGCATATTTTTTCAATATTTTTTTTTCAATTCTGGCAGCTTTCTCCAAATTGAAAAACATCTGTTGAGTTTGATCATTAATCACAATTAAAGGTTTTAAAACAGTATTATACGTATCTAGGGAGATTCTCTACATATCACAATAAAGTAAAATGTTAGTCTGATAAATGTTATCTGTTTGGAATGCCATATTGGTTTAACCATTACACTAACTCTGTGTTTCTTTTGTACTTATTTTCAGCCCCTTTGAAGAGTTGATTTTTATAACGAATATTTTATATTCTGCTGTCACAAATCAATAAGCTATTTTTCCCATCAGTTTGTCTTTCTTGGTGTATTTAACTTGAATCAGTACAATCTGGTTTATTTAAGTGTAGACTGCTGGCTACTCACTCCATTTTCGTATGTATTTTAATATTTAGCACGTTTCCAACCAAACAGTGAGCAGAGCAATAATAGTTTTTAAAATTTTTAAAAAATGCATCAAGACATATGCTTTCAAGAGAATTAGCGGAAAAACAGTGGCTAAACTTTGGTCATTCGGGCTGCTCCATACGTTGTTCAGATTTGTTTGTTTAAAGTAGAACGGTGGCTTTTCAAGATCGGAACACTTTTTTCCTCTTTCTTTTTCTCCACAGAAGAGGATGGGTAAATCAAACTCCTACCAGACACCTGGTACCAAAAGCCCAACCACACACAAACATAAACGACAGAGTTCAGTCTCTCCATTTTCCACAATATGTATCTGTGCAACATTTCAGATTGCCTTTATGAATAATGAGCTAAATATACGGTATATGCATGTGTTACTTATAACTGCATATCGTGGCATTGGTTTACAGTAATAATTTAGTGTTTAGATAAACCCCTCTTATCATAAGTCGTTACACTCAGAAAATACCACTGAATAGCACACTTGAAAAATAATCCATCATACCCTGCAGATTAACTTGCTGTATGTAGCTAGCATTCACATTGAAAAGGCCTTCACGCTGAAAATATGATTATGATATTCCTGTGGTCTATATCACGTCCTGGCAATTGGCCTTGATATAACCCAGGTACAGGGGTGTCCCAGTGAAACTTCAACTGGTGACAGGCCATCTGCAGTCCGCCTGCAACCACCGCATCTGCTGTTCACCTGACACGGTAACAACAGAGATCAGGTAAGGGGCATTGTGGAGAGAAAAGAAGCTGCCCAGGTATTATATATATGAGGAGGACACACGTAATCATGTGATCAATCCCAAAGTGACAAAGGATGATGGGAAGGGCCTTAACTCATGAGCACCAGATTGGGGAAAAACATTTTGAATACTTATTTCACAAATAAGACAATGTTATCATTGGGGAAAGAAATAAACTATCACAGAAGACTGGTATTAATCAGTCTAGACCAATGTCTTTGACTATAATTGGAGTTAAAAGAGGAAATATTTTCATACCTCCCTTCACTCACTTACCTCAAAACGTGTTTTTCATACAGATGTGAATTGCCTCCTTTCCCATCATGCTCAGTTTACAGTATACCCCCTCTACCAAACCTTATTTTCAGGTTGATCAATTGATTTTACCAAATTTTTCCTTTCAGTGTCCAACAGGAGGTCCACTTTACTAGAATATTAAGTTGTGACTCCAAGCCCAAAATCACACAGTACTGTCTTTGAATATGCTGCACTTAAACACATTCATGTTATATTAAAATATATTCCACCGAGTTTCATTTTGTTTATTTTTTCAGTACAATAAATGAGGACACGTTAGACCTTTACAATACCTTTTTACTTGTTACCCCTACTCACAGAGTATGGTGTTGTAAACACACGTACTACATATAAACATAAAACAGTACAGGGGGTCCTCTTGTCGTAAGCCGATTTTCGACGTAAGTCAGAATTTATACCTATATTATACCTAAATTAACACCTTAAGTCACTCACACTGTACACACAACACATGAAGGACATATAAAATACAGTAATTAAATGAAACAGTAATAAAAAAGAGAGAACAATTTCTTATCTTTATTTCTGTGGTCGTATGTACGAACCAAACCGCATAGGTCGAAACTAGGTTTTTTAATTAATTTATGGGAGTGCGTCGTAACCACGAAACGTCGTAACTTGAGACCGTCGTAACCCGAGGACCCCCTGTATAGGATAATAGGGGCTGGAATGACATTATTTTAGTCAGACTAAGTAAGTGTGACAGGCAGGATTTAGGATAAATCTTGGGCTGGTCCTTGAATGGACCAGCGGAAAAATGGCGAAACATGCGCCAGCCTTAGGTGGCAGGCAGAGAGACATACAGCGTAAGAAATACCAGCAGGTATATGCTTTTGACACACCTGAAATATCCTCTTTACTGTATGGCATAATTTCAATTAAGGCGGGTCGTCTAAAACATCAGGCTCAGATGACCAATCACAGGACTGGCCCCCACCAAACTTGTGGAAAAAAAGGTTAAAAGCAGGTCAAATTGAATTGTTTATTCTACGCTTATTTGTTGATTTAATCTAAGCCAATATACATATATATGTACAGGATGTGTCCTCAATCTACCCAATAGGGTTGGAACAGATTTGATTACAATTGCTGAATGCATTGAATTTGGCAGTGCTATAATTTCATTATTTATACAACTTTCTCTTCACACATACTATCTGACAGTAAATACACATCTCACCCAATGTGTATATGTTGGTGTGACAGTTAATGTTTTATTAGGTGGAAGTTACAGTTCTCGTCTGTGGGGCAAAATGCAATTTATGAAATTTTGAAACTTCCATTCTGATTTTTGATCTCTTTTAATATATCAATGGCAAGCAAAACATTGCAAAAACGACAAAATTCTTGAGTATAATTTTATCTCGTTTGTTTTTCTGTTTACATTCTGCTCTTGCTTTTATGAAGCACAAAAGAATGGCTTTGCATTCACTTTGCAATTGGCAATGTGAAAGTAAATACAATTCTATACATTGTCATCAATGTCTTCCAAGAAACCGGTTTCTTGAAGGAGAGGATTTGGATAACTCATTACAAGTTATTGTGCCGAAATGTGTTCCACGGGAACAGTTTGCGCCACATGCTAACGGTACAGTGAGTCAGGACAAAAGCAATTCCCTGGAAAAGACTCAGGGTGAAGCCATTAATCAACATTAATAAGTGGAGCTTTGGCTGCATAAAATAATGGCTAATTAAATAGTGTATTCGTATAGACTCACTGCTTTCCGCTAATGAGAAGGATTATAAGTAATAACTTTGCAATTCCGTGTCTGGGATTAGCCCCAGACAAAACAAACGATTATTGTTGACCTGATTTAATTGTTGACATTTTGTGGTTCAAGGAAAGTCAGCCTTAAGAATTTCAAAATGCTCACATCCATTCACTCTTTCCATGTAGAAGAGTCAATAGTAGACTCATTGTTAAAACAAACTCATATTACGCAAAGATACGAAAAGACAACAATGATTTCTTTTTTACCTTGGAAGACTACTGCTCATCTTTTCGGGATGAGGTAGAACAGATTAAAGGGTCTTTTCTCCCACACTGTCTCAAGTACTTTCACTAAACATTGAAGAAGTTTTCAAAAGCATATCGTTACATTTCAGTTGGAAAAACCCTCACCATTATAAGCTATCATCTATATTCCAAGACAAGCAATTGGTAATGAATGGTTTCGTGTTCATTACGAAGTGAGCAAAAGTTGACTTAACGAGTTCAGCGTAATTAACAGGGCAGTCTGGTGGCTACCATGTGTCTCGAGGCGTCTTTTCCAGTTTTGGATGATCCTCACTGTGTAGTACCAATTCTCGATCACGTTATTGTGGCCTGGGGCTCATAGACCATGCAGAATAGAAGATCATCTAGGTAGGAAGGAACTCCAACATTGAAGATGCTTTGAGTTTTATCGCCTATCATAAATTTTCCATCGACCATCATGCACCCACAGGTGGCCTGTACAAGCTTACACACGAAGTGCGTCCTTCCTACCTTTTCCTCATCAGTTAATGTAAGTTGACGTAGCCCATTTTGGAGCTGAGCATCTACATTGGCAACGAGTACTGCACCAATGAGCTTGAATACATTCGGACGGTTCTTTAGAAAGCATTACAATGATGGAGAATCTAAACTTTCTTTAGCTGAGCAAGGATACAGCATGTTCATGAGCAGGGTCTTGTTTCAGATCAGAAACAAAGAGTCCTTTTTTTTACAGAGCATTCCCACTGGGATAGCTTTTTTGCTGCAACCCAAAGTTTTATGCTGAATTCCAGTCTCAAACAAAGTGATTTTTTTTTGCAAGCTGGTCTTTCTTGCTTTGCACCTGGACATCTTATTCTCCTGTCACCCCAGCGAGGGGGAAAGAAGTTTGAGAAAACAAAAGTCGGGGAGACGTGCATCCCACGGTGATGTTTAGCTGACACTGTGGACGGCATCTCACCGAGCGTCCATGCCCTGGGTAAATATTGACCCTTTTCAAACATTGCAAAGGTTCAAGAGTTCCGCTGCAAAACCAATCATCTCTTGGCGACTGGATGCGGGGGATAATGAGATTAAGGACGCTTAAAAACACATTCCACCGATCCGCTTACATTTACAACATCATATACGTACACGCCTTCTGCGAAAGGAAGTTGGAAACCCTTAAATAAGATAAAGAGCCTCATGAGTTTTTACAATGTCAACTGTGATAGGAGGAACATGAAGGCAACACAATGAAAAAATCACAAGAGAGACTTTCTGAATACGTCCTGTTCGTCTTTCCTCTTACTTTCCTTGTTGTTTGCCAGTTTTTCCAAATATATACCTGAAGTGTGCAAGAATGCTGTGTATCGTGTATTAATGGATATAACCACATCAATTTCTGTCCAATGTACCAGTTTTCCAGACCTGACAGAGACTTTCAGAAGTCAGAAGTTTGTTTTAACCAAAAAAAAAGCCAATTATGGCGTAACATCTAGAGTTTTACCTCAATCCACACATCTACCAGACTGACTTATATGCAGAAAACCTTTTCTATTCAAAAGGCCCAGAGAAAGAGATGCAGGTATGCACAAAATTTTCCAATGTTTTGATTTTACTAGCAAACAACAGGGACATTACCTACCTGAAAAATGATCTGGTACAGCCTATTGAAATCCTCACATCTCTAACTCAACCAAAATTTCAAGGTGATACTGTCATTACTTTTATAATACCAAGACTCCAATACAACATACCATACTACAATACTAATACTAACTGCTACAATACAGAATAACTGTTAATACACTACAAATAATTATTGTGCTATATGTAGGTCCCAGTACAGCCTTTAATACATGTATGTAAAACATCTATAGCCAAATGAGTCTAGACACAGTCATCAACAAAGCAAATAAATTACAACAATTTTAAAATCTGTTTGCTTTTTATATTACCTTGTCTGTAGTGATTCCAATCTTTTACAAATTATCCATTAATACACATGGACAGTGACTAAAAAAGTCTGGTTACTACGCTCAAGGGAACTATAGAAATATCCCACCTGGTTCCATACAAGGGTTTCCAACTAAAACAAGGCCAAGAGCGGAAACTGCCCAGAATCTGCGGCTCTTTCGGGGAATCCGGTTTTTTGAGCCATTCATCTTTTTGAGGTGAAAGAGGAACCTTACTTTGAGTTCACTGCTCACTTAAGACAGTCAGTGAATGAGAGAGGTAACAGTAGCAGCCAAAAAGCAGAACAAGGGTGATGAAAATCTGAAAGTCAGAAGTGACTATTCACATAATTTAGAGCTGCAAATTTTCAAAATTATTGTCTATGAAAAAAGGCTTCTGAGACCTAACTGTAAGTAAATTAACTGAAAATGAGAGATGTAAGACAGCTACTGTAGTACCTCACCAAAATATTTCCCCAGTCTACAAGTTAAATAGAAATATGGCACTCATAAAACAACCATGTGCAAACAATATTTATCTTGTTTGCACATTTATCACAAGATCGCATTACTTCGATGTTTCAAGAACAAAAGGTGAAGTCGCGGCATCCTCTAAGCACGTTCTGCACCATTAGTACGCATGACCGAAGCGGAATATTTTAAAATGAAAACATGAGAAATGTCACCACCGTCTGCCTCGCGCGTACACTTCACTCGTATGCGTTTTCCATTTCCCCCGCGTGCGATCCTTCCAGCAGCACTGGCCTGATTGCAGAATTTCCTTTTCATGAATTCACACTGCCACCTAGTGGCGAACACACATAAAGCATGTCAGTGAAAGACCACCCAAGGCAAGCTTCTCTGCTCGAGCTGACTGTTTGTCAGCTAGCTGTCTCATAAAACTAAAATCCAGTCTGGGAAAAAAAACATGAAATTTTAAACTCTATATACTTGTTGGAACCCTTAAAACATAAAAACACAAGAGAGCAAGATGTTGCAAGCACTGAAAAACAAACCCACATCATGTGCATTGTCAGAATAAATATGTTTGCTACATTCCTGCAATTAAATTACATTAGGCAGAGATCAATATAAACAGATATCAGTTGAAGCAGCTTCAGCTGACATAGGTATGTAAAGTTTGGTTCATTTGGTAGAGGGATGTCAAAATAAGAGACAATATGGAAGATCTGGAGAAGATAGTATGTTTAACAGATACATTCTAAAAAATTACCCCAAAAGGCAGACTGGCATATGGGAAATCAAATATGCAATTCATCTATCAATTTTATATAGTGTAACGTGAACTTCTGTCTTCACTATGGGGCTGGAAGTCTACGACGCAGCAAAAGGTTTCTAACCTTTTAATCAGAATCACAATCAACACATTCTATCTTTGAAACCAATCTGTTGGTGTGTTTTTTATTTGTTGTAACACAGCCAAAGATAAGTTACAGCAAAACAGCTAGTGAAGTACAGAGATGCATATATGTATATATGTAAAAATAAATAAAAGTAGAAAAGAAAACCACTTTCACACCCACACTCAATAAATCCAAAGTGACCAAAGAAAAATGTTACACACAATTTCAATTTAATTTTTTTTTTCCATTGAAGATTCATCATGGAAATCACTTTCTATAAACAATTCAATTTCATTGCCACACAAAATAATATATATATAAATTTTAAGTAAATCCACAGCCTGGACACATTGTATATCCTACAGTGCTAAATGAGAGATACTGCTAACAACAGGAAAAACTGTGATATATGGGAACTAATGCCAATCACAGGTTACACTTTGCAACATGACAGCTAGTCCTAATCACAGACAACAGACCGCTTCATGACAACGAATGCTAAACACAGGCTACACAGTGCTACCATCATGGATTACATAGTGCTAAAGGAGAGCTAATGCTAAATGCAGGTAAGACAGTGCTACAGGAAAGCTAGTAATAACAAGAGTGAACAACATACTGTATGAGAGCTACTGTTAAACATGGATTACACAGTGCTACAGGAGAGCTAGTGCTAATCACAGATAACACAGTGCTAGCCTATAAGAGAGCTAGTGCTAATCACAGATAACACAGTGCTAGCCTATGTGAGAGATAGTGCTAATCACAGATAACACAGTGCTAGCCTATGTGAGAGCTAGCGCTAATCACAGACAACACAGTGCAATATGAAAGGTAGCATACAGGACCATAGCAGCTTAGAAATTAGACAGAGGGCAGGTTGCGGAAACATAAAGTGAAACATTTTTAACTCATGCTTTCACTTGTTATTTATGAATTTTACTGTGTCATACTCTCCATGGGACCCTGTCCTTCCTCCTTTCATTGTGTCTCAGACCCAAAGCGACTACTAAGTGGCAAGGTAAGGTTCCTGTCACATTACTTTCACCTGCCCCCACTCTCAAGACCAAAGCTCATATTTATAAAGCATCTCAGAGTAGGTGGAGAGCTGATCTAGGATCTGCTTTACCTTTTAGCTCATTTTAGATAAGATTAGGATTCACAAAGGTGCGTTTCACTTTCTGCAGTGAATGAGTGTTGTGTTTTACATGACCACAAGGGGATGCTGTTGTCTAAATAAATAGACACATCTGACTAAGAACATTATGTTTCATGTCTCCTAACATGATCTTGACAGAAATTTTTGACCTATGGGTGACTTATGATTTGAATGTTTTGCTTTATTTTTTAAAGTTCAAGGCTTTTCAAAACTGATTAACAAATATAGCTCTTCCACTTTAAATGTGATTTGCTGCACATTATAATGCTACTACTATTTCAACTACAATAATATAACATTAGGGTTTGGATTTTCTTACCTAATCATGGATTTTTGGTAAAAATGTTTAAGATAATATGAGAATTTAGTTCTTTAGTAGTAGTGTTACAGTAACACACAGAGGACCCATTTTATGTTTCATTTCTTATATGGACTATATTGACAAGGTTGTGTCAGCAGTGTTATATAGTCTAAAATGGGTGAAATGCCAGTCCATTTAATAGTTTGTACCGCACATATATACACAGCAAGACAGCCATCCCCTTCATGTTTTAATTTTTAAAATTAATTTACAATTGTTTGGTAACAAAATATATAGTTATAACTTGTTAGTAATTAAATATGTCATTTTACAAAAGCACAAAACTTCTACAAACTTTTGTCTGTATTTCATGAAAAAGTTATTATTTTCCATGATGTATCAAGCCCAAGATATCCCAAGTGACGGTGATCTCAAAAAACCCTTTGAATTCAAACCAGAGGATTACTCTAAGATTATATTAAAGGACTCTTTGTTTGAGTCTCACGGCAAATCCAAGGAACGCATTACAACATGGAGTCCCACCTGAAAACTTTGAAACCATTCCATGAGTGAGAAACAGGACATCTCTTTCAAGCTGCAACTCTAAACTATTGTCTACAGTACAAGAAAGTCCCAATTGCTCTTGGGATCCAGAAAAGCACCAACAATCGAATGAAACAACTTTTCGCTTGGCAAGCAATAGTTTGAAATTATCGTCAAATGTTTGTTTGACCTGACGGCTCTGGTGTTTCAAGAGGCTTTTGACCGATTTAATCGGAATGACGTGATATTGTAACACTTGACACCTGGAAAAAGGAGAGAGGAAGATTTAAAAGTAAGACAGAAGAAATTTGAAAGAGATTCTGAAGACTGCAGAGAGGTTTTCACTGCAAGTGAAAACAATTTTGCCACTGTAAATCTCCGAGACAAGACTGAGTGATCTGTTTAAAAGGAAATACAGCTTTGAGTATTCTCATATTACACGTCTTTTGAAAGGGAAATTCATGATGAAGGCTTAATTCTGAACAAAAAATGGAAGAACAAAGTCTTCAGTAATATGTTTCAGACTGACAGATAGGCAATAAGGCAAACACTAAAGTATGTCCAAAATATCTACAAAAATTAATGGTAAGGACAACCGGGAGACAGAATATTGAAAGCTAACTTCCCAATAGCAATGCTAACCAACACTTAAGTCTTACTTATGTCATAGGTTAACAGTTTCCAGAGGAAGGGGAAATAAAATGAGTAAGACAAACAGAATCATTTTATACACTTTATGTAATGTAATTTTATTATTTTTACTTAAATATGTTTTTATTGTTCTCAATACATATTCACCAATATTTTTGGGGTGTTTTGTGGATTACATTTCAAAAATATAGTATTTAATTTATGTGCAATCTATCAAACAAATTAATTGGATATTAATTCATTTCATATCGTCTTCATATACCTTTTGTATTCACACGTCCACCTTTAGTTGATGAGGACCTAATGATCAAAACATTGTCTTGCTCATAGGTGTCATTAAATACATCTATTAGGTGCATATTAACAGTGGGGAAAATTTAGACCTTCAGTGCATTAGCGTTTAAGTGCATCTTAAATGCATCTCACGCTCTCGCATTAAGTTACACAAAAATGCACTTAAGTGCAGGTCTGAATCCAGCTCAGGTTTACTTAAACTTAAGTCACACCTGAATTATCATGATGTTAACATATGAAACAATTTCAAAGGAAAAAAAGTACAAAACAACATTGCATACCTTTAATGTGTAAAGATAAAGTAAACAAAATATTGGATCATCTAACACAATAGGCCATGCCAGTGAAAACATCTGGAACACCAATGTTGTGTATCTGAAAGTAATTATACATACTTTACATTTTAATGTTTCTGTTATGTAGCACAATAAAAAATTATAATAATTTAAGCATTGAAAAATATATTTAAATGTGGTGTACATATTTACCATTCTGTAAATCTTTAGTATTTGTTTCTGATAACCTCTCATGTTAAATATATCTTCACACAATCTGCATACAAGAAATATACATTTATGATGATTTAGAACATGTCTTACAAGAAATATACATAAAACCTTTATAATGCTTTATAACATGTTATGGTGATATAATGTCATTATTTTGAATGCTCTGTACCATCTTCACAAGCAGTTAATGAGGCGTTGTGAATATCATTGACACGAGTGCAGATCATCAAGAATGTATTATACTGCAAGATATGGCTTGTTGGGTGGAAGTTGTAGTATTTATACCATTTCATAACACATTTATAAGACATTGATTTTCTTAATAGCTTATCATAGCGAGTGAATAAGAACCTAACATGGATCTATATGTATAGAATACTTAACAGTAGGCATCTTAAAACCAAACTGTGTAATATTGGCAGTTTGGTTTGGTGTAAACTGTGAGCTGAGCAAATTTTCAGTTCTTTGTGAATTATCAGTGGTTGACTTATTGTGTGGTTGATTGAGCGTGTGCTTGTGTTTTGAGATCAGTTTTCATTTTTATAACATAAATTATTTCTTCATTTAGTAAAACAAATGTTAGTTTATTTTTTTACTCCAGTTAAATATGAATTATGTACAAATCATTATAACATCAGGATGTTTGTTTGCCATGTCAATTTGGTACCTCTGAAAATGCTAACCCACAACCTCCATGGTGTTTTTTTTTTCATGACTGAAATACAATCATCAGGAACTGTGACCAAAAGGCGATTATTGAACATGCATGAATGTTCCCTTTCTGGAACAAAAAGTACTTTCTGTGACTATTTTTAATGTTTACAACCTTCTCAAACCAACATTATACCACAAAAACAAACAGAACTGTTCCCCATTGCTTTTGAACCTTTCAATGCTTTAGCTTGGCTTTGCAATATAACAAAAATTGGCACTGTACGCGAAACATTTTCACAACCATTACATTATTACCTGTCCTGTAATTTACTTTTATACCTTTTACATTTTTTTCTTGGTCATTCCTGTTATTCTTGGATTCATTAGGCTTTCTATGGGTTTTCATACTGGAATTGAGTTGAAGTGAAGACATTGAGGCTTTAACTTAAGACTGAGGTACTTGCATCCAAGTTTGTATTATTTCTGTACCTTTGGTGGGGATATTGCTGCATTAAAATCTTGGTACACATGATATGAAGGAAAAGTACAGTGAGAACCGAAGGGGACAACAACTGTGAATTAAAATGTACATAAGTAAATTGTCATAGAAATAGTTAATTCGCCGTCTCAGACTCAAGCTAGGCAAAAAGACTCATCAGAAATCACACAGAGCAGCAGAGAGGATTTGCCATAGATTCATGAAAGAAACACTGAGATGGAATGTTTGAAAACCATAAACCGATATTTAAAATCTGTTTTTTTTTTCATAAAATGTATACAATGTAGTTTTTATATTTGTTTTATGTGCTTATGCATTTGTACCTTGCATTTGTATGACTACCAAGAGTACTACCATTAATAACAATAATAAAAATAACAATAATCACAACAAGAGCCATCTTCAGGTTGATTTTGCCCTGATTTGTCATTGAGTTTTAATGAATATGTGGAATAATTTGACACAATAAAGGAGACATATTTGATGCAATTAAAGTGGAGTGAACAGCAATTAATATTTTAGGTAATGTTTTGGCATGAAGAAAACCATTTGTTGTTTTATGTAGCATGTTTTTTTTAACTGATTCACACTCCTCGACTGACCCCCACAGGAGAGGGTCACCAGAAGAGTGAGTATCTACTCCCCTGCTGGTTTTTTTTTTTAGCATTTAGCCCCTCTTAGTTGTTCTGTTAAATCCTTCATTCCTGCCCGGTGGTTCTGTTACAGTTGTGTTGTTAAGAAACCGTTGCCGTTTCCTCCCTCTCTTCCTGTCGGTCCTCCTCTGATCCCTTCTTCTCTCTGTTGAAGAAAAGAAGCCAATTATTTAATATATTTCATAAAAGCAAATAATAACACAAACAATTATGGTTATAAACTGATAGACAACAGTTACAGGAGCCTAAAACCTCATACAAGCTGGTCCTGAAACCACTGATGTAGTCCAGAGGCACTCAATGACTTCAAATGACACTGGTTTACATGGACACCCTCTAGTGTTCAGGAGTGGTACTGCATGCTGTATCGTGAGGAGGAAAAAATCTTGCATGTAGCTGGGCTGCATGGCTTGTTATCCTCATTATACGGTCTTATATGTTCCTCTTCTTATCCTGAACACCTAATTTAAATACCAATAAAAATCAGGCTTGCCTTCTTCCTTTTTCCCCACCTGAGCTGACCTATGTATTCAGGCTACTGTTAAGTTCCCTCACAGAAAAAGGGGACATATACAATTCCTGCAAATCATGCACTAATTGGGCTGTCCTGTATTTTCACACATGCACAAGCATCCTGCTGGCCAGGTGACCTAGCTTTGCAAGCAATGAGACAGTTTAATCAATTCAGCCAATGGATGCACCGTTTTTGGCTCGCTAATTTGGCCTTGGGACCAAGCAAGTGCCAGTGAAGACCTGGATAGGATGTGACCTATCAATTGCTATATGCAAAGTACCCCAATGTAGTATGTTTACCACATAGAAGACCAAAATGATACCTTCTGACCATGAATTCACAGAGCACCACCAGGTGAAAAATCCGGGTTAACCGGTCACCTGCTTCATTACCAGCACTTCATATTTGAGTATTGTGAGATACCTGATTCATCAACAATTACTAATTTGGTACTGGTTAAATGAAAAATGACCAACCTCAATTGAAAAAAGGTTAACTTTCTAAGTATATTTCTATGATATTCCATGTAACAAACAGGGCCCGAAAAAGGAATAATTGATATCATATAATATCCATCTTTCGGGAAGCATTTACCGAGGGACATTGTTTCAAATTTGCCCCTGCAAAACAAAGGCAAAATTCATTGATTTTTTCAGGAGGGCTTAATGAGGCTATCGTAAAAGTGAAATAAACACTCATTAGGGTCTCACGGAGGGCTTTGCGGTCTGGGCGCACAGAGCTCTCTCTGCTGTTCGCCGGTCCGTTGCCTGCGAGTCAGTCATGCCAGTTCCTGATGAAAGAGCAGAGCCTCCCAGACAGTGAATCCCGGGGACATCCGAACCCATTCCGCCTAGGATTTATGACCACAATGCCTTGCCTTTTCTTCCCCCCGCTTCGCTCTGCCCACAAAATGACAGGGGATCGTAATAACGCAGCCATTAGACTTGTCCAAGTATAATAAAACCAGAGGGAGAGGGCAGAATCAGGTTAACTGTGATTTTTTTTTCCATGGGAAAAAAGGTTCTTTTCGGTAATTTTGTGTCATAAATTACACCTTAAATGAGCTGAAATTATCGACAAGACTACTACATAGGTGTGGTGACATCATCCCCATGTCTCAGTTATATTAGGGGGCAAATGGCCCCCATCTCTTAAAAAAAAAAACTAAATCGGATACCACATCTGAGAATATACCCACTATAAACGATCTGGCTATTCAATTCAATTCTGCATACGATTATGTGCATACAACAAGAATGCAAGGGGTGGCAAATGAGGTTACATGTACACATGGGATAAAGTACAACATCCCAACAACGAGCACTTTTCTCAAATTGGTCTACATACCCATGTGCCACTTCTTTTGCCAGCCACAGACAAGTGTACGTTTTCAGCACAGGGAAAGACCACATGTCAAGCCATACATTTTTACATGGTCTGCTTCCACTTCTCAATACCTCAGTGAATTCATTACTTTAAACACCCTTGGTTATTTGCCAAACCATTTCAGCACTCAAAGCTGTAAAACTGTAACTACTGCCATTTGTGAAAAATAATATTTTCATTTGTTACGAAATTGGTTAAGAAATAATACAATTTCTCAATATTATATAATAATATTTTATAACAAAAATAATCTGTAGATTTGATTTTTGATTTCAGATGTTGAATTGAGAGTGTTGAAGGGTCTGTCAACTTAAATAAGCTTCACAACTGTGATCATTTCTTCTTCTAAAGTTGTCATAAATCTATAGAACCTGGTTATTATAAAATAAATATGAAGCACCCCACCTATTCTAATGCACAAATCATATGATTTAGACTCTTGGTTTTCACACTTTGACTTGCTTTTTTTCCATCGCTGTAACTTAACTCTTTTTTAGATAAAAGTTGCTTTCCGATATCCGTATGAATTTTCAGCGGAAGCCCCATTCACACCCAATGAGAGTATGAATGATTTTTTCAATATCAATAAATGAAAAATGGATTCAAAACAGCACAAAGGTTCCTTGAGATAAGATTCACATAACAAATTAGACTGGTTTTCCTCAGAAATGTGCTTGGGTCCAAGAAACGGTGCATTGTTTCATTGGTTTTTACCAGTACGTAGTTTGCACTAAGACATCTTCAATTCGAGCAAGGCAGTCATGAAGAGCAGCTGCTTAACTTGTTAGCTGGGTTCAGCTGAAAGGTTCAGCTGTATATCGTTAGCATGGAAATGGAAACAGCTATCGTGTTTACCTATAATCGGACCAAAAAGGTTACTTGTAGGTCAAAAAAGTTACAGGTCCCCAACACAATACAGAGATCTTGATGGAAACTGAGAACAACTGTGTAAGGAAAAGAAAAAACCAAACATTCATAAAAAAAAAATTAGGCAGTGACAAAGATATCTACCCAGTCTTCAAAGCGGCCAATGAATAGAAAAAATTGACTGTATCAAACCAGTGCTATGATCTGAAAGTGCTAAAATATTGGTACCGTTCTGGTTTTTTAAGGTCATAACCTATGTAAGGCAACTGCAATACTGTACGTTGCATAAAAAACCATACTGAAAATTGGCTCTCATTGTATCATGAGAGTGGGTCTACACAAAGGATGCTTGAGAAAATACTTTCATCATAACAGTACCAAACAGCCAAACAGTGGCCTGACCTGAACGTGCACCAACGTTCTTGAAACGTTTCACCTTAGCGTGGAAATAACACCTGGTGAAGTGGAGCTCTTCCCATCATGCTGTGCTACAGCTAGCTATGCTTCATTCCCCAGTGAGTTCACGGTTGTCAAGGTTACAGTGGAGCATCTGGATTAGTCAGGATGGAACTCTGGACCAGGTGGTACGTGACTGCACCCAGAAGTATTCTTAAACCACCACCGATTTCTTTTTGTCGGGGAAAGGCAGTGAGACAGTTTGGGTATGAAGCATCAATTTGAAAATATTTCAGTTTGGTCTCGCTCAGATTTCAGCTGGGTGTCATTGATGCTGATTGCACCCCATTTCATAAACACCTACAGCTGCGGCAAAGAGGCCAACAGTCATAGTCACTTTCCATATATTTCTCTATGCCTTAACATCAGTAGCATGGCCTCCACAGGGGTGGCCAAGTTAAGAAAACTCCCCACCCTCCTCCTCATCTGGGGGATATTAGAAATGATCTGGCATTTTTTGATGTTTGATTGGAGGCAGTTTTCAGACGATGTTGAAATAATTGTGTCTAGTCCGGATTTGGCTGTCCTAAAACTGGCTCTCTGGTAAGGTTTTTTTTTTTTTTGGTGGGGGGTGGGGTGGCTGGTCAGAGGAAAGGTGTAAACCAATACCCTTATTTCTTCAGCAGATCACAACGCATCTGTAGTTCCACAGTGTGGGGCCAAGACTTCAATCCACCCCTCCAGTCACCCCCCCCCCCCCCCTTCCTCCTCTAAATTCCAAGGACGGGCCTGACATGAATGTAACCCATCTTCATGTCATCTCGAGTTAATCAGACACAGGGTTCTGTGGGGGAAAAAAACAGTCCAGAAGGTTCCAAATGCTAAACAAACGGAATAGGCACAACCCTTATTCCTGTCTTTAGCCAGCGATTTGGAGCCAGGAGCCATTGGGAGACACCATACGGACGTAGAGCTCTGTGATCTGGAAGTTTCCGCTAAGCTGCTTCACCTTGTCCGCTTCTCAGATATTACCGGTATAGAGAGTCTCTCAGTGATATGTCTTCCTTATGAAACTGAAGCTGAGGCAGATGACGGCTCAGCTGTGTGACTGCTGTGCTGCCAATATTTTACTGAACGACCTCTTCTGATCTAAGGTCATGACCTTTGAACTCCATGAAATACAATGTGGAGCAAAAATTGCACTACAAGTGAGCGCTAGCCAACAATATTGCCGACACTCGCTAAAAAGAGCATTAGCCTTCACCCGTTATATCAGTAATCCTCACCATGAAACAGACTCTGATTACCTTTCTTGCTTTCGTTAATTTTCATAAACACCACTGGGTCCCCACAGTCATTGTATGTATATTTCCGTCCATGGTTCCCTCAGTCTTAGAGCTATAACCTAATTGAAGGACTGTTGCCACTTCAACTATATTACAAACATATGGGTTTGCAGCATTTTCCAAGAAGATTCTCACTTTCACAAGGAGACAGAATAAGGTTAATCCACATGGTTTTCGTTTAAAGGAAAAGTTTTTCTTTCTGCGAATGATTTGCTTATTTAGGTCCAACGTTTTAATCTTGTTATTATGGAAGTATGGTTAAAGCCCAGGCCGAGACTACCCTTAAATAAATTATCCCGCACCAAACACAGATGTTACATCAATCCTTTGTTTTGCATTTCACCTTTCTGTGGGTAGACATTAGTAACATCTTGGACTGGATTTTCCTAAACTGAAAATATACATGAGCCAACCAGCAAATAATAATTACAAAGCACATGGTTTTGCAGTTATTCCACTTGTTTCAAACCGCACCTACAGTGAAGCTATGTTTTATTTTCATCAAAACAGCATGGCCACGGTTAGGGAAAGTAATTACTAATCACTTATGACTGAATGAGCACACTCATGAAATACGCACAAAAGACAACACACAAACATACGCACAAAAGTCGCACAATGTTTGTCATTGTTATGTAAACTAAGATATTATAATAAATTAAAGTAAATGTTGCTGTTAAAAACCAGATATTTGGTGGAATAATTTTATTTAGCTTGTAAATCCTACCCAGAAGCACCAGCTGTGGGCCAATCACAATCAATTTCTCACAGAATTCCACCAGAACAAACACAAGCACAAAAAAACAGGTACCAGGCACTAGATACAACATTTTTTTTTTTTTTTCACAAAATAACAATTCAACTCCATTTTAAAACAGCCTCACACAATAACTTTTAACGACCTTCTCAAATTATGCTAACGAGGTGTTTATCGAATCTAATGTAAACATTGTCGATTGTGATCAATCCCCCTTTTTTAAACAAAGCCCAGTCGGGGAACGGGAGCAAATGAATGTCATTCAGCTTGTGATCAAAAGAGACTATAAACGCTCTGAGAAGATACAGTCTACATCCCCCCCCCACCCCTAAAAGGCAGGGATAGAAGCTTTAAGACGGTCTCAGATTGATGACATAATTAGGCTCTGACATGCAATCCCTCAAATTGTGCTACAAAAAACCATGCGGGCGATTTGCTAAACACAGCAATAAAACAAACCACCCAAATGGGATTGCGGTGTGTGTGTCAGTGGGTGCATGTCTAGTTAGTACTATTCAGGGCTGGCAGAAAGCACCAGTTAACCCATATATGCCCAGTTTTCAAGCCTGTTCAGCTTATTTTTCCATTCTTACCTGTTAAAATTTAAGCCATTCTTAGACAATTTAAATTTGCTTTCAAGTATATTTTAAAACTGCTGAAGAGAGATTCAGGATTGCCCTTGTTGCCACAGGTCCAAGAGAGCTGTAAACAACTTGTTTTACTTTTATTTATATGGTTTAGTATGTGCTAACGTTCCTAACATCACTGGTTAATTCTGATGTAGCACCTGCATTTGAGAGTTAACTGTTTTCACAAGGGTACAAAGCTACTGTCAAACTTTCTTTAGACAGTGAGTCTCTAATGTGCACTTTCTCCATTCCTAAGGCCAATGCAGCTAACATATAGTAGCCTGGCTAACTGGCTAATTTATAGCCTGGCTAATTTATAGATGTTGCAGGTAAGGCAGCAGAGACATTTTGATATTAAATTCAAATTTGACATAATCATTATGCCTAAGAAATCCTACTGAAACAAAGAGGCACTTTTGAACAGACCACAAACACTTGTATAAGACAGAAAAAAAGAAAATGGTATTTGTATATCAAACACCATCTTGTGTTTTAGCGGTATATTTTTTAAATAAATTTCAGTTTTCTCTTAGTCATTTTAATATAATGATCATCTAATGTAAAATGTTGTCTTGTATCTCAGAACATCTAATACTTTAATACTTGCAGTTTTGGCATGGGGTGTACTGGTAAGCAGAGAAAACTTATTATATTATATATTTATTATATATTATAGTCTCGTATTTCCAGTAAGCAATGGAATGGAGGGCTACCATCGAATGTTTTTATGGCACACAAATTTACAAAGCAGCTCCTCATCACACACTTCCTCGTTTGGAACTGCCTCCACTCTGGTTGGGAGGTGCTGGCAGTGCAAAGCATTCTGGGAATTGTGGTAAACCGATATTCAGTCATTACGAACTCCTTTGCCTAATGAAGGTAATTTATGTTGCTATTTATGGTAAAACTCTGATATTACTTGGGTACTTAGACTAAAATGAAAATAAATAGCTGTAAATTATGTAGATGTTTCCAGCAGTGAAGTGAAGTGGTGTTTTAAAGAATTGCCACAAAAAAATGTAAGAAGCACTGCTGGTAATGTCAACTGCTGAAATTCGGGGAGCATAGAGATATGGGAATGAATGGAGTAACTCTTCTGAAGGGTCTACTGTGATTCAATGCCAAGAAACGTATGTGTACACCTGTCCTTAATTCATGCATGTTGCGTCAACTTTGGATATAATTTCTTTACTTTCACTTTGGCTTTCCTTGTCTCTTGGCATCGAATACTCAAAATACATACGTTGCGGCTAGGTGCTGTAGGGCATGCCTCTTCTGCTTCGGAAGTATGTACATTCAAAAGACTTGTTTAATGAAGAGTTATATTGGCTGACATGGTACTTCCCAAGAAAAAGACTGCAGGATTCCCCAAAACATGTTTTGCCCCTATGACGCCACAAACTGAGTCTTTGCCTGTCCCAGACATGCAAAAGAAAATTCTGTGTGCATTTTCTCCACATATTCCATATAGTGAAAGCAAGGAAGCCATATCATAAGTCTCATGCTCTAGATAGGTGTGTCTGGCAGCTTTATTGCGCACAACTAGATTTGGACTAAAAATGAATTTGCAAAATTTACATCTCTTTCTTCAAACCAAATGCAGTTAAACATGCAAATATAATTTTTCACATTTTTAGAGCATGGAAGTTAGCCCATTATTAGTTTTTTTGATCATTTTGCACTGCTTAGTACCTTATCTCAAACAAGAATGACAACAATTCTGGAGATGACTGTGTGTATATTTAAACATATGAGGAAAATGTACATTAAACGAAATTGATTTTGTGTTGTATTTGGCAACCATAGATTATATACACAAGTTAACTGCTTTAAAATTGTTGACTGCTTCCTCTGAATGGGAGTAGGGCCTCCCGGGTCAGTTGCGTCGGACATGGAGGAGGGGGGGAGTTTAAACCACTGAAACATCTGATCTCCATTAGCACTGGAATGGATGGTCCTGCTGTAACTCTTCACTGGTTTCCATGTGATCCAGTCTCTCAGCATGGAAGGCTAACAGAGTATGTCTCTCTGTAAAACTATGCGTTCAGTAACTCCGAGAGTTCACGAAGACTAAAAAGTAAAGAAACTGTATCGCTTAAAGTTGTGGTTAAATCTCTCCCTGCCCTTGCCCTCCTTCACTTATCTTCTATGTGGTAATCACATTTTACAATAAAATCATTAATATAAGCAATACCACAGCAAAATTGCATTTTATTGTAACAATTTTGCTGACATATATCTAAATGAGCACAAGCTTTATTCGGAGGGACAAAAACAATATCAAGCTCTTCCATAAACTTATTGCTATATTTAGTTGGGCTGCTATGTGTTATTTTGGCTTATGTGTTATTTCGGGTTTCTTTAGTCGTACTCTGATGATGGAAAATATGGTCACATGTCAAAGGATAAAGAGGCTCTGCCCTACACGGGCGACTAAAACCGCTATTACTTACAAATGTTTTTTGAAAAAAATAAAAATAAAATAAAAAAATCGAAATCATCTGAAATCAATAATAGCGGCAACAAAAGTTATGCAAGTCAAACTAATCTGCTAAAGCAGGGGGAATTTACAAAAATGACACAGTCCCTTCCCGTCGCAGATGTGCGTCATTAGAACCCCGTGTGTCATTATCATGGCTGCTCCGCATTTCGTTGAGAACGATCGTGTTTCGTGTTTTCCTTAATGCCTTTGGAAATTGAATCTGCCAATGATAATGATAATTGCAGCAAACAAATGCGTTCCAGCGCAGGATCAAGAGTTTTGTCTGCGCTCTGCTTACATGGAACAAAATTCTTGATTAGATATATGTCCAGCGTCCCGCTGTTGTTATTTGTCTATTTGAACTGACATGGTGCTCACGCCGTAAGGAAAGGGCATTATTGAGTCGATTCCACATAATGATTTATCTTTCCCAGATTCTTGGATGAAATTGCATTCCAGAACGATGTCACACTGTTATTGCTCTCGATCACAGAAACGTGACATTATTAGCATTTCTGCAGAGACGAAGACATGTTGAATTGTTCCAATTTCCAAGTTACATCAATAAGCTTGCTTTTTTTTCTTTGGATGAATACAAACATGTTTAAGTATTGTTTTTATAAAAAAGAGAGTCTTGCAACTGTGTATGCATGTATGTGCATGTGTAGAACTATAATCGTCATGCAGTCCTAAAAGAGCATAACCGGGATTTGCTCTATTTTATTGCTTTCATATTTGGTGAAATATCATGGGTAAAAAAAGGATCACAAGGTGTATTAGAACATTACAAACATTGGTTTCCTATGGGAAAATTTTGCAGGACATGGCAAAGGGACAATAACCGATTACTCCAACTTCAGCAGCATGTGATGCAACCAAATGCTTGCTTTAGCTATTTATCGGTAACAGTACAGTGCCGAATACAATGCTGTGGTTTAGGTATAGACTACGACAAGGTCATCCTAAAACTTAACATTAATTTTTATTCAACAATTAATTTAAAGACTCGCTTGTGTGATTCAAATCGTTGTTTTGCTGGTCGATCCAGCCGCACTTGAGTTTCAACTCAGACGGACTGTTTGACATTTTCCAGTAGAATTCTCTGATACGGACCGTAATTTATGGTTCCTTTGATGATGCAAAGTTCAGTCACTGATGCAGACAAACTGTCCCAAAACTATGACGCTATCATCACCAGGCTTGACCACTGATAGGAGGTTCTCTGTGGAATGCAGTGTTTGGTCTTCATTAGACGTTATGTGGCTCATACCACCAAAGAAGTTTCACTATTGACCCATCTGTCCATAGAGCACTTTGCTCTGTTGCAGAACTCATGAGTGCTTCCGGATGCTTTTTTAGCAAGCATTCAAGTTCTTCTCAGTAGAAGAACTGCGTTATTTCTCTGCCATGAATCCTATTTTCGGCTTGTGTTTTCCCGATGGTGGATGGTGGAGATTCAAGAGACCTACTGATCACTAGACATTGACTGAAGTTTTTGTTTTGTGACTTCCAGGATTTTACACCTTAATCTTGGAGAGGTTTTGAAAATCAATTTGGGTGCTACTGGAAAGATTCCCGAACTTTCTCAGTCTGGACACTATTCTGCTGACTTTGAATCAGCGTTAGAGATTCCTTTGTTTCTTTTTCTAGAGCTCTTCATGAATTCTATTTGAGCCGAGCATATGGGCTTCTAGAATCTGTGTCAGTCAGTTATCAGACTGCACAGTCAGGTATATATTGGGCAGGGCTGGCCCATATGTAGGCCTGACTGTTTACAAAAGTATTTAGCAGCTGATCCTAATTATGACATTAATTGGATTGAGTTAATCAAATGAAATGCAAATGTTACACCTTAAGTTTGCATGTTTGAATACTTTTCAAATCCAATTTTGATCTAATCTTTTTTTCCTCAGACTCCCTCTATAAACAAAAGCCCACAAAGAGATCTGACCAAGATCAATGTGAGAAATGAGCAGAAATGCAGATAATGTGAGATTTTTCACTACACTGTACTTTAAATTCAATTTACACCTCGTGACAGCTAACACAGTACAGTCCTCAGGCTGTGTTCTCTGTCTGTCAGAAAGTGGGAGGGGCTGCCTCAAACTCTCCTCCCCTCTAGGCCCCTGTGAGCTACTTCAGTATCTATAGCAACTTTTACAAGCCCCCACTCATACCAAAAATAAAGATTACATGTATATTGAATACTTGAGTATTACATGGATCATTCATATTAAATTTACTGAAGATGTATACATAAATTTACATTATAAAGTAAATAAACATTCTATTTAGAGAGAGTAGAATCTATACAAAATACCTAAGAACTGGAGCCTTATGATAATACACACTAAATCCATGCAAATGAATGGTTATTACATAACAATATTATTACATTATATTGCAATTTTATTATATTGTGATGTTTATGTATGTTGAATACATTATACTCATGAAACCAAAGCAATAACATAAATTCACATCATCTGTATAAAGATCCATGTTCATATTTTGGAAATATAGTTCTTCCAAGTATGGTCTGCCTAGCAGACATAAAACTACCTGATATGCTAGCTTCCCGTTGGTGGACAGGTTCTAGATGGGTCATTACTTTCAATTTATTTACACCTTGGGTTGTTTCATGCCACTCTGCTTCTGCCCTACACAGGAGGCTGGCTTTCTGCCTCTGGCTACATTGTAAAGGCAGATCTACTCACTGTCTCCTGGCAGAAGGCAAAAGAATTATGGACTGCAGTGAAATTGACCTTACCTACCCTCGAACCCTGGTCCTACCGTTTCAGACAGTTTGATTTGATATCGTGTACAGAAAATAACTTTGGTTTCGTTCAAGGATGATAAGAATTTAGATATTCCCCTGCCAAGGCGACACTCACTGCCTTCTGGAAGACCGTCCCCTCCGCATTCTGTAAATATGTGTTGACGATTGACGCGAGGACAATTCACATGGCCGAAAAGAGTTTCGCAATAGCGCCGTGACCTCGAGCCTATTTTAAGAAGCTAGGCTCCTTTGATCTTCGGAGACATACAGAGGTTGGAGAAATTTATCCAGCTGTTTAGCTATGAGAAAGCTTGACTATCAAGCTGGGCTTGGCTAAATGGCTCGGTTTCTGATTACGCCAGCACAGGGAACGGCACCGGCCCGGTCCACTTAGTCTCTGAGAACCCGGACTCTGTAATTTTGCCTGTTGTGTCTCTTTTGACCCAGACATGTTAAATCAAACTGCAAAGGGAGCACTGCCATCAACTTCTTTTACTGTGTCACTCAGATTAATGTAGGTCACTATACAACCCAGTATGTGTGTGTCCGTGTGTGCTCGTAATTGAAGCTCTTCTTTTTTTAAATTCCAATCCTAAAATGTGATGATCTCGACCATGATATTTTCCCACTAAATCAACTGAAGAGCAACACTCAAAACAGCCATAAAAATGAGGTTTTCTGTTCATCAATCTACATTAATAAATTTTAGTTATTGTACTATTTTAAAATGTGTGAGTTGTGAAGTGTTTGGTGTCTTCATATCTGGTCGTTGCTACTTAGTGTTGTTCATGGTTCCATGGGTTTGTCATCAACACAAAATTTTCTTTCGAATTATTCAGTGAAATCAGACTTTACTGATATACAACACTGTATTCATCTAAATGACGTGAAAAAAGAGCATTTGCCATGGGACACGTTTGACTTGAGAAGGTACATAAGTGGCCAAAAATAGTCCACCATTAGATCTGTGCACTCATTTACGTGAAGCGGTTTGCCATGAGCTCACCTTCAGGACACCTCTTCCTCATCTTGCACCTCCTGGTCTCGTGCTGAGTGGGACATGGGGACGAGACCCCGTCGGGACCCCCGGGGGCCAATCTGCTCCGGCTCTGCCGACCCCAGCGAAAGCCGCAGGGCTGCCCGTTCCACTCGCAGGAGCTCCACTCGCCCCACGGGGTCGGATGGCACCCCTCTGAAAGGCAGATACCGTTCCTCATTATCCGCAATCTGAAAACGTGAGTTGGGACCCGGTCACGGGTTCGACTTCGCCATAATTCGATCAACATCCATCCTTAACTTCAGCTCACGGTCCTGCGCAGGTGATCGTTTTAATCGTCACATCATGATTCGCAAGTTCATCCAAAAACCAGAAAAATTTACCTGCCATACTGTTCTTGTAGAGAACACAACACTCCTATTTAATTGTAAATAAAAGTTAAGGACAAATGTCGTTTGAATCCCGACTTTTTTTTCTCTTTACAGGCAATTTAATCAAAACAGACTTTACCTTACAACAAAGGTAAACACACTATTTGAAACGTTTAAAATGTTTGAAAAGTCTGTTTCAATGAATTGCATATACCAAATTAAAACATAAATCAAACACTATTTTCTGATACAAAAATGAGGTAATGAATATTAATACTTAGAAAAAGCTTAAAAGGTGTGTGTAAAGCTCCCAGATAACGGCGCACTCACCTATGCAGTCTGTTAGATGTGGGACTGTGCCTTCTGGACAGCTGCTCATACACTTGCCCTTAAAGAGCTGGAACCCGCCCTTGCATTTTGTACAGAAATCTTTATTGAAGCATCTGTCACAATTGGCGGCTTTGCATTCTGGAAGACACACCGAGACCAGCATGGCTATTATCAATTAAAGTGTTAATTAATATCATTGATGACAGGTGTACCATCTCTCTCACTTTCAATGACACAACGAAATGATACATGAAAATACACATTCAGCTCTTTTAAATACACAGAACGCTGTTGCAAATGCAAACACGGTTGGTTTCTGAATTTCTGGATCGATGTGAAGAGGCTTCAACCCATAAAGATATGCGTGCGCGGATTCAGTTAGAGCTGGAGGCAGAGGAGGGAGAAGAACGACTGCGTAAAGCGAGGAATGTGCCCAGGCATGGGATAATGAAGGGAGCATAGGGTAAAAGAGGGAAACGGAAGAAGGGAGTTGAGGGCGGAGGAGTGACATGTCAGAGGAAAAGTTATGTTTCCCCTTTGTGGTAAAGCTTTGGGTTAAGCAGCAAGGTTTTAAGGTTCTAACTGCACTGTTACCAGAGATCCACATCGGTGCCAAGACAAAGGCTTAACCCTTTGCAAGGGAATACAAGGGGTTCACCCTTTTTTCTAATCCTCACCCTCATGGCTCTCCAGTTACTTCTCCTGGTGCCTGAGTGCCTGCTAGATTGGTGAACTAATCTTATTCTGATTTTGTGCTACTCTGCTAGCGTAGGCAATACATGAATGGTGTCGCATCTGCAGTGTTCAAAAGAGGCAAGAGCAGGTCATGACATTTGGCAGTGCCGACAAACAGTTATCATTATTATTATTTTAATGTTAATTATTAATGTTTCTCTAATGTTTCATGATCTAAAAACGATTTAAAAGCTTAGAGGGACGGAGTAGCTCTGAGCGAGGCATTATTTCATAAGACGAATAGAGTTGCTTTAGTGGAGCATTTGGATGATACTGAAAAGAGAGCAGAGAGATTTAGAGATTTGGATATAGTGCATAAAATATTTTGAGCAATGAACATAAAACACTGACCAGATTGATTACGAAGGCTTACAGTCTGCGGCTGCAGGCCTCTGGGCCAAATTCGGCGCTCAAGCAATAATCTGTAGACCGCTTGCAGCCTCCCATTTTTAAATTAGGAAAATATTTCATATTATTTCTATTTTTCATCAGAACTGCTTTTATATGTATATAAAAGTTTGTATGAATTCAGCACAGGCACGGCGTGTGAGTGGAAGGGATCAGAGGGCATAGCAGGTGTGCTGGCGATGAAGGGCAAAGCTTCAATACCACAGAGGGCCTACAGTAGCGTTTAGCCATGCTAATCAGATGCTTTAAAGTAAAATAAAAACAATCACAAACATCCATGCTGAACATTCTGGATGGAGAGGGCAGAGTTTGAGATCTGTGCTGATGTTGCAGCCGCTGACAAAGTATTATTGCAAAATCATATGAGAAAAAGACTCCTAAAAATGTTTATAAATAAAAACGACACCAGAGCAACACCACTGAAATATAACTTCACCAGCTTTGAAGAAGTTTATGTTTTTGGAATCATCATTTGATATGGACCAGATATGGGTGAGAACTTTTCTACAGAAGACACACACATCATAGAGAAAAGTGACCTGGGAGAAGGGCCAGACCAGGGTCTCAATAAAACAGAACATTTCAAACATGGCCCCACTAAGAGCGGAGTCGGTCATCCCAGAGGGGTAGTGGTCAGCAATGATCGGGGTCACTTTTGGCCCTTTTCAGTTTATGAGAAATTTTAAAAGGAGGTAAAGGGGCATCATACTTGTGGTGCAACAGTCACACAAATACATGTATTTTCATGCTGTTTTTTGATTGATGATGACACTCATAAATGGTCATAAATGCAACATATGTTTTTGGTACCCTTTTGAAAACTTTTCGCCCCCGCCCCTAAGAGAGTCAGCACACGCCACTGTCTCTGGTGATGTCATAATGGAAGTTTGGGAACCAAGTCCTGGACCCTGGACCCCACTCAGGCCCTCCCCAGACCACTTCTCCCACCCGTTTGCTCTGGTGTAGCTGAGACTCCACCTGCTGGTTGGTGTCTTCTCCTCCCCGTTTCCTCCCAGTCATGTTAGACTGAATCCTGGCCTAAGCTTGACTGACTGCCTCTGGGTCTTACACTATTCCCCTTCCATTGAGTGGAGTGAATTTCTTGCTTGTTTCCATGTGCACGTTTTAATAAACTGAACATTACTGTTTGAAGCTTGTGTCCAACTGGACTCCTTATTTACCGACTGTCCTTGTGAGGATATATCTCTATCAGAGCCATGTTTGAAATGATTTAGTAAATATGGTATGATTGTTTCAGATCTTTCATTTTGTGTATTACATGTCATGTTTTCCTTAAAAACAGACATTTTTGTGATTATTCGTCTTGTATTTTTATCTCAGTTGTGTATGGCAACATAAATGCTAATAAAATGTAAGCCTGCATAAAGAATATACAGATATATGCATTGTTTTATAAACTGTATTGCCTGTACAGAGATTAGAAATACATAGCTTTTTTAGGATGGCGGTCACACACAGCACAAGGAATTTTTGTCCCTTGATATTATTTGGTATTATTCTGTGATATTTGTGTTGATTTGGGCCATAAATTATTTGTACTGCTTTGTTTTTGGGTTATTATTATTTAACAGCAATAATACAATGCTAGCATCTGTAATACTAAATTATTAAAACAGCATGAAATTTGAGCCACACCACATTACGTCTTCAGCCAACGCAGATGGACGAGAATACCACCCAGCTGTAAATGCAACTAATTTTCAATCGTTCATCCTCCTGCGTGAGAAGCCGTCTGCACGGTTCGTAGAGGCACGTAGCGCCACGATTAAAAGAAATTTGTGAGCTGTTGTCAACAGTTATTGATTCTTGTCAGTAGCTTCAAAGACACCGGGGTTCCTCTTAACCATGGAGCCGTGTTGTCCAAAAAGGAGAAAGTTTAGACAGTTGAGCTACACCAGACTCACTCATGCACAGGTTGACGTCCTGGCCGCGCATCCCATAATGCCCTGCGGGGCAGGAATGCAGGCAGGATCCGTGGTGCCTCATGTCCTCCCTGCTGAGGAACAGAAAGAGCTTCTCCGGGCAGCTCTCGCAGCCGTTGTCTCTGGAGCAGACCAAGCAGCTCCTGCAGTCTTCAGACCCGTCTTTAGTGGCTGCGCAGGCACAAACATGAAAAACCACTCAGCCTCTTTCTGTCTGTCCTCAGGGGATGTGTTTCTGTAACACACCTCAATACCACGGTGAACTATGATGATTTGACCTATCTTTACATTTCAATTTGACATTTATGACATACCGAACAATATGACAATGTATAGCTTGCAAAATGTTGAGTGGATGAGTTCCAAAAACATTTCCCTCCATTTTCTGACATGCATAGCTGGAAGGTCACAAAGAGCGAAAAGGGAAATTGAACTGACAGCCAAGCTGGGATGCGTTTTATCGACGCACGCTAACGCTAGTCCTGATCATTCCATTGGGTTTGTAGTCAAACCCCCGATGCTTGGCAGAGCTTTCTCCTCAAGCGGCGCGAGTGTCTGTATTTCTGTGGACCCTCTAACACAAAAGAATCCAGGTGCCCGCCGCTTCTCTACTTTTCGCCCCAGACATATGTTTTTGGATTTTATATAGGCCGCTTTATGACTTCTCCTGATTTTTCATGCTTAATCTGGAAGGGGGGGTGGGGTTGGGAGAGATAAAAGCCACGCTTTGAGCGGTTCTCTCTCCAAAAACATACCAGACTCCCGAAAAATTGGAGTGCTACAAAAAGAGGAGGTATTAGTCATGCTGTAGGATCTAGGAATGGACCGCTTTCAGGTCCTTATCGGGGTGAATCGGGCCCTTTCAGTGGTGGAGAGACCTGCTCCGTCTTCATAACAGACATGCAAGAGGAAAAGGCCTCGGTTTCTCCCCAACTGTCTTCACCTACCACAGAGCTGTTGACCCTAAACCTGGAGAGCAGTCAGCTTTTGTTGTTATTCGACTTAATCGATCGGTTAAATCGATTAAACTGTTATCTCTTTGAAACCTAGTCCAAATTAGTCGTTGGGTATAAAACTAAGTGAGTCCTGAAACTCATCAAGAAAGGGGGGGGAGGGATTAGGGGTTGGAACGCGATAGGTTTTTAGGTACAAGGGAGGCCAGAGTCAGTAGACTGATAACCAACAACAGCAAAGACATTTATTAGAATGGGGATCAGTGCATGTATGGCAATAATAATGCAAGTAAAAATATGCGAATAGATTTCTTAACTTGCTCCAGCTATTTATCTACGGGGTTGACTCTCTGAATCCCTCCCAATATTCTAATGAAAAATATAATTTCTGTTCAAAGGTCCATGACATTTTATGGTTAGAGAAAAACAAACTTTACTACTTACCAGCACATTCCTTCATTACAATTAAAATACTGAAGTTCATCAATACCATTTGTTGCAATAAAATCATACTGCACTACGTTCCAAATAAATCAACAATAATTTGCGGTAATCAGTATCCGAACCTCTCATCCCTTGAAGCTACATAGTCATACAGATTAAGAGAATACCAGACTTACTTCAATAATTTTTCCACAAGGGATCCTTCAAAATGAAAATTCACCGTCTGGTATGTAATTCAAACACAAATGAATTTCATATGTCGTCACCTCCACAGGGAGATGGACTACATCCGACCAGGATACGAACTTGAGACGATCTCATACACAGTATTCTGACAATTATCTAGCCATTTTATTAATATTAATTATGGTCTTTTGATGTGACCATCAACGCCGAATATATCGAGAGTTCAAACAGTGCTATCGACTTTGCCCGGCTACATTTTAGCAAAACGGAATCCAGTCAATGGGGTGCCGTCCAGAGTGTACTTTCCTGACATATGTACATCTATTCCCCGTCAAAAGATAGTAAAACTAGTCGAACCCAGAACCAATACGGATATAGATAAAATGAAAGTATACATAAAATAAACATTGTATGCATTAAACGGAAATGGCAGTCAGTGTGTTTCAAATGCAAATATTACATTGTGAATTCAATGCCTTGTTTAGCTAGTTTGGCTACATCAATGTGAAATAACAATGCCAATATACTTTGATTTTTGTGTTTACACTTTGACTTTGTTTCTTTACTTCTTTAAGATCACATGGTAGGTCTCTGTAGGTCTAATCCATATGATAACTGCCCCATTTTGTATGTCTTTTCAATCAGTAGGCTATCTGTGCTAACATTTAATAAATAAGAACTAAGGAATTAAGGAGCATTATGTAAAAATCATGTTAAAAAACAGGGATCACTTATTATTTTGTGTTTTACAAGAAGTCTCTCTTGCTGTTACCCTCTCACTGCAGAGCTAACAACAGCTATGGGTGCCATATGCAACTCAAAACAGACTAAGATTATTTTAATCTGATTTTTTATATTAATATGATTTTGGGGGCTGTAAATTAAGTATCAGCTCTGTTTGTTACAGGTCCATATCAGCTCTTTTGGTACATGTAAAAATTTTGCACATTCTTTTTTGTGACACAATCTATGACTGGATTTATGACCCCAGCCAATCACATGCTCGTCTAGTCTTTTTGCACCAGCAAAACAGCTTAGCGCATGGTAAATGCTTCCGTAAATCAGGCTCTTATTGAGTGTACCTTGAACTGTATAGCCTACAGTATGCTGAATCCCGTTTTAGAGTTAGCATTTTTGTCTGCTGGCTGCAATTAATGATTTATTAACTGTTCTAATCACAAGGGGGCTACAGCATATGAATGATGACAGCTGCTAGAATGTTTTAGCTCCTTTATGATTATTGATGAGAATACGGCCTACCCTAAAGTAGCTAACCGAAAATGTTCATACATCATGAGAAATACTCCAACACATAACAGTAAATTAGTTTTAGCAGTTGAAATAACGCCGGAGAACATATTTTCATATATCACTGTTTGAGAATGATGTGGGAAATGATAAGATTAGTCAGTTAATAACCTTTCCTCTCGCGGTATGTTACATTTTATTTGAAAAAAGAAGAGGCAGGCTGGGATTCTGTTAACATTTGCCCTTCACTTTGGCTCACAGTTAGATGCAAGTGTTCGTCTTTATCTTCGCTGTCACAGTTTGGCGAGTTCAGCCAAGCGACTGAAAACAACGCTTTCAAGTAAATGCAGAGTACGATCGGGTGTGACTGTTTACCGTATTTGTTACCATGGTTACCATTTGGTGTTGTTTTGAAAAATGCATTGACATGGGGTATTGATACTGATGCCTTTAAACCAGGCCACAGTTATGAATATAATCTAATATATGTGTGGGATATTTGTCAAAAGATTGCATCTGTTCTTGAGAGACCATTTCCAAAATGTCTCACATCATTCATAAGAAACCCCAAAAATCTTTATTGTCAGCAGCTCAAAGCATCAACAGAAATGATACATTAAAATAAATAGGTCAAATTCAACCATCTTACGTTCTAAGCAAGACAAATCTGACACTGTAAAAATGATTGTGTGAGAATCTAGATCTTTCTATTTAAACTCGATTGCTTTTCATGCTGTACATTTGGACATTGTGTCCAGCAAAAAAGTACAAGGGCTGAATTATTGTTCAAACAATAATCCAAAGAGGAATTCTGACATTTCTCTTTAACTGTCTGTCAGTCCGTTATGGAAGTTTATGATATCCTCCATTAACGCTGCAAAACTGCTTAATAAGGTGACCCAACATTTTGTCAGGAATATAAATCCTCGCTGTTAAAATATCTGTTTTACAAGGACCTGTGCAGTGTGAACACAGGAGAGTGATTCAATTTCGCAGAGGGTACAGAAAATGGATGGATGGATTCTTTTTTCTTTTACTACAGCTCTTGGTAACTTATGGGAGCAATCACAACATAAGGGAAATTCCTTCCAGTGAACTGATGTCAGGAACGCTACTTTGATACGAAACATATTTTACCAAATACTGATAAGAAAACCGATAAAAACTTTAAACCCCTGATAATCTTTGAGCATTTTACTGTTATAACTGATACACAAATCATACCACTGTAGATGAGGAGCAGAGAATTCTGCACATAAACAACACAGATGTTCGATCTTTTAGTCAGCGTTCATGATACAAATGTAACTACCTATCACATTTGAATCATAAACATTGACTTAAACAATACTTATTAAGCACTGGAAACTTAGTATATCAATATAAGTATGAATATATGTATATATATGTAAGAATATTCATAGTGAAATTTGCTACTGACTGTTTTAAATCGTTGCTACTAAATATTTACCAGTGCCTCAAACTGACTTCATATTCAAGCGAGCCAAGCAAGGGGACTGAATAAACTTGGAAAGTAACTGTTGTTCTCAAGCTCAAATTCTCTGATTTTGAAGAGAAATGCTGTAATATATTGTTTTATTTTTTATTATTGTGTTTGGTCTAAATTAGAGCGGCTGGGTTGAAATTATTTCATTCTCCTCCAAAGAATCCTCATGGAACCAGTTAGTTCAGGGACCACCTGTAATTGTTATTCAAAGCACTGTCACCCATTAGCATTACCCAAACATGTCAGGCTAAAGTTATTATAATGAGTTAAATATTCTCCAAATGTATATGACGATTGTCTGTTTATCTGTTTATCTGTCTTTGAATGTTTATTGTTTTTTGGTGAAATAATGTTTGACCATTGGTCTCATGTTGGCTTTCCACCATGATGACGTCCAATCAAACTGCGTATCCCCCTTCTGTTCTGTTCATTCTCTACGCATTTATCACACCATATGAGTGGAGGAGCCCCCTCTTTTCTGCAAAAAAATATGTTACCAATGAAACAAATTCATGACTGTCGGAGTTCGGATGAAAATGGAGAAGTTCAAGAGTTTTTTTTTCGAATCTCTTTTTTGTCTGTTTTTTCATGCCCGGAGAGCAGCCAGAAGGGGCTGGGGGGGGGGGGTAGATGGGGGGCCACATGTTTTTGATCAGGACCCTGTCCCTCTCAATGTGAAACGGGGGTTGGCAGTGGGGTGGGGGGTGGGGGGGCTACGGCTCGGCCCGGTATAGCGGGGGACCGCAGTTTCAGTCTGCTGAATCAGCATTGAGCGTCTCTGCATTGTGTTACTTGCGACGGAGATTCAGTCAACAGAAGCGCGTCAGTACGCCATCATGGACGAGCCGTGCATTTATCGGAGTCTCAGTATGTCAGCATGCCTGTATGTAAAGTTTTTGGTCATCCTCATTTTATCATCTCGGAATTATCCATCACATTTGTGTCTTAAACACTGACGGAATAATTCTCAAATTTTTTATTTCAGCGAAAAAAAAAATTTCATCGACATATAATTTGTCAAAAAATCGTGCTCCCCAAAACTGGCAATAGGTCTTATTTTATTTATTTAGAATATTATGTAGCGCTGCACTTATTTCAGAAATGCTGAACATTCACAGAATGCTTTTCATGATGTCTGTAAACGTAACCTTTAGCTGTGACTGTACAGTTATTAAATATTGAACATGGTGATGCTGCCTTCATCTCCTACATATGAACTATGTAACACATTGGCCTTAGAAAATAAGTCAGTATGGTTCCCATGGAAACGGCACAGAAAACATAACAAGTAAAAATGTACTACCTATATAATGATATAGCCCAGCACGCCATTCTTTTATAAGCATATATTTTATGAAAAATGAACTATAAATATGTATGGCAAAGGTCTATGTCTGAATTGTGGCTATAATATTATACATATAGCGGATTCTGTTTAAAGTTAAAATATGTCGTTTTTCTTGCGCCATGTTTTTTCAAAATCGTCTAGCTTAAATTTACAAATTGAATCCGACAGAAAATGCTCCAACGATAAATTCATGTTCAAATGGGAGGCAAGGAAATTTGAAAAACATTTCATCGAATGATGCCGACTCATTGTGAAAATTCTTCGATTCCGTCTAAATGAAGTTGTAATACCGTTGGTAAATTGACAAAAAAATATATTTTGTCAGAATTGTAAATCCTTATCCTGTGATCATGCCAATATTTTTCTTCATATTAATAGGGATTATTGGTAAATCATAACTGTTTTAAAAAGTTACGTTTCTCCGTGTTTTAGCAGGCCGAATTTATGGCTGTAATGGCCGATTTCGTTACTGCTTTTTATGGCCTAATTTTTGCAGTACTATACATTTTTAGGACTAAACCTACATGACAGATTTATCTACAAGTCGTAGCTCTCTCATATTATGTTACGTTCTCGTATTAATATTGTTGCAGTTCTCTCAGCGTAAGCCTTTAGGTTGATATGAAATGAATTTTGATTGATGCGAATTATTATTTCCAGGGTGACTCTATACTAAAAATGTCAGTTATTTCCCTCATGGACTTCTGTACTTCCAAAAAGTTTAGATTTGCTTATTTACATAATTTAAAATGTTACTTAAAAAAAGGAATTGCGTTAAAATTCTTACTTTCAAAGAACTTAGAATATGTTCATTCCAGGCAAGCTTAATAAAAGTCACATAACAGACAAAAACAGTCTGTTTTTCATGTTCTGTGGGGTATCATCTATCTTATTATAATTCAATTAGAAAATACAGCTACAAAATATTTCCAAACTGGTTCAGTTAGCAATGCATTTGTCCAAAATAGAGAGTCCAGGGAATACAAAACAATGTGTTTGAATGTGTTTTCACAGGAGATATCCAATTCTGTACACATAAAATACGGCTTTTGAATTCAAATGTCACAGACCATCTTGAAAATAAACCAAACAGTGAAGAAGAAAACAGGATATAAATAATATATCCAGACAACCAACATTTCAATAGCTAGAAAACTCATTTAACATAACACATGAGATATATTAAGGAATTATCGTTTTCTTTACATTATGTTATCTAGCATTTATTGTATTTGGGTTTGTATTTCAATACAACCTGTTAATTCCTTTCAGAGATGAGTTTTGTATGTGACATTTGTATCCTGTTCTAATATACTTCAGAATAGAACTGTGATACAAGAAGACCATTCAAAACTATTTACTGCAAACATGATCAAAATATCACACACTGTACACTAAACACCAGCCTCTCTGCCTTCTGTTCTCAATTTTTTTTGTCAAGCATAAAAACAGTTTGAAACTATTTTGAAGCTTATTCATCCCCAGTTTGACACTGCCAGTTGCACCTCTTCAGTCTTTTAAACTCACAGAAGATTCACTAGCCCACTTTTGGTGGGAGAGGAGCATCTTTGACTAAGGTCAGCTGGCAAGTTTCTAGGAGGAACTAATACGATGGTCCGGTAACCCAAGGAACCCTGACCGACTTAAACCCTTTCGTACCCCCAGGGTAGACAAGGCCACCGCAAACTTCCTGTCAGTAATCTAACGACATTGCTAAGGCTAAGACCTGTGACTACGCGCCCGCCCGCCAGAGGCCCAACGCAGGACGCAGCACCCTTCAGCCTCCGTTACAAATCCCGATTCTTGAAAACGCATGACCATCAAAACGTGCTTCCCACCCCACACTCACATGCAAATCATTCCCGTCTGCTCAGACTCAAATCGCACAACATAAATGCAGCTTGCGCATTTCGCTTAGTGAACATAACGCTAAAATATAGTGTACAATGTATTACAATATATCATGGAAGTAAACCAAATAGCATATAGACTGAACACTGTCTGTTCATACGCGTAGTTTCAGTTATTGTCAATTTGATTTCATATCGTACAACTCCAATTAACAGTTTTTTTTGTTATTGACCCAAACATGATAAATAATTCTCGAGGTTGTCTCCATTTGCCACCCCATACAAGTTTTTTGTTGTCTGCAGGACCTCTCAAGGTGAGTTTAAAGGTAATATTTTTAAAATGGGCCAAAAATGATAAAAATAGTTAAAGGGACATCTTAATTTTGCTTAAATATTCAATTATTCAGCTTACTCAATGCCAAACACGTCATCAGGTTGATGGTATGGAATTAGCACAAGGTGTAAGAAATTACGATATGATTTATAAATTAAAATACATGTTTGTTTTAACTGTTTCAGCGACATGGATCAATATAAATGTGTCATAAATATCTAATATCAATATGTTTACAGATTCTGTCAGTCGGGTGAGGGGATTGAACCAGAACTGGCAGGAACCAAACAAGATGAATGTCATAGTAAAGAATTACATGTTACTAGTGTTAGTAACATGCTACTCTGTTACAAACCTCAATCAGTGACTGACCTGTCAGAACGGCTGACAGTTACACTGTCCTCCTCTTTCTGTGAGAGTGTCCTTCCACGCTCACCAAATCTCCATCGTGGGTGTATCCAACTTCCTGGTGCAGTATGGTCGTTTGTACAGATGTTAGCATGGATGTTAGCATTAGATGTTATCCAAACCACAGCGAAATTAGCCAATATCTTTGTAACTGTGCATCTTCCATTGGGATAAATTGGGCACATTAGACCTTCCACATTACACAGCTATGTCATATGCTAATTATTAGCAGATTTGCAGTTTTAGAACTGAAGCTGAACGACAGACTCCGTCGCCACGCTCTATACGCATCCACGGACTCGAATGGAGCCTGCCCCCTTGCCTTCTCCACCCCTCTGAGCCTGGGACACCGTCCCCAGCAAGCACAACGCCGAAGCCAAAAGCATCCAACTCCATTACATTCACGTATAAAGTAATAAAGTCTGACAGCGGGTCAAACACCATAAACTGCAGAGTATTTGACCTGTTCAGCCAAAACATGATTATAGCAGGAAGGGAATTGTCAGGACGTATTAAATAGTTTTGGATACAGGTGCATTTGGGACAGACCATGATTGTACTGCCGTTGCTTCCCTCGTAACAGTGGAAAAATCTTCATCGTCATAAATCCCCCCCCCTCCAAAAAAGTAAAAATTTAAATATTTTGTTTGGATAGATCTTATGTAGGTCAGAGATTATTGGTTCAAATTTCAGTGGCTAATGTTCTCTGTAAACAGACAAGTTATTCCCCTTCAAAATGAAATTCAATCGCTTTATAATGACTACTATGTGACAGTGGAGTAAGATAGATAACTGCACTGATGTACATATAGTCAAAGAAATAGCATATTCGGAGTCCAGTCTAAAAGATTTTTCTGTGACTGTAAACCTCAAAACAAGTAACCAGCAAGTTTTAGGAAATAAAACACTTAAAAGGCAATGTGTAAAAACATGGAGGACTACAATGAACTCTAGCAGCGGGGTCTCGAAAATGTCACTTTTGTCTTAAATTCAGTTTCTGATGACTTTCTTTACTCTGTAATGTATTGCATTACACTGATACTGAATAATACTTAAGCATTTATTTTCAGCTAAAGATTATACATTTATGTGTCCTATATATAAAACATTTGTTCGTAATTAAGCTGAGAGAACAAAAACATTTCAGCAATTTGTGGAAAAAAAACCTCATGGGATGCCTTTGAACTTTAATTAACTCACCCCTTTATGACTAACCTTTCCCCATGATATATGTGTTTATTTCCCTTTCAATCATGTGTTATTTTAGCAGTAATTCATCCTTGTAACCAGAAGTTTCCTATTCAAAACAAATACATACTAATAATTTTATTGTGCTTTTTCTCTGACAACCATTTCCTCCTAATAAATTAATCATTTACACAGCATTTTTCCAACAAGTATAATAATAATAATAGTAATAATAATAATAATTAACCTAGATGTGATTCAACTGTGAATAATTCATAATAGTATATGTTATATTATGCATTGTTAGTTCTTCCTCTCTGCTTTAATAATGGGAAATGCCAAGAGACTCGCTCAGACAGCATATTGCAAACGTTATGTTCTATAAAAAGCTCAACTTTGATCTTGCTCTTCCAAATATAGACTACATATGTGGGAAACGTTCGTGAATATGTTCCTTAATAAACGGTTAGGAAATTATTTCCGAATAACATAAAACTTCGGCAGTTTTATTGGTATCAAGTTAAGAGACATGTTGGCCTATCCAAAAGTATTTTTAAATGAGCCACATTTTCTTGACGATTAATTAAACGATTAAAATACAAAACATTCCGCATAAAAGTCGCGTCATAAAACGTCTAACGGTTATCTTCACAATTAATTAATTCACTTATAAATGTAATTGAATAGATCTTACCGCTTCGCTTTGTTGCAGTCGGGCTCAACATCATTGCATTGCTGACCAAGGTTAGAATCACAAAAAGTCGCAAATGCATCTGGGCAAACGACGACCGCCTCAGAGCAAATTTTGGGACATCTGAGAAGATTCCAGGACGAGCCAATAACCAACTAGCCGAACTCCAAACAGTTTACGTGGAAGTGGCATTAAGTAGCGTCCCTGCACTGTTTTGATTCACAAGAAATCACGGTTAAACACCCCCCAGCGCAACTACATCACTTACAACATTAACCCTACGCAGACTTACATACACACAGACAGCCTTACACCATAATTGTGATTTCACAACTTCAAAGACGGTAGTAAACTAAGGAGGGGGAAAAAATATGGTGTTCCCCCTAACGTTACATTGGACAGCTGTAAATTAATAGCATATGTCTAAAATTAATAGCATATAACACGTCTTCATGGAACAAATTTTGGGATATTTGTTGGAGAGCGTTCCTAGATTTAAACACAGACGCTCCTGTATTGTGTTAAAACATGAATACATTCACTTACTACAGTTTATTAGTCCCTTACCATGATGTTCTGACATGGGGATAGACTTAACACCTGCAGGTTTTATTGTTTTTAATTACATGTAAAACTGGTGTGAGATATGGCTACACTTTATGACTGCAGGTAGGAAGGTTAACTAAAACAAATATTTTGTGCATAAAGTGAAATAATCTAATGTAATGCTATTTATTTCTCAAATTAACATGTGTTCTTGGTGAATGTGAAGTCCTTGCAAAATTGGTTTCTTGTACAGAAGCTATTCCAGTAAATAATTCATTATATATACATATGGCCACATATCACATACAGGTAAATTAACTATTGTGTAAATGAATATTTGAAAATATGCTGTTACTCACAAATGATAATTAATTGAACAACATTATAAACATAATTCATTCACAGTGATAATTGATTTTTTAATTAACATTTTTTTATTTTGTGTTAGATCAAACTTTGCTGATTGCATTGTTTAATGTCTATTGTTTTTTTATTATTCATTTTATTTCTGTTTCAACATAGCAATATTACATTAGTATATGTGAAAAGCATAAAGACTGACTTAACAGTAAAAATAGAGTTGGAAAATGTTGAATTGTTATATATTAAATTACAGTGCAATATCCATTCAATGGTGGACATGATTCTGTTGTTCACATTTAAAATATGATATTGAAATGTTCTTTTAATGTGAATTTACTATATTTACAAATAACTGTTTTAAAAACGTGTTTAGTATGTATATTACACATGACAGAGTCACTCGATTTGTAACACTTACAAAGTGTCTAATTTTACCAAATACAATTCTGAAATGGAAAAGCTCCATTTACTGGGAATATTCTCTCAAACATTGAATTATTATGATATGAAACAGTTAAATAAAATCACATACATTGAATGTTGAACTACATTTGGGCATATTAAATAAACTGTTCAAATTGACATTTTAGGAGAAACATGTGACAGTCTTGCCTTTAGTGTAAAAGGCTAAGGAACACCTTCGAAAATTTGCTGTTGTATGGTTTTTCATTGCCCGGTTGACATGTTGAATGTGAAGAAGACAACAAATGTCAAAGGTACAAAACATGCATTTCATACATTAGCACTGTAGAGACATGAAAAGCAATTTCAATGTGTTTAACTTAAACTACTTTTTTCACTTTTTCGTGAAAATGGAATACGCTGTACGAGAATACCCAGCCATACTATTACTTCTCTGCACATATCCAAGTACAAATGAGAGAGGTCAAAAGAGAGAGAGAGAGAGAGAGAGAGGTGCATGTGTACATGCACATGAGTGGACAGTGAATCATAGTTATTTTGGGAATAGGTTAGCACGTTGATAACCACCACCAGAGAACAGAAACACTTTATTGGTCATTTACCTCATTACCACACTGTCTTTGGTGTACCGGTGAACCGTGTATAAAATTGCTTTCCTCCTCTCATACATTCTGTTGCAAACTCAAAGTAGTTGTGGTAAATTGTGAGTAATCTCAAGAATTCTGGGAATATTGTTGTGGCAAGATAATATCAAGAGAGAGTAATGTTGCAAGAACTTGTCAGAATTCAGAATTATGAGGTTGCTGTTGTTGATGTAAGTTTTGAGGTGGGAATAGGTTTTTATTACTGAATTGACGTCAGGGTATCTCTTTGGACTTGCAATAATGTGGACAATACTGATCAACCTGCTTACTCATAGCCAAAATGTGTCATGACCAGTTCTTTTCCAATTTGTTTTTGGTAACATATACTTTTTTTTTTTGAAAAAAAAAAAAGTTGAAAGCAGAAGAAAGTTAAAATAAGTAAACAAACAAGTTGAAGCAATTACATTTGTTGAGTGGTTGTAATGACATGGTTGTAACTCATTTCCAAAGATCAGCTAAGAGAGAAATTGTCGAGGATAAACATGGTTTACTGTGTCTCTCAGCCAGACTCTCAGCCACACGCGACAGAGAAAATGTACCTCCGCCATATTCGTTTCAACTTGAATCCCTCCCAAAGTCAATTGTTTTTCTTTGAAAACTTTATGTTTGATGTTTCTCTGTGAACTCAATAGCTTTATATAGTCAAATTCGAAGGGCGTGCAGATTTTCGGCTCTCAAACTGGCGTTCTTGTAGATGTCTCATCCATATAATTTAATGTTCCAAAAAGAAACTAGTGTTAAGGGGCTTTCTGGGAAAAAATGTTACTGCATAATACAATAACCTTCTGAAATATAATGCTCAGAGTGTTAATTCGCAAATATCATAACATGCTGCTTTTGAACAGGCTTCGTGACCACGTGTTGCGTGCTCCAGACTGCGGATCGAATGTAAAATCTGGTCGTATCTCCAGTCACAGTTTTAAAAGCTTCGTAATACGTACACCACAGTCTGAGAACTGTCATCTCCCGATATTACCCTTGATTCCAATACAATCCAATATCTTATAAATTGCACAACGTCAACCCGTTACTGACAGGCTAAACTCTTCCAGTGGGAAAAACTGGATCTGCAGTGTCTTTGAAGTACCTGTTAAGATATTATACATCCTGAAGGTATGCCTTGTGCACATATGGCATACAATAAAATTTGTAAATGACTTGTGATTTAATAAAAGCGTACTGCCAGCATGAAATATTGCTTCCACCTAAGGTAGGGCTACTTTTCAAATGTCGTCTCTAATCTGATATATCAGGGAAAAAGAGTGGGTGAACGGTTGACTTTTCAACCCCTTTACTGTAAGGGACAGATGTTTTCGCTTACTTTTCCTCCTTCCCCTGTCTCTGAAAATGTACAAATATGGGCTCTTTTGTATTTCATTATGGATCTTTTAAAACAGCACCTGATGCTCATCAGTGGAAGGAAGAAAGTAAAGCAAGCACGCTCGGTGACTTTATCCGTTTTTCCTCTGGGTTGAACGCCGTTAAATAGAGTTCACTGGATTAACAAGGCTACGGCAGACAATGATGTCACTGGGCTAGATGGTAAGAGCTTATTTAACCTCCTGTATCGGTGGCCTGATTGCTTTGGCGAACCACAAGAAACATCTGTCTGTGGAAGTTGTAATTTGTGCGATAAACAGGTCCAAGCCCACCAATGAATATACAGGGGGTCCTCGGGTTACGACGGTCTCGAGTTACGTCGTTTCATGGTTACGACACACTCCCATAAATTAAATTAAAAACCTAGTTTTGACCTACGCCGTTTGGTTCGTAAATACGACCACAGAAATAAAGATAAGAAATTGTTCTCTCTTTTTTTTATTACTGTTTCATTTAATTACTGGATTTTATATGTCCTTCATGTGTTGTGTGTACAGAGTGAGTGACTTAAAGTGTTAACTTAGGTATAATTTAGGTATAAATTCCGACTTACGTCGAAAATCGGCGTACGACAAATCGTAGGAACGGAACTCGTTCGTAAGTCGAGGACCCCCTGTATGTGGCTGAGCACGGTGGCTATATGAGTGTGAAGGCAGGACTGGCAGAGGAGTTGTAAAGGTTTCATCAAGAGTTTCGATCGTAACAAAAGCTTGTCCAACAGAACAGAGATTGCTCACAGAAGCAAAGTATACTCTCTATACATATCTAAAAAGCACAATATGAAATCTTTGTGCCAAATTATCGATGCCAAATTACAACAAAATGTTCCACCATGATTCTAGACTAACGATATGCTGCTGTAACAGATCATGGGTTAAATGCATACACAGTGTCTCATTAAATCCACGAGCTTGCTAGCCTCTGAAGATACACCTCAAAATAAAGTCCGCTCCAGTCAAAAGCATCGTTAAGTGGCCTTGATCGTATTTTTGTCAAAATATCGATCTATGTCTTGTTTAAGTTGTACACACAAACTTAGACATTTAAAAATGGCTCTTTGCAATGCCCCTCTTCCAAAACTCTTTTTTTTGGAGGAACGAAATAGTAATGTCAGAGGACAGGACTAATGGGTCTTTCAGACCTAAAAATGAGCACGTGCTAACCATAGCTTGCTGAACATAGTGTATGTGTAGGTTAAGCAGTATAAAGTTGATTATTAAGTGATACAGTAGGCATAGGAACAACCCAGTGCAGGAAACATGCGTTGACAATTGACACTGGAATACAAATTAAATATGACATTTACTGTGAGTGGCTAGCTAGATAACCACATTGTTGCCAGTATGTAGCTACCTGCATGTTTCTGGCCAAACATCTGGAATAAGAAAACACCCCAACACTATCTCTCTTGCTGTGTCAAGAGTCAAAAGACCAATAAAGTTACAAATACAGTAAGAGACGCTGGGCTGCATTGTTTAAATTTAATGAGAAAACCCACATTAGTTACAGGTAATTATACCACCAAGTTGTGCCAGCTAATAATGACAACAATTTATCAGTCAAATGCAGTTAGCTAAATGTCTGGCTGGCTGGAATTACCAAAGTAAGATGGTGAAGTTGTACGTTACAGGAATACCTCATCCAGGAAATTAATGGTCTCTGATTTCTTGCCTATATACAGTTATGTTTGGCTATGTCACATTAGCTCTTGTTACATATATAAAGCTACATAGCCACAACCAGAACAATTTAATCAGCTAGCTGGCTACCAACAAAAAATAATAATCATGGTATCTTTTTCAATCGTCATATACAAAAAACAAATATATCACTGAGAACTCAGAAACAGACAATACTTGTTTCTCCTCCATCTTTAATGTTTTTCTAAGGATAGTGGTCCCGACAGCATGGCACAATTGACTGTACATAGAGAGGTTATGGGTAGCAGAGGTCAAAGTTCAAATCATTTGAAGCTCCACCCTTGTGATGTGTTGTGCTAGCTGCTAGTTCTTTGCAGTAGCAGTCATTGTCCCAGCTGCTACGCTTCCTCTCCCATTCATAGCAATGGCACAGGGGTGTGTTAGGAGGGTATGTTTGTGGATTTGGTCTGAGGAACTCTTAAGGGAATCTTCCCTTGATTCAATCTGGTAATGAATCAAAGGTTACATCAGATCCTTGCTCATAGCTAGGCGATGCAACATGGTACACACATTGCTTGGTAAACAGACAAGTGAGATGAACAATGAAATCAAATAATACCATGTGGATTGGTAATTTCAAAAGACAGACAAAACCATCTTTTTCATATGCATATACTCGATTCATGCTTGATGTTTATTAATGAAGAGCAAGAATAATGAATTAATTATCTGTCAGTTTACTGCTAATAAAAGAACAGTGCATCACTTTTTGAAACCTAACTGTGCTAAATGGCAATTATCTTGATACCAATTCAGAAAATAGCGAATCGACAGTAAAATCTGTTCAAAATGTACTTATTCCAAATGTCGTCCAAGTGGTCATATCGCTGAATAGCTCTAAACAATGCTTTCCGAAGAGGTTCATTTTCATGGATTTCCTTCTTAACCCTTTCTCTTTTTGAGTGACTCAAGTTTCTGATCTGAGTTTTTGTTCTGTTTATGCCTCCGTACCTGCTCAACATTTTCTGCCTCCGACGTACTTGATACCACCCAGCTACTTTCAACTTCATCCTGAAATTCAGTTATCTTTCTGCCACAGAGGTAGGCATCTCTTCCAGTTAAGCACGACTACTGCTTCAAATTCAGACTATTGAAGTTATGAGTGGAGAACAAGTCCTAGGGGCTGGTTACAAAGCATCAATGCTTCATGAGCTACTCCAGTGCAACAGATTCTTACTCTACAGATTCCCCATCTGTTTATAACTTAGAACAGTGGTATCAAATGCAGGTCCAGAAGGGCCTAATGCGTTTTGGTGTGTTTCAGAATTCCATTGATTAAATTACTGATTGACTGTACAGTTAACACACCTTGGGTGCGTTCTGATTCTAAAATTTCATCTCCTCGCCTCCTTCACTCGTCTCCTCCGTGCCCCAGAAACTTATCTACGTGTCCTCCCTCCGTCCTCTGTTCCAAAAGGGTAGGAGACGAGATTTCGCCTCCTCCACTCGCCTCCCCATCTCCTCCAAATGAAGGATACATCGATGTATCCTACCACGAGAAGTCTTTTCACATTCCGGGTGGTATCATTGTGGTCATGACCAGACAGACTAAAAGACCATCCCACAGAAAATTTTGATTGGCTTAAGTATCCTCCGAAGCAGTCGAAGTTACATGACTTCATCAATAGCCAAGGTTGACTTTGATGACGGGCTAATCGGATCAGCTGTTCCAATTTTCATTTTATCTCGTTACATTGTCTCCTCCATTCGTTTCCTCTCCTCCTTTCCTCCACATACTTCTGGGGTAGGAGACGAGTGGAGGAGATGAGGAGACGAGAAAGATCAATGGAACATACCCCTTTGTTTCCAAGGCCTAAAATGGCAGTCAATTGAAAGGACACAACAAAAACCTGCAAACACTGCTGCTCTCCAGGACAGGAGTCTGGCACCTCTGTCTTAGAATGTTATGTAGTGGCTATCGACCATTCAAAGCCTACTGTAAACTTAGTAACAACACCAAGTTGGCCCTAACTCATTGCTAGCCAATCATCTCATTTTAGGGCACTACCAGGTTGACCTAGACAACAATTATAACATAGCACTACTTGCACATTAATTACAAGTGACCTTCTCTGAAACAGGATGCAGCTTTGCGAAAACTCCGAATAAGTGTATATGAAATATTGTAGTGATTCCCAATAAATTATTATGAGCAATACAGTACAACAAAGGCCTAGAACGAACATTACACTGTTATTAACAAGGGACAGTAATTTCCTTTTTATTTCTGACTCACAGGACAAAGTTAACAGCCACTTTTCTCATTAGTGGAGAAGGTATTTGGTTTTGTTTTACCATGTGTTACACAATAAACAGTAAGGGCCATTAGTAGCACCCCCCCTTTTTTTTGGGGGGGGTGACTCATGGGATCTGCCACATTGCTGTGCAACTCATGGAGCAATTCAACTCATTGGATGTTTTGACTCACGGGACAAAATTTTCAGTTGATTTTGTCATCAGTCGAAAATATATTTGGTTTTATTTTACGCCTGTCTTATGCCTTATTTGTGTACGAGAATAATAATTGGCTCGATTATCCGATATTAAGCGTTTTCTTGACGCAACAATTTTTGAGATTCTGAGGACATGGACACCAGCTGAAATCTTGATAACTTGACAGGAATTTTATCTGAATTAAACACATGAAATGCACACGGAGCTTAGTATGGATACATAATAAAGACTTGATATGCCACCTGATATGCTTCCACCTGGACCCAATCTTGTGGCTGCACGAAGCAAGGATACGCTAGCCTCGTAACTCTTCGAGAGCATAGACAGTATGTAACTGACGGCGCATGGAGAGAAGCGGGATTGACTGTCACGTTAATAGGAAGATTCGTGTACCCACGGTGCGCTCCTGAAGGCAGCAGGAAGGGTTGCTGGCAGGAGATCACGTAGTTTGGTTGAGTTCTGGTTCAGAAAAGGTGGGGGGGGGGGTGACTCACGGATGAAACGTTAAAGGAAAAAGAAGAGAAGAGAAAGCAGAGGTAGAAAAGAACATTAAGGAGGCAGTTCATTATTATGTAGCTATGCTACGTTGTATGTGCATTTTTGAAAGAACAGGGTCCGTGGCCATTTTCATAATACCCAAGCTAACCTCTTAAAAGCACCAAACTCTCTGCGTTGCAATAGGAACTGGGTACACCCTGCCAAACAGTTCCTTGACCAACAGCAAATATTTACAAAACCATGCCATAATTTATGTTTTTCCTGACAAAAGATGCATTTTACCTATTCAAATATTTGGGACAAAGATGATCAGCGCAAAATTGTGTTTAAGGTCAAAAACCAGATGTGAGAAAGCACATCTGGTTTGGTGTCCAGCTGCACTGGAGGGCAGACGGTTTATGGTTCTACAAGATGTCTGGTTTTGTGTTGATGTGGATGTGCTGGTTTTAATCGAACTGCCATGTAATATTTTCTTTAATTCCGAAGAATTCATTTAAAAAATACTGCTTTTTTTAACTTTTCATTTTTGTTAAATGACCATGATATTTGGTGATTAAAGCTGGATCCTTATAGTTTGTATGCATATTATTAGCAGTACATACAGTCATAGCTCAGTGGAATGTCTCAGTAGAAATATATACACACTACCACTGGGTGACCTGTCATGGTTGTTACTGTGATGGCAAGATACACTTTCAAAATGCATCTTGGCTCTCAAAACTTAAAAGGGTCTTGTTTGTTTGATTCTTGTTGTGAATATTATGAAAAGTATAATAGTTTTAAAAAACTAAAAGATTAAAGATGGCAGAAGCAAGCCGCCTCAACCCATGTTTGGGTCGAAACTGACCTGTTTTACCATTTAACATTATAGGACTGTCTTTTACCTTTCTCAGAACTAAAATACTAACACACCCATCAATCCATTCAAACTATCGGTAAGACACTAGAGGATTCGAATGTCAGTTCTTTATGGGTGACAGTAAATTTAGATAGATGAGACTTACTAGGTACCCTGAATGCAACATGTAGAATATATTGTACTTTGGCAATTAAGTCTTTTTGTGTACTTACCAAGAGTAGAGGAACCTCTGTTACCATTTTAATTTCAATTTGATCATTGAAGAGAAAAGTGGACTTCACTGGACTACAGTTTGCAGGTTTGAAATTCAACAAAAACGAGTTGGGCACGTCCGGCAACTCAAACTCCTCTTATAATCCTCTTGAGGGACCTCAAGACCAAGCATTTAGAAGCGTGTCTCAAGCCGTCTCAAAAACAGTCTGGAAGCGTTGTAGCTAGATAGCTACAAACAAGATTGTCTGTGCTAAATAGCCTGCTAACATGCTTTTTGATCATTGATGTTAGGATTTGGTAGTGCTTAATGATCGTTTTCACTTCACAGACCCAAATTCATATTTATTACAGTCTTAATATCTTGAGGTGGAACTTGGAAGCTGAGAGGACGAAAGGTGGCACCTGCAAAGCCAATGTAACTGCACCAATGGAGAACTGGATGGATCCAAGTCATGTGTCATGGTTTGTAGGACTTAATACCTCCAGTGACACAATCAGTGCACAGAGAGAGGACTTTGGTGCTCATACGGTCTGCAGTAGGGCACTGATCATTGTTTCATATCATAGCAACATCCTAAGTAAGCGCCGGATGAAAACAAAGACTATGCTAATGGCTAAATGAAACTGATGACTCAAAATGGGTTTGTAAATGGACACATAACAATCCCTTTTCATACTCAAAAAAGGTAGGTGCTTGCAAAATATAAATAAGGATAATAGTCAGGGGTGTCATGTGCCCCAGTAATAATTTGTTGTGCCCCAGTAAATGATCATAACTTATTTTTAAAAAAGTATCATAGATTGCAAGTGTGAGGATGTGGGCACTGGGGGCCAGTGCCCCGGTAGCAGCACCGGCCCAAGCCTCTTTGGGGCCCCCTGGTGGCCATGGGTGGCCCTAAGCAGGTGCTTAGTTTGCTTATGAGTTGGGCCAGCCCTGCCCAGGAGAGATAAAAGTCTAGCAACATCTCTGATAATAGTACTGTTTCATTAAGTGGAAATACACTGACTTGGAACTTTATCAATATATATGATTGGTAAGACCTAAAGGTCTATGGTTTTCTTACCTCTGCTGAGTAATTTTCTGTGCACTCTGTCTTCCAAATGAACAGTCTTGAGCTGTTCCATTTAAGCCTCATCCAAACTTCCAATTCACCTCGATTCTTTTCATGAAACAACTTTCTGTGTCTAAAACTCACGGTGAAGTTGCATTAGCCAATGAGAAGCATGTATTTGCAGGCTCCAAGCAAATAAGCAATCAAAAGCTACAAAGGCACAGAGAATAAAAAACAACACAAACTGGAGTGCAAATAATATAAGATTTGACATTTAAATATCGCTGATCGGTTTCGTCTTTTCGCGATTAGGCGATAAATAGCAAACCACTTCCATTAAAGCAAAGGGGATTGGGAAGGGAGAAGACAGTTTTTCAAGGGGGATGGTTATGGTCAAGATTTTTTCCAAGGTGGATGGCTTCCCCCCACATCCCCCCTCAACTCGAGCCCTGCTTCTAATCTCTCAGAACGACAGCAAAAGGAAACAGTTAATTGTAGCTTACTTATTTCAATCTCTGAGTCTCTTTTCATTATTTTATCGCTCCCTGTATACACAACTGTTTTCATTTTGAGCAGCAACACAGACAAAGCCAAAGCCTTACTACTGCAATGTTCCCTTCATCCTTTTCAATTGCTTCACAGCTTGTCTGAAAAGAGAGAACAGGACAGAAAAGGCCAACCAAAAACAAAACTTCAGTAACCATGGGCCCAACCACCTCTGAACATCTTGAAGCTGGACGTTAATGGTGGTGTCGGCGTTAGACATCTATGGTCATAAATGATAGCGTTCTCACAGAAGACACATAAACTATACAAATGCGATTTGATTAAACACAGGTTGGCTGATATGAAATTGATGGAGGGAAAGTCTTACTTCCAAAGGACTGGGACTTCTGGTTCCAATTGTTTTGAAGATAGTGTATGTAACATATTTTCAGTGTCAGAACATCAACTTTGTCCACAAGATCAGGACTCCTTGAGAATTTCTTGGCAGGTTAAGACTCGGACAGACATCAGTGTGGTTGTACATCACCTTCAGCCCTTATCTATGTCTTCTTATCCACTGCAGTGTTCTAGAAAAGGTCCTGAAATATTTAGGATACGGTATGTTCCTATCACTATGGTATTGGCTTTAAGAGCTTCTATAAATTTTGTTATTAAATATTCATAACCATATTCTACTTACCATCATTACACTTGGCTGGTACCCCTTCCCCCTAATTTTCCTCAAAATCCAGTCATAATTTTTAAAAACCTGAGACAACGATGACATATCCATATTTTATGAAATATTGTCAAAGGTATTGTAAATTCATATTATTTATGGGTTTATAATGCACGGAAAGGGTGTTTGAAAAAATTCTTTCACTGGCAGAGCCAACAACCCCTGGCTTAGCTACAGTGCCCTCACTAAACATTCTTTGACAACCACTCTGATGTAGAAAAGATTGATAATGGCTACAAAACATATCTGATTGAAAGTGCATTCCAGGACTTTTATACGAAGGTACAGTTGCTACCAGAGACCAAGGGTGCTCCAAAATGGGGATTGAACCCCTTGAACCTTCAACCAACACCTTTGTACCACACCTCATTTAAGACACTGGGACAACGATCTCTTTTGATGTGTTGAGGGCTACTATACATATTTAGACATACCCCAGAAAGTCAAGTGTAGCGATAACCACAAAGTAGTAGTGAATCTAGATTTTATGGATTCTTTTATGGAGAGATTTAACGGCTATTGATAAGCTTAAGCCTTCTACTTATGAGAGGACTGGGATCTATGAGCTATACCTGATACCATAGATCCACCAGACGACCTCTGGCCTAATTGGAGTGTAGGTGGGAGGTGGGAAGGGGGGGTTACTCTGTTGAAGCGGTACCCTCCGGCAGAGGATAAACAAGAGAATGAAACATTAACAAACCAGAAACAGCATGACCGTGAGCCCCTGAAACTGCCCCGGAGCCGGTCGCCACAGTTCGGGGAAGGAAAAAAGCACAGCTGCGCGAAAAAAAAACAAAACAAAAAAAAACATGAAGTGTCTCCACAACACTGAGCAGATACCTGCACCATGGCGTGCCACTAACAGGCCAATAACTCACCCAGCAGAGAGCTGCATCTGCTGCACATTTAGCATGCTGCCGCGCTCACGTGGAGCGCTGCTTCGCCTTCGCCGGCTCATCAAATACATACGTCCCCAATCGCTCACATCACAGGGTCACACTGGGCTCGCTTTGTGAAAAGCGCAGATAGCATTTTCCCACCACACGTACTTTGAAATACTTGGATATTGCAGCAATATATATTACAGACACAAAAAAAACATGCTGCATGTGATGGAGTTGACAACAGAGGGTTTCGCTGTGGTTTCATGAACAGGATTTGCTACACAGGATTCAGCAGTGGTTACATTAACACCAGAATGAATTCAAACATCTTTCATGGCCTCCTGAATCATCAACTCTAAACACCATTGAACCTTTATGGGAAGATCTGGAACGTACAGGGGAGAGTAGATTTAAAACCTCATTCATCTCTCAAAGAACTGGATTCCGTCCATCTTGAAGAATGTTCAAATATCCCAAAAGAAGCAGATCAAAACTTGTACACCGCGATTCTAAGAACAGCTGAAGCAGAAGAACAGCCTTATTCTAATATTGATGTGTTGTTTCGTGCTTCCATTACTTTTCTAACCCGTTAATAAGTACATTTACACAGGGCATGAAAGTAAAAGTAGCAGTTTTACATTCCATTATAAAGATATTTGATACAAATCAAACAACTATATCTAGAATGGGACAATTGTTCAAAGCCCTCAGGACTAAGTAGTACGTTTTGGAATTTTTACAAATGTGTTTCGAGATTATAATTGTGGTACCTGACAATCATCTACAAACACATACAAGTTCCACTTCCAGATCATTAACCATAAGTGTATCCCATGAATGACACTACAATGGAAAGACCAATAACTGAAGTGGATGGAATTTCCATTCGCTAATGAAACTTGTGTCAGGGTACACAGTAAGTATGTGGTGATTGATTTAAATACAGCATAACAACACTTATGTATTTACGTTCATGTACTACTGCTTGTTCATTTCAGCTTATCATTGCTTTAAAAGTCTTTGTTGCAGGGGGCTTTCAAACAGAAAAACACAGAGAAGGTTTTTGTATCATTCAGCGTTAGATGAGAGCTTTGCACCCAGACTGGCACGTTATCAAAGCAATCTTTGAGCAAACGTAGCAAGATGGACTATGGAACCTGGTCTTGCTGGAACTTCTCTTGGCTCCTTTAACTACCTTATGGGGTGGCCATAAGGTAGTTAAAGGAGCCAAGAGAAGTTCCAGCAAGACCAGGTTTCCCCATATACAGGTAATCAAATAATTGATAACAGAAGCACAGAGAAAGTTAACAGTTTTATTTCACATAAATAATTTTTGTTAAGCAACGGTACAGTTCTGTTTAGCCTTTCAGGCCACAAGTAAATAAATCATAAACAAATAATAACTGAAGCCCAGCCACACAATTCAGATGTAATACCACAGCAAATAGTCTGGCGCAAAACTGCCACACACATATCCCCAATGTTTTTATAAGCAATACATACAGGTTTCATGAACATGACAATGAGTTTAGTGTTCCTCACTGGCCTTCCCAGCCACCAGATCTGAATACAAACAAGCACCTTTGGGATGTGGTAGAGCGGAAGATTCACAGCATGAAAGTGCACCTGATAAATCTGCAGGAATTGCATGATGGAATCATGTCAACATGGACCAGAATCTCAAAAGAATATTTCCAACATCTTGTGGAATCCATGCCATGAAAAATTGAGGCTGTTCTGAGAGGAAATGGAGGCCCTACCAAGTATTAGTATGCAAAGTGTGGTTATTTAAACAATGAGACTGTCAGTAATGCTGTTTAACCTGGTGTTTTTCTGTTCGGTTATTTTCTACTGTTTTCGCGTGTTTTGGTTTTCTTTGTTGCCCTGTCCATGTGCTTTTGTTTTCATTGCCCTTCTGTGTCTGCCCAGCCTCCTTAATTGTTACCTGATTACCTATTCGTTTCACCTGCCTTTTTGTTCACCTGCGTCTCGTTGCTCGTTAGTCTGTGTATTTAAACCTCATTTTTCAACCCCATCCTGTTCTTTGTTCCTTTGCAAATTCGTATCAGTTTCTTTGGTCTCTGCATATGCTACAAGCCTTTTTGTTTCTGCCCGCCTACCTGTTTTAACCCATGTCACTTTCCGGTTTTTGATCTTTTGTGCTCTGATTTCGTACTGTTAATGTACGGACTGAACAGCATTACTCCAAGTACTGATCGCTGTGATGCCTCCATTGCATTACCATGGCAGTCAGCTGTTTCATTATGTACGGTAACCAGCAGATTTGTTGTGTTAGCATGAGTCAAATGACTTTCAATGGGGTATCTATCATCTTTCTATCATTGATCTATCTCCACTTTTCTCCACATCTTTGTGCATTGGCACCTCCTCTGGTTCTCTGTGAACCCTCTGTGAAGTCTTACATTTAGCAAACACTCTATCCATTTATACAGCTGGATATTTGAAGCAACTGAAGCAATTCAGGGAAAGAATCTTGCTCAAGGATGCAGCAACAGGTACCCTACCTCAGAATTAAACCCACCACCTCTGAGTTGAGAGACCACCTCTTTAACCATGAGAATTACACTGCTGCCCAGCTTTAGCTAACAGTTGCCTCATTTACTCATACAAACAAAACAATGGAGACATGGGACCTTCAGGTTGAGAACAACTGCCTGTGGCTGTAGGACCTGATGCAGCAGTAGAGTGCTTGGTCTATAGATTACATCTGAGATTCAGGTACATAAAGCTCAAGCCAGACAACAACTATGGCAGCGGTAAAATGAATCACTCGTGAGAACAGGTGTGAAACTTGCGTCACCGAAGCCAATCCCGTTAGCCGAACGCAGTGGTCTCGCACCCTGTGGCGAAATCCCCGCTCAATCTTTTGTGCTGTCTGCTGTAAAGGATACATCCATCACTCAGCTGATGTAATAGAATGGCATTTTTATTATTCTACACTGAAGAGCTCTTTTTCATTTAAATCTTAAGAGGAAGAGAATGTTTCTGTGTAGGTACATCCTGCATGGATTTTGCTCCATGATATGTTTCATAAACTGTATTTATGTTATGGGTATGACTTACAGTATTCACTGCATAGGAAGTATCACTTTGCAGCTAGGCCAAAGTGTTAGTAACAAAATCGCTATAAAATTTCACTGAGTGGTAAAAAAGATTGATGTACCAAAAAATGTGTTATACATATATGTGCATGGTATATAAAATACACTATAATTGTTCATGGTAATGAAACAGCTCTGAAAAATGTAAGATAGTAAAATCTCCAACTGCTGTCAGTTTCACCAGTGGTGTCACAAAATGAAAACCATAATCCTTACTTGGAAAAACCATTTGTCCATGTTGTGTTTCAAAAACTTTAAAATTAGCATCTATAATATGCCTCACTCTGGTGAAATGGTGTCATAAATTAAACCGAGATGCAGAGATGCTTGAGTAAACCTTACAATTCCTGGTACAATTACAGGAGGCCTTTGGAGGAATTATAATGTATTTAGTATATTGCATATTAAACCCTGATTGTACATATAGGTAAATATGGATTTAGATATAGCCTTATGTGCATTTTATTGAGTCCCAGCCCTTATCTCAGAAATAGTTCCCATCTATAGAAATGGTTAACTTTATCATCAAAATTTCAGAACCAAACTTCAGCTCACAATCAAACAAGTGTGACGCCAACATTCAGTTCTCCATATTGAAGGGAAACAATGCTCTATATCCACTTTGTCAGCTAAAGACACCTTTTTCTATGATGTTTTCTAATGGTATATACCATGGGATGTATGTGAGCAGCTGGCTTCTACATTTAGGAAAGTGAGAGAAGTGAGAGAACCCTTGCATTGTTGCACATTTCATTTTGAAGGGTTTAAGATGTACCAGAATCTCAATGTCTCCTGTTTATATTTTGAGTATAGCTTTTGGGCCTTTGATTACGAACCTACAATATCATAATAAAGACAAGTAACTAATACTTGGAGACAATTGACGAATGGAATTAGATAGCGTTACTTGCAATCGAAAGACAAACTGTTATCTCAAAAATTCACAAACCTGTGTTGCGCGCTGTGACAGAGTTATGGGCAACACTGAGACATATATTTTTGAGACGGAAAAAAAAACAACAAAAGTATTCACATTGCCTGAGATGGAGAGGTTTAGGACTGACACAGCAGTACAGCATTCTCAATCAGCAACATATGTCGCACCTGCGTTTTAGACTGCCGAGCATATGTTTCGCAGACTTTCGCCCAGGGAATACGGGTCACCTGGCGCAGCACGAACTCTACACTCATTACGCTCCACTGAATAAACAAACTTGGAAACAAGCACGCGGTCTCTAATTCATTTGATGTGTATAATGAAAACATGTTCGCAAATTATATCATTTCAGTCGAGGCTTGTATGCTTTAAACACATGCCAGTATGCTCCATCTTGCTGCCTTTTGCACAATTATGGAAGCTACATCATAAGTTTATGGTATGAGGTATCTGAAACACAATTAACACACTTTAATTTTACTGCATTTGCATTGCTTATCGAGCTAAAATATTAAGGCTCTTAAACATATTACTCACAGCTACTGTATTAAAAGTATTAAAAGAAAAATCAAGCCGAATTAAAAAAACAAAACGAATTTTATTTATATTTATGGGCTATGGCCTGTTAAATCTAATCGCATGGAAACTTTGTTTTGGCTCTAATATCCATGCTTAAACCAGTTAAAAGCGCAACGGAATTTGCATGTGGGGTCATGTTTGAGCGTTGCTGACACTAATGGGGGATTCTTGGTTGGAGCTAATTGCAAAAGCGGGGGCGCCCAGAACGGTTGTCAGATCACTCGTTCTGCCAGCTTGCAATAAAATCGTAGGGGTAAAATAAATTGGCTTGTTGAAAACTCAGATGAATTTTGAATTGTGAGACGCAAATCTTCCGTCTTATTCTCACTGCGCCATCAGTATTCATCACCTCGTTGCTACTCGTGGGAGCCAGCTTTCACAGCCTTGATGTATATGTAAAATAGCAGCGTCTGTCAATGGAGGAAGATGAAAATCAACATTTAACTCTTTAATAACCGCGCATTATTACCTGTAAATATTTAATGAATATGCCAAATTCTCCTCCCAGATCAGTGAATATAAACATAATGCTTAGCCAAGGCATACAGCATTGAAAACATTTACCCTGTCATTTTAAAACCAAGCATGATGAAGCACATTATACAGTGAAATGGTTTTCCCTTGAAAGCTAAGTAGCCTTCGGTCCTGACAACTGAGAAATTGTCCAGTGCAAGAAATGGTTCTTCGGGGAACACAAGAGCCTGTTTGGCCTTTTAGTTTAAAATAACAGAGAAAACGCACTTCTCCTACGGAGGACTCCAGTGGGTAACTTAATGAATCCCAGGCTTGACTCATCGCTCTCGTTAAAAATGACCTGTAGGTTCTCACGTTAACCAGAGGCTTCCCGAGTGTTGTTCATATGGTCGCTCTGTTGTGCAATTACAAACGAATGTTTAGTTTTAGAGAGTGAAGCTAACTGCTACAGGAAGCGTAAACTGGATGATCCAGTATAATGGGCACTTGAGAAATGTTAGTGGTTATAGAAGACTTGCTGACAGATGTGAGGAAATGAATCATGATTTAGTAATGCGAAGAAGAGTCCACCACTGCCAGTTCAATCATCAGGTTCGGTATTAAGAGAAAATTGTATTCTCAAGAGACGTTGTCCTCTCGCTTTCTCGAAAAGTTCAACTTTGACGCAATAGTGTTTGCGGCATCTACTTTACCAATCTGTTCCTCATTTGCCTTTTTCAGTAGCTTAATAAAATCCATGGTGACACAAAAAACACTTTGTTTTGGTAAAGAGAGGTTGGGAAATCCAAAGTGAATCAGAGATTGGTTATTACAATTTTAATCATCCGATTTTGCCAGAATATTTCAATAAACAATGCCGTTGGTGTATTCTCACGTTTTTCACATGCTGACAAATGCCCAGTCTAGTCATACCAATTTTCCACTTTGCAGAGAGAAACATTTCCACGTAGCCTACAACATTTTTCCCCATATTACATCCTTTTAAGGACAACTAAAACCTTATAAAATACTATTTACTTACAATTTACTGTTTCACTTCTGTGTGGGTTTTGTCTAACTGCCTCTTCTTGGCCAAATAAAAATGCTTTCAAAGTCATATTTTCGATATGTTATTAGGCTCATGTCAGGAAAGCCAAGAGCATCATGGGATCCTGTCTGTTCTTTATCCCTACACTGACTGTTTATGAGGGCGAGACACTGGAACTTGAACAAGGCTGAAAACGTTTTAAACGGAAATGTTTATATGAGTCTGAAATATCCGATGCCATTATTTAGAGAGTCAAAACCTGAAACGGTATACTTCTTTGTTTAAGGAAGGTTTGGTTGAAAATGTAAATGAGACATCTTAAGATTATTTATTATTCGTTTCCTTTTTATCTTAAATATCTTTAAGCTGGTGGATCTGAGACAAGCTGAAGTTAGGAAGCTTATGTAGGTGGCTGAATTCCGAATTCTGTTTTCAGTTCAAATGTGGCACTACTGTATACAGTTAGCATTACATCATTTTTAAATTTACGAGCCCAGCCCGTATGCCCCTTACAGAGGTCCTGTAACCCACGAGGAACACTTTAGACTGAAGAACCCAAACATTCGTATAGGATTTCAGACCATTTAGATTACATTTCTTTTGAAAAACACTTAAAATGCTACCCTCCAAGAAATATGTTCTGATCCACAAGAAAGTGGGTGTACAGGATCTATGGACCTACCTCTGCAATTCAAATAGGCTATATAACAAGTACTGACTGTATAGTAGCATTGAGCCAATGGGTTTCAGTGGTAACTTCGTATTATTATGATTATTGTTTTGATAAAAATGCCTGTCAATCTGAAATTATTTTACAAAACTGATAAAACTTCATTTTTTTAACTTGACAGGTACATCAAGACTCAATAATTAAAGCATTGATCCAAACAAAAGATATGCCAAGACTAGATTACTCTAACAGGAAAAAACCCACCATGTCCTCAAATCTGGCAAAATCACCTGGTTGATGCGTATGAAATTTGACAAATTGACTGAGGGTAAATCCCTAAGAACGTTTCGCACCATTTGGCCACCTGAGGGCTCTATAACCATAATTCATAAGAATCATACTACCACAATTGTGGGCTAACTCATTCCCCGTTCAAACTTTATAAAAACTAATTTGACTTTGGGGTAGCAGTTGGAACACTGGGGCACTACAGGCTATAAGCAGTCCTATATTCACTGGTTGCCATGTGCGTTATTTCTGTTTCAAAATCTCTACCCATGAAACACAGACATGAGTACTTTCGAGTCCTACTTTGATATTCTAGGTCAGGTTTTTAAGTGCCAGGGCGCAAGCTTGTGGTTATTGCCCGTTTAAGTTCAGCCACTTCAAACATTTGCACATCGCGCACATTTCTGGCCGTCCATCGAGATGGGTCGCTGGCAGAAAAACATCTTGCACAAAAGATATTAGCGATAAACAAGCATCGAATTCCGATGCGACGGACTACGAGGGACAGCCAGCAGGGGCAAACGTGAGCGTCAGCAGCATTGCAAGTAGGAAAGACAAATGTCATCCAAAATGACTCAAATAATACCCATGGGTAGTCTTCAATAACAAAGGAATTAGCTGCTGAGTCTATAATTTACGGAATCCCCTTGGTGACATCTCAAAAATAATGCGAGGCCACAACTTATTAACGCATGGGAACTGGATCCTAATGGCAACGACTTAGGAATGCTTTGGAAATCATTATGTCATTGCCACGACTTCATAACGAGACGAATGGGAACGAGAGTGTGTGAACTAGTAAGTGGTAAATATTTTAGTCGCCTCATGCGACTGATGACAAGATAGTTTGCCTTCAAACGATGCGAAACCGGTGCCAGCCGGGTCATTTTGTGTTTAAATAGGCTTGTAGCTGCAGAAGCAGCTGATGTGATTGTGTGACTGGTGACAAGCTGGCTGAGTTCCAAACGAAGTGAAACTCCAGTGCTAGCTTGTCATCGTACGTTTACAGGCTTCAAAACTACATGTATACCCTGAATTTGATATGAGGACGGTTTTCCAGTAAAACCAGATGAAGCCCAGTAGCCTATATAGTAGTTCGCATTCAACTGTGAAGTTTACGAGCCTGCGCAATCAAAACGTCCACATTAACCAGGCGTTTAAAATGATGCTACTCAAGCTGGTGTTTAATCACTGGAAGGGAGAACAGAAGTCTGTCACAGTGCCACAGGGAAAGTGCTAGCAGTTGCGCAATTCCATAACGACGAGCTCTTAATTACACTCATAAAAACATTAAGCCTCACTACAATGAGCAAGTAGTCAAGGGTGAATTTCATGAAACTCGGTGCTTTTTTGGCGCACACGTAAGCTTAACAAATAACCATATATACAATTCAAAGACCATTAAAAAACAGCCATTACTTATATGTCAATACATACAGTACAGTAATAGATTTAATTATATAAATGCGTCGGTGAAAGCCAGACCGGCGACGGTCCCACACCGGTACCCCGATCACAGTGTGAACTGAATTAATTTTCTGGCATGGTTTTGGTGCACTCGTCAGTTTTTACTTACATGTATTGAGTGGTCATCTTACCCACAAGTTTAAGCAAGAATTTATGTCTTACATAAATGGGTGTCTTGAAGTATATCCCTTGCCTGATTACAGACCACAGGTGTTAAGCCAATGGTTTAAGGAGAAGTGGGCCTAATGTTATCCATATTTCTTTGCTTTCTCTGGTTCCAGATGTCAAAGCATTTATGAATTTATGGATTGTTTTGGAAAAATGTCCAAAACTGCATTATCCATCATCCAAGCTTTATAGTTGATATAAAAAAGAAAGATGAAAGGTTGCTTGATTCATAAAACATGCATATTTAATTGTGTTTGGTATTCTATTAAAAACAAGAGGAAATTAAGAAATCATCTCAAATTTGACACATAAAGCACTATGCTCAAGTTCAAATCATCACCATAATTACATTTCCTGACCTCTTAAACATGCAAACTGATGCCAAGTTCTGCCTGGGAGAGCAGGATTTTGGGAATGTCTAATAAAATGCTATGCTATAGCATCATTTGGCAATTTCCCCCACCCTCCACCTCAAAAATGTTGTCTGTTGGCAAGGCTAATTTCCATGAAATGTGTCAAAATACTGCAGAGTACCAGCTGCATCAAATAAGGTTTTACCCCTTCAGACATCTGAAACATCACCAGGTTTTCACCCCTGTATAGCCCACCTGTACTTACGGATATCTTTCCACACATGCTCAGCTTGGATTTTCACATGCTTGGTATATGAGTTCTGGCACTTGGTGCACAGCAACGCACTGTATTTTTTTATTCCCAAATGTATAACATTTAACACAGTTGACTACAGAAACATCAATAGGCAACACATTTTTCACCAGTCATAAGAATTCTCTTCAAAGCCAGTATGTGAATACAGTGACCCTGTGATAAAGGTATTGGAACTTCTGCTGTTATTTTACCAATGTAATTAACTAGTCAGCTAGTTAATTACATTGTCTGTCATAGCTTTATGGTTATGTAAGTTGCTACAGGTTAGCAGTGGTTCAATTAAGGTTAACATTAACATCAATTCAGACTAGTTTTTAGTCATACAGGACATTTGATGACGTTGTCATATCAATACAGACACAATAATGGGATTTCACATCATATACCATAGATGCAAGAGAAACTATTATAATCATAAACTTGTTGATCTTATCCAGACAGTTCACATTCAAAGACTATATTCTATCAAAACATATGAAATGAGGTATGTGGAATTTTCAGTGTACCCTATAAAATCAATCTTCTAGAGGTTAAATAAAATTCCAGTAAAGGGCCATTGGATGTCCAAATCGTCCTGTGAAAAAATTGCTTGAAGAAGGTCTCTATACAAAGACTATTGGTTCGGGTCACTTAATTTAACAGTGTTAAATTCATTTTTGGCTTGTATAACAAAGGCCTGAAAGGAAATTCAATTTGAGTTTAATGCTTGGGCATTTACCAAAAAAATGGGGGAAAAAAATCTGAAAACATGCTGAAAAAATAATAAAAACCACAACAAAATTTTACAAAAAAAAAAAAAAAAAAAACGAAAAAACACTGCATTATGTGTTGAAGGAATGAGGCAATTTCTAGCTCATATAGTATTTCATCGTCTACGTCTGTCTCGAACGTGGTCTAGATTAGATGAGTTCAGAGCAGGGTTGGCCAGACAGAAAAATGTGCAATTAAAAAATTGGTAAAAAAAAAAAAAAATTCATACAACTCAGATTAAGCACAGAAGGCAGAGCTTTCAAACCTTTTGTTTATGCGGGCATCCCTTACAGAAATGAAAATACATGGCGGGATTTGGACAATGTACTTGACAATGAGCTCAGATGGTGAATCTTGGCACATAAGACTTGGTCATTTTTGGCTGAGCCTAATTGAGTTGTGCCTGAAATTTCTACTCGACCAAGATTATATCTTTGACACACGTTACAGTCATTTAGCTGATGCTTTCATCCAAAGCGACTTACAGTTGGTGAGGCTAGCCAAGGGCCGAACCCGCCTGGGAGCAATGTGGGGTTGAGGGCCTTGCTCAAGGGCCCAACAGCAGTGGTGTTCTTGCTGTGGCTGGACTGGGACTTGAACCACCAACCCCTGGGCTCCCATGTGCCTTAGCCTCTAGACTACAGGACACACAGGAAGGTAACCAGACTGGTGGAGAAGACATCATGCTGGCCATTGAATCGAGCCGTCCCCCTCCCCTTTCTGCCCTCCCACCTGGGTTGACCTGGTTATGAGTTGTCTCTCCTGGATTGTATATCAGGAGAGAGCCTACAGCAGCAAAACTCTCTCATTATCTCCACAGATTCAACACCTGACACCAGATACGTTCAGGGTTTCAATATATCATTTGTTGAATGTACATCATCGTGTCGATCAAAGAGTTTTGTTTGCCCACTTTCTTACACTTCCTTAAAATGCTTGATTTAATCTACTCACAAACATATATGTTTGCTGTAGTTTAAATAGTGCTGTAAGCCAATAGGTGAAGTGAATGGAAGTACAGGTTGGGGAAGCACTTTTTGGTACGCTACATGCTGTTTCTTAAAAATAAGCTGTTTTCTGAAAATGATGTCGTTAGCTGCCTCGCTTTCTGCTGAGAATTCGTTAGACGGTTTTCCCACTTGAATATAAGGCAAACACAGGAGAATGTGGTCTGTACTACTGCAGAAGGAACAGACCTGCGAGACAGCTGTTTATTTCTTTCAAAGTCCTTTGGCTTTGACTGCACTGCTTGGACTTGAAAATTCTTATCTGCTATCATTGAATTTGCTAGTTTATCAGATTCAATTAGCATCGCTAATGAAATAGACTTGTCTTTAGTTCCATCAGTCCTCAAGTGTCTCTCACATTTAATGGCAGCTTAAATGTTTGATTAACTGATTTGGCTCGTAGGGCCTTACCAGTGGAAGAAAAGGCATAATTTGCCAGCAAGCTAATGTCCCTTTCTTTATACCACAGGTGAATATTTAAACAGTTTTGTATCAATTTCCATTTTAATTCAGTCAGTTCAGGTAATTTAATTTAGATTTGATTAATTAAATGACAATTTTCTATAAAGCAATATTGGAATTTTTTTAATTCAGTTTCAGTTCAAATGTATTCCATTCCTGCCTGCCAACTTTGGTCTCATTTTCATGTGACAGGTTCTCGGGCTTTTGTGGAATGCAATTGCTTGCTGTCTAGAACCACTCAAAAATCACTGCTCGTATTGTTAAACGTACCAGTAAAGACATATAAACATATGGTTCAATGTTTTGCAGTCACTAGAGCGTTTCTCCAATCCAGCATGTATCCTTTTCGTATTTTCTGACATGATGAAATAAAATGCTCCGGTCCTTCATGAAGATGATGGACAGTATAAGCAACAGTAATGACTCTTGGCTAAAACAGATTTACTGCACAAGCTAGGGCTTCTGTAAGACATAGTAAGAGACTTGTTTGGGGAGCAAGCATGACCATTTCGACTGACTGTTCAAGTCTTAGCCATGTTATTGTTGGATACAGTAAGAGATCTACATTGCCGAGGTAGAAAATGGACCAGAAAGATCGCTCTCTAGTGGCCACTCCTGGTAAGCCAGGTGCCTGTAGATGTATGAACCAAATATATGTTATCTTTGTAATCCTCCGGCGACAAAGGCAAAATGGACTCAGTGGTGCGAGGGATTGTCGTCACGTGAATCAGAGAGGTCAAAAGTTCACGGCTGCCATAGGAGAGGGTTGTTGGGTGAGACTAAACAGTTTGGCTGAATTTGATTTGGGAAAAATGGGAGACAATATTTTTTTTTAAATACTGCATTGTTCCAGAGCTTGTGGGGCTTTTAAAATGTCTACATTAGCACTGATGAAAATGTGTTCTTATCAGAACAAAGAGGATTCGGTATATATTATTTGAATATGACTGACAATAGAGTATTAAGCCGGTATACATTCTTTATCATTTCAATAGTGCCATCTTACTTCCAGATAGAAATTCAGTGATGTTTGCATTCATACATTTTAACACCATATTGATCAGCTTTTCGTTAAAACAGATAATTAATTGCACAAACAGAGGGAGCACCAAAGTGGATAGCAGAATGCATTTGAGAAATTTAACTTCTGTGAAATGTGTTTTAGATATTCAGAAAGGGGAAACAGATGTCAGTGTTATCATTCCTGGAGATTTAAGAAACTTTGCTAAGCCTGTGATGAAAGTGAAGACCGCATTCTTTAATGATTTATTTCTGCACGGCAGCCCACAACAAAAAAAAAGTTCAACTTTATTTGTGACTGTCTGAAATACACGTTACAGAAACAGAGTTGTGCATTTGAATACTAGGCACTGTTTACATGCAGCTAGAGCTGCTCAGCTATTTATTTGCTCTGAATTTACATTGGAATGATGTGAGGATTAACATGCAAATATAAATAACTCCCTTGTAAGTCTTACTGTATTTCTTGATACAGTATGTAATTGATGCAATGTGTCAGACACATCATTTCCTTTTCCTCGATCTAATGTCTGCCTTTTATTTTTTGTAACAATTTTCCCGTGATGGAAGTAATTACAACTGAGCTTCCTCCAACCACCTGTCACAATAATATGCATGCAAATATTAACATAAATGAAATAAAATGCATTTTGTACATAAAATTGCTTTACAAAATAGTGTTTGTTTTAATTAGTTGTGAAACAAATTTTTCATGTGACTACGCAATTCTGCATATTGTAAATTGTTGTTAAGGATTAGCGTGACAGTAGCTAGGGGCATAAACTGTTTGATGAAAGCTCTCTCAAGTTATACGCTCTCAATACAAGTCCAGCAATGGTGCAGAAACACTTAGTGAGGACAGCTGGTCTCCACAGGATTTTGAAGCACTAAAAAAGGTAAGCAACAAAACCAATGGCATTGTTTGAAATCATAGACGACCAATGTCATAGTCTAAAGTCTAATTTAATAGAGCAAGAAGGATGCTTCGGTTTTCAGTATGGATTTGATTTGTGCCTAAAGTTCTTCAAAGTAAATGGGGACAGAGACATGTGGTGAACTGTACAGCATCTGCCCCTGAAGCATGAAGTATGAAGATGCTGTCATTTTTATTCTGTACACTCCATACGACCAGGTTATATGTATCATGTACCAGTGAACAGCTTTTACTTTAGTACTAGATATAGTAGGTTATACTTGTCTGAGAAAACAATGACTTTGTAGTGGCACCACAAATTAAAATTCTTAGGCATACAGCACACAATCTGTTGTTTAAGTATAGAGAGGCGTAGCCATCATCAAGTATTTCGGTCTTGACTTGAAGCCATTCTTGATAGTCAATAGTTGTCTGAAATGATGTGGTATGTCCTCCCGTACCTCACTGAAACTCACTCATTGTTTCAAACTTCACAATGTTTGGCAGGGTTTTACAGTGGGTAAGTAGAAGATGCTTTTCTCAGTGGAGTGGTTTGGGTTACAGGTAAATGAGGCAAGTATTCCATTTCTATCCTACTTTGAGGGTTTCAAAATGAATTTTCATTATTTGTCATAGGCTTCCAAAACATCCTAAATGTGTATTAAACGCCCTGATCAGGCATGCTTCAGTGCAGATAAACTCCAACTCAAGAAAGTCTGACAGAAATGTAGTTTGACGCGAGTGAATACTGCCCTCTACCGGATAGCTACTTAAACTGATGAACTGATGCGACATCTTGCTTTACCGTTTTATCAAAAATATAACGTAATAAAGGTCACCCTGCTGTTAATTTAAAACCAAGTAACTCGACGAGTGAAAGACAAGCAACTTTTTGCTCATTTGATAGTTAGTTTGTCTGATTTGTTTATTATTTTATGTATTTCATATATAAAAAGAAAAGGCGAAGAACGCAGGTTTACATATTTGAGGTTTGTCATTTATGTTGTGCCGTGGAAATGTAGGGAATGCATTAAGAACCAGTTATTTTTAAAACGACTGCTAACCTTATTAAAATATGCTTAAAATGAAGGAGCGGAACCATTGCTCCCGGAACCTCAATTAGGAACGTGCCGTTTCCCATCCGGTTGTAAAATAAAACGGACATAAACACAATGTTCAACGACAACACAGGCGCGTATGTTTCGGTTTTGTGTTTCGTTTCAGCAAGTGTGAAAATTGTGCCGATTCACTGCAGTTTCTAAGATGGCAGGGCTAGAGTTGCTGTACAGTACTGTTCTCAGTAAGATCACTTGTCCACAGGATGTAGTGGTTTGCTTTGTTCACTGGGAACTTGTACGGAGAGGGCACAAATGTCTTGGAACTGGTGACCAGGTAAGGAGCTTGACAGCTAGCTGCGTAGCCTATTATGCCTGCAGAAATACAATTCATATTAGCTTGGTAGCTTTTTGGTGACATTGTATTCCCTGTTTTTGCAGCCTCAACAAAATGATAAAAAGTCGGAGTTACTTCCTTCTGGGTGGAATGACAACAGGGAGCTATACACAATACGATACCAGTCCAAGAATGACAAATCTTTCTTACTCCTTAAAGCCATCACCGTGGACTCCACCTTGATCTTCAACCTTATGGTAGCTGCCAGTCTTTACTGTGTCTCAAAGGAATAATGTGGGTTTAACCAGGGATGTTTGCCAAACTTGCAAAAAGCCCCTCGAGTAAACGTTGTTAGACGGTTTTACACTCGATTACTTGGTTTACTGCGTTTGAATTAATAGTAATATTAGTTGACGAAATGCAGACAAAAAACAATTACATACGACATTGGTACAGCCTAGATACTTTGTTAAACAGAATGATTAATTCGTCTAATTTCCGTTGTGTTGCGGTAGGATTCCGCCACTGAGCAAGTTTCAGATTTAACCGTGAACGTCAGTGACTATGTTGACGCAGACAACCTCCAGGAATTTGACAGGTTCGTGGAGACATACGTTTTTGAAGTGTGTGGTGCAGCAAGACAGTGACAACACTGCCAATAACCGTATAATATCATAATTCGTTACCAAGCACAAAGAAATGTAATCGCATACAGTTGATTCGTATCAACCAATTATAGTTGCTAATGAGATGTGTCTGTTGTAATTGGTGCCCTGTCTCGGCAGCGTGTTCAAGAACACAGAAGAACTGGCTAAGAAGGTGAAATCGAACTCCTTCCCCCTGACTCCTCGTTGAAGGGAGAATGCAGCAAAAAGGCTGAAAAGAGACCCCTGAAGAAAAGTTCACCTGATCCTGAGCCAGACAGGGACCCTCTTCTCATTCCTCCAAGGAACCCACACACTGGCAGGCAGCCACAGTGGTAGGTACTCAGGAAACATCTGTCTCTATGATCTGCTTTGATAAATATGGATATAAAATATCTGACATATATAAGGGCCGGATTGCTTTTGTTCATGTCCTCTCTGATAACATTAGGAGCAACTTCATGGAAATTACTCTTATCGCATGTAAGTTCCATCTGGAATATGATTGTGAAATAGTGGGACATCAAGGTTATGGAAAATCTGCTTTTTACAGCCAAGTGGTGAGAGATGTAGTCTTTATTGCTAGCAGTTGTGTACATATCTGAGGAATTTTCTATTCTGGATTAGACTTTATCCTGCTGTTCGGTTTCACATGAATCATATTTGAACTGGAGTGTTTGTAAATCCTCTATTTTATCAGACTGTCTGCTCTGAAAGTGTAGCCGCTCAGTTCAACGGCTGCTCAGGTCATCTGGTATTACGCCTATTGTAAAGAAGTAGTGCCAGGCAGCTCATGTCACAGAAGATAAAATCTTGGTTACATTCTTGTACTTGATGAGCTTATATAGCAATTAATAACTGTGCAGAAATCGGTTTCAAAGTTATTGGTTTCAAAACTCTGACAGTAAACAGAAATGACTTGCCATGCACAGGAATGCAAACCCAGACCAAGCCATGCTGTTGTTTCAAACCCCTGGATTGGAAGATGCTACAAAAAATGCTAAAGCTTAGAGGCTGATGATGGATAACAAGATGGTGACACATTTCTGATTCTTGCAAGTGTAAATTGCTGATTGCAGTAAAATGAGAAGTTGCACCCACAGCGCAGTAGGGTCCCAAATGTAAGATTCCGCGCACCAGAGTCAAGGATGCTTGTTTCATAATTTCTCAAGGAATCATACATTTTTTTATCAAACAATATTTATGAAATAGGAATACACACTTTTCCCACAAATATAAGTAAAAAAAGATGGTGGTTACCAATAGTCAAAATTTCTAAATGGTGTGTCCACCATTTGCCTTAATTACACAGTTTTTGCTCTGTCTGGATTTGATTTCATAGGTGCAGAATTTGAAAATCAACATGATTCCAGTACTCCTTTGGAGCGTGAGCAGATATATTGTGATGTTACAGTATGGTTTGGCTTTTCCGTTTTCAGATGTTACCGTCGATGCTCAGTGGCATTGAGGTCTGGTGACTCGATAGGGAAAGCCATACAAGTCAGCACTTCTGGCTTTTCCCATGCACACAAAACGAATCCTCTTGCACACAACTTTAAGCCAGCAGGGATTACGGCTGCAGTTCACTGCGCCTTTACTAACTTGAGGAGGGCGTTCTTTATTCAGGTGGCTTCGGGTCTTGGATTTGGATGCTGTTGGTTCGTCGCTTCAGTTAGTCTTCATGTGGTTCACTTTAAGTCACACTGGGCTGCAGTCCAAAGTAGTATGGAATGCCACATTTACCAATGGATTTAGTTAAAACACACAAAAGAACCATTAAACCATATACGGTATACACCCTGAAGTGTCATTCTAATAGTGTGATATTAATTTCAAAATGATGCAAAATGATGTGAGTACTGAGATGCTATATCACTTAGAATCCACAGATTCACCCGATGGAACCTTTTTGACGTGAGAATAATTTTAGCATTGTGTACCATCCCAAAACATAACTTTTTTTGTAATTCACATAGATTTTAAATCCAATATGGCTGCACATATTGAGTTTAAACACTGTATCCTTAATCAATTTTCACGTCACCTTTGATTCGTTCTTGTAATCTCTTAAAAACATTAAAGTAGTGTTTGTTCATGGCAATTGGTTGCTAAACAGATATCTTTGTCTCAGAGGGGCTAAAAGAGAGTGAGAGGTCTCACTGCATTTGGGCTTGAAGAGGATGGTGCAATTCAGTGTAGACCAGTCTGTTCTCAATGTGTCGGTACCAATAGAAAACTCACAAGGTATGGTCTCCCATCACAGAGAACTTATGATTGATATTACGTGTGATTCAGTATGGTCCGTAGAGAACTTGTGATTCATTTTAATGATTTATATGATCCATTGATAAGTTACGATTCACGGAATGATTCATACCAACCATGAATCACAGTGAGGTTGCGATCCATTTATTACAAGGGGAACTATGAGCCTACTTTGACGTTTTTCACCGCGGCATTTTTCATACCTCCTGAAAATCGACACCGGTTCGACATCTGCGCCAGTCACGTCACCATGGCAACAGCCCAACACACACACACACACACAAAACCCACAGCTCGCATTCTCACGCTCAGCACCGTAGCCGCTTGCCTTTGAATTCAATTTCAGGCTTTTTCTCAGCGACGCGATGCGCCCCGGAGTCAGGGAACGAGGAATAGCTGTAATTAATTTACCAGCTTGAGAGAGCGAGCCCGCGTTCTCTGGCCCGGCCAGGTGGAGCGACGGGCTGAGATCTAGACGAGGAGAGAAGCGGCACTTCGGAGGGAGAAAAAAAAACAAACAAACAAATGGGCCCAGATCTTCACCAGCTTGTGTCCTCATAGCTTCCATTCCAAGATAGATTCGCATTAATCATCCACGAGAAACAAGTCACTGCCCAGAAAAAAAACACGCTTTGGATTCGTAATGAAGCTGGACGTGGGCTTAAATATGATTCGAGGGTCATAATGCTGTTTCCAGTTCCCTCTATTCATTGCAATTTTATCTTGTCACAGACATTAGTCATCATTGTGGATGAGTTAGTCACACTTTCTAAAGCTTATGGGCCAACAAGCAATGAATGTCACTGTAGTCCAATCAGTGCTTACTTCTGCCTTCATACTCATTACATATTTGAGCAGCATAGTAACCTCAATCTTAATGTATCAGTAATATCTGACATCTGGTATTTTGAACGATATTTAAAAGAACATTCCATTAAATATTAATTGAACGTTGCTATTTAGAGCGTCTGAAACTATATATCGGCCAGAGATGATTATCTTATTGATTGTAAAAATGCAATGTATTTTGTTATTTCACCACAGTCCTTGGGGAATAGACTGCTGGGTGAAGAAGTACATCTGAGGTCATCTGAAGCTATCGTTCTGCTCTGTGCTAAGGATTATAGCGTGCGATATATATGAGGTTGAATTGTAGAGCGTGAGACCAGGTAGCCTAACTAGTTAGTCAGTGAGAGAGATATTTCCCTAAATTGTTTCCTCTCACTCCACTATACAGTGACTCAATGTAAGGTATGTTCATTATTAGATATAGAAATATTTTGTGGTAAAATCTACTGTACTGTATTGTACTGGCTTTGAAGTGGCGTTATTCCTTTAAAGATCACTGTACCAAGGGTTTGAAGGTTTCCTTGTGATTCTGTAATTCTGTAGTCTGTTTGAAGGGGTAGGAATAGGCCATGGGGTTAGTTTGAGTTCACTGATTTACTTGATGCCGGGAGTTCATAACTCAAGAAAGTGAACGCTTGTTTTTCCTTGAGACAAGCCATGCATCATTTAAAACACCACCAAGTTAGCACTGACTTATACATACACTGTATTACTTAGTCTTCTAAAATCTAAATCATTGTCACAAGTAGTCCTTTTCTTAACACTATGAAAAAATGTGCGCCACTATATCATAATCTATACATGGTGGTTCTCCTTCTCAAATCCTTTATAGTATGATGATAAGGTAAATGGTGATCGCATGAATCTTCTGTAATGCTTTTTTCAGGAGTAAAGTGCAGGGCTTAGGTGGGGTAGACTGCATCCTCACGCTCTGTGATGTACATTCCAGAGACCTCCGTGATCGTATCTCATCTCTGCTCTGGCCCTCCGCCTCATACAATATTTACAGCGCATGGCTGCATCGTCTATTAGGAGAGCGCGCCGTCTATTTTTAAGATGCGGAGCGATGGCGGCGGCTCTGGCTGCAGATCGGATGGAGAGCAGGGTTTCATCAGTGCAGGGGAGAAGGCAGGTCCTGAGGAGACGGCAGGGCTCTGAAGATGGCTGGCATGTTCCTGGTTCTCACCCTCAACTTCCTTATCTTGATTCTTATATCAACTCTTATCTCCCCTTTCACACAGTCCCCTATCTCTCTCCCCTCTCTCTGTTCCCTGTCTCCCCTCTCTCTCTCTCTGTCTCCTATCTCCCCTCTTTCTATGCCCTACCTTCCCTCTCTCTCTGTCCCCTCTCTCCTCTCTCTCTGTCCCCTATCTCCCCTCTCTCTATGCCCTACCTCCCCTCTCTCTGTCCCCTATCTCTCTCTCTCTGTCCCCTATCTCCCTCTCTCTCTGTCCCCTATCTCCCTCTCTCTGTCCCCTATCTCCCCTCTCTCTCTGTCCCCTATCTCTCCCCTCTCTCTCTGTCCCCTATCTTCTCTCTCTCTGTCCCCTGTCCCCTATCTCCCCTCTCTCTCTGTCCCCTATCTCCCTCTCTCTCTGTCCCCTGTCTCCCCTCTCTCTGTCCCCTATCTCCTCTCTCTCTGTCCCCTATCTCCCTCTCTCTCTGTCCCCTACCTCCCCTCTCTCTGTCTGTCCCCTATCTCCCTCTCTCTCTGTCCCCTATCTCCCCTCTCTCTATCCCCTATCTTCTCTCTCTCTGTCCCCTGTCTTCCTCTCTCTCTGTCCCCTATCTCCTCTCTCTCTCTGTCCCCTATCTCCCCTCTCTCTCTGTCCCCTATCTCCCTCTCTCTGTCCCCTATCTCCCTCTCTCTCTGTCCCCTATCTCCCTCTCTCTGTCCCCTATCTCCCGTCTCTCTGTCCCCTATCTTCCTCTCTCTCTGTCCCCTCTCTCTCTGTCCCCTATCTCCCTCTCTCTGTCCCTGTCTCCCCTCTCTCTCTGTCCCCTATCTCCCCTCTCTCTATCTCTCTCTCTCTGTCCCCTATCTCCCGTCTCTCCCCTATCTCCCCTATCTCCTCTCTCTCTCTGTCCCCTATCTCCCCTCTCTCTGTCTCCCTCCTCTCTATGCCCTAGTTATAATGAACAGGCAACACACAGCAGGCTGCCACAGTTCATTTACAGTATGAGGTGAATAGTGCAAGAACAGAAAATCAGACACAGTAGGATTTATAAATTATAGTGAGGTTTATTTGCCGTCCTGTAGATTTAAGGTGTTGCGTTGGTGTATTAGCGGCCCTTTTGTCAAAATCCGTCAAACCAGAAGTACAGTGAGTAACTATTTAGCCAGCATCAGATAGCTTGCTGTGTAACGTCATTAGCCAGTTTTGTGCAGTAATCTTCCATATACCCTGGCACTGTTACCTCAACTTGACCGCTACATTCTGCTGTAACTATTCTTACGAACAAGAGTTATTATGAACCAGCCTGAAAGCTAGCCAGTTCTCTCTTGTCCTTCTCTCTCCTCTGTTTCTCCTCTCTCCTCTCCCTCTGTTTTGTCTGGGCTGCCTGCCTGGCGTAGCATAAGTTCACACGGGCAAGTTCGATCTAAAACCAGTTACAGAATGAGGGCCTATCAAAGACCACCTTGGTATACGGAGATGGCATTCCCCCACATAACCAAAACTTACATTCAGTAGTGGATATAAACATTCATATGTGTCTTGGTAATATTTATAAGGGTTTGAATAGTATGTGACCAGGGTATTTCACCTCATATGCTCCCATATGTCCTTTCTACCGCTGTCTCCTCTATCCCACCCCATTGACCTTTATATCCCTCTTTACGTCTCTGTTTCCTCTATCTTCCCCATTTCCCCTCTCGCCGTCTTCCCCTCTCTCCGCCGATCGCCCCTATCTGCTTCCACTGTTCCCTGCGAGCCTATCGGGTTCATCTGCTGTCAGCCGTTTATTGCCCCCCCCGCCCGCCCGGCGAGCGATATCTTCTTCAAGGACAGCAACGCCACTGCCGTGCAGCCTCGGTTATATTTATTATTTCAAGCTACGGCTAGCTGTTAGCCACACACAGGCCAACAGAATGGAGCACACGCTACATTGCTAGCGGAAGAGGTGCTAGGTATTACAGGATAGTCCCCATAGATCTTCTCTGGTCTGTTGTATTTGGGTGGAGGGGGTGGATGGGGGACAGGGTGGCCAAGGACACTAAATAAACTGTATGGTGCGGAGAAAATAAATCACCTTGCTGGAGTAGGGAAGGGTTTATTGAACTTTGTCAACTCAGCTAAATTCAACCCACTGCAAAATTCCTGCCTCCGGGCAGAAGGGGACAGTCTCCCGTGTCGTCTTGGTGTGATTTATAACTTTCTGTGATTCACATACAAAAAAAAATATGCCCTCAAAATATTAGGGGTATATTAAAGTGACAGAGTCAGACTTAAGAGTGATGGATATTCATTCGGTCAGTGCGGCGATGCGTTTCGTGACAGTGGTGCTGCTGTCGGCTTCTGCATGCTGCATATTTTTCCTCCTACTGGAAATTTCCAGAAACGCTCTGCTTAAATAGGTGATAGTCAATGAAGTGTCTGTTGGATATGGAATTTCATATCGATTCCTGACAATGAGTTAGATGGGATAAAAGAATAAAATTCAAGAAAATGTTGTTTAAATAGGTATACTACAGACTTTAGTATAAGTTACATGAACATGAATATTTTGTTGCTAAGTACCACGCTTTCATTGAATCTGAGTTTCACAATATTTACTGTTTTTCAAAAACGATGAGCAGATTGACAGTAGCTGGTCAACTGCATTGTCTTTTTTGTTACTGAAATATGTGAATACCATGGCATATTTTAAGATAGTTGATTTAATGGTGCCTTTTTGTGTGGCAGACCCGAGTGGAAGTAACTCACTTTGACTATGGTTCTGTTCGTGTGATGGATTTACGCTCAGTTCAGTATGTACGGCATGTTCTCTTTGCAGGCCCGATCCGCTGGCTCCATTTGCCGCAGGTGGAGCAGACCTGGACCCCTTTGGGCAAGTACCTATATCATAAGTATCAAAAGAAAACACATATCTCTACTTCAAAAGAAACATTTTTAGCAAAAATTATAGTACAAAATAGTTTTGGGTCATTCCATGTTAAAACACTGGGGCCAGACACCACCCATCACAGATCTTGTCATTTTTCCAGATGGTACATTGTGATTTCAAAATCACAGTGTTGTCAAAATCTTCTCTCCTTAGGTGATTTGATATGGAATGACCTTTTAGCATCTCATTATAATAATGACGTAATCAGACAAAGTTGATTAAGCCATTATTACTGCATTCAAATAACTTGTATGTAGCAGATTTAGCCCTTCATTCGGGCTACAGCTATCAACTATTTTCATTACAGATTAATCTGCCGATTATTTTGTCGATTAATCAGTTAATCATGTGGTGTATAAAACATCAGAAAACAGTGAAAAATGCCCATTACAGTTTCCTAGACCACAAGATAACATCATTATATGTCTTGTTTTGTCTGACCAACAGTCCAAAACCCCAAAATATTCCATTTACTACATGTAAAACCAAGAAAAGCAGCAAATTCTCACATTTGAGAACATAAAACCATCAGATTTTTTTTGGCATTTTTCACTTCAAAAATGACTTAAATGATGAATCGATTATCAAAATAGTTGACTGTTAATTTTCTTGACACCAACTAATCAATTAAGTGGCTAATTGCAGCAGCTCTACCCTTCATTAAAGGATTGATAAAAACACAAATACTCCGTTGTGACTGAAAAAAATCACACGTTGGTGTGTTGCCCCCTCCAGTGGACGGTCAGGAGGGATGATCGTCGATCCTCTCCGAGCCGGGTTTCCCCGCTCCGGGTTCGACCCATCAGCCGGGATTCCAGGCCGCTTACCCCCAGGTGCCGTTCCGCCCGGCGCCCGATTCGACCCGTTTGGACCCGTCGGACAGAACCGACCTGGGTACGGTACCACTAGATACAATGAACAGTCAACAAAGATATCATACTCTTGACTCCATAGAATACCATGTGACTGAATATTAGTTGAGTGTCTCATTGCATTATCAAACCTGACTCCAAGCCTCAGACTGAGACTGAAAAACACTTGAAATTCCAGGTAACTTGACACAGTCAGTGTTGATACCTGCTGATACGTCTGATACCTGCTAATGTGATAAAGCTTTGCGAGAAGAAAAAACATTATTTGACAAGTTGTACTTTCTTTCTTTGCTTCACAGGCCAGATCCTGACCACATGCCTCCTCCGGGCTATGACGACATGTTCATGTAGAAGCGACAGCAAAGTCCTTTCTTCCCAACTTTGTTTCCACTTGAGGCCATTGAAGTCATTTCTAATAGCATGTAGCAAAACAAGGCAATAATTGCAGGGTAATCTTTCAATGCACTTTGTTGCTCGTGCGTATACATTTAGATATGAGGTTGTTAGCGATTTGATTCTGTTGATAAAAGTATCTTCATTGACGTTTAGCCCACAATAAGGGGGATTTGGCGCAAAGCAGAATGTTCTAGAAGTAAAGGAGTGTCAGAATGTCACTTACTTTAGCTTGTTAATTGCAGATATATAACAACACTCTTGCCCTCATGTTTAATGCTGATTTAAGCTGAGCAACAGCATTTTGACTTAATGGCCTCTTTTCCATCTTTTTTCTTTAATACTGCTCTGAAATGACTTCCTGAAGGAAAAAAAGTTAACACTCTGTCATTCACAGTTACCTAGATTGCTAATTTTTTATGTTCAAGCTGAAATGAGTAATTAAATCATTTTTGTCAAAACGCCGTTGCCTCTTGTGTTTTTATGTTCAAAAAAACTCTGTAGATTTGTATCTTTGAAAATTGAGACCTCTAAAAAGGAAAGTTTGGAAAGTGCACCATGATTTATTTAAAAACGCTGATGGGGAAATAAGGATCGAATAAGACTTGACAACTGCTGAGCTTGGTAGCACCCTGGGGTCACCAAGTCTCCAAATCAACAATTAAACGCCACATCCATGCCAATATCCACAGAAAGTAAGCATGAGATCTCTCCTGTATTCGCTAACTTATCACACCAGTGAGAGGCACAATTTTCTCCTCCAGTATTTCAACATAGAACATATTCAATATTTCATACAGTGCAATCCAGATTGGGTTGTGCTGGGGGCATGACCTAAAGATACGGAAATAACTGGCAAATGATTCCGCAGGTCCTCTAACGACCACTCGACGGGGATCTTCCTGTCTTTCGCGTTATTTGCTGCAAATGCCGAGCGATGACCTTTCATATAAATACCCTCCAGACATTTTAACAGGTGACATTGAGAGCTGCTGAGCAGATTTCTCTTCAAGACTCTGTCGAAATATCTTTTCGGAATTCAACTTTGCACTGTCTTTTGATGTCATGAGAGTTGCCTGGTCCCATGGTTATAAAAACTCGAAATAGCTTTTCTTTTCAAGTTACCCTCTTGGAAATTAATTATGAACTTCTATAATACCCTTGGAGCATTATTTTATCAAATTTAATGTTAAGTAAGAAAGTATCTCAGCAGAAGAGGCTCTAAAGCTCTGTTCTTTGAGGACTGAATTCCTCTCTTACGTTCTCAGATAATTGCAGAATAGGTGGGTCCATAAGGTGCTGCAAGTACTAAAATTCATATCTATTTTTAATAGACCCAAGTTCAGTAAGATCTGATTTCTGCACCTCTCTGCATATTTTAATGTCACCTTGGTCCACCTGTTCATTTCCAAGTCCTTTAAGGCCATTTCTATGAATAGTGGAGCTGTTATTGGACAGTTATTGTCAGGTCGGTTTCTTAACTTCCAAGCTCTGGGTGTACGGAGATACCTAAGATGGGGTGTGAGGAGGGAGGCCTCCTTAAGATTCTGGGATCTGCAAGGCTGTACATTTTTCTCCAGACCATTTTCCCTGCCATATAAAGTGTGGAGATTAGGTGATCTATCTTTTTGATGTAGATTTGGGAATCTGAAAAGGAAGAATTTGGAATGGGTCTCACAGGTTGGGGAGGTATTCCTTCATACTGACACCTCTCACTCAGATGGATAGGGGCCCAGACTGGGTACATGAGCATCTAAGAATACAATGACCTGCCCTGCACCAGAATGAGAATAAGGAACGATGTGGATGTGTCGATAGTTTGTTGAAGAGTTGTACGGCACTAGCCCACTTTGATTAAGATTTATAACATGAGTTATGATTCTGTTTCCCCCCTGGGCTGGGCAGATGATATAATTTTTTAATCATCTTTAAGGAGAGATATAGGCCTGCATGTGCTGCATTGTGTTGGATCATTATCCTCTTGGGGAATCACTGTGATAGCTGCATCTCCACAAGACGGACAGAGGGTCCCACTCTAAAGACCGATGATAAGCATCTAGGCCAGGAGGGGTCAGTGTCTCCCTAAACATCCTATAGAATTTATTAATATAGTTGTCATGTCCAGGTTTTCTGTTACTCATAAGTATATTTGTCATTTCCTAAAATCACCTTAAAGTTAATCCATTTCTGTAGCCAATTCTGGTAGTTCACTCAGTTCTTTACTTTGTAAAAATATTTATTCTGCTTTCCATTCAAGCATGTCCAAGTAATCTTTTTGTACAATTTTTGTTAAAAACTCTGCTCAACCCTCAGGCATCTTTTGAGTTTGGGTAACGACATATTGATTCATTTGTCTTAAATGTCTGAACAGTGTTGACAGCCTTTTTTGAAAAGATAAAAATCCCTTACCCTAGAGCCATTCTCATAGAATCAGAGGGCCTGATTTACTAAAGCATTTAGTATGCGCAAAACTGTTGCTGGCACAAAAACACTAAGAGAGCACGTTATTGGTTGAGGTAGTTCATTTGCACCAATGACAAAGCATGTCACTGAAAATTACATGTTCAAAAATGTTAACATGCTAAAGGCATAACCTGGCCCTTGGTTTGGGAAACCTTTACATGCCCACCAATGTTTTCAGGACGCAGGACAGCCCGGTGTCCTTCAGTCAAAGGTTCTAATACGTTAGCTATTGTCTGTGTTTTATGCCACTGTTCTAAATGTTTCATTTTTCTGTTCTGCTTCCTCTAATGTTCTGTCACTCCTTTTCATTTCGCTTATGCTAGTACAATAACGCAGCCTCTGAGATACGCCTTCGGGTTTTTTTTTCCCATTTTTGTTCAGGCTCCCACTGCTCAGCAGGGAACCAGTGTTCACATTTGTGTGTTGACATTTAGATAAGTGCATCTTTCTGCTGTCTGAAAAACAGAGAATTTGACATTTGCATTGCGATGTTCAATTGATTGTTTTTATTGGATTAAAATGTCTAGTGTCCTGTTCTGAATTCTCATAGCATGGCAATTCAAAAGTCCTGGCAAAAGCATAAAAGCAGCTGTAAGTGGGCACATTGTTATTTTTGGGCAGCACAAATGTACCTGTGCACACTTAATGCATTTTGTGTCACAGGGTTAGTGTTTTTTTCCAAGATATCATGGTAATGTCTTCCAAAGAAATGAAATGAAGTGGTATTTTGATTTATTTTGTGTCAGGATGCCTTTGGAAGACGTATTGGTTGAACACAGGTCATGGATAACTGCTGTTCTCCATTACTTTGGACGAGAAGAGCGTTTATCCACGAGCAAGATCTGCATCCTTTACAGCTAATGTTTTAATGCAAATGGAATTGCGCATATATTTCCAACAGTTTGATAGAGAAATATGGAATTGATTTGACATTTCCGTATGCATTTTTACATTTGAATGCATACCACCGGGACTGGGAACAATGAATGCTTAGCGACAAGCTGGCCTGTGTTCCCTAATGGGCTTTTCATGTCTGCGTTAAGGTGCTGCGTCTCTTTGCGCCGTATATAGGGCTCCTATTATCATGCTGCGCACGTGCGAGACGGAACTGAGTGCGGGCGTGCGAGGCGGCACGCCGCCATCGGGCTACTGTCCAACGTCTGCAGCTGAAACATGACCGCACCAAGCTGGGTGTGGGGGGTGAGGGGGCTCAACTTTGGCGACAACAGCAAGACAGTCTGATAAACAGCCGCTGGAGGACGAGGCCTATTTTGCGAACTAAAATTGTGATTTGTCTCTCTCATTCCCCCCCTTCTCTCCCTCCCTGTATCTCTCCATTACAATCCCTCTCTTTGTCTCTCTCTCCCACCTCCTTGTCACAAGACAAGCCTTTTGCGTATGTGAGACCGCGGGAGGACCGAGCTGCACATAATTAAGATGATACAATGTGATGACAGGTATATAATAGCCTTTTAAAAACCACCGTCACCTTTTACAATATGCCACACCATTAAGCATTAGGGGAATATCTAGAATGTGTCCAAGAAATGTTTTTGTGTTTGTTTCCATAGAGGTCATTCTCCCCTCCATTAATTTCATTTGAGAGCTCAAAGAGATGCTTGTTAGATAATGACTGTTCACATTCATTCTAATAATTTGTCCAGCTCCTGAGACATATACTAACTAAGGGTGATCGATCATACCCTTGTTCTATTTGTCAGCTTGCCCTTTGTGAGAGTGCACAGAGTTTCAGCTCTCTCTCTCTCTCTGTGTGTGTGTGTGTGTGTGTCTGAGAGAGAGAGAGGGAGTGGGCCAAAGCAGATCTAATGGAAATCAATATCAGTAATCAATATACTGCGCCGTATTCCCAGCACTGTCTCATGTCTGGACTTCAAATTGACGGAGCAAGAAGAACTGGAGGAATACGCCAGTTTTAACCTTCCTTGCTTTTGTCATATATAGATATTATTGAAATCAGATGTAATTTCTACCCAAACCGATCTCCTCCCCACACAGTGTCGGTCTGTAACAAGGGAAAGACAAACGGGCTCGCCTTTGTAGATTTAATGGCTGCGTGTTATAGATCGGCCCGGCGCTGCTTCGAGAAAGATCAGATTGCCTCGGGACGTGCTGCGCTGTGGGAATACCAATTCATTCTGTGGATTTAAAGTACGCTAGGAGCAGGCCACTTAATAAACACTTGTGCCTCGGGGAGATAGAGGAAGGAGAGATGCTTTCGTACAGATGCTCGCCAAGGGCCGAGCGCCTGGTGGGTCACCGCTATCGCCCTTTGCTGCAAAACACCGTGAAGCTTTCTCAGCATTTTTGTAAGGAGCAGGACTCCACTGTTCCAGACATTTCTCAAAGTAAGCCCGACACCACTGCACTGACAAGTGTAGCTGGAAAAAAATACCCTTTAGAAAACATCAAGCAATAATGAGTCATCTAGACTCTAGGGACACCGTCACACGGCTAACGCTCTCCCGAGCTCACTGCTAGAAGGGCGTTTTCTGAGAACCAAAAGGTTATTCACAGTGAATAAAAAAGTACTTCAAACATTGTTTCTTTTGTCACTCACTCTGGAACTGATAATAATAATAATAATAGGCTACTGTTGCTGTATTACCAGAAGACAGTCGATTTAGGCTACTCTATGTGAAACCACAATGGGAAAAAATCCAGTACGATGACCACTTTTACTTTTACACTTTTCCATGGCTCAATACAGAGGATACTTGAAATATCAAAATTGCTGTCCTAAAGTATGAATTCTCTGTTGATAAAGTATCGAGTACTCCTACCTCAAAAACATTAGATAAAGAACTGCTCATCAATCTCGGTAATACTATACATGTCAACTGAAAGCCTATGTTACTGTCCAGGTTTTCAGAGTACACGGTAATAGGATCAGCAATTTGAACTTATCATGCATGCTAAACCTTGGTCTCCTGACCGTGTTATATTATTTGGATTTCCTGGGCATATTCTCCTGTGGACTATCAGAGGAAAAGCAGCTGGTACTTCGGGGAGGCTACTGACTCCGTAAATCCCGGTGCGCTGCTGGATAACCATTAATTCTGGTTCTAATCTATTCCATTAAAATACAATTACGCGTAAAGGAAATTAAATGTTCTCATTATGAAAAGCAATATTGATTTTTTTCCCCGTTACTTTCAAGACATTATTACATTCTGTTTCTCTGAACTGATTCTACACGGCCGTCTCTTTTTGAAACGAAGATCATAACTAATGATTGTTTTTGATAGATTATGTTCTATCTAGATGTCTTCTCCTGTCTGCTTTGTTAGCCTAAATGTGGTCTCTTGTCTGTCCCAAACTCTTCATTTTTGGTCAAGTTGCTTTTCCTTTGCTACTAAATGCCAGATGTGATAAAGTGGAAATATGGGATGTTTCAAACATAACAAGCCACATGAAAAATTATTCCAGAAAAAAGAGACAGATGCATTTTATTAAAAACAACAATAACAACAACAAAAATGTTTTGTCACATTTAAATGATATATATTTAAAAAACCGATACATGTACTGACCATAAGCTTACATCATTCACCTGCCTTTTACATCAGTTTCAAGTTTTACAACATTTTACAAAAACTTTACATGCAACTTGTAACAGTCTTAATGCAATTGTCATTCAGCTAACCGTCACAGAACATACTGTCTGCCTTACTGTGCTGACGCAGGCAAAACGTGGGTAACAGTCGCTATACAGAGGCACTAAAGTACCTTTTACATACAGCTGTGCTAGTATTTCCGTTTTTAGTTAGCTTTTAGATTCGATACAAATGTTTGTAGTTTAGATAACTTCAAGCTCGGGTGTACAAGGAGGTTTTCATGGGTTTTTAAAGTAAGCTGTGAAAGTGTGGCCAGAATAGCTCGATACCGAACAGACATTTAAAACATATTTCAGATGGTAAAAATGAAGTGTATTCTTTGTGTGAAGGACAAGATGGTACCATAAATATGACCTTGATGCATATTACCATATCATGTCATAACTTGGCCGATATAATGTTTTACACATTTCTTGTAGCAAACAAGTACATTGCGAAGACAAATGAACATGTTTCTGGTTAAACATACAAGTTACCCTGCTGCCTTACCAAGGTATGTCAACTGTTTTGATCAAACTGAGTCATCTCAAATATTCATACTCTAAAACTGAAGATTAAAAATGACTCAATAATGGATCTGGTTCATATTAAAGAATTTATGTCAAAGTAACACAGTTTACAGTAGTATTGTACTCAGTTAGATGTCTATAGCAGCTACAGTTCATTGGGTTAGGCAAGACATTGTGTATATATTGACATTTGAGGCCAAATTTGTCTTCTTGTAGAAACCAAGGATGATTTTAATTATTTCCACATAGTTCCACAATACATATATCCAGCTATCAAATCAACAAACTCACATATCTCATTCAGGGTGGCCCATAAACTAAGGATATGGTCCAGCATGATCCACAGTTTAAATTATTATAACTCATTCCTTGATGCTGTAAACCCTGTAAGTTGACTTCACCAAAAAATTAGGAAACAGACTACCTTGGGAATTTTAGGTAAACAAACTCAAAATTTTGGATGCCTGCCAAATTCAGACGTTTCCTTGGCGTTAAGCAGACGTTTACGCAAGCAGGACTCTATAACTTGCAAGTCTGATTACAAGGAAATCGGTTTCCTCAGTTTTTAAAGTTAGCTTAACATATACAAGTTTACAGTGTGCAGAAGTATGCTCAATTAACCAAAGGAAATTAAATGCTATTAACTTAAAGTTTAAGCTTTCAGCTGTGAATGCATAAATAGTGTATTCAGACAGTGAGAAAACAATATATTAAGTTCAGATTTTTTGACGGCATTGAAGTTGTCTAAACTTATTCCTTTAACTCAGCATAATATTTTTTTCTAGCTGAAGAAAAAAGTAAACCTTAAGTCAACTGACATGCAAAATATTTTTTTTTACAGTATAGAGGTTTTTCTGTATTTGAACCCTTTTGGGTGTAATGGTGGTGATACATTTATAACGTCCAGCATTTTGAGTAGATTACATTCATTCATTACCGTTTACAGTTCTACACAAATACTCTTCACTGGGCCTGCAGCATAATGGAACCCTCTTATCAGCGAAGAATGTTCCAACATTCATCTGATACAAGCAAACAGAGGGGTTAACTTAATCAAGGTACAAATATATGTCTTTCAACAAAAGAAAAAAGACACAGTCACTGTTTCTTAGTTGCATTCTGACATCTGACATTCTGAGCCATGCTGAATGTATTTTATACCGAACATGGCGGATAAGTCACAAAACAGTAACGTTTTTTTTTTTAATTAAGTATTGAATGAAGTTCTTTGTGCTTTGATTGAATCAACCCCCTTAGCAGTTGTATGAAAAGCATTACTGTGTGAGAGTCAAATCAAAATATCTCTAAATCTCCTAATTAAAATGTGATAAAGTGAATAAATTAAAACGTTTTAATGTTGTGCGGTTACTAATGGGCCATTTTCCCCACTCCTCCCACTCTTTTCCAACCAGAACTGAATGACTAATTTATCAGGTCCACAGGCTCAGTAGCAGGAAGCTGTGCTCTCAAAACTCCTCCCAGTCACATGATCCATGCCCTCAATTTTTTCCACACAGCAGATGTGACACCAATTACATGTTGCCTATGCCATTGACGGAAGCGCAACATCAACATATAATTTGTTTGTGAATCTTGAGGGCATGCGGCTGGCCAGGAGAGGCCAGGAGAAAGCAGTGAGACTGAGGATTTTAATTGGATGAACCCAGGCAAGACTGAGCCAATCGTAGGCTTTCTAATGGCTGGGTCTCCAATGCCCAAAGTGCAGAACCCACTCTGGACCACAACCAAGTGCTTTTACTCCATGTGCCTCCCAACGCCCACATTGGGCTTCCTTTGATACATTGTGTTTGCTTCACGGCGACATTTTTGTAAACATACTACACCTGTATCATTGTCATCATGCACGTTATATCCAGTCCCACCAAGAATTTCATCGTCTCTTCAGGAATGTTTGCACCATCAACTACACATTTTTGATGGCTTGCATTACAAGAACATTATCCATTTAAACTTCAGGGCAACAACGTAGCAGCAGAAGCATTGCTAGTTTTTGTCGTTGAAGACTTCAATGGTTAATGTTTACCCCTATTTCACAAAGGTACTCTTGGAGCTATCCACTAGTGGAAAATGGAGATTGACAATAACTTAACATTAGCAGAACAAACCACTTGGGCTCTCTGCCTGACCCATGAAACAAATTTCCTCACACAAAAGCAGTACCTCTTAAAACATCTAACAATATTACAATGGCGTAAATAGGCCGCTGAAAACTGTAATCAATCCTTTGTGACATCACAATGTGCTTTCTCAACCTTCAACAGCATCCCATTCAGTTAATCTGGGTGTTTTGGGGTGGATTACAAAGTATTCTAGTGTCTGCGATACACTTAATCTCACTAACTTGATTTAGATTTTTTTCATCAATTACATGTGCTTTTCATGTTCACAGGCATCCATCTACTTTCTTCGGCATTTCTTTAACACTTTGCCAATTTTTGTATGCTTTTCCTCCTAAAAACATAAGCTTAAAGCACATAATTTTGAGGTTGACCTGGCATTCGGTTCCATCCATTCCCTTGCAAAACAAAGCATAACTGTGCAGTCCTCAAGACTGTCTCGCAGTGACAATTCCAATATTGTGGACTATGCAAAGCTTCTAAATCAGATTTCCAAAATAACAGGTTAGTCATATTATGTTACCCTAAATTAGGTTAAATCTTATTTTTCCTTTCCCTTTCGCTCATTTACCGCATGATGGTCCGTTTCTCAAAACTTCTAAACACGCAAGTGGTTTTTGGAGGCCACTTTTGTTTCTGGTTCTGAACATCTGTTGTGGATGTGAATTAAATATTATTGTGAAATGATATCTTCTGTTGTTTCCGAGGGTTTCGGAGAAAGCCAGGAGAAAGGTCAATCAACTGTATCCAAACATTAGAGTTGCTTAGAAGATTCTCAGTGGTGTCTCTTTTTGTATATGCCAAGACTAAATCATTATAACTGACATGTTCTAAAGTGGTTCCATTGTGCTGCCATATGTAAATCCTCTGCCTTATAAGCTTACAAGCTTATAAGCAAAATCCCTTTGTGTTAAATATATAATTTGTTCCAGTGCCTGTGTTCTGTTTTACTTTAAGGCATATTGTATTTTACAGAGTAATAAAACATTTAAATATACGCTGTGATATACAGTATACAGCTATACTTTACACTGTTGAGGAATAGCTCATAATAGACTATTTGCAGCACATTTAATTATTATAACGACTTTTGCTGGAGTGCCCGTTGTGCTTCTTAAAAAAATACGAGAGTTCTGATATGGTGTAGATTTACATTTTGAACATAAACTGGTGTTCGTGTGTGTGTGTGTGTGTGTGTGTGTGGTGTGTGTTTGTGTCGACGAATGTTCTGGCAAAATTAGCTTTTTAGTTGTATTTTTCTTATTTGTTCACTATTCATGTTTTTCTCACAGCCCTTCTACGCCTCGGTATGATAATCTTAGCTTAAAGATAGAGTTGTGCTACGTTGTCTTGAGCTGGAGCGCCAGGTACCAAACTGTGCTGAGTTTAGCTCGCTCCCTCTGCATCTGCAGGAGCGGAGGTGGCAGGAGCCGGTTCACATTCCACAAGAGTTTCTCTTCCTTCGCCCTCCAGCTGTCTCATGCGTAGATTTATAGATCCGTACGTTTTTCCAGGTCTTCTGGACATGGCGAAAGTTCTCCTGCGGTACAGCTCACCTTTACATATGGAAACCATGAGTAGGACGGACAAGAGCATACCGCCGAGGGTTAGCAACCCCAAACCCGCTATGATGCATTTGTCGAGGTGGGACCCTAACTGCGCGTAATACATCTCCAGTTTCTCCATCTGCCGTGCTGTCACCAAGTCCGGGTTGACCTTCGCCTCGCGGGGGATGGTGTATGCTATCACCACCAGAATAATTCCGCTCACCAAGAACACCAGGGCGAAAATAAAGCCGTAGTCGACTGAATGGACGCTGGTTTCCGGCTCGGGCTCCTCGTCTGACCGAGGAGATAGTTCGTCTCTTTGAAAAGTCTGCGACTGTGACCGACTGCCTCGGACGTTAGACGTAGATTGGCGACGAGTCGCGTTTGGTTCGCCCTGATTAACGGAGTTAACGGCAAACCGCGTCTCCTGCTCCTCGTCCAGGAATGACGCGTTCTCGATGCCATCGCTGACTGCTGTCCGCGGTGCTGACGGGGTAGACTGATGGGGACTTGAAGCCTGACGATACGCATTTTTGTTCCCTTCCCCAAAATCACGGAGCTCTACAGCGTTCAAAGACTCCATTGGAAAGCAATTTACTCATGCCGTATAAACAAACCGCCTCCTCTCATTGTTCCATTGATAAGACCTGAAAAAGAAAACAATATAGTTATACATAAGCAATTAGGCACGTTGGGTGCACATTTTACTTAAATTTGGGCACAAAACATGTCTGCCATATTATACTGTATTTTCCTATGTATAGACTATACCTATTAATTGCACTGTAAACGATATCAAAGAAAAAGATAAAATATAACCTATTTTACGCTATATTTTGGGTAGGCCTATTTCCTTTATTCATTCTGAACTCTACAATAACAGTTCATTTATTTGAAAAACCTATCCGACAATCCGTTATCAGAGAGTGATATATTAACCTTGGTTGACAAGAAATCATTTGCCAATTGGCGACTAGTTCACTTGAAAGATGCTTCCTGTCAAATGTGTGCTCTTGGAAGCGACAGTTTTCAAATGTAGCGCTCGTATAAGCTACTTATACAGTGTTTAACTGTTAACACCTATAAAGTGCTGGTATTACGGTGAAGGTTGGTAGTAATTATTTGGCCTCTGTGTATTCTTTTCCCCCGCCCCTTATCACTCCTTGGGAACTCTCCTATGACAAACGTCTGGTACCGCAACACCTCATTATATTTTACTAAAAGATCAAGTGAAAATGGGCGGTGACGTAATTCTAATTTACAACCTGAATACCCGTAAAATAAAAATTATTTATGGGACGAAAATCAACAAATGCAGCTTACAATGAATAATAAGTACTTAGCTGCGCTAAGCTATATCCTATGGCAACCGACGTCTGAAACGCATCCAATTCAAGGGACGATTTTAATACATTCTACTAACTAAAACCTCGCAAAGTCCTTTCTAGGTGTGGTATTTGTTTGTCAACCCCGGTAACTTACCTAAACAAATTCAGGATGACCTTGATAACATTATAACCCTGCTTTAAACGTGGCTGTGCGGATTGTCCTTTTAGAATCTGTTAGCATCCAAAATTAACGTTATAAAGACGATAGGAATGCATATCTGTGTGGTTTGAATTCACACGGAAATATTGTCGAGTACAAACGCAAAATACTTCCCTTACCTGTAAGTGTTGACGCTTTCGCCCGGTGATGATCATTTTACGGAGGAAAAATGTAGGATGTTGCGAGGGAGACCCTTTTGAAAGACCTCAGAACTGACGGGAGTAGCCATGCGCGAATGAACAGCGCTGAGACTTGTGATTGTTAAACGGAGAAATCTGCAACACGCTCAGCACGGTGCCGCTCCCACGGTTGACAAGCTTGACCGAAACCAAACCTCACAGTATTTCTTGAATCATTTAAACTTGCTCACATCCCTACTGCTGAATCACAATCTTTATACGATTATTTGGTTTAACTAGGGCGTCTAAGACCCTATAAACCACCCTGAGTCGTCCAAGCAGGGCAGGTAAAACTAAATCAGTTCCAACATCAGTCTATTACTCATTGTGTAACTAATGTAACAAGGTTGTAGAACCTAATATTGGGAGACTAGAATTCCATTCAAAGAATGATGCACTATAGCACCCAGTGTCGAGATTTGTGACAAAAATTACATTCCGTGTTGAAAACATTCCGCCTTGCTTCCTCTAAATGTTGTGGGCAGCACTCGTCGGTACCTAGAGTTACCATGATAGATGATGCCAAACAGGCAAGTGGATCAATGTTTACCACCCTGTTGATAATAACATATCAGTGATGACTTGGATTAGGATGCTGCCATCTATGGGGTCGAAATGAAACTACAGCTGACGAAACCATGTTGGTTGTTATTGGACCCCAAACCTCACAATCCAACTTAATCTCTTCATGCTGTTACCGCAGGCCACAGAGAGGACCTACTGTACCAAAAATGTAGGTAAACGGAGGATTTCATTTTTATTTTTAGGTGGACCTTGCTTATGCCCCGAACAGAATGCTCCCACTTAGGACTGGAGCAAATTACACGAACAGGTCCACATTCGATCAAACATTATTATTATTATTATTATTATTATTATTATTATTATTAATGTAATCATCATAAAACATCCACATACAACATTGTAAGTTAACATGTCAAAATATTCATCCATTTCCATCAAAGAATCACATACATTAATTAGACATTCACTATAAAATATACACTACAATAATGGAAATATAATCTCAACTGATTATAACTTGGGATGAAAACAACATACATATAGTTATGTAAAATTTAGAAAAACATTTTTTTCACAAAGTTTGATATATCCATTTTAAGCAACTGTTTTTCTCTATTGCTGTATAAGGGATCTTTTATACAGCAATATATACAGATAGAAAGTTAAATCAAAGTAGACAAATTGTGACTTGGATATCAATCTGGTTTGTTGTATGTGTGGAAAATGAAAGCTCTCACTTTGACTTGTTGGGGGTGGGGGTGGGTAGTGACAGCAGCAGCTGGAGAGGGAGAGATTGTCTTGTCCCTCGATCTCATTTGCTGTCACTTGCGATTTCTTTTTTGAAAGCATTTCAGTTATCTCTGTACAGACAGTGATACCGCAGTCTCAGGTACCCACTTGGTGTGTGCAGGATGGGAACATGCATAACTTCTGAGCCGATAGGCTAACATATTGGAAACATATCACTTTGGTGTGTTTGTGTGAGTGTTTTCTACTCTCTTGCTATGTGTTTGCAAAATGGAGACATATCTGCTATCCATGTTGATGCACTATTGAATGCTATCAACAATGCTAATGAATGGTTGGCTTTTTTTTTTTTGTATTAAAATGGAAGTTAAATTGGCTTCTCTACCTCTTTCCCTTCTGCCCTTCTGTCTCTTTGGCCAACGTTGCCAGACTGAACCATAACTGCTCTCACTCCTACTTTTATGTACAGCTATGGGCTGGTAAATCTTCTGGTAGTGACGGCTCAGTGAGGTTTCATTGAACCAAAAATGGGAGGAGCTACCATTATAGTATCAGTTAGTCAATGATTTGAACCAATGGACAAACTGACTGTTGAGAGAAACACATTCCTATTGGTTCAGACAAGTCAATGATGAGTGTGACAAATGAGTGTAGCTAAACGCTAAAGGGGTTCATGGAAACCTCATTTCAACTATGCATAGAATGGGCTTCTTTACATGTTATGCTGTTTCAGCCTACTGCTGCATATGAACTGGTTGGTGCACTGTCCCCTGCATGTTTTGTCAGCCTATACTCCTCACTTGTAACTGAGAGGAGAGGTCTCGCTCTGGCTCTGGAGAGCCATAGGGTATCCTGGCCTTTTTCTCACCCAGATCTGCACCCAAGTGCATTTCCTCTGTAACTCCTCATTATGAGAGTGAGAGATTCAGGCAGAAAAATGCACGTTGGTGCAGGTCTGGATTCTGCCCTCATTAACCAATTAAAACAGTGGAATTTCAGATGAGCACAAAACCCAGCATGCACTGCAGTTCTCCAGGACCTGTAGCAAAGGACCACTGCACTCGGGCCAATAGCCAATCAGTGAAGCTTGGTCCAAACCTTTTTACAGGGCAGAGGCGGCTGTAATTGGCCAGAAGTTGGTATTTTCTATTGAAGATTCTCATATGAGCCAGTTTAAATTAAATGGTTTCACACATTGACGTCAAGCCAAGACTGTAACTCAATTGACATTTCCCTTCACTTAATTGTGCCATATTCAAAGCTATTTTTACATGACCTTGATGATGGTTTTGTTCTCATACAATATACAATCATTCCGAATGCTGTACTGGGCCAGTTCCAAAGAGACAAGGTAGAATATAAACATCTAGAATCATCATCGATTATCATTCACAAGAAACAAGCTCCTTCTAAAAAAAGGCACCATCAAAGCAAGATGGTGAAGGTGATATTTTCAAATTTCTCCATTTTGCAATGATCAAACCAGAGGATATATCAAGACTCAGAAGAAAAACCCACAAACAGAGGCGCAAGGCAAAATGGTGGGATTGCCATGGTAACTGCAAGGAATCAAGCCAACGCTATGCATTATTTATGCCGGTCCCCTGTAAGGCGGTCTGCGCTTTCTCTCTCCTCTCTGTCCTCCACAAAAAACATTATCGTGCATTCTTCACTCTTCCTCTTCTCACTTTTTTTTTCTCCTTCTTTACAGTTCCCAGTTTTGTAGAAATTCTGTGGTATTACATTATGCATTTAGCTATCAAGGACAAAAATAGTATCATCAATATTGGATGGATTCCGTTATTTCCTTTTCTGTCGTATATTTGTGGTGAAGATTCATGTATTGGCTGCAAAAGCAGACGCAAAGCACTGCCTTAAATTACTGTTATTAGTCACACAGAAAAAATTTATTGGATCTTCCGTTGCTGAACATGTTTCCAGTCTCACATCGTTTGTTTCTATACATCATCAAAGGTCAAATAAACATATAGTAACATGAACCACCCATAACATATTTCTGGGTTGATCTGGATGTTGATAGATAGATGGATGGATGGATGGATGGATGGATGGATAGATAGATAGATAGATAGATAGATAGATAGATAGATAGATAGATAGATAGATAGATAGATAGATAGATAGGAAATACTTTGAAATAGATCACACTCTTATTTCAGTTCATTGGGTTTAAAAAAAATTTGCTTAGGTGTAATTAATTCCTCAGATCTGCACACTGCTATTTTTTTTACCCACAGCGCTGAAATAAGAGCACAGTCCATCTTGATTTCATATACAGATGTATTTTACATTTTTGATTTGCTGCCAAGAGTTCAGTATTTAATAATAGCATACCTGAAAATAGAGGCTGTGATTGGAAAATGCTCTCTAATTAGCTTTGCCACCTGTGGCGATGCTTCAGAGTTAGGTAAATAAGACTGCCATTAGCATGCTACACCATTTCACTTACAACGGCAAGTGCTTTGTTATAGAAGTTTTTTTTAGCTTCTTTTAGCACAAGATTATGGATCTTAGACATATGTTTGATTAATTGTTTTTTAAGTCATTTAATGTGAAGCAAAAAATAATAATAAAAAACATTTTCTCCCTTATCAGTCTTGATCCTTGGCAGAGTAAATAAATCAAAGTTTGTGAAGGTAAGCTGGATTTCTAGCGTGAGCAGACAGCTTGGGTTCAGCTGAGGTGCATATTGAGAAACAAAACTGAGCTAACGTGCTAACCATATGGCTCATAGATAGCTTGACTTTTCTACCCTTCACTACCTTTTGTTCTGTGATGCCCCCACTATCTATACCATCATGCTCCCAATACCTGTGATTTCATCATGTATCAACTTTTCACTGACATGTTAAATATTATGTTGCTAAATCCAAGAAATTCCATCACATTTATTAAACGATGTGCTCTCTGCATTTTTGTCTCAGGAGAAAAGGAGGATAATGGCAGTGTACTCTTGTGTCATGTAATGAGTGATAAGTGTCTTGGTGTCTTTTATTTGTAATAGAGACATGATTACAATATTTTAAGAGAGTTAAACAGATTTTGGATGAAAAGCCTGATCGGAATCCATGGTTTACCTACCACACCAGTGGTGTGAGTAAACAGTTTTCTTAGCTCTGTAAACTCATATTTCACTTCAATTTTATGACTGTTTCCTTTGGTAAATGTGGCTGTAAGGGGCCTCTAATCCAAATACATGTGTTTTAAGCATAAATTGTTGAATTTGAATGTCAAACTCAGAGCAGCTCCAGGGATGTGGGCAAATCCACACACTTAAACCAGACAAGCAACTTTCCAACAATCTTACAAAAAGGCAAAACAATTTAGCCTCAGACCATGTGCATTAAGTCACCAAGTGACTTCAGAAAGCATCTCAAATATGTTTTATATTCAGAAATGTCCATTTTGGGTGAAGACAAGTGGTCAAATTTCAATGTGCAAATTGTACTGTAAACAGAAATAGATATTCTCTATTGGACAAACACATTAATTTAAATCTAAATTCACTCAGCTAACACTGAGAATTGTGTTTTTAACATTTATAAATGTTTTATAAAATTTCAATAAGACCCTGAGTAGACTTTCTGCATAACTATGACATTACATTCATCCTTTTGAGCAAATTCAATGAGTGCAAAGGGAATGATGAAATGTGAAATGTGTTTATTTATACACTGCTTAATTATAATGCCAGTCAACTTTGTTCAAAGATATAGTGCCTCAGGAGACATAATTGTTCTGTAGAAAGAATACTGACGTTTGTATATGCACAAGTGTTTTTATAAATATAGCCGTTCAATGTTTTACATTGTTCCTACTTTTTATTAAAGTTTGCCATCTAGTGGTTAATTTATGAAAAATATCATACATTTATTAATAAAATTCATACCTACTGCAGTTTTTTGTAAATACAGCGAAGTGAGATTATTGTAATATTTAATAAATAATAGTATTTTAATATCTCCCTTCCAGCAAAATTGACCTATTTTACCAATATCTAATGGCAACGGTCTCCCAAGTGTAAACGTCCAAACTAGTTCAAAGTCACTGTTCAAAGTAGCCCAGATTTCCATGATGCCACCGTTACTCTTAAACAGCAATGCTTCTCTTTCATCATTGTTAGCTAACATGTTAACGAGGCTGCGCTCTATTTACACGTCTTCTACAACAGTGCATCCTCAGTTTTGCAGTTTGTGGCAACAGATTTCAACACAATATTCTGTGTCTGGTAGAAACATACAGAACAGATTTTCCAGTTGTTCATAGTGAAGCATACTCAAAAGCTGCTCAATCAGACCTAATAAGGCACTGAACAGAATATCTAATGTACTGTTTATCTTTTTACACATATAGGTTACCGGTATTTGCTAATGATTTGAATACATTTTGAAATTATGTACGGTTAATCATTGTTGCAACAACAACTTCTTAGTTCTGTTGTCTGTGTACATTTTTGGAAACAACATGCTGCAGAATTCCGCAATTGCCACTATTGTTGATGCAACAGTATTTGGGCCTCGAGGAACTGAAACCAAATTAAAGCCTGTACAGTATGCATCTCTGTTGTTATATGCACTGACGATACATCTGTTTACCTAGTTTAAACGTACTCCTTCAAACGAAGGTTCTGTTCATTATTTGAAGCAATTAAATATTTATATTCGTTGATGAACATCAGGCATTTGATATGGACACCTTTTTTGTTCTTATGGGGTCCTGAGAGGGAGAAGTGAAGCTACGCAGGAGGCTGGCTGATAATGGAGGCAAGTAGCGTGCACGGAATAAAGTGATCTCCGAGAATGGCAGGTCTGTTTAACATCATTTGGTCTTATGACATTTGTAGTTGCAAAATGTCCTCGTTTTTAAAGACCAATTTCACATTAGGCTAAATGATCGGGATCTCAGCTCCTGTGTCGAGTTGTCCATTTTCACAAAGCTAGCCAGCACACTCATGTGGTCCAAAGATTGGTTCGTTTTTGTTGGTAGCTACTTAGGTTAGCATTGCCTAGCTGTCTTGAAAAGAGAATTTATTTTGCAAAGATGATGAAATAAACGTCGCCGTGATGGGAAATTAATTGTTGATTGTGGATTTTTCATCGTGAAGCGTTTATCTGGCTTGATCTCTGAAGTTCGGGCTAGCTAGTCGTTATAGTGGAGTAGTATCACGACGTTAAAAACGCTAGACGGCTAACCCCACTAAACAATTTGCGGTGATATTATTGAGGTTTGCTAGCATTAGGTGACTGGTTGTTTGTCTTAGTAAGTACATCAATAAGTAACAGAAATTATTGACATAAGTTGCAGTTATTGCTTGCTGTTCAATAGGATATGTTGCTTTGATGACTGGCCTTAGTAATCCAGGTAACGTTAGCTGGCCAAGTATTCAAATAAGGTGGATGTTTAGATGGTATTCTACGTTATGCAACTAGTAGCGTTAAATTGATTCCTATGAGCATGGCTCGCTAACGCGGCCCACTGCCTAGGCGAAAAATGTCACTCGATCATGTGTATATAGGAGTGCACATTTTAAAGAGCCATGTTGCTAACGTTTAAAAGCCACTGCAGTAGCAGTAGTGAGGAAACTGTGGGCCGAATGATCAGATAGCCACTTCCGGCTGTAACGTTAGCTTCCATAGTTCAGGAAAATGAGTATGCAACGTTAGCAAGACAAGTTTGCAGTTCAAAGTCGAATATATTCGCCATGTAGCAGGATATATCTTGCATTGCAAGCGCATTATTACAGCAGCTGAATGTAATTCGTTAGGAAATGGACTGTTTTGTGTAGATCGCAATAAACGCTAGGTGTCCTTTTTTTGTACGGGGTGTTAAACTGGATAATTTACCGTTAGCATCATGTGCTTGGACGTGATAAACGAGCTTGCTGCTTTGATGGTTATTTGTTGGTGTCATCATATGTACACTCGTAATTGTACTGTGTATCCAGCTTGCTGATTTAAAGCCCCGAGTCGATTCTTGGCTAGATTGCAATCTCATTGCGATTACAGTGCAATAATGTAAATAACTTTTATGCGATGCAACATTCACCATTACACACCGAGTGAAATCAATGAGCTGCAACCCCATTGGTTTAATGGCATGCTAATTGAAATAACGTATCCCCCTTTTCCTCTCCAAAAGGTCTGACTTGATGCTGACAAAGATAAACATCGACCCACATTCGTCCTCAGCGGTGGCTAACGTTCCCACTGTGAGCTCTTTCGGCCCGATTCTGCGGACGTCATTTTGAGTGACTGTACGCCTCAGAGACGATGTACTGCCTTCAGTGGTTGCTGCCGGTTCTCCTCATCCCGAAACCTCTGAACCCGGCGTTATGGTTCAACCACTCGATGTTCATGGGCTTTTACCTGCTCAGCTTTCTTCTGGAAAGGAAGCCTTGTACCATATGTGCCTTGGTTTTTCTGGCAGCCTTGTTTCTCATCTGCTACAGCTGTTGGGGCAACTGCTTCCTCTATCACTGCCACGACTCTCCACTGCCAGACTCTGCCCACGACCCCAACATCGTGGGAACCTAGATGATGCTGGCACCAAAATATGAGCCCGTCTCGTATGCTGACATGGTATTTAAAAAGGACACTGGACAATCTGTATCTAGGCTGTGAATAAGAATCTCCTGTCCTTAAAACTCTTTAAATGCAGAGGGACATTATGTTTCATAATTTTCCCCCTGTCTGGACATGAAAGATCGTATCTTCCTTCACTTTAACCTCTTGACCAGGATTTGAATGCGAGTCCACTCCTTCACCAGACCCCTATTCAACCCCCTCCCCCAAGCCCAGTCAACCTTACCAGATCTATGTTTTGCATGGGGTTGCCTTCAGCCTGTTATCTCCTCATTTTTGCCGATGTGTTCAGACATCCGTTTGTGTTTTTGTAATAAGATGCTGGTAGTTCCGAAAGGATAGAGAGTGGTGTGCGTGTTTGCGTGTGTGTGTGTGTGCATGCGTGCGCGCGTGTATGTTTTTGGTTGTGGAAGTGGAAGACCTTCGGGAATGAGTAAGTCTTAAGTGTTAAATGGCTGGAAAAAGAAGAAAAAAAGCAAGATAATGTGAAAAACCTGTCCCTGTCTAGATCTATGGAAGTCAGATGCCGAACCACAACAGCAGTGAGATTGAACAGTCATGAGCTCAAAGAGCAGCTCATCCCAGTTCTGTGGTGTCGGAAAATTGTAATTGATATAACACCTAATTTAATAAAGTTGCGTTATAAAAAAAAACCAGACAGAACTGACTTTCCATGTGCTAGAAACGAACAATATATAGTTTGTGTCTTTTGGGTGTTTGTTTTTTTTTTTTTGTTGCAAGTGGGAACGCTAGGCAAAGCAAATTCAACTGCTCATGGTGGTATGTACCGCAGGTTGCTGTATTCTGAGGTTTTGATGAGAAACAACTGCTAGCACGGTATACAGAAAACGAGCCAAGTCGCGCCTCAGGGAAGATGTGCTGTCTGACCTGACCCTTTGTTCGCTCAGTTTGAGAATCCACTGCGCCGAACGGATTGAACATTAGGCCTGTATTCAAATTCTGTGGTTACAGTAGCTGTTTAGGAAAAAACTCGGTAACACTTGCAAATGAATCAACGCTTGAGAGGTCTCGTAGATTTTTTTCAATAGGCGATGACTGCGGATTGGGTTACGGAATTACCGAGTTCAGAAATTTTGAACAAGTGTCAACCCGTCCTTCCACTGACCATCCATGGAACGACAGGCGCCGCAGTTAAAGTCTAGCCTTGTCTACTCTGAAAGAAAAACGGATGATGAAACCAACAAAACATATGTGTTCTGTTTTGCGTGTTTTGTTGTGCTGTTGGCAATAGGTAATGATAGACTGTTTGCAATTACAAGATCCATAGTTGAAATTTGATCTTTTGTGAAATTGTGTGAAACCTATATTTTTGTATTTGATATTTCCAATGTAGTATTCTAGGTTGGGGTCCAGTGTTTTGTTGTCCTACCTTTCAGTTTGGAGGCCTTTAGCAGATTAGAAAGAAGTTTCTAATGTATATAAATGAGGTATTGATTGATGCACACAGTTTTTGATCCATTTTATGATGCATGTTAAGGCACCAAAGCCCATTTTGTGCATGAAAAAACCCTATAAATTTTATATGCAGGACCAGTTTGGTCATGTTTCTCTGTCACTTGAAGAAGCACTGAAAATTGAAATTAGCCTAAATAGACATTCAGTGAAACTATTCACTTGGAATGAATATGTCCATTTTGTGGGTTCCAAAATGGAGGGTGGGGGGGGGACAAATTCCACAGACCATTTCCACCCTTAAATGTTCAGAATTGTCAGTCGTCTTCACAGACTGGAAGAACTCATAGCCGTAAACCTCTAACGATTCGTTCACCCTTGTCTATTAGCTGGTTAAAGTCCTGTGCGATTGCCCTGCGCGCTTCTTGAACGCGTCGCTGGATCATATGACTCAGAGCTCTTCTATTTTCATGCTGTCTGTTTGGAGAAGCGTAACCAGAGCTTTTGATATTCAATGCAAGAAATAATTGCAGGCGCGAAATTAGCAGCTGCTACTTCGGTCTGGCTGGCTGTTAGGCTGCGGCGAGAAGGGATACAATGTCTGTTCAACATGGTTTACTGGCTTATAGTGTAAGAATTTTAAACGTTAGCGGTAAATTGCAAAAGCAAAACTGTGTGGGTTGCACATTTCTACTGTTCATGACATTGTCAGGGGTTCTTTTTATGAAACGTTTTTTTTTTTTTTTCCTCTCTCATTTGTGACCTTGAGGAAGCAGATGAACCAATCAATGTTGCTACTTACTATCCACATTGGATGTAAGATTGGAAGAATTTGGAAAAATTTCGGTACTATGTTTACACTCACCAAAATTTCAGTTCCATACTTGGTCATTTGCCCGAGTAGAGAGTGTGGCTGAATTGTCGGGTACTTGCTTTGTTCAATGAGAAACGTGTGTGCTTGATTATGTACTGTTTATAGACTTGTGTTAACACAATGGTACGGTAAAAAAACACACACATCGGCCCTTCAAATCCACCAAAAAAGGGTTATCAATGTAACTGAACAGTTTGAAAGTGTGGACTGCTATATCAAGTATTTGAAAGAATAAAGCAAATGCGAAATGTTTTTCTAAAACTATATAACAGGGTTCATTACCGACTGTATAATTGATTTTTGAGATGCCTGTGTGTTGTTTTGTTTTATTTGGCTTTGTTGCGTTGGCATCGTGTTCGATCACTGCCAACAAGAAGTGTTTTCAAGGGCTTTGTGCCCCTGTCCACTCTCTACATCGTTCCCATTTCCACCTCTGTTGTGTATCCGTGAACTAGCCTGTCGCATGGCACAGTCACCGCCGGAAAATTATTTTTAAAGTCTGCCAAAACAATAAATGCTTTGACAACATTAGACTGGTTTTTTTTTTTATCTGCATATTTTACCTGCAGGTGTTTTTTGTTACTGAACATTATTATGGAACGTCTGGAATTTTTCCGTGTCTCTAAGGCACTGTTGGGTTATTTATGACATTTGTGGTGATTTCGACAGGAAATATTTGCCTTACTCTGCTTGTGTGGGAGCTTCCAGTATCCCAAAAGGCCAACTCTTGCCTGAAACTGTTTAAACTGTTCAAACCTTGCTTTAATATACTTTACGGAGCTGGAATGGGTCAATATTTTGTCTATCACTATAGATGTTAGGTTTAGTAAAGACCACTGGAGGACAGACTAAATCGGTCTTGAAGTATCTTCATAAATGTAGTAGAAATGTTGGTTAACCCCATTTTTTCCCCTGTTAGAGATATTCACGTCTCATTTTTTGGTTTCAAACTGGTTTCCAAAATGGTGGATGCTGTCAGATTAATACACAATAAAACAATAACTGTTGAGGCCAATTACAAAACGAGGAATTCATTGGATAACACTGGAACTGTGTACAGTTATAGTTGACCAGTGTTGTTACTATAACTATCCTTCATAATCATAAGCACTAAAATACATGTGGTTTTGATTATACCTTGTCAACAAGGTTAAAAGTGTGCAGGTTGTCCTCTCTCAGAGAGTTTTGTTGACAAAATATGAAAAGATTGCAGTCGGATTGGTTGTAAGACCAGGTGTCTGTTGGTCTAAAACGTGCACAAAAACACTGCTTGTACTGTTTTTGTACTGGACAGATTCAAGGCCGTCCAATAAGATTGACACAAATAGAAGCACCGAACAATAGCATTCCGTCTCCGGTCCACCCCTGCCCCATGTACACAAGTATCTGTTCCACATATACAAAAGAAACACTGTAGCCTAAGACGGGTGCTAAATCTGTCTGACACAAAAGTGTATGAAATATTAAAATGCCTATTAGCATTGAATTAAATTCAAAATGAGTTTAATTTCATCATCCTACATAACTGTGTGATGGGAAATAAAATGAATTTGCGCTAAATGAAAAGGGAAGTCTAACTATAGTCCTGGATTTCATTTCAGTCACTGCTGGCTGGTAAATAATTTATTTACTGCATAATTGCAAGTCTAAATGTGTCCGTTGCCTGATTTGTGGGAGCAGTATGTAAGATTTTCTGAACTCCAGTGATCGCTTTCTTCAGTAATTGCTTTTGTAAAATGATGTATTATATCTCCCATAAATCTCATATACATCAACAGATATTTTATCTGTAGATGTATATACATGTGGCGATGTCAGTAATGTGTCTGTAGCATCTTCTTTCGATGTTACACTTAAAAAAAAAAAAATAAAAAAACCTCAGTCCAGGGGAACAGTGCAGCGTTAACCTAAATCGAGCCACCGTATTGTAATACAAGGCAGGAAAATGTGATTCTGCAGAAAATATGTTGTGGTTTGATTATAAAATATTATGTGAAATGTGTGTTTGTATGTAGCATTGCTACTATGATATAGCTAATTCCTTGGGAGAGCTTAACATTAATTTCAAGCACTTTGTGTGTTAGCCATTTAAAATTAGATGTAGTCTAATTAAGGGGAGGTGTTTTGGTACGCAAAATCTACCATCAGAATGTCGTTGTAAGAAGGGTGAAATGCTTATGTCCAATCAAATCCTTTGATTTGTTTCTCACAGATTCATTCTTTAGTGCCCTTTAATAAGATTTCTTTACCAAACATCCTGAGATCACTGCCGTAGTATTGCTGAAATAATATTTAAAAAGCTACTGTTCAGTCGTCCTCTACACAGTTATGTACACCATATTGACTTCATACGTCTTATATTTTTGAATATTAAACATAAGAAATGTATATTACACATATATGAAATATACCGACTAAGCATTATTTATAAATACATTAAAAAAATGTTTAACATCATTTGAAAACCCGATAAATCTATATACTGTAAGTGTCCATACTTGGTTTGTGAAATCATTCGCATTGTAAGGCTTCGAACTTTCAGGGTCCTCGCTAAGCAACATGGAAGTCCAGTCTTTCAGAAAGTCTTACGAATCTGCTTATATGCGATGACCTCTGACCCCTGTGGTCCACAAGGATGAGGGGGGAAATCTGTCACAGGTTGAGATGTATTGTCCGTTCATAAAATAGTGATTTCAGTGTCCAGGTTCTTGTACGCCTCCTCTTGGAGCTCACTGCAAATCTGATCCATTCTCTGAACGCGAGGTAGCCCTTCTTACCTAGAGGAAAGGAGAGGACACAACTGAAGTACAAAGCAACTGAAAGGCGCACGAGTGTTAGATTTTATGTGCTCCGAGTACTAGGACATTATTACACCGCAAATCTCTAACGGAGAATGCAACACTGTGGGTGTCAAAATTAACACAATTTGGGACTCACCAAAAAAATTAAAAATAACACTTTTGATTGTGTTAGCACCACAATTCACTCCTGGGCTCATAGTTACATTTTCTGAAATGAGGACCAGGAGGAAATTCAACTTCTAGACTTTTCCCACAACACCAAGAATTTATATCTTCCTTTAAAGCCATAGTGTATGTGTAGCTCGTGAAGGTCAGACCGTATGTGTGCCTCAAGTAACAAAGAATGGAGAACAGGGATACTTCATGCAACCGTTCATTTGAGAAGAATGGGAACGCGTCCTCGTTAGCTGGCGCAGTCACACCGTCAATTCATTATAAGCCGTGACGGAGCCCTTGAGACACCATGCGCCCTCATGCGCGGTAGCGTCGCTAAAGTAGCAAAACCGATCTGCACATTCCTTGTCTGGATCTGCCACGGTGCTTGCTATGCCGTTTGCTGACACAGCATGGAGCCCCATGTCTTTCACTGCACTGAGGAGAGGTGCATTATGGGATTTGTTTTGGTTTTTTTTTCCCAGACTGTCAAACAGAATCCACACCAAACCCTCCAGGGCCCATGTTGTCAGGCAGTGTACTTCTCGAACTGTTGTTGATTAATCTGTCAAGTGTTTTTTGCCTAATTAGTCAGTTAACAAAGAATTGTGTGTGATTTTCTGGCTCCATCACTGAAAGTCAGAAAATGCGGATGTGAGCACCATTCTAGCACAATATACAGTAATGGTTTAATGTAATTTACTGGAGATCATATGCCAAAAAAGGATAACATCGTTTATTTTGAAGCAGGCCCAAAAGCCTTTTCTTAACTGTGTCTGGCTTTGAGGCTTTCGCTGTCTTCACATCACGGTACAAAATGCAAGATGTAAGACTGAATTCAATTTTGTACAATCAAATTTTTACAATGGCTTCAATCATTATGATTTATATTGGTGTATTGGCTGCATAGAACAAAACTAATTAGGTATTCCATTTAAAGGGATATGAGTAGTCATGTGTCTTATAATGCCGTAAGGCACAGCTGAACTACGGCTGAGATTTATTTGCCAGCGGATTAGCAAAATGAATGAAAGAGAGGCCTTTAAAAGTAACGTTTACGGCATCTCTGTTTGTTTCCAGCTCACCATCGACACTGTACAGATCAAACTCTGCACAAGTTTTATAGGTCATATGTCCTATTTCCATAGAGGATCCTGATTATGTATATGATTGTCCGTTGATTTCAGAGCCAAAGATGGAATACATTATGTAAAGACATTCCAAAAATATTCAGCAGTCATTGTCGAGAATAAATGATGATTGAGTTCAATGGCTGAGTTCAGTCAATGGTTGAGAATAATCGATGGTCCTACCTGATCCAAAATGATTTAACTAGTCGCCCAAATCAGAATATTTTTTCCTAAAAACATTTGTTTTGATGTCTAATATCAAACATACAACCCAATTCAATATGGTACATTGCTGAAGTAAACTATAGGACATTGTTGCTATGTGAATAGAAGGAGATAGAGTTTTTTTAGTGGCAGATGGTGCGTCGGGCTCAGTCGTTACCGAAAGACAGCACCGTCTCTCTGGCCGCGCTTCGCAGATCCTCGTCGGCAGACCGCCACAGCTCGGCCACCTGCTCCACACTCTCCGCGGCCTGCAAAAAGCAGAGGATCAGATCCATGCCACTTTAATCCGGCTTAACCGCTCTTAACGGAGTCCCATCTCCTACAAGGAGGAATAATCTACGCTTACTCCTGGAAAACTGAGGCGAAGCTTTCTGAATAAAGCTCCGGAGATACGTCGGGCTTTCGTTAAATCTCGGGGTACTTTTTGCGTGGAATAGACTTCTAGAATATTCTCCCTTCTCTATTGCTAACCGCTAACCCTCCACCATCTGCGAGCTGCTTGAAAGCTATTCCTCTCGCTGTAAAAGCCAAGCTCAAATCCTTCTGGGATATGGCAGAGCATTTTAAAAGAACAAAAAAACAAAAACAGAAAAACATTACAGATTACCAGTCCCCTCCCTTGGCAAAACTCTAATCTGTATCGTAAATGTTGACTGCTGGGATAAAGTCGATGCGTTTGACCCCGGCATGTGTTGGACTGAGGAGGTCATCAACAAAAGCTGACATTTGTCCTAGCACAGTTGAAGCACACTGTTGCACTCAGAGATGATACCCAAGCAAACCGCCACCTGTCTGTTACGCTGTGACCCACAGAGATGGTACCCAAATGGTCGCTTTCTTTAAAACACACTCTCACCCAAAAGGCAGACCAACAAATTTTGCAAAACACTTACTTTCAGACACTTGAGGGCCAGGCACGCTGCTTGTCGAAGTTGCATGTCTCTGTCCCTCAGAATTTCTGTGTAATACACTATAGCCTAAGATAAAAACAAAATAATTATATTATTACAAACTATATGAAAATCTATCCTCATTCTGGTAATTTTACAGCCTCTTAAAGTACTCATTTTTGCATACTTTGTGAGAATTACAAGGTCAGGCAATGCTGGTATCTTGTGTCATAAAGCCAACATAACACTGTCATAAGCATGACATAACACCTGACATTACCAGTCATGTCAGTGTCTTACAGTTTATGACAAACAACATAAAACTATCATAATCCATGCATCAGAAAATGTTACAACACATTTTGGCATAACACTGCTATTGTCACAAGTTTAGCATGTGTGAGTCATTACAAATATTAATAACTGTATTATGGCAGTGTTATGGCATTTGTCATAAACTTTAAGACATGGTCATGCAAGGTTATAACAGATGTTATGTCATGCTGATGATCACACTATGAAGGCTTTACGAAGCATAGTTGAAGTAAAATTTTACTGCAATTTTTGCATTACATTGTAATTACCCATTAATTAATCATTAAGAAAAGGCCCCCCACTTGGTCTTTGTAGGTTGATCATTATACCTGTCTAGATTTAAGTCAGCAATTTGTCAAGGCTGTTTTTAATATCAAAAAGGGCCTATACGTCTACTGCATACCCCAAATCCCAATGTATTACAACAAAATTATTCGTAATGCTAATGTGAATTTTATTGAACTAATTTCAACCTATGCACTTGCTCAGCAAACAAAACTCAACTTGAAATGTCTATTGTTGTTCACTTTGTTAGTTCCTTTTGGAAATTTGGGAAACAAATCCCCTCCAAGTCTGCTTTTGCCAAGACTGCCACAACTTTATTCTGGCTTCTGTTTTTTGAAGTACCTTCGTCCTGAATGTCTTAAAGTTGGCGGCCCTGCCCAGGCAGGAAGTGGCTGCGTGGGACACTTTGTGGTTGTCGTCAGTCTGCAGGCTGGCCAGGAGTCGCAGGGTATGACCTAATGGCTGCAGCTCGGCAATGCACTTTCCTTTCAGCCTCTTTAAGGCCTTCCTCCTCTCTGGGCTCTCCAGGACTGCCACCAGGAACACTAAAAAAAACAGAAAGTGTGTTAGTTTCACTCTGAACACTGAAACAGTAAGTCTGCTGTGAGTTCACCTGGAACACTGAAACAGGAAGTGTGCTATGAGTTTCACTAGGCTCACTGAAACAGGAAGTGTGCTATGAGTTTCACTAGGAACACTGAAACAGGAAGTGTGCTATGAGTTTCACCAGGCACACTGAAACAGGAAGTGCTATGAGTTTCACCAAGTACACTGACACAGGAAGTGCTATGAGTTTCACCAAGTACACTGACACAGGAAGTGCTATGAGTTTCACCAAGTACACTGACACAGGAAGTGTGCTATGAGTTTCACCAGGCACACTGAAACAGGAAGTGTGCTATGAGTTTCACCAGGCACACTGAAACAGGAAGTGCTATGAGTTTCACCAAGTACACTGACACAGGAAGTGCTATGAGTTTCACCAAGTACACTGACACAGGAAGTGCTATGAGTTTCACCAAGTACACTGACACAGGAAGTGTGCTATGAGTTTCACCAGGCACACTGAAACAGGAAGAGTGCTATGAGTTTCACCAGGCACACTGAAACAGGAAGTGTGCTATGAGTTTCACCAGGCACACTGAAACAGGAAGTGCTATGAGTTTCACCAAGAACACTGACACAGGAAGTGCTATGAGTTTCACCAAGAACACTGACACAGGAAGTGTGCTATGAGTTTCACCAGGCACACTGAAACAGGAAGTGCTATGAGTTTCACCAAGAACACTGACACAGGAAGTGCTATGAGTTTCACCAAGAACACTGACACAGGAAGTGCTATGAGTTTCACCAGGCACACTGAAACAGGAAGTGTGCTATGAGTTTCAAGAAGATGCAGCTGCAGCCTTATCTCGAGCTAGGTCTCTCATAGAATTTCGACGGTTAGCTGATTTATTCTATGTGCGTATATGTGTACGTGTATGCGTGTGCTTTTGCATGTGTGTATCTTTGTGTGATTGCATTGCCGGTATCTTTCTATTGCTGTATTTAATCCAACAATACCTCTTAGTCCTCGTATCAGTAGTTTGGGGTGCTGCTTCTTGCCCTGCCTTCCTGTCTTATCTACAGTTTTATGAGCGAAGAGAAGTGACTGCCTTGTTTCACACCGAGGAGATTTTCAGTTAGTCCAGGAGCCAGATGTTCTGCTTTATGTGTTACATGATGGATGATGGAGTAAGACTGCAGTTTGATTCTATCCAGATGGAATGCTTGTTTTCCTTATTTTTGGCTCCATCTGGAACAAGGAGCCCCACAACTGGTGTATCTGTCTATCTCTGACCGACTGATAGACCAGTGTGGTTTCAACAATCATTACGTTGTCAACAGCAGCATTCGACTGTAATTTATACGGTGCTCTTTATGCCACAAAGAACATGAGGATCTTCTCGCAGGAACCCCCAAAGAAACCAGACGATTGCAAAACGGGGGGCCCGAAATCGCGAAACTCGAGCAAGAGGATTCGCTCCACATACCTTCCTTGGAGAGGTGGGAAATGTGTTCTCCAAAGTCCGTCAGACCCCATCTGGTCAGGTAATTGAAGAGCTGGAAGACGGTCACGTGGGTGGTGTTGAGGGCCTGCGTGGGCACCATCCTGCAGCTGGACTGGATCTGCTGCAAGAGCTGCGCAAACACTGGTGGGGGCGGGGCGGGATGGGGTGGGGTAGGGGGGAAGCACACGAAAGAGCAGGTGATTCCTCACGCGTGTTATCTGTCAGAAACCTTTCATCACGACCTGCTTAACGTGACGCGCCATTTGTTACTATTCATCTGTTTTTGTACGTGTGGGGAAGCCATCTTTCAGTTTCTCTCACTTCTGAGCAGAAGTATCGGCCTTACATGAATGATGGAGAAGGACAGAATATCAAAGTGCAATATTAAGTATAAAATTATGAAACTTTTGGGAATTACACCATATTTTAGGATGAATTACACAGACCATGATCCTGACTTTCTAAAGCATTTAGTATACACAAAACCTTTGCTGGTGCAAACAGACTAAAGAGAGCATGCTACTGGTCGAGGTGGTTCATTTGCTCCAATCACAAATCATGTTACTGAAACTGCATGTGCAAAAATGTTTAACACGCTAAAGGCTTTAATAACTCTGGCCATGAAAGTACAATTTTACTGTTTTTGTTCAATGCAACAGATGAAGAATGTTACACAGAACAAGTAAAATTTACTAAATTATGCTGCCTACTGTGTTTTGCATAGTTTCCAAATCTTGGGCTGTCTGAGTTACGACATCTCCAGTCCTTATCTGTCCCAGCTAACAAACCAGAACATTATCAGAACATGAGGGAGATATTCCCAGGACATACATTTTGTCCAATTCTCTTGAACGTCATGTACCTGGAATGTTGTGTTGACCTTGAACTCGTTTGGGACAGTGCAACATTCTTAAAATGTTTGAGGAAAGCTTGCATTATGGCAAACCCCGGTGGGAATAAGGCCAGATTTTCCCCCCAGTGTTATCGTAATGCTTTTTGTCAGCTGAGGTAGCAGTAAGATGGGAGTGCGTACCTGCGTCAGCCTGCCCCGGCTGCTTGGCTTTGACTTTGTGGATGAAACGCTTCCTCAGCGTCTTCAGTACCGTTTCCGCGGAGCAGCAGAAGATGGAGTCGTCCCTGGTGCACTCCTCCCAGAACGCGAGCAGCGACTTCTGCCTCTGAACCTTCGGGATGACTGCAGGACGGACAGGGAAGCGGGTGAGGGGGAACAGCCAAGACATGTTCAAATTCACAGCAATCTCGATGAAAACCATGTTATAACCACAATGCAGAATTACAGAGGGTATTACTGGAACTCTTAACATGAAATGGTATTGCCTTTATCCACTGGTTTTTAGTAGTGGATTGTTGAAATATACTTCAAATATGTTACAGTTGTTTATTTTTTTAAAATTTTTGTCTAATTTTCAGTGCGTGTCATGACTAACACTGTGCAAGCAGGTGTCAGTTCCTCTTGTATCCACTAGAGGGTGCACACTTTCAATCACAGGTTCTGGTCAAAGACATAGCGTATGATGTCATAGGTTAAGAATTGAAAGAATCTAAAGATTCTTTCTACAGAGGAGGACTTGTTGAAAAACCAAGCCTTTCTTTGCATTCAATTGCTGATCAATGAAACTGCTACCACACTGACTTCAGAACATTAAATTGTGTTTGAGACCATGCATATACACAATAATATCTTTTTTGGTTTTTACTTTGTGGTATTTTTTTATTAAGTTATACAATGCATAAAGTTATAAGAACACAAAGCTACTCACTGTCTGCTGTTGAGTACAAGTCTATCTTCTTCTCCAATGACAACTTGCTAATTTTCTCTAATGCCTCAAGTTGTTGTGAAAGTTCTTCCAAAAGTTCCTTCTGGACAAGAGGGGAGTCTGTAGCCTGAATGTGCTGCAATAAAAAGGAAAACATTCATTGGAAGGACCAACATAAGGACCACCAATTCTATGCAGTAAATGCACAACGTTTTGACGGAATCCAGGTTCAGATATTACTCTTAAAACATTCACATTGTATTGGATGCTCTTATCCAGTTCACATTTTCATGCACTAACCATTTAATTTAGGAATATGAGTTTGGTACCTTGCTGTTGTTCCTTGGGTTAAGTACAACAGCATTTCCCTTATGTGGGAATCAAACCTGACACCTCTGAGTTTGAAACCCATCTCCCTAGCAATTATATTACACTAATGCCCACAATTACACATACTATTCCAATGAGTCAATAGCAGCACACTAAAAATGAAAAAAATGCTGCTCACCTGCAGTAGGACCTTGCAGATTCCTAGGTGTACCCCAAGGGTCTGGTCTAGGCTGTGATGGCCAGTAGTCAGGGGGGTAATGTCTGGGTCCTCCGGGGACTGGGGGTCCCTCGGGAATAGGCCAAGGCTCCGCAGGGTGCTCTCCTGAAACGTGCCGATCCTGAAGGGAAAAGAACGCGCTCGCGGTTACGCTGCCGGAATGAAATCTCCATCAAACGGACACGCAAGGATTCCACAATCTGTTCTCCGACTGATAAAAAAAACAGACCTCTCCAGAGCCTCTGAAATACATAATTTGCATTTACTGGGAGATTTGGTGTCATCCTGGCAAGGCCTCTAACGGAAAACTGATACAGCTGGAGAGAGAAAAGCATGCTAAAGCCCAGTGCCAGAGACATGATTTTATCCCTTTAACTCTGCAAATTTTTGCCTCAGCTCTTTTTAAAGTAACACATACCTGTAAAGAACACATACAGAAACCTAACACAGAAATGTGTAACAACTTAACTCCTGTAGCGTCTTATACAGTCTATAGTTAAATGACAATCAACAAATATCACAGCTAGCACTGTCCAGTCCCTTTTGGGTGAAGGGTTGGAAGGATTTCAAACATGTTCAATACCAAGCATTGATCCACCAACTTCCATCAAAAATTCTCTTTAAGTGACTTGCGTAACTAAACACGACTGCAGGCTACAGTTATATTCCAGTTAAATACTATGGTTGAGGTCGGAACAGCCCTGAGTGTGGGGCTGTGCTGGTCTATGGCCACATTCAGATTCCCTGCCCCTACTCCAGCATAACCAGATGGTCAGTTCCGTACTCTCGCATTAATATGAACGACACTGCGTTTGTGGATGTTCTGTTCTTGGGTATCTCTCTTCATAAATATTCATACATTCGTTGTAAAACAACACCGGAAACTCATGTTAACAAATATAGCTTGACAACAAAGGATGCAGAAGCTGGCCATCTGGTTGCTATAAGCAGATGTGTGTTTTTTGCCAGTTGTCCAGGCCATAAATAACACTGACATTTTGAGCCGTTGAGGAGATGTTAGTGAGGACACTCCTTTACCACAGAGTGGGTGGCATCTTTGGAATAACTAGAGAGGTACAGCCCATGACTCAACATTGTATAGAAAAATATGGAAATGTAAAAGTCATGACACGTGATGGCCACCAGAGGGCGCTTTGGTAACAGTCTCGTCAGAATCCCATTTTATGTGCAGCATTATATTATATATAACACGCTATTGTGAGCCTACCATGAAAAATAAGATGAAATCCTCACCCTGTGTCTCTCAGCCTTATGCTTCCCAGGCAGGAGATCTCATCTGCATTGAAGTCAGTCGACAGGAAGTCAAAACTTTCCAGGACTTCCTCCACGGCCAGGGTCTCAGTAGAGGAAGTCTTATGCAAGTAAAGATCATTCTGAGGGAAGATAAAGGAGTCCATTACATAAGTGTGCGATACATTGCATTAAGGAGCCATATGTTAACTCAAAGATGTGCTCAGTCAATATCAATTAAGCTATATAGCGCTTATATCATTATGTACACTGATTTATTCCAAACTTCATTGGAGTGGAGTTCTTTTACTACCACCATTAAATGTTGTGTACATAAATATATTTCTCTTTAACAGGAGTTTTAGCCCCTCCTTCTTCACATAATGACTAGCCCTCACTTCTCTCCACAGCGCATATGCATCAGAAATGATATACTGCCATTGGCAATTGAGGAACACTGAATTAATATGCATTTGATTCATGCACCTGCATGAGCCCAGTCAGCCACTAGTGGCCACTAGAGAGCAATGAGACTGGTGGCCTTTGACTGGCTTAACCCCTGTGTTTCCCTGGTGAGGCAGATGTCAATGTAGACCTCTGGCCATAGCCAGTAATGGTGCAGCTGGGACTCGAACACCCAGCTGAAGGACTCACAGCTGCACTGGGTCTATACGTCTTTACAGCTTGAGCCACAATGGGGACGCTCAAGCAGTTTGATTTAATGCTCCTTTCAGTTTCACTCACCTGCCCTGCTCCTCATATTAAATGACTCAGACAGAGTAATATTACGTTGGAGAAGATAACTGTTGCTCAGAGATGGCAGCTACTGTATAGGAGTGTTGAATCATTTGGTTTCAGATTTCCGTAGCTGAAAGAATTTATTTTTGGGACTCACTTTTAAGACGTTCTTGAAGTTAAGGATGACCTTCTCTAGCCTGTTCAGCTCCTTCTCGGGTCGCTCCTGTGCCTTCAGCGCCTCCTCTAGGTCTCCTAGCAGTGTGCCGATTTGCCGGGCCGAGGCCCTCCTCTGGCTGCCATTGGCCTCAGGCCTCCTGGGAGGCGGATCCTCAGGCTCCGCCCCCCCAGCGTCACCAGTCCGGTCCGCATCCCTGTCGGGGGCGGGGTTCTGTTTGAGGATGTCCGGGGTGCTGTAAGCGGTGCTGGGGGAGGGGCGATCCAGGCTCGCTCTGTCCAGGGGTGAGGGGTTCGGCGTCGGCGTCGGGGTCTGGGGGCCAGCGATCCTCCATGTCCCCGGGCGAGCTTTCCCCCGAATTTTCCAGGGCGTCCGGAGTTCCCTCCTCCTCGTCCACCTCCACCTCGCCCTTCCCGTACAGGGACGGGGAAAAACCCTGCGTGGAATCGGACAGGTAGCTCAGCAGGGACACGCCCCGCGACCCCCTCCGGCTCAGGGGGAAGGAACTTTCCGGATCCTGCAGCTGCTTCACCATGGACTGCACCAGAGAGAGGGGGGGAGGCAACATAAAACATCTGCCACGCTTTGGCTTCTGGGTGCTAATGTCCTGTATCATAATTACACTGTACTCTCCATCTGGAGGGACACATTTTACATTCCAGTATCACTCAGGAGGCTCAGTCTGGGAGAATTCTCTAGAAATATTTGAAGCCATTCCAAACATTTTTGCAACGTTTGCCTCAGGCTACGTTCACATTCATTTAGCGCCATAACTCTGTATATTGTTACTTCTCTATGCTTTCCCACATACAGTTAGGTGAAAATGCTACATGGCTAGCGCTATCATTTCTCTACGGTGTAGCTTTAGGAGTTGACGTGGATATAAACAACATGAATGACTTACGATGAAGTACTTCTCGGTGAAGCTGGGCGTGTTGGGGGGTGTCCAGCTGTAGAGGGACCCCTTCCTGCTGTGGACTGACAGCTTGCTGGAGGAAGTGGAGATCGGCCTCATCTCACCGCTGTCAAATGGGCTGGAAAGGAAGCGGAAAGAGGCCATGGAACAAACTAGACACAGATACAGCCACATTGAAATGAACAAGAAAACTGCGCTTACTTAGATAATACAGATATTTATTTTGAATTTTTCCATTCAAAATCACACATTCAAGAGAACATGGACTTACTATTATTTTTATTATTATTAGATTTAGGAAATGCCCAACACGGCCCAGACCCAGAGGCAGCTCACAACACTTTCCATTTGATCTATTGATGATGTATTTATTAATTTTAATACTCTATGCATATTTAACTAGCCTATAACTAATTAATTAGGCTATTTTACTGTTATCTGCTTGCTCCACCTTTAATTTGTTTCATATTGGTGTGTGCATGTTTTTCTTTTTTTTGTTGTGTGGGGGCATAATGGAGGCGTGGCCAGCCCGATCAGGGAGGGGTTTGCCATGTAACGACCCAACAGAGAAAACACGGCTGTCCCAGCGCTCGTTCTTCCTGCCTATTTACATTAAGAAGAACATGTGACCGTTAACTGTCAGGACAGCGGGTAGTTTTTAGCGGTGTACAGCGTTATAAAGTCGCGGGCTGAAATAATCTGCTTCATGTTAGGGGCCGGCGGGAGCGGGGTTCATGGGTGTTGACAGATGGGGATGGGAAGGGGCCACGGCACCACTGCGCGGTACGGAATGGAGCTAGCATTAGCGGCGGCTGGGATCTGCTCTGTTTAATTTGCTCAGGCTGAAAAGAGACACCATGAAAATGTCCTCCACCTGGATCCAGTAAACTCATTTTCCAGTGAAACGTGATCTGTCTTGATCGGTATGAGAGCAGAGTGGGAGAGTGTGTGTGTGTGTGTGTGTGTGTGTCATGCATAAGTGTGCCTGATATTCTTGTGTGTGTGTGTGTGTTTCTATGAATGTATGTTTGTGTGTGTGGTTATAAGTGTATGTGTGTGCGTGTGTATCTTTATGAATGTATGCGTGTGTGTTCATAAGAGTACATGTGTCAGTGTGTCTACAAGTGTGTATGTGAGTGTGTCAGTGCATTTCTGTATTAATGTGTGAGTGCGTGTATTTGTGTGTGGGAGGCAGTGCCTGTGTGAATGTGTGCATCTCTGCCTGTGTGTGTATCTATGTGTATGCGTGTGTCAGTGTGTGTCTGCATGAATGTGTGTGTCTATGTGTGTGTGTGTGTAAGAGTACATGTGTGTGTGAGGTGAGTTGTAGCATTACTGTATTAATGTGTGAGTGAGTGTATTTGTGTGTGGGAGGTAGTGCCTCAGCTGTGTGTGTATCATGCGTGGTCAGTGTGTGTCTGCATGAATGTGTGTGTGTGTGTGTGTGTGTGTGTGTGTGTGTATGAGGCTTGTAGTCTCTCAGCCAGGGATCAGCTGTTCGCTCTCCCAGCTGTGCCTGGGTTCCGTCACACAGTGAGAAGGGTGAACGAACACTTGAGGCCTGCTCTGTGTTTGGATTTTGTGGGGAACACAGAAACCTGCTGAGAAAACACTTCCACCTCACACTCCGTCGCACAACATTATTGCTTCATTTCATTCTATTCTTTGAGACCACAAACCATGGTTGAAGGAATTTTTAAGAAACCTTTATATTTCAGGCTTACTTACTTCCACACAACCTCCAGCTTCAACTTAATGGTCCCCAGCTCGGTGATGTCCACCACCATCATCTGAGGGTGGGCCGTGAAGAAGTCCGCGCTCTGGCAAGTGACCACGCCCACCAGCACAGAGCCCAGCCCTTTCACCTCTGTCACCTGACGAGGGAGCAAAGGTTAAAGGTCAGCCAACGCAGGAGTTGTAAGCGCAAACACTTTCAATCAACTTTTTCTCAGCCACGGCAACTTTTACTTCTTTAACACAAGACCAAATGAGCTGATTTTTTAGACAGCTGCAAGGATTTCTGGGTATAATTTGACTTGCTTGGAAGAAAGAGCTAAAGCTCCTTTGTGTTTTTATTATTCTTCATTATTCTTTCTGTGTGAATTTGAATAAAACTGAAATTTTATTTCAGTTGAGTGGCGCTATCATTACAAGGACCATTTTTTCCCAGAAGGCTCTGAGTAGTTTGTGTAAATGAGTATAAATCACCCGCCACTGTGATGTTTTCATCTGCTGTTTGCCGAACATAATTTTCCATAAGTCATGCTGCGGGTGTGTTGACGTGTCCGCGCACAAAAGAGAGGAAGTCGTCTGTCATCGCGGCCCGCATCAAGGCCTGCTGAAGCTTTTCAGGACGCGTTGTTTATACAGGTGTGTGCACGCATGTTCGCATGAGTGCCGGAGCCAGGTCGCTCACCTTTATTTCGAAGTTCTCGTGGATGTGGGGGAGGAAGACCATCTCTTCTTCATCCCACGACTGCCGGTCATCCGTCTGGATCTTCCCACGTATCCTCCACCTCTGTCTGCCCAGACGGACCAGCACCTGGTGCACAGACAGTTGGCCCATGAAAATATAAACATTCGACACGAGAAAGCACAGGCCTCGATCAAAATTTTGTTCTGAACATTTTGTCCTTTACTCACAATTAAGTTTTAGTGCTTCTTCTGCAAACCACGGTTTGGCAATTTTGGCACCAAAATAAATCCACCAAATCGTGTTTACCAAAAAATGTTGGCCTGCATTTAAAAACTCAGGTGAACAAAGTTCTTATGTCCTATTTTATATATGTGCAGTTACAAACAGAAACACTGTCAATTTCCAATGTTGTCATCATAGATATATAAAAATTTTGCATAGCAATCAGTTCCCAACTCCTTCATTATATCCCCTATCAACACAAGACATCTGATTATAGGGGAAGTGGTCAAGAACTGGCCAATTGGCATGCTTCCCAGTATCATATGACTAGCTGATTACGAATAAAATGGCAATTATACATGACTCAAAGCTATCAGTAATGACATAAACCTTGGAAAAACGTTTAGAGATTCCATCGATGTGCAATTACTAGGGAGAAGCTATATCATTCGTCTTCTGTACAAAGTGATTTGTAGTCAATGTATAAAAATGCAAGCCTTAATATATGAAAAAATGTTACTTAAGTAGTGACTCGAGCACTTTTTCACCCAGGGCTTTCTTTGTAAGTCAAAGTTTAGGAATGATGTTGATTGAATCCAGTCCAACTTAACCACCATTTAATCCTGATAGCCTAGTGGCTAAGCTGCTTAACCCTGTCTAACCAGAGTAAGATCAGTGCAGCTGATGGGCCCTTGAGCATGGCCCTTAACACTACATTTGTCTTTGGCAGGACTGGCCCCTTGTTAGCTTAATCAAGGATAAGCTGCTTCAGATAATAGCCTCAGCTACAAACCTGTAATGTAATCAACCTTAGCAATGTAGCCTTCTGCATATTTCAATTCAACACTCATCTCATCCCTTAGGCCCAGTCTAACACCCACATTTCACTTTTTTTGAGCTACATTTTTTTTTTATCTGGCCTTTAGTCTTGCTTTTGCTTTTTCACTTGAACGCTGAGAAATATAACCGCTTGAAATAAGTATTCTGATGCTGAGACAGAAAAACCTGAAATCGATACATGTTTAAAGCAGAGAGCTAGAGGTCCCACCTCATACTGGTCTCCAGGGCAAAGACGAGCAAAGCCAATCAATCCTTTACAAGAGAGAGAAATACATGTTAAACACCGCCACAATGCAAAATTAAGCTCATTCACAATCCATATAATTGTAAAAACTGAAGTGTTCACTTTGATCGATGATACAAATAATAATAACTTTACTCTGTTAGAATAGCTCTCATCGTCAGCTCTCAAACGCTCGGGAACCAAAATCCACGGCGTACCTTTCATCTTTATGTGCAGTTCTCCCAGGAGAATCTCCAGCTCGCCTTCCATGACACACATGTCCTGAGAAGCACACGTGTTTTTTGGAGAGGGTTAACGTTTTGCCCTGCGTAAGCTGTACCCTACCTACGAAAGCTCACAACATTGTTGGATCAAAGGGAGGCGGAGGAGAGGGGGGTTGTCAGGAGGCCGTGTGGTGTACCTCGATGCTGTGGCGATGATTGCGGTTGAGCTCCAGCAGGCTGTCCCGTGAGGCTCGGGAAGTCGGAGACAGGGAGAAGGCCTTTTTCATGTTGACAGCCCCCTGGCAGAGGCGCCACTGGATGCAGTAGGTTTCGTAAAGCTCCTCCACCTGCGACACCCACAAAGCATTGGTTTGATCTGAATTTCAGCTGCGGAAAACTCTGAGCCACCCATTGTTTTCTATCAGTGACACATTCACAAAGAACAGATGTTATACGCAAGTAAACAGGGTATAGCTGCATATCACCTACACTATGAAAGGACAAGCAGACACACATGACAAATTGCCTAAGGGGAATCATTAAAATAGAGAATAACATACTGGCCCAAATATGGGTCCCTGAGGAACTCCAGAACCTACTGGAGTTACCCATTTTTGCCTAATTTGTGTATTTGTGAGTGGGGAGGAAAATATAAACAGAATTATTCGATATGCAGGGTTATTGTTTTCTCTCATTGGCATGTTTATACTGGTAGAATAAAGCAACAAAGAATGAAAGTCCATCAAAATGTAACAAAATTTCTTCTGAAAATTTGATCTGATTTTATATTTTTCTTAGGACATATGCAAATCATAAAAAAATGGTTCATCTATTTACTGTTTCCACAAATACAAATAGGTTACATAGTATTAAGTTATGCAATATAAACAATTATTATTGCCATTTCTAAGGGCATTTCAACTCATCTTTCAGTTTTTTCATGATGTGGAACTGTAGAAAGGAGATGGTGACTTGTGTTCATTCTTAGAGATTTCACACCATGACAGTAATTACCTTACTGATGTGGAACTCCAATCTACGCATGTATCTCTCCAAAGCTCGGATCTCCTGTCATTACGAAACAAAGACTCTTTTACACTCAGTTTTGTAAAATACTGAAATTTACAGCGTAATGATAGTGTGTTACAGCTCAGAAAAACAAACAAGCAGCTACGGACAGAAGAGCTTGATTGAGACACCATAAAAATCATTTTAAATATAGACATTCGCTGTTTTTCTCATAAACCTGGGTAGAAAATCCCACAGTGTACAATTGGACCCAAGAACAAAGATGGGTAGACCATTACCTTGTCAGGGGATTCATGAAATACCCATGGTCGTTGATATAAATCAATATAAATAGATGTTTAAAACATACAAGAACAATGAAAAAGATACAGGAATATATAGCAACGAGCAGTACATAAAACAGCATACCTTTTCCAGGTCATACAGAAATGCCTAGAACAGAAAACATAAGCATTTAATTTGTGTGAAAAATCTGAAATGGAATAATTCTAATTGAATAATTATCTATTCAGTTAATGTTACTTCTTAATATGGCTGACTCATATCTCATCCATGATTACAGCTCTGGTGTGGTTTATTGTAGCAAAATTACTGGCATAGATTACTGGCTTTTGGATTTGATGCTAACTTAGACTTCAATCGACTATTTCTGTTTTACACCTTAAACCGTATTCAAATTTTAGGCTTGTGATTGCAGTGCGATTGAGAGGCTTTTCACAGTTTACTTTATGGCTAACTCTGATTTATGAATATGGGAACAGATACTTTTTTTGGGGATTAGCCTACCAGTCTGGAGTTCCTCTTGCTGTCTTTCTGCTGTGAGGACAGGAAGTCCATCTCTGCCTGATGGCCCTCCAGGTACTCCCTGAAAACACAGGACAAGAACGCAGCTGTTGACTGTGTACCCTGGTGTCTTATATTTCACCTTTGTCAGTTTCGGTCAGGGACGGTGACCCACGATGGTATGCGCTGAAGGTAATGGAATGGATGATGGGACAACCGCGGTGAAGGAACCTTCAGAACCTCATCGGAGCACTTTCCAAAGGAACAACACTCAGTGGACGGGACCCAATCAGACTAACGTAGGCCAAGGAATGGACATTCAGTCAACGTTTGTCCTTAACTTTGCCTCACAATGAAATGCAATTGTTTTTATCTTCACTGACACAGTTTTGGCCAGTGTTCTTGTTGAGAAAATGCATAGCACTCTTATTCCTTATTCCATTGTGAGTAAAAGTTAAGGACAATTTGATTGAATCCTGGCCTTAGTCTCTGTATGGACATTTGCCATTCAATCAAAACATTCTTTTCAAGGGCACATGTCTATTGTACATTGAAAATAACACAATCAAAAGGACACATATACCTCTTTCCAACAAAATAGTAAGTACTAAAGTATTTGTGTTGTAATGTGGAGCTGGTTTTTATTAAATTACATGGGCCATTGAAGACACCATGAATGTTTGATTAGGTCCCAGCCAGGGCCTTTTTTATTTATTAATTTGCTAAGTAGATGGTTAGAAGATTTTTCTGAAGAAGTGGAACATACGTACATTGGTTTGAGACTGCCAATCACACCCTGTGGACTTACGAAGCTTTGTAGAGTTATTGACTATCAAAATCACACAAAAAGCCACAAAAACCGCTAAATAAAACTGACTGGCTTAAGAAGCATCCGTATGATGAGCAAAGCAGACTCTACTCAGTGAATTAAGCGGTCTGTGCTCTGCGCATTGAGCAGTGTACATTCAGTGAGTTAAACAGTCTACATTCAATGAATTAAATAGTCTCCACAGTCAGTTAAGTGAATTAGCAACCATTGCACAGTGAATTATAACCGACTTCTGCTCATTGAATTTCTCTGTATTGATGAGGATGTAAAAACTGAAATATGGGCCATAATTATGCTGGTCTCCCCCATCGGTTTTTTTGGCACTTGCTAAAGGAGTCAAAAGTTTGTAACGGGACTCGTCTCACAGGAAAATTCTCAGCGGCAGCTAAATCACAGAATTGGCAATGATTTGGAGTGATGCAATTCAAATACAATGCAAGAGTTATGTAGAATTATAGAGTTTAATTCCTATATCATATGTAATGTTTCAAATTATTTCCAGGTTTCGTTTTTTTTTAAGTGAGTTATATTCAGGATCGTCCTGAGAAATGCCTTTTGGCAGTTGTGTGGCGTTAGTAGTATCTACGTTTTTTGTTAAACTTTTTTTGTATGTGTCTTCTCTGGCTCATCCCTCTCGAAAAACTACTCGTGTTAGTCAGCTGTTTAAAAACTTTGCTGTCGCTGTGATAAAAGACTCATTGTGGAAGTGTTATCACCTCCTTGCCGAGTTCAAGCTAAAGATAACACAGATATCTCCTCAGCACAGCGCTTCACCCCACAAATGTCAGACAATATTCTCTCCTAACCATGTCATCTGGCTCTATCAAGTCATGTGATTCACAATCTTCCTTTTTCACTCAATACTGATCATACTGTTAATGTGAGAATACAATAAAATGTATTTTCCCAAGGGTAATCTACAATAAGTAGCCAACAAACAAGAAATTAAATAAACAAGTTACATTAACAAGTCACAACAAAATTACATAAATAATTATTGTTATAATTATCATCAATATAATTACTATTAATTCATGAAATAGTTACAGAAATGAGAGATTTCAATATATCAAATTCTAGCATTGCCATTATTGTATTATTAGATATATGTATTATGTATAGGAGTCATATGTATGTGAATATGTAAGTGTAGATCCTGCATTATGGTCTGGTGTAGTGAATAAAGGTTAGGACGTTGTGCAGCAGTTGTTTATTTGGTCGCTCGAGCTGGGCTCGGTCCTGTGTAGGACGTGTAAACACAGATGGCTCTTACTTCAGCCCTTTACGCAGAGCCTGGAATATCCTGTCCACCTGCTCGGGCTGCGGCCCTCCAGACACGCCGCTGGCCAGCTTCCCCGTGGGGTAGGGCATCCTGGGACTCCGCCCCAACGTGCCTTTGGACCTGAGCGAACTCCTCATGGAGGGGGTCCTGCGGGAGGAGGGACACGGGTGCGGTCAGACACGGTCAACAAAGAAAGGTTAGACCAACTGTACCCTTTGACAACCAACTGTACCATTTCTTAACTAACTGTGCTGTTTCTAGGCCATTTCTGCTTCAAATACTTGACCTGGCAACCTGTCAATACATACACAGATTAGGTTGCCAGGTCATGTAGTTGAGGCAGGGACCCTTGCAGTGTTGAAGGCCAAGCTCGACAAAGTCTTGGATACTCTTTTGTTGGCATGGCGAGCTCAGCTGGGCCAAATGGCCTTTTCTCATCATGACACGTTCTTCTGTTATCCGCTTCCCTCTATCTACTGATGTAACTTTTTTATCGATGTCTCTTAAAGTCTCCATAAATGATGATTTAAGAAACTGTTCCTGGTTTTTATGCTTTATCATCTTCTGAGGCATTTAAAATATTCGGTATTCCCAGCTCGAAATTTATATTTGGCTGAATACTTTGAGCAGAAGTGTTAATGAGCATGTTCTAAGTGGTGAATGAGTTATTGCTATAATTGTTTGTATCTGGGTGGTTGTTTTATGGTTTCTTCTTTTTTAAACTTTGACAGATGTTCCACCCAAGTTGTGGCTTTATGGTAAACTCTGTTCTATAATTCACTTCAGAACTGCCCTAAAAAAAAACAATGAATGAAGGTTTAAGTTAAGACTCAAAAACACGGGAAATTGTTTGCATCTTCTTTTGTTTGTGTTCTGTCAAACCAACACCAGACTAGTTGCAGCTATGCTTTTTCTTTTAATCTCTAATTGCGCGGTTACAAGGGGTTTTGTTTGCTGGAAACAAGTCCAGAAGAACACAATGTAAAATATGAACAAAATGGTCAAGGAATTTTCCCAAGTGCAAGTCTGGCTTCCCAAGGTCATGTACTGTCTGTAGGTTATCATTTATTTATATATCCAGTTCTCTAGATTGAAGGATTCCTGCCTCGACTAGGCAGTCAGGACAGGACCCTTTCAAATGAACTTACTCTCTTTAAGAGCATATGCTATATAATCAAAATGGATTCAAGTCTTCTAAAGGACATATGCTCTTCTACGCTCTTCTGTTTTAGAGTGAAAAGAACACTTCCACAAGACATGTCACCAATATCACAGAAGAATAGTTTCTTAAAGAAACATATTCTGTAACGGACAGACCGCTTTGATTGGATCGGATGGGTCTGATTGGTTAGTTACGTTTGATAAAATGGTGAAAATGCTTGAAGCGATCATACGATTTATATCGCTTTTGCCTACTGACTGTATGCTGAACTATCGATGTGCTCACCATGCAGTGATATCTCAGAGTCTCATAAATATGTTACATGAATATCAAGTAGTGAGATGGGTCCACACGGAAGCCATTAATCTCAACAGATTCAAATTTTCTCTCAGACAATTAACCTCTGCTTTCGTACCAGCATCACAAACTCCCAAACGGTTCCTCCAGAGAAGATCGGTGAGAAGAAGTCAACACACTGCCATGAGACATTGAATAATTAGTAAGCTGCTCTTCTCTCCCTCTCTTTTTTCCTTCATTCCAGGAAGTGCATTCCAAACTTCTGCCCTTGAGTTCATAACATATGTCTTTTTCCCATTGCTACCCTTCTGAAAGCACCAGAAGCTGGACAGATAAGCCCCCTTTGTATGTCGCGCATTCTCTTGAGGCTATGTGCTATCTCTCATTACTGCCTTCAGAACATTTGACATTCTTTCTTTTAAACTGCATAGGACGTTCGATGGAGGAAATTTAGTTTGTCTGAAATAAGCCATGTATAAGCACTAGGTGAGTGGGAAGGTAAGTACTATTGGCCGTTTTGCTATATGCTGTATTTCAACCAAGTTATTGTGCGAAGGAACTTAAAAAAAGTCTTCCTACAACAAATTCTATGCTGTTGGTATTTCGTTGCGCAAAACAATCCACAAATTACCGTTTCCAGAATTATATCCCCGGATCGTGCGATCCAGGACAGCGTTTTTGTAGTCACACATTTCACAAGTCCAAAATGATTACATCATTGACATGTTATACTTGAATGATGTAGCTGTGTCTAGACTTAGGTCTGGCCCATTGGGACAGAGCAAAGAAACAAAGTAGATCACAATTACCACTGCACTAGGAAAAATATGTTTAAAATGAAAACAATTATTCTATCATGTCCTTACAAGAAAAACACAGTTTCGTTAAGGACATTTTTGTGTATATAAGCTTTTTCTGGCTTTTAGTTCATCAACTGACTTTTGCACTTGAAATATGAAAGCAGAGAGTTAACAGTTTGTATACAGTCAGACATTACAAAATTCACTTTCTGTGTCAGTGGGGAGTGTCTGGTCTTTCGTAAATATTTATTTACTTATAAAGTGAATTTAAAAGGATTCATTTGTGAATAAACTTGATGTCATATGTGTTCATTGCGCAACATTTTCCTCTGTTTGAACTCAATATTACATGCCCTTAAAAAGTACTGTAATATTTAATTGGTGCTTCTGGGATGTGGAAAACACTGAGATGTTTTGTGCTTCTCTTTCCCTAAAGGGAAGAACAGGCAATGAATTGAGGCTTGTTCTTTTGTGAGTCGAAGGGGTAAAGAGGTTAGGAAATAACACGAATAATAAATTATTCAGCAAATCCAAACAATGCAAAGCATCAAAAATGTATGAACCAAAAACAAATTTCACATGTACAGTATTTGTCCTTCAAATGAATCTGTCACTGTCTTCACAGCTGCATTTCGGGCTCCACCATTTTGCCTGTGGCTTTGAGAATTGGAGCTGTCAAACTTTTCATGACAACAACATAGATGAAATTTACCTGCTGTATCAACAGGTTCAAAAGAACTGTTCAACCTAGTCCTTCAGCATAGTTTACAAACAACTTTCTGGAGTTTAATGTCAAACCTGGCTGTGGCTTGTCCATCTAAAATAGTACCTTAAAATAAAGTAAACAGGAAATCACACATGCCACTAAAAAAGTTCGAGGATCTACTGTTTGGTACCACTTTTGTGCTCTCATCCAAAATCTTGGAGTAAACCAGGATACTGAAGAGGTCATTTCTTTACGACAACGAAAATTTATGTTTACGGTCACAGTGGTGTTGGCATGAATGCACTGTTTGTTATTACACTGTTTGTGACTACTTTATAATTTGTTGTCACTCATTTTATTGTACAGAAAGATACAAAACCTCAAGCCAGGTTGCAAAATGATTTATGGAAGAGAGCACCAGGTAGCATGCAAGTAAGTTCCTGTTCAGAGCTAGATATCAAAAATCAGAAAGCATCTCGGGAAAGAATATAATTCTTGTAATTCCTGGAAAGACAGCAGTCCACAGCCATCAAATAAATCTCTTGGCATGTATATATTACACGCCATTCGAGGAGAGTAAACAACAGGTTATGGGCCAGCTAACAGAGAGGGATCCTGCCAGATAACAGGAGAGAACAGGCGTAACTCAGTAAAGAACAAAAACAAACACAGCTATTTTATTCCACGTCTGTAAAGAATTGGCAATGCTGGTGTTCGTGCAACCTTGAGAAATATTTTGTTTTTAACTTGAGACGGAGAGATATTGTACATGATCATTTAAGTTTCATAAAACATGAAGGACCTGTCATACTATTTTGAAACCACAAATTGGGAGCCATGAGTTCGACCAAAGTTCAGTGGTGATATTCTAACTCTGCAGAGAAACCCCCTCCACACCCAATAGGCCAATATATAAATTCATCATTGATTTTTACCAAGAGGTCAGCTAAGGCCAAAAGCACGATCTTGGTTCATATTTCATTCTCAAGTGTACATTATATGGCTGGTTTATGCTGGCTAAAAGAACGAGCTAGCTAGTCATTTATGATCATGATGTTAAATGTTGACCATAAATTGCTCATAAATCATAGATCGAACAGTAGCAACTACAGTGGTACACACAGAGTGTCTCAGAATTATGTTTGCTGGACATTCATGGTAAAACCCAAGTCCAGGTTGTTGTGTGATCCTTTGTGGGGTTGCTATGACAGTTGTAGGTGGGGTGGTGGAAGAATGGAGGAAGAATGATGGGAGAAGCATTGAAGAGGGATATGAGATGGGAGAAGGATTGGAGAAACATGGAAAAGGATGAGAGAAACAAGGGAGAGGGATTGGAGAAACATAGAAAAGGATGAGAGAAACAAGGGAGAGTGATGGGAGAAACATGGGAAAAGGATGAGAGAAACAAGGGAGAATGATTGGAGAAGCATGGGAAAAGGATGAGAGAAACATGGGAGAGGGATGGGAGAAACATGGGAAAAGGATGAGAGAAACATGGGAAAGGATAAGAAAAACATGGGAGAATGATTGGAGAAACAAAGGAGAAGGATGGGAGAAACAAGGGAGAGGGGTGGGAGGAAGGGGGGGGGGGGCTCACCGCCTCCGGCTGTTCAGCGTGCTGAATCCTGCGAACGAGCGACTCCTCTGCACGATGGCGCTGTCCGCCGGACACTCGAACCGCAGCTTCACCGACATCCCCCCTTCCTCCCTGCCAAAAAGAACACAGGGGAGGTCAACACAGCCGTCATCCAACCCCCCCAATCCCCCCCCACCTCCCCCCCACACAGCTACGACTACCCTGCTGGGGATCAGCGAGTCCATCTCTCTTCCCTTCTACTCGTTTACCCCTGACCCCAGCTCTAACCAGCATGAGAACATACCACACTGTGGGAGTAGAATGTCAGTGCTGGCCTATCTCTGCCTCCTTCCCCTTGTTTTTGATGGTTTTCCTCCTAATTATGCTTCCCCCTTCTCTCTTTCTCTCCCTCCCTCCCTCGTTGTCCCTCGCTGGAACACAGGGGACCGTTCCTCTAGGTATCTGAGCTTGGCAAAAGTGAGGGAGATGTCTTGATTGCAAACACAGAAGCAGCAGTTTCTCCCCCGGGCTGTAAGTCATGTCCTGTTCCCTTCAAAGGGAAGAACTGGCCTGGGCTTTTCTCCTGCTCTGACGGAGCCAGCATCTCTGGTACAGTACTCACAAAGCTGGCAGGTACAAAGAGGGAAGACGCGGTCCAATTAAAACATGTCCGTGCTTTCCAATCTTTCCATCGTTATGAGGACGATGGCATTTACGTTTGCTGCCACTCGGCGTCGACATACGGTGGTTGAGTTGTATTGCTCATTTGGAGTATCATAGCTTGGTATTGTTGTAATCGGATTGGAGAAACTGGAAGCGTAGCACAGGAAAACACCATCAAATGAGTCACAACAGAACAGTATCCAGGATGGGAGACTTGTTAAATGATATAAATGTCTGTTATTGAAGCAGCATCAGCTTCATGTGTCCTTCAGATGGGAATTTGACTACAGAAGTCAAAATTGCAGAGGCTTATATTGGTGTTTTAGCTAATATGTTTGGCATGAGTATAATTTTCCCTCTTAATTACAAATATGTTACTCTGACTGTTACCAAAACATTACAAGTTAAGCAACCACCAAACCACAATATGATGTGGCACAATATTACCACTGTAGACCCTGGAAAAGTCACCGCCTTACTGCAAATTAGCTAGCCGGCTTCCTACAAGAAAAGGTGCTACACAAATGTAATGCATCATTATCAATGACAGGTGACAGGAGAAGATTTTGTTGTGAGTTGTGTGGCGCTGGGAAAGGTGGAGGGAGGAGCAAGCTCCACAGCTCCTCCCACTGTACTGCTGTCAGTCTCCTGGTTTCCTCCCTCAGCCTGGAGAGTTAATCAGAGCTGCAGCAGCAGTGACCTCACAAACAGGCAGGCTCACCTGAGAGTGATTTCAAATCAACTCAGCTGTGAGCGCTTGCCTTCAATTAGGGCTTCTATTTAAGCACAGCCAGAGAGACTGAAAGGGCTATTGGGCTTTTTAGTTTGGACTTTGGGACTTTAGTACGGCTGAGCTGTTTTAATGTTTAAACTTATTTTTGTATGAGTGTTGTTTTGATATTCCTTTTTGACTCTCCTAAAAGGGATAAATGAAAGGCCTTTGGCCACTTTTGGTTCGATTTTTTTTTTATTGCGTTTCCTTCTGCTCACCACCTGGCTCAGTAGCCACTCCTGCCACTGCGCCAGTGGACAGAGTTACTGTGCATTAACTATTACACAATTATTGCATATCATGTCAGAATAGCTTATTATTATTATTATCAGTTATGTATGGCATGAATATGTAAGCATATACAAGGAACGTATTGAATATTTTCAGTCATTATGTCCATAATCTTTTGTCAAAGTTGCAACAATCTCTACTGGATTTCCCGAGTTTAAAAAACGTTGTGTCTCAGAATCTGTTCAATGCATTTTTATAATGATTGGTTGAAATATGTTTAATTATAAGCCCTACTGGATACGTCAGCCATGGCTGAAGGATCATAGGGCTAAAGGAACATAGCCCCTGTGAAGAGTTCTGATGCTAAAAAAAAATCTGCAAACATGTTTTGCGGATATAAACATTGTTTGAATGAATAAATCTGAAGGTTACACATCTGCTGATTGGACATAAACAACACTAGACAGAAACATGAAAATGTCTTTTTTCAGATTGCGTTCCGACACACTACATCAGACCTTCCAGAAATATTGCATTCCCCTCAGTCTTTCAAAATGAACCAGCGATGATCGTTGTCAGAAAATTGTCCAAAGTTATAACAAATGTCTGCATTTTATGACTGGTGCACACACCCCAAGTCGAAACCATTATTAATTCCTTTTGTTCGCTTTTATGAAGTCAAGAATTAAAAGTATGTTTGTCCTGGATGAACATTCACCCTTGGGGTGTTGTCTTTAAATGCAATGTGTATGACGTACATCTTAAGGACTAGATTGCATTGGATGCCGCAGAACTGTATTTCATGCTTTTTATTTATCGACCCTATCTAACCATGAAAGTGCAAACCAGGATCTGAAGTGTCCCTGTTCCATATGCTCGTATTGAGAGAACGATTTACAACTGTTTGTATCTTTAGCTAAACAGCTACATAGTGGAAAAGCCATTACTTCAACTTATTTTATACACTAGGATCAGACCCAAAGTATACATGCCATTGCAAGCAACAAACCCATAAATATATGAAAAGGTCATAGGTCACACCCACACACACAGAATTTCTTGTTTTGCATGAACTGTCGGGATTTCCAATACTGCTCGTTTGAAATAATTTTTCTGTTTTTGAGACTGATACACCTGCAATTCAGGCACTATTGGACCTTTTTGAAAATCTGATGGTTCACCCACATTACTTTACAAACTCACAGTTAAAGTGTTGAGGAAAAATTTGGTATAAAACATACATATATGGTAGAAGCTAATTGGTAATTAGGACAGACATTCTATATGCAAAAACTTCTTTTCAGCTAGTTACCACAAAATGCTGTCTCATAAATATAGTTAGGATATTTTCCTTTTCTTCTATACCTGTCCACATTTTTGTGACAATTTACAATGTTTGTAAACCACCAAGTCATGCTTTTCTCTTTGTGAACTCATAGTGTTTAGTAAAAACAATATTTTTCCATATGGCTCTAATTCTTTCAGTTTTGCTCTCATTCTCCATCTGTTTTCCATTTTTAACCATTTCGTGAATCACTAATTAGTTATTTGATCTTAACGTGTCAACAGGTTCAAGTATTTATCAATGAAGTCAGCGCGTTAGACATCAGCTATTAGGAAAGGGGATGAATGACGTTGAAAGGTGATTAGGTAATGATGGAGTCATTTCTTAAACATTAGAGTCATTAGAAAAACAATCAGTGCAGGTGTGCTATTACGACCGAATTTATTCTTTTCATTTTTTAAATAAGAGCTTGGACCCTCATTCACCATGACAACAATCTGTCTTTTAATTCACGGCTTTACTCTAATGCAGAAGCATCTGGGTGGACTGGGTCGACTGAGGTCTTTGATCTTTTTTTGACCAAAATAAAGATCTGGCTTGAAGAGAAGAAGAGGGACGGTCTTGGAGATTAACTGTTCAAAAGAAGTTGTTTATAGTGGAATCCAGTGCGGCTGAAATCTGTAAATAACGCTCGGTTGAGGCAAAAGTCATCCCGATGCAAGACAAATAAACAGGCTTGATTTTAATTAGAGTAAGATGACAAAGAGAACCAGCGCACACATGGTTTGAATTGTTCGAATTGCTAAAGAGCGGTACACATTGTTTTAATAAACATGTTGCTCGAGGCTGAGAATGTATAGTTCACACTTTGTTTGGAGCGGTTTGTTTTATTACAATAACAAAGCAAATTCCTGTATTTTTGTAAGAAGACATTGAGTCAATGAATGTGCACGGTGTGAAAGAGGCCGCATAAATAAAATTCTATCTCCGAAGCCATTTTTAAACTTGATGTTCTATTAACCTTCGCTCTGAAAATGACGGGTCTCCACAAAATGTGTTCAGAGGTCAACCAGTCTCCGCCAATTCAAATATTAGCAGAGGGACTGTGGCCAGGTAGTAAAACTGTCTTTTTTTTTTTACAACAATGACTTTTGGCAAAGTAGAAATGTCTGAGGAATATAAAATCCATATTCATGTTTGCTGTTGGCTTACTGTTTTAAACATGTTCAGAGATTCCCTCCTCTCTTGGACAAGAATGCACAGTCAGTTTGGGCTATACAAAATAAGATTAGCTTGAGTCAACGTATACTAGGATATTGTTGGATAAATGCAGGTTAAATACATTAAACCTAATTTGCAAAGATGTGAGATGGTCAGAGACATTCACATGTCTTATGAAGTGTTTGTCTGTCTGACTCTGTGATGGACTGGTGACCTTTCCAGGGTAGCTCCCTGCCTTTTGCCCTGGGCATGCTGGGAAAGGCTTCAGCCCCCAAGTGACCCTGGATTGGACAAAGTGGGTATAGACGAGAGATGGATGTAGCTCATTGGACAGACTGGGCTATAGCTAGTCTGACTGAAAAACACATTTCCTTTTGGAATAACGATTTAGCATGTTGTACACAGAAGAAACTGAAGCTTGACCCAATCAAATTCTTGTCATGTCATTGGAATTGAGAATTAAGAACAAAAGGAAAATTACTCTCATTCATCTTATTAAAGTAGTACTGCAGCTTATCACTGTCTGAATCTGCTCAGCATCAAGCATTTTTACGAACTTTCCAGAAAAGTTCACAAAATCAGTGCTGAACACCAAAAATGTGATGTTATTGTCGTATATGTACATTTTCAATCAATAAACGATAGAAAAATGTCTGAAAACAATCATTCTATCAACCTAATTGTTTATATTCCATGAAATATATTACATTTGTTGATGTTTTCTCGCTTGCAATATAATCATATTGTTTAACCGCAAGGATGCAAAGAGCCTCTGAACCGTTTGGTTTACTTTCCAAGGTCTTTAAAGCACCCAACGTACCTCCATAACATACAAGTCAAAAATGCATGAACCATTATATTATTTTAACATTCCCGAAACAATTTATCGTCAAACTGTACAGTAATGTACGATGACTTTTAAGCTGAGGTCCTGCACTTTTAACGTCTGCGAGCGAATACGAAACTGGCCTCCCCTCCCAGTGATTCATTTAGTATAATTTAGACCAGACTGTAAAAATAGAAGGCCAGTACCCTCTCCCGCTCAGCTGTTTTCCGGGGGTTTTCCATGGTTTGGATTCCTGAGAGATACTGTACGTGATATTATGCAGCCAGTTGGTGGTGAGATGATTTTAGGGAATGAGAAAATGTATAGGCATGGATTTGACACTTTATAGAACAAGACCGCTGAGGCAGCTGGGAGTGGAGGATGGCGGGGTGTGGCGGGGTGAGATGGGGTGAGGCGGGGTGAGGCGGAGGGGCAGGCTCTTGCCCCAGGATGCACTGGGGAAAGAATGGGTGGAATTCTCTACAGAATTCAGAAACAGGGAGTGTTTGCGCGCGTGTGAATATGAGTGCGAATATGTGCGTCTGTGAGCATGCGTAGTCGTGTGTGAGCATACGTATGCTGGTTGATGTATGTGAGCGTGTGTGTTGAATGTGTGTAAGTACGTGCATATGTGTGTGTGTGTGGGTATTGAGTATAAATGCGTTTATACATGGATGTATCTATCTGTGTGTGTGTTGAGTGTGTGCATTCAGGCAGATTTTGGTCTTATATTTGCACTCATATGTGTGTGCATGTGTGCATTTTTGTGTGAAACCATGTTTGCAGACATGTGTGGGTGCACATTTATGGCGATATCCATAATATACAATCATTTACTTTGACACTGAACCGCCCTTGAGATTGGTTTCACACTTTTCATGATGTCACCAGGGCAATCCACCCCAAAACACTCTCATCGGGAACATTCAAGATTCATCAATTCAACATGAGATCTTCTGATAGTCAATGACAGCAACCCTGTTGGAAATGACTTGTTTTCTGAAACATGTAATGGAACCCATTGCCTGCACCATATGCCTGCATTGTGTTGTTGAATTACAGCGATTCTCATGCCTGAAGGTTCCATGTGATGTTGCTACATTTTTTTTTCCAAAGTAAAATAAAAGTTCTCTGGAGACAGTTAGTCATGACTGAACTTCAACTCCAGCACAGCCAGTCCCTACAGACAACAAAAAAACTGCTTGGATCTTTGCCATGGGTGACAGCGGACTGAAAATCTCACCGTAATAATTGGAATTATGTCCCGTTGCCGTGCAGGAAACCGAGGCTTTCAGAAAAATTTGCTTACTGAAGGCATTAACGTGAAGGAATAAAGCGCCGCTACTTAAATCCCGAATGCTTTTGACTGGAGCTGAGAGGGGAGGCCAAATTCATAACGAAATTAGTAGCCTCGCGAACATGTTTGCTCTGGAATGCAGGAAAATGGGTCAGAATTTCACTCTGTGTATCCATTCTGTGCCGGATTCTTCCGCACACTTGTGCACACTGTGTTTTTTTGGGGCGAGGGACACCAATTAGTCAAGAAAAATTGCGCTCACATGTCACAGTGAGCGACTTTAGCCTTAGGGTCTTTTAAAGAGATTAGGCGGTGAGTCTGGACGGGAGAGAGAAAGAGAAAGAGAGCGAGAGAAAGAAGAGAAAGCGTTTATCTCATGATATACACAACACATGCTCTCCAGCCTTCTTCCATGGGGCACATGGGCCGGCATGGTTAGATGACAGAAACATGTTTTTCGCTGACAGTGGAAAGCTGTTCTGCAGAGACTGAGAAAAGAGAGAGATAGGGAGAGGGAGAGGGGGAGACAGGGGAGAAGAGGGGGACTTCTATGGGGGAAACAGGAATTTAGAAAGCAGAAGGCAGCATTTTTTTAAAGAAGAGGCAGTCCCCCCTTTCCCAACATTTGTGATTGTTTTTCTGAAGTATCCTCACAGCTGTGGATTGAAGAAGCAGAGCTAAAAAATGTCCCCTCCCCCCTCTCTGTTTCAGTTCCATCATAACCCCCATTCTTGGATGAGTTAATACATTTTGCATAGTATGTGTGTCGTAGGACTTTTATTTTGACAGCATTGATGCGGGGGGCTGCGTTTTATATTATGCGGAGTGCTATGAGCTGTTCCCCACCTGCTATGAACTGTAATAAGTTCTACAGCTGACCTCTTCCAATAGGAAACAGCCATATGTGTGACTCCTCCCATTCATGTGCTGGCTAGCCTTTGTTACTTTCACACTGCAGATGCGACACCAGTTGCTTGTTGCCAATGCCTTCAGAGTGGCACACAGTCTGTTCACTAGCCTGCAGCTGCCTCTCCAGCCAGTAGAGGTCACCAGATGAGGAAAGTGATGAGACTGTTTCCTCTTTTAAGCAAAGAATTAATATGTAAATAGTATCTGACACTAATATTCGCTGTGGTGGACAGGATTTGTGGATAAATTGTTCCAAAAAATTGTACAAAGTTATCTTTCCAAACCACTTGAACACCCAGCTAACTGATAGCTGTTTATACTTGCTTTGGCAGATTGTTGGGAGAGGGTAACAATTGGAGAGACGTTAATGACACAGACGAGCAAGTTCGAATTTGTAATGCATACTTGTAAAAAAGTTATAAATAAACATAGCCTGAGGTGTTAAATAAATCTCATGGAATCTCATTCTCTGACAGTGCTGATTTATTATGGCCATTTAGCGATGTTTTCCTTAAAAAAGCCCGTATACGGCAAGCTTATGTCTGTATTCTGACATTTTGGCGAACCAGGATCAGTTGGCATTGAGTTGTTGCCATGATGAAATTTCAGTCTCCATTGGTTTAAGTTAGAAACAGGAAAGTCAATGGGTGCTGTTTAACTCTTCGCCTCACCCGCCAATGCATAGAGCTCAGTCCTGTGCATGTGCGATGCCGCTACAGGCCGCTGTCAGGTACACGTGTGTGTGTGTGTGTGTGTGTGTGTGTGTGGGGTTTGTCCATGACGTACTGCCCATGTGAGAACCATAGGGGAGGCTGCACATCCAGAGATCGCTGTTTAACTGCCCGCGTAAATCTCATTGAGGTCAGCGGCAACAGCTCAGACCGACCACCCTCCCCCCGCATCCCCCCACACCTCATGGCAAGAGAGGTCCACACAAGGGCCCCGAGGGGCCCCCACAGACACAAACACATGCAGGGCCATTTGACACACGGCACTGTCAGTATTCCCATCGGAGGGACCCTCTGCCGAAGAAAAAGCACATTAAATGAACTCGCCATTAAATCTTACCACTAATCCTGTAACCCAAAGCCCTGGGCATACAGCTTAGCTAAAACATTGGACAGCTGCAGATACGTTGTCCACATATATCTTGAACAGAACATTTGTAGTCACTTTTAGTGGGTTCTTTTATTGGTATTTTGAAGCATTTTCATAACACACAGCTATTCGCGGACAAAGTGTTCCAAGCTACGGCGGCATACTTTATGATTTATGAATATTTCTGACTTATGGCTTCTTCTTAATCAGCACCATTACTGTCATATTTTTCAAAACTGAATTAATCACAGATACTGCTAACTGAGATTAGCCAAATGGAGATACTCAGGACATTGTATGAAGTATGATTCATAAACGCTTCATTTTCGACTTCTGAAGTCACCGTAGCATTTCTGAAGCCTTTCTCCTGACATTCACCAAAAGGTACCTACATTGTCAAAAGCTGACATTTTGTACATTCATTCTTAAACCGTTCACAGCGGTCCAGAGCTAATTCAAAACACCAAATGAAAAACAGACGTGCCATTTGTCTCTTAAAATGAAATATCGCAGGCCCTGGCACTGGGGAAAGACGCTGTCCGGAGAGAGAACAGGTATCTTAGGAAGCATGCGTTCTCTGAAGATGGTGAGAGTGATTTAAGGGACCCCACGGTGGGGGGCGAGGGCCGTGCGGTTTGATTTTTAAATGGAGGATCCTGCTGATTTTTTGCATTCAGGCACACACAAACCAGGGACACAGCGCTGGGGCCGCATCTGGTCGAACAGCATGCGATGCTGTTCTTGGCCGAGATCGAGAAAAGGTGATAGTGTGTGTATCTGTGTGTGTGTGAGAGAGAGAGAGAGACAGAGAGAGAATATGTTAGCATATTTGTTTTTATGTGGATATACTCATGTATGTGTGTATTTTTTAAAATTATGTTTATTTGTCGCAAATAAATCTGGTGTATCTATGTACGATTGCCACGTTTCATGATACAACTACTTTTCATCTTCAGTTCTTTATCGAGTAAACAATGGTAAAACCATGTTACATCTAGCGCAATATCACAACACAAAAGTATAGCAGTTGAAAACAGATTGCAACACTTATAGTACCAACAGCATATATCATAATAGTGCACAAAACATCAACATATAGCATCAACTGTAATGTTTTTGGCTTTGTTTTAATGGTGCAGTAACCACAAGGAACAGTTAAGATAGAGCATGGTATAAAATGACATTCACAGATATAGAACAAATCTGGGTTTTCAACTAAGTGATGCACTGATGTTTGAATATAATAAAGTCTTTTGATCACAGTGTCAAAACAGAGCTCAAACGAGCAGTGGCATAGCAACAGGCCAGAACAGATGACACATAAGCAGATGTAGCATTAAAAGGATACTTCACTGATTTTTTTTTTTAAATCTTAATTTCATTGGCTTAATCACACAAGGCATGGTTTCAGCTTTTCAATCCAGTCTGTACTTCCAAAGTTAACTGTTTTTGGAAACTACATTGGACTATCAGGATGTTTGAGGGTCCATCTCTGAGTTTAATCAATCACAAAAGGCGATCATTTTCAATAAGGGGCGTTACCTGTTATCGACATGGTAAACACTATCCACAGACTTCCTGTAAGATACTGTCTGGGATATACTGCAATGGCTGCTGGAAGTGCGGTTTGGAAACCAGGAGCTAAATGAAGAACATTTTAGTCAGGATTTGCTAGCTGGTGAAATTAATTTGTATTAGAATGCAATGAGGGGCCAGTAGACAGCTCATGATGTAAGAGGCTTTGCTTGGGAAGCAGGTGTGAGCCATATGATTGGGTGTTTGAGTCCCAGCCACTCCATTACAGGCTATGGTCCACATCACTGAGACAATTGGTCCAGCCTTGCTGGGGAATAATAATGGCTAAGCCAGCTAAATTCACATAAGGAAAATTGTATTTCAAGTGAAAAGTAAGGGTTTGTCAAAAGCTGCTCTCTGCAATTCGAGCTCTTTCTTCGTTGAGCTTTGAAACTTGCCTCCTACAATTCTACAGTTATTTTGGTCTATTCTAGCCTGCTTCATTCAACAAGTACTCACCACTGGGAAGATTATAAACCTGTGATAACCTATAATCCCTCACTTAAAACAGAAATGTATAGTTAATAGATCAATAATCCTATTTCATTTATGGAGAGAAAACCCAGGTAAGTGAATGTTGTATGTTTGTGTGCACTGTATGTATGTACCATATATATGTGAGTGTGTGTGTCTGAGACCTATGTGTGTATGTGCATGCAAAGATGCTCCTCTGCATTGGTTACAGGGATGTGTATCTATGGTGTGTGCATGCATGTGTATTTGCAAGAATGTGTTCCGTATGTTCTGTATGTGTTGTAGTTGTTGCTGGAGAGGGGATTTTAAATGACAGTAAATGGTGAACTTGTTTTGTGGAAATATAATTCAATGCATGTTGCAATAATAAGGAATATTAAAGTATATGACAAGCATAAACAATCTTTCCTCACTCCTTATGATGCAGAGTTTAAACTGAAGACAATGGAGAATGAGACGATTTCAATCGACCGAAAGTAGATTGGAATTTCGATGTCTGTAAACGCAAATACTTTTTAAATAATAGGCAACACATGGTTAAGTATAATGGAACATCCAATTGGAAAACACAAGTGTGTCAACATCACCATCATTGGCCGTCCCTGTTTTTTTTTTTTTTTTTTTTTTTTTTTTAAATCATTTAGTTTATTTAAAGAGTTGCCATATTCTTTTTTTTTGTCAAGTTCACAGAGACAGAACATAAATTGCTTGTTCCACCACAGCAAAAAAATGCAGACAGTGACAGAGAATGCCAGTTCAATTAAGGTTTCTTTGCTGTCCATATTTCAGTTTGCTTCTTCTTTGTCTTAATGAATCCCAGTACCTAAAGCTAGCCTGCCCTCCTCTTTGTGTGGAATGCCAAACCCATTACAAGGCTTGGTGCAAGCTGCTAGTGTAGTTCTAAACCATGGGAGTTTCACCCTTCCCGAGTGCTACAAAACAAAAATCTTCCCCATGACCCTCCGAGTCCCTAGAGATGTGACTGGTGCTCTCGGTTACATCCGAAAAAAACAACAGGGCCGCAGACGTAATGCAGAATGCATGTAGCTCCACGAGATTCCGCTGATTGTGTTTGACTCGTAGGGCGGCGACCTGGTATTTTTTGGGGGGATTCTACTAAAACACATTTAAATCAATAAATCTGTCTAATGTCTTTATCATACAGGGGGAATTAAACATGTTTAACTGGAGTGTCAAAAGCTACATGCCCAAAGAACTTCGATCTGGAAACCAAAGTATGCTGTTTTCGTTTATTTAGCATTATTAGTGTTCTCTTACAGTGCATGTGTCAGAGAATGTTTATAATAAAAGAGTTTGATTGAATACAAATCTGTGACACCAATAAGGGCTTAGGTCAGATGTTCAGTCAGACTTAGAACAAATGATGGCCTGTCATTCCAATGGTTTGACACATATATATATATTGATCCTATCCCCCCAAAATATTGCAAAATTCAATTTCTATGACAGTTATGATACATCTTGTGATTTCGATTAGCAGAGTTGGTCTGTTTACTGGTATGGATTTCAGACCCTTTTGGTCAAGCAAACAATTCGCCCCTGCGACCAAACTACATTCGTTTTATGAGCCAGTTGACCAGGTTACCTTATACTCAGTCAGATGCATGACTCTGCCAATGTTGCTATGATAAGGGACGGGCTGGTCACGAGTGGTCTAGCTCATTAATTATAAGGACACGCCCTTTTCTGTTGTTCTCAAAGAAAGTTCACCTGGCCAGCTAGCGACAGAAGTTTCTGAAATACACTGCAACGTATTCATTGACCACTGACTAAGAGGTTTGTAAGATTTACTCCACTTGCTCATACGAAACCATCCTTTTTAATCCATTACAATATTTGTATAGCCTTAAGACAATATTCAAGTTAGCATGACTCCCTATTAACATATACACAAAATTTGCATACAAACACACAATGTGCCCGCCAAACTTTGATATATCTAGCAGGTCTTGTTAGTTTGTATCAATTTAGAGGTAAATTTATCAACATTTTTGTGAAAATGTTGATAAATTTATCTTAGCTTGTAAATTCTGTTAAGACTCTGAGTAATTCAGCACCATCCTTCTGTTCCGATGTGACGATTCAGCTCTTGAGACTCTCTATTGGAGTGAATCCATGGTTAGATACATACTGAGATCATGCATGGGAGAAAAATGCACACTATGAGATTTGTTCGTGTCCTATTTGCAGGGTTCCATTTAAACTGCATGTGGCCGCAGATCAGTGAAAGAATTCCCGCTCTCTTTCACGTCTGTCAGCTTTTTTGCGAGCTGCATACGCTGATACACATGTACACGTATGCAGACAGGCAGAGAACCATAACGGAGCCGAAGCCCATGGTAATAAATGTCAATTACCCTCGACATGCCGGACACAGTTGGAGTTAAAGCGTGCTAAATTTCCCCTACAATTATCTGCACATTTCTCTAATGCTTAGGAAATATTGAAGTTTCTTACCATTGCTTTTGGTGAAAACTTTACTCTGAGTTTACTAAAACTGATAATGACAGTTATGGCAGTTGGCTCTTTCAGAAAGTCCACTTGAAGTTCAGATCTATCTTTTAGATCTCATAGTATTGTACAGTTACTACCGTTCTACATTTCATTTAGGTGTCTCCCAGACACTCTTATTCAGAGCAATTTACACAGTCTGTATGTTAGACCTTTACTGAAACAAGTCATGTGAAGTATCTTGCATATCGCTGCAATGATAGGGCTTAGCTGAGCATTAAACCTGCAATCTCTGAATTAGAAGACCAGCCCCTTAACCATTATACCAACTATGCCACCAAACTGTGCCTTAATTGATAAATTAGGTCAGGTGGTCTAGCCATCAACAAAAACTACCTCCGGTTTGAGGGCTTCCTGTGGAGAAAAAAGACTCTTGGCTGATAGTTTGAGACTCATCCAATTATCATTTTTGGGTTGGGACATCCTGTTAGATATACAAAAAATGACTGTAGTTTGACGGGTAAAGAGCCAAAACGCTGACAGTATAATGTTAAATCAAATGCCGATTCAGTTCTGGCATCTGTAAAAACTGTCCAATTATAAGCTACTTCCATTTGATTTTGTTGATGTTGTTTTGTGGATTATCTGGACAGTGAATGCCCACAGAGGGAGAAGAGAACCCTGGGAATGGAGCAGCTAACACTGGCCAGTAGCCATCACTCCGCAAGCACCTCCAGCTTGCTGGATTTTTTTTTTCCCCATGTTGGTTCAAGTTTGATGTGCAAATCCACGAGATCACATTCCCTCTTCTTCCTCTTGCTTTCTATGTGACTTATGTTTCAAACGGCAAAGAAAATCTGAAAAATGAGCGATATTTGTAACGGGTCAAACTTGCACGTCTCACCGCGGAGGGGATCCCCCACAGGGCCGAGCCACCGGAGTTACGACGGCGTGATGTAGCGCTAGGCGGAACTCGCACCTCTGCGAGTCGCATAGATAAGCGTTATATGAAACATTCATGTCATACCTTTTTCGAATGCATGTAGAAGAAACAGAAATTCTGAACTTCTGCCAATGCCCTCTGTTAAATCACTGAGTCACCGTACCATCTGGAAACTTAAGTCCTGTATCCTGATTGGCAAGATAAACCAGGAAGTAAATGATGGTTTAGAATTTAAGTCTTGGCGCGTGGACAACAGAGCCTTAGCTACTTTTCCTTCCTTACGTTATCACAGAGGATCGTTGGGTAATGGAAGACATCCTCTGCTATCATACCCCACTGCTAACTTTGTCAAAATGGATGGTTCTGGTCTTTAGATTTTTATTGGTCAATTATACTCCCTTACAGTGCCAAAACTAAATGATTTAGCATTGCTAAATACAGTGTATTATTTTAATATAAGTGTGCTATCCAATACCACAGAGATCATTAAGAGCAAAATACTATGAACATAAAAGCCGTCGTTAAAGTTTACACTGTCAAAACCTCATGTATCTTCTTGGTCCTGGTTATCAAAGTGTGGTATCTTGTCTTTAGAGAAAACTCCCTTCGAAGTATGAACTCTTTGCCTCACAACCCTAAGCCTTCCTCCCCCATAGTCACCATGCCAATGCCACCCTTCCTCTTCCTTAGTCACCGTGTCAACACCACCCTTCCTCTTCCTTTGTCACCATACCAACATTAGCCTTCCTCCTCCTTCACTGCCATGCCAACACCACCCTTCAAGCTCCATAGTCACCATGCCAACAACAACCTTCCTAGTGAGTAGGTTTTCATCGACAAAAAAGCTTCCTTTCCCATCCTTACTTACCTTGGGCCTCTACGCTGGAGCCAAATTACTTTGTGCCTTGGTGTGCACGCTCAAGGGAATGTAAGATTTAATGTTAATTTCATTCATGCACCTCTTTTGGAGCACTCTGTCGGAATCCATCACATTCAAAGGGTTTTGTTGGACGACCCCTGTGCTCAGATTAAACATACAACACTGCAATTCTTAGGAAAAGCAAAAAACTGTTTATTTTTTCCATTTATCAACAGATCATTACGGCTTAGTCACATGGGGGTTTTAAAGAAACTTTATTAGTTGTTGAGTTTGAGAGCTCTATGCACAACTAATGTCTATAAAACACCCAAAATTGAAATGACATGCAATGTTTTTGCATTGCACTAACAATACGTTTACCACAAGGCAAGCATTTATTAGGGAAAACTGCTCTTAAAACTACTAAATAGCGTAGCAGCTATTATTAAGAGGGGTCGCTATCTAAACCACAAAAAAACATGGAGGCTTAAAATAATCCAATTTTAAGACTTCCAACACTTTGACTGCTTTGTTGGCTGGTCTCGATTCTCAGAGAGACATCTAATCTAATTCATCAAATAGGTCATACCCATGCAATAAGCCAGCCAAAGAATTCAGACGGAAAGTAACCCTTCGCATAATCTGTCACAACAGCAGTGCCCAGACCCTCTGAAATAAAGACTATCCCAATTCCTGAGCCAAAAAAAGTTTTTGGACAAAGATCTTCGTAATACCTCACGTCTCTTTGTGTCATAATCACATGGCAGACTAATGGTTCACATGTAGAGGGAGGAAGGTTTCTCTCGCCTAATGTCTACTATCTCAGAACTGCAGCTCTGATGGGACGACCACACATGCGGGGGTTAGATAGAGCTCGTACGTCAGACCTTGTTTTGAGACCCTCCGACAAACAGGATGTCGATCGTCTCTGAGCACAGAGGATCAGATCGAGGTTATATGATTTTGCTTTTGGGATTTTTCCTTATGCAACGGAATGTGAATGTTTTTCATGAATTATACCCTGGAGAAGGACAGCCAATTTGCATTGGTGCTTAAGTGTTCCTGGATATATACTTGCTGATCTGGAAATGCGGTTAGCCAAGGTCTGGCTCTGTTGCTCGCATTAATCAGGTGGATGCACTTTATGTTCTCCTACTTTGTACGTCACTCTGGGTAAGAGCATCTGCTAAATGATTGGCCGTGGGGTCACTTGGCCCAATAGAAGTGTTGACAACGCCACAGAATTTCCTCAGTGGCTGTCACATAAAGAACCACGGTTTTTCCATTTTTCAATTCGCCCAGTTAACTTAGTCTTAGTCTTAACTCCACCCCACCACATTTAATGTCTTGCATATCTAACCCCATCACAAACAAGTGCAAGTCATGGATCGAGTCCAGTTCTCAGTATAACCTTATCCAGCAAATGCAGGAAGTGACATCATGGAAATCGACACATAAGCATGTGAACCAGAGCTGAAAGTTTTGAGGCCGTCGGAACACACATTAAATGTCCACTTTTTCCTCATCCTCCACGGTGATCACAGGTACATGCTTCCACAACCATACACTTTCATTTCCATTACTGCAGTGAAATTTTTCAGTGTTGCATCTTCTAGCAAGCCATCTGCTACCGAGGCCCCTGTTGTAAAAATCGGGCTCATTTTTGACCTTCCTGAAATTTGGAATGAGATCCTTCCATTCCCCTCCTCCGGTCTCGCCTCAGTATCCAATACCAAGGGATTGTGTGGGAGGGGCCTGGTGTGTCAATCACAGAGACATTGACGCCTGTTTTTAGAGTCCTGCTCTCAAGACAGCAGTGAATAACATGAATGATGCTTCAGTCTTACTGTGGTACACCTTGGGCCAGTCAACCAATCAGCATCAACCAGTATTTAAAACTCTACAGATAATTTATACCCAATAAAATAACCTTCACTGTAATCCTAAGATAATATAAATGATCAGTGGAAGCTGGTTAAGGTTCAGACAGAAAGCACTGGACGTTTTAGCATAGTTGACAATGGTTTTATGTGGTTGATCATTCTAGAACAGCTTCATTTTGATGACGATTCTTAATGATATCACAGAAATACTAGATGGAAGTAATTCCTCTACTTTTTTAGTCTTGCATTCATGCTCCATCAGTCACATCCTATAGCTTATTGACCATCAATTTGGGTAAATCAGTTCGATAAAGTTTGCAGATACATGAACTTAATACAGGGAACATGTCTTCACTTGTGTTGTCTTGTGTCTTTTATCGCATCATGGATCTTTATACCTCTTTTGAATGTTCGCTTGCTCAGGTACCTGTTTGCGTCTCCCTGAATTGAACACCGATTGAGAATTGTTGACTTTTGCTGCCTACAAGGACGCATTTGTCCACAAAAATGCGTGTTCATTCAGCGAAATGCACCCACTGCACCGGACAAAAACATTCGCGGTTAAGATCTCTCCCCCCTCCTTCTCCCTTCATTTTTTTTGAGTTTCACATTTCTTAAGCAAGCAGTTTAATCTGGAATCCAGTGTCATGTTCTCACAGAACGCACACGCAAGAGTTGAGGGGGGATGGTTGTACTGAAATATCACTATTCCAATGAGTAAATTTAAGAAGAAAAAAACCAGCGACCCCAAGACTAACCCCGCTCTCCAGCTGGTGTGGAACTGTCAAAATTTTCCTCGCGCTCTGCTTTTGATTATAGCGTATCCGTGAGCTTCATTAAAATGTCATAATTTGCATTATGTCTCCAGGGCTGGCAAAGTTCTTCTTCGGCATATGTGAGAGAGAAAAAAAATCACAAACAGTTTGACTAGTTAAGTCTGAGCACGTTGTCTTGTGAGAATCTAACTTTTACCATAAAATACTTTGGCCTCGCTACCCCCCACCCCACCTGTGAAACGGTTCTAAAACATCCTAAACATTGGGGAATACTGCTTCGCCGTCAAGTTTCCAGGAACACGTGCCAGCTTTCGAAAAATAAACAAAAACCAAAGGCTCATTTTTTAAAGGGAAGAACTTTTAACTATTCTGATAGCAAGCTGTATGCAACTCAATCCATCCCGGCTTCGCAAATGCAGAGAGAAAGAGAGAGAGAGAGAGAGAGAGAGAGTAAAAATATGGGATGAAGCTCATTGTTTATATTTAATTTGGCACACTGAGACTTGTGGGGGGCATGAGAAACTATGCAAATCCTGACACCATAAACATCTTTCCGTTCCCTGAATGCACCAGTCATTAAAGAGTTCTCAAAGTTCTTTGCGGTCTCTGACAACAAACAGCGCTGTAACTTGCACTGTAAAAAAAGTGCACACATTATTTTAGCCTCTAAGCAGAAGAGATATCTGGTTTTAATACAATGACATTTAGACCAAAAACTGCATACAGACCTTACTAATTAAAGCTTATTGGGAAAGAAAGAGAGAGAGACTTGGCATTTTCTTTCAGGTAGGACTTAATAAAATGCTGAGTCTTGAAGAAATGAGTCTGATTTTAAAAAAATAGAGAAAGAGAGAGAGAAAGAGAGAGAGAGAGTGACAACATTGTTTGGTCTTACCTCGTCAAAACAGAGTCACTCTCCTATCCCAGAGTCCCTATGCTTCTGGCTGCCAATGTGTGTCTCAGAGCTCATCTCCAGCACTCTTCGGGACTGTGTTTGTGTGTGTGCACGCGCGTGGTGTGTGTGTGTGTGTGACAGCAAGGCTGGGCGGCCGTCTGTTCGCTCCTGATAGCGGAGAGTCTCAGCTGGGCTGCTCCAGGAGGTAGAAATGACACATGATTCCAAGAAGCAGAGGAAAAAAAGAGAAACGAGGCCAGACGCTTCAAATGCTGGTTGTGTTCGGCATGCTGCAAACTTTGAATCCCCTCTCTCTCCCTCACTCTCTCTCTCTTCTCTCTCTGTCACTCTATTTCTCCTCTCTCTCTCTCTTTTTCCCTCTCTCCCTCTCCCTGTCTCTTTCTCATCTCTCTACCTCCCTCTCTCTCCCTCCCCCTCCAGTATTTCCCCTGCACTTCCTTTATTTTCCAAACGCGCCGCATAACATCTTCATCCTCACGCTCGCTCGCCACTTCCCTCCTCTCCGAGAGCCCTTTTCTCTTTTTCTGTCCGTCTGATACACATTCAAGTCAGAGCAGCAAAGCAAAGACACCTCCCCTATCTTACAGACACACCAAGTGAAATTAAGAGTTCACCGGCCGCCCTGGAGCTCTCACTCTTCACAGTCCTTCTGTTTTCATCTCTCTCTAGTGCAGAAATAGCACTTTTTTTCAAACAAAAGGTGACCTAACACCAGAAATGAACACTATCCATAAAAGAAAAAGAGTAAAACTGCTGTTTTTTTCATGTAGTCTTGGCGTCACAGTTCAGTTCAATTCAACTGAACAGAGCTTAAGTTTACTGGCATGACAAATAGCATTGTGTTGCCAAAGCTGAGTAAGCAAGTATGCAAGTGGAAGTATACAAACTTCACAAGTGTACTGTCACATCGCTGTGCATTTTGTTATATCTCAGCCCCTCTCCTGATGGAGAGTCTGTCTCTCTTTCCCAAAGGATTCCCAGACTCAAGTGCACAAAGTTATACAGAGACAAATTAATAAATATACAGACAGATATCAAATGCATTACATTAATATGCATGTCTCGTAGTCTGTGATTCATAAACACCACCGTCATCCAATTCTTCCAGATGATCTGAAAGGTAGAGGAAGACTTAAAAAACATCAGCTGCTTTTCATGGAGTAGATAACGCTTCATCAACGTTTCGAGAACGTCGCAGCAACATTTTTTAGGGTGACAGTATTTGAGCGGCCACACAAAGCCACACACCACTCACCACACACCACACACAGCCAAGAGTTCCCTTGAAGCTTTAAGCACCAATAATAATTTTTTACTGCAGTTTTCTTTTTTTTCTCGGGGTGAAAATAGTGGTGATTTAAAACTGCCGATGAAACTATATTTTTAACGTTTGTTTAAACATATTTCATGGTTATTTCTGTTGCTAGTCATGTATTTTTCTGTTCAGAGTTCTTTTTTGCCAAGTTTCTTTTTTCAAGCATAACAGTAGGGAGAGTCAAAGTCCTCTGACATGTACAGGCACTGGAAACGGGTCTTTCATAGCTGGAAATTTTGTACATTTGAAAGAGATATATATAAAAGTATATATGTAATATGTAAGTACTGGCTTCCTCATTTCTTTCTTAATTATAATAATTAATCTTAACTTTTCTAACAAATCTTTTCTCGACAGCCAATGTTGTTCTGTTATCTTAATATGTCAGTACCAGTCCCTTGTATTGTTTCAAATCAAACAAATTTGAGGAGCAAACACAAGTTTAACAAACAATACAATAACTTACTGACAGTACTTTTCGTTCAAACCCACAGCTGGCAAGAGGATATTTGTTATGATCAGCTACGATACAAATTACATATCAATTATTGAACGTTCTTTGTTCTTTATTTCTTAGCTACATTTGTCTGGAGCAGTGACACACATTCTGTCTAAATGTAAACTTATACTTATACTATTTTAGATGTTTGTGACATAAAAATGAAAGATACATTGTAGCTTTCTGGGGTTTCTTGTGCTGTTGATGAATAAATACAATACATAATAAACATATTATGTTGAATTATTACAAAACAGCTATGAGTGTTTTTCAGCATTATGCTTTATAAGACAACCCTGGCTTCGTACATTTTATTCTCACAGTTGGTTACATTCAGTTTCAGTTGTGTCAAGCTATTTTGCCCTCTACCTGACAAGACAATAGTTCAACTCATGAAACTGATGGGTACAAACACCAGTTTGAATGTATATCTTAGATCATTGATTTCCTTGTTAGTTTGTTAGCTTTCTGAAAATGTTTTCTTTAGCGATAATGATAAGACATGCTGTGTTGTCTAATTTTAATGCATTTATATTTGTGAAAATGTCTGACATTTGTTTCTTCGCCTTCAAGTTTACAGTTAAAAAGGTGCGACTTGAATGCTATATCAACATTTATGACTGCTGAGAGGATTATTGTTTTTGTAACTCTGAGTTTGTTGTCCCCGAGGTCATATTGTATATTGTTATAGGATATGAAATTTCAAGAATTCTATAAATCTCTCACAACTCGTAAAGAGTTGAAAGATAAAAGAATAATAAATTACTTTGAAATACCTTAAATTTCTGTATGGACAAAACAGAGGATTCATCAAAAAAAATTTGGTTGGTATGTCAAGAGACTATAGAGGAAATTATTTATATAGGGGTTTTTTAGGTGTTGAGAGTCCATTTTTTCATTGGAGTTTGGCCTGGATACAGGGGTTGCCCCTAATCTTTGAAAAGGAACAATGGTATCTTTAATTAGATTTGTGAGTCAGTGGCACTGAGGAATTAACATTGCATCCAATGGAAAGCACCTTCCACAGCATGCTGCCCCATCACAGTGCATTACAGCTGTGTGTGTTCTAGAGGGAAGAGTGCCCCCTGCAGGCCAACCAGCAGTCCTTAATCTCTCCCAGACCATCCCCCATCCACATACTTACCAAGCCAATGCCTGCTTAGCTTCAGCAGTATGTCATTATTATTAGAATGGCTCAGGGTAGTATGACTTTGTGGCTTGCAGTTCTTGCTTATAATGATTTGCCTGTTTAATGATATTTTCCATACAGCAGTGAGAAAGAGATGCCAAATTTGGGTCTTTTACGATAAATGTGGGATATTTTATTAGCCCAGTATGAGGTTTAGAGTAAAAACATTTTTGAAGGTAAAGAGTCAGGATAATTTTGGGCCCTCAATGTAATTTAGGGTACAAAACATTCCAACATTCTCCTATTGCAAAAAGGGGGTTTTGTACCAATTTACAACCTGGTAGCAGTTGCTCTTAGTGTTTGGCTGCTTTATTGGTGGCATAACTGTGTGATTAGCATGTGTTGGCTAGTTAGCATCTGTTAGCAGGAGCTGCTGTCTTCTCTAAAGAAATGACCCAAAAGAGGATTTGTGTACAATGTATAGCAATATGTAATCCCTGCTGAGTTGGTCATCATAAACATCAGTTTTGATTGGAAAAGATGGAGGTTAGTCGTGCAGAGAATTCAAAGCATATCATTTGATTTGGCTTCCACTGCAATGTATGTGAGAATTTTCCAGGCGAACAAAAAGTATCCAGGTCTATATGAGCTACATGGAAGGGTTAGCTGAACTCACAAGCGAAAACAAGCCTCAGCAAACTCAGGTGCAAGAACTGCTATCTACAAATGGTATAATTTCACAAATGTACAATAAAACCAACAAAACGCCCCAATACTTATGAAACCAGAGTATATTTCAGCTCCATTGTGAAATATTTTGTGCTTGCACAATGATAGTGGGTTTTGGTGATTTTGTTTTTCTGAAATTTTGCTACGGCAAATTTCTGAAGGGACTGACACAAGGAGGTTGGCGTATGAAGGCAGGGCATGATTTTGCAAAGAATTTTGTATTGGTTGCTTAGCAATGTGGTTCTTCTCAAGTTGTGTCTTTAATCCCATTGTGTTTACAAAATGGAGGGATTATGTAAAAAAAAATGCAGCAGTCAGAATCACAGGAGTCTCTTTAGTGTATATAGAGAATAAAGATGACATTGTCCACCATGCATGAGATCCTAACTGAAATTAAGGAGGAAAATCTCCCATTGACCAATTTTGATGATAAGTCAATGTTTGCCAATGGCCTGCAAATAAATAGCAGATAAACGTACCAGTTACAGTATACACTATAGATAGGATTTGTTGTACATGCTTTTTTTTTTAGTTAATTCAATTGCCATCGAAAGTGGTTTTGGATCTACTGAAACTTGATCTTTTATTTCATAATGACAGGGGAGTTTGTTATAATCATGTAGAGTGAAGTTAAATGGGGAGTTTTCAGAAATAGCTCTGAACAAGTCATTATATATGTTGTCCCATTTGTATCAAATATTTTTAAACTTATTTTTTAAGGTTGTGGAGAGTTCTGGAAGTGTTGTATCTGAATGATTTTGCTGGGTCATAAACAAGTCCTCAATATGTTGACCCACCACGAAATGCATGTTATGGTTATCTACAACATAGCTGTTAAGTTTGGGTTTGAGGAATGGTGAAAGAAACATTGGAAACAGGAAGAATGGCTAAAAGAAACATTGTAAGTATGTGTTGCTATAACCTCAAACAGATCTCAACCTTGCACATCTATGCTGCGGTGTTGTAAAACATTACAACAAGGTTTTGTGAATGCTTGGTGTTGTCTGTTGACTTGCGTTTCTATGGCATTTGTACCAGGACAAAATCAGTTCCTGAATGCACTATTGCATCCAATAATTTTAAAGTGTCCTTGGTGACCACAAATGAGACATATTTCCACGAATCACACAATTTTGTTTTTAGTGTGCACTAAATTTACAGAAAATAAATGTGTTGAGTTTGTTATCACACAGTAATCTCTAGTTGCTGACAGATCTAGAAGAGCAAGTGCTGATTCAGCAACTCCAAAGAAGAATGCATGTACCACATTGAGGAAAAATACACAGCTAAAAATATACCATAATCAATTCAGATTTATATTGTATCATCTGCAATATGCTGTCGAAAATTAAATAAATCTAATCCCATGTTAAAGGACGGTGTATGCAGCTTCTATATAATATGTAATATAAATTCTTAGAATTGAACTATTATACTATTAGGTAAAATATAATTTTAACAAATCCTCACAGGGCAATGTACACATTTTTATTTATATATAAGTATATTTTTGTATATTTACATCAATTTGAGACAGTACTTCAAGATAACAAAATGAGTAACAAATACAAATAAAATATGTATTAAGTATATACATTATGTTGTGGATTTAAAAAAGATTGCTTTTTATTGTTAGAGCAGTCTTTTCCCAATTTCTAAAGGTCTTTCAGAAAAGATTTCATAGAATGCTGTAACACTGCCCTCTGCTGGCAGAAGTTTGTAAATAATAATACATTGTGTTCTGTAATTCAATGTTTTTTTATTGAGTATGCTGCAAAACTGGACTACAGCTTCAAGCATTTTCAGTTAATATATTATATTCTTTTATCACACAATTTGACAACAAAGTGAAATCTGTAAATGTTTTACGTTTGCTTAAAAATAGCAAGAAGCATAAAATGCTTAAAGGGACATTTGTAAACTTTAGTAAATTTAGTAAATTTGACTATGGTTTCCTCACCTTGGGTGTGACTCGATGAATGAGGTATAAAAAGTTCTGATTGCGCTGTACTCTGAACAAACTTAATCTTGTGTCAGTTCATTTATGCCTCATCCTAACTTCCAATTCACTTCCATTAATTTTATGAAACAACCTGGAAAATGTAGGATATGCCCTTAAACATACTGAAGAATAAATTCTGGTTAAATTGTGCACACCTTAATGGGGAATTTCACTTTGGTGTGACTTTTAGGTCTTCCATAATTTCTTCATCTCTTATATGTCCTCATGAATGAGATAGAGTCAGTTTGAGTTCACCTTGAGCTCTGAATGAACTGAATCTGAGATTGATCAAAGGAGTTGATTCATTTAGGCCTCACCCAAACTTCCAACTCACCGCCATTCATTTTATGGAAGATGTACCTCTAGCACATACACAAACAGATTGACGGTAATAGGAAACATTTACGGCTCAGTTCACTCAAATTTTGAATTTTGAAAAAGAATAGGTTCATTGCTTTTCAGAATTCAAAATTTGCGTGAATTGAGCCATAAATGTTTCTTACTTAGTATACTGTAGCATTTATCCGAGCAAAATATGTTTCCGAAAGTTGTAACCTTATGTACATATGTGCGCATGATTGCACCATCGCATTAATGCTAAACAGGAATCAAAATGGATATGATGCAGAGGGTGCAGTGAAAGACCAAATACAGGAGCAAAAAAACATGTCTCACATCCTTTTCTATTCCATGGCGATGGAGGGAGGGGAGGGGGGGCGGCACTGCGGGGGCCTGTAAGGAATTTCCGCATCAGTGAACTTGTACTGAATATTTAAGTAGTTCAGGCATCAATATCCAGCGTTCTTCCCTGCATTCGTTCAACCGCAGAGGCAGAATGTCAACAAAGGGGATGGCCTCTGCGAGAACAGAAGCGAGGAAAACATTTTCACGGGCTTGCGACCCGCTCGACTTCTCAAGGACGGGCCGGGGCGTATCGCGTTGTAAAATGTCGTTCGCTGAAAACCCGACGCGCAAGCAGTCGGCGTTTGGGTTGGGTTGGGTTAGGTTGGTTTGGTGCGCAATTTCTCTGGCGGTAGATGAGGATGAGAGAAGCTGGGGGACTAGGAGTCTTCTGCCAAAAGCGCTCGTCTGGGCTGGGGGCCAGCGGAGAAGGGAAGAGCGCGGTTGGAGATAAAGCAGACAGAACGTTACAGGGGTTTCTGATGCAGAACCAAAACAGCTGCCGACGTGCCTTAACCCCTTACTGAACGAAAACGAATTACCATCACAATTTTATCTCCCTTTATTTTGAATGATCACACCTGAGCCAAAAAAATGAACTCGTTAAATGTTTCTGATTGCAGTTCACAAAAGATTTATCACTTTTCATCGCATGATTGCATAGGCGTACTGTGTTTTGATGTTTCAGTATAAGCGAGTATAATAATGAAATATAATTAAGTACATTGTGTTTTCAGATATGCAGTAATTACTTAGGGCCAAATCCAGCACAGAGCAGTGTGCAACTCAAATGCATTTTCCCTGTAAATATTGAAAATACTGAAAATCTGACTTCTCTATCTGTATCCAGATCTGGTCTAGTGAGATCGGTGTGGGAGTTACACCTTCTAGTGGGACAATCTGTGTAATTATACTTTGTGTCTATCACATTTAGCCAGTCATTACTTAACATTAGTGGACTAATTTGGCAACATTGAAGCTGTGATGCAGTAGTACATTGCAAGTTGCCATTTCACCCCTAGACACAGCCAAAACACCTGATCATTTTATATTTAAATATATAGAACTAACATGCCATATGATAAATACCATATTATCAAGGTTTGTGTTGTATACATGTACTAAAAGTATGTTTTCCAGGTTGCTTCATGGATGAATGAATGGGAGTTAGGATGAGGCTAAAATAGACTGGCACAATATTACCTTTGTTCAGAGCATGGAGCGAACAGGAAACGACTCTACCTCGTTCACAAAGTCATGCCAGTAGTAGGTAAACCAAAGAGCTTGAGGTGTTACCAAAAGTGATCAATCTTTCCTGGGCCAGTTCTCGCCCCCAATGCGTACCTCCAGGCATTGCTGGTAATGGTTTGGCTTGGACTCAAACATCCATTTGCAGAGCTCACACCTGCCTCCCTCAAACACATCCCTTTCTTCCATGTATGTACTTACATAGAGACGCACAGAAATCCAGACAAAGAAACATGGCTCCCCTTGAACTCTGTCATAGAACTGTATCGGCAACCTAGAGGATGGACTCTGACATGGCCAGTTTTCATTATTCTGCGATTCTATTCGTCCAACATAATCCAGTACTTAAGCATGACTAGTTCTGCTATTCTCGATGCAAACCGAGCCAGAGCACTTCGCTCAGAGTCGCACAGGTGATATAGCTGGTGAAAAAAGAACTTATTTGTCTGTCAGTATTGAGAATAAATGTTGAATTTGACCATAGTCCATACCCATGTGTTATCACCTGGGTCCTCTGTTTTTGCTACCTTTACCATCACAATCTGTATTATATTTTAAAAGTGACCTTAATCATGTTTTTTTCTGGGTGAAATCAACTAAAGTGTATGTCCTTTTACACTTATGAACTGTATGACTCCAATAAAATATCTGCAGGTTTCTTACATAGTATTGGCAGTAAAGATTGCATAGACTCTAGGAAGGACGACGATTCAGTCAGCCTGCAGCTCATTCTGTCATGTCTGCTCAGTGGCTCTTGCTACATCAAAGCATGAAATGTATTTTTGGCTAATCAAATTTCTCAATTACAAATGATTTGATGTAGTAATTTATATTTTACATGGTCAATATTCGCGTAACTCTGATTGTTTAAAATCTTTTTTACAACCTCTTGATAAGAAGCATACATTCGTTTAACCTTGGAAAATCTGTGAGGGAAAGCTAATTACTTTCAGACAAAAGTAATAATAATAAAAAAATCAATGTAGCTTTATCAATCGGGTGCTAATCAACAATTATGAAGAGTGATTGATGAAGTATGATTTTTTTTGTTTAATTACAGGCATAAATCTAGGCATACATACAGAAAGAAAGCCCGATGTTCACCAGTGACAATGCTCTTGCGTTCTTAGATTGGGGGATACCACGGTAATAGATATAGGCATGTTTCATATCGTCATTGCCTCAATCTGTCCTCTCAGTTTAACATAATAGTCACTGCTTATGTGCATAATAACTAACTGCTAATAGGTCCACTTAAACAATTTACTTGCCACAATTTACTTTTTGATGGTTTGAGAGGGAGAAAAGCACAAGTTTCCTAAGTAATAAAAATCACAGAAAATAAAACCCCCGTAGTAGTTCAGCCAAGAGTGGATGTTGGAAGAGAATCACTGAGATAGTAGCAACAGAAAACCCAGTGATTATTTTATGTTTATTTTTCAGAAGTGCCAAGAAAGCACAAAATATTTACAGTGATTATTTTTTAGAAATGAAAGAAAAGGCTTTCTTAGGCTAGCAAGGCCAGTAGGGCAACAGGCTACAGGCTCTGTTTGACACAGGCATCTGAACCTTCAGCTCATTGGACCAGACTGCTGGTGGGTGTGTCCAAGTCCAGAGACAAAACATTTTGTTTCAGTTTGCTCCAGTTTTCTCATTAAGTGACACATTTCTTCCAAATGGTGGAAAATGCTCTGCGATGGCTTTCAAGAGGAGTTTGTTCCCATTCGGTGCTTAACTAGAAGCAGTGTCATGTGATCTAACACTGCTTGTCTCATTTCATGTGTCAGGAATGCTAAGGATGTAAGGAATGAAATATCTGAATAATTATTTATTTTATTGATGGTTCATGTGTTTGCAATAGCAGGTTCAACACAACTTTGTGTCTATTAAAAAAACATTCTGCGCTGTTTTGTGGGCACTGAATGTGGCCCTGGTGCACGTTTGTGTCGCTCCAGCTCAAGGAACTATTATTCTGGAAAAAAGGGGGGAAAATCCGCCCTGAAAGTGTGCTGTGAAGTGTTAATCAATGGTTACTCAGTGTGGTGTCAACTTCGCCCATGGGGACAGTTTCCATTCATGAGTGGGGATCCCTTTGGGTGGTCCAGAAAAGGGGGAAAAGGAGAACCAAAATGGAGTTTGGAATAACTCAACATACAGATGAAGGTTACGCATTCATCTTCTTGCTTTGATAAGTGCCCTTTGACCCAACAATGATAACACCCTGCAGTGTTTCGTACATATTTGATTAGTCCATCAAAGAGACCTCATTTGTATGGGATTCAGAGGATGAGGTGTTGAGGTTTCTGCTTTAAAATCTCTTTGAAAAAACAAAGTAATAAAAATGAACGCGTTCCATGTCAATGATAATATGTCCTGTTCAACGATCTTGTTTTCATTGCAAAATTGCTAACAAATTGAACCACGCGGTCACACGTGTTGCATCATAATCACTGCAGCTCAGAAACAACATTATCTTATCCACCACTGTCCTTTATTAATATTTTACTGCATATTTCAACATATATATGTATGTTTTCAAACTCAAATGCCTACAGCTCACTGAATTTGTTGGGTAATGGACTCAACAAGATGTCCATTGTGCAACACAAGGATTCTGACCCTTGTCAATGTGAAACCCCAGCAAAGCTGCTGTTTCTAATAAAGGCTGATATGTCTGGTTATCCACTACCCATGCTACATTCAAGACAAGCCTTTTGTCTTGCCCTGATGAAGATATATGAATATATTTGAAATTGCATTTAATGTTTTTGGATGTTATGATATTGATAGATCCCAGCAAAGTTGCACCTTTGGGTTTCATGTGTGACAGAGGAGGTGTTTCTAACAAACTGTCAATCAAGGCTCATGTATATTCATGAATGTGAAGTCCACACCCTTACGATCCCGGCCAACAGCCAGACTGACACTGACAGGAACAGTCATACTTTCTAATTGACAAAAGTCATAATGAGTGATTATTTTGTTACCGAAATACAATGTTTACATGGAAAATATGACTGGACAGGACCTTTGACAATATGTTAGTCAAAGAGACACAGGAGAAACCAAAATAGAAATTCCCACGCACTGTAAATGGGAGCTTGAATGGAAGCGCTAACCTTGGACATGGACCTTATTACTGCCAGACTAAGGTAAGGATTACATTTCAAAAACAAAAGAAAAAAAACATGGCTTCCTGTTTAAAATGCAGGAATAAAATGGCTCAGCATTGAGAGAATATGTGGTGGGATACGCCCATTAAGTATTTACTAAAACCGCTTTCACATCACATGGCTTACCTTCAATCAAAAAACTATACACCATATGTTTACCACCACACCTCAGAGCTGCTGGGTCATCACGTCCAAGACCCAGCTGTGGGTGTGAATTGATCTGGGGTATTTCCGTTGTCTAGACCACAGGAGCATGAATGGTAAAACTATACAAACCATGGACGGCTTTTGAAATCACGGTGGTCAGAAAGCTTTTGTACCGCCTTAGTACCCAAAACTTGCAGACTGTGCACTCTCATGTGTATCATTCATACACAAGTCTTGTTTCTCCATAATGCATGCGATCTCTGAATTTTCTGATGTCGTTATGCTGCTGTAATAAGCCAGACTCCTAGCAATACACCAAACATATACATTACAGTCATTTAGCTGATGCTTTTTTCCAAAGTGACTTACAGTTGATTAGGCTAACCAAGGGCCAATCCCCCCTGGGAGCAATGTGGGGTTAAGGGCCTTGCTCAAGGGCCCAACAGCAAGGGTGTTGTTGCTGTGGCTAGACTGGGGCTTAAGCCACCAACCTCAGGAGTCCCAGTCATGTACCTTAGCCATTAGACTACAGGCAGCCCCCATAAATCTACCAAAGCAGACTTTTGTATTACTGTGTGCGGTGAAGTCAAGCCATCTGTTTTGTCTCATTCCATTATGTTATTCAAAACTTTTATCTGAAGTATGGAATGGGAAAAGGTTCTTGTTCGCATGACAAACAATCTTTCAGGTAAGCTGAAAGAGATACTCAAAAAAAAAAGACTGGTTGGATTTTAAAGGAGAATTCTGGCATTTCTTTTTTTACAATGTTGTCTTAAACATATCATGACACTGTTGACCAGTCCAGATGTTTTTTCCATTCATATTCCAATTATACAATTTGATATTCTACCAGTATTTCCCCTTTAGCTTTAGCCACTGTAACTAAAAAGCATTCGTAAAAGTGTTTGCATAGCCACAAGAAAAATGTCACCTAAGAAAGTCCATCAAAACCCAATGCTATGGGTTATGAAGGGTACATCATGAAAAAAAAACTCAAATTACACAATTGTCTACCTACTTTTAATACTGCCAATTCATCTAAATATTTTGGTCAATTTTCTTGTTATTTAAGTTTCAATATGATCCATGCGATTCTATCATCCAAATATAATGGAATCGTACAGTGAAATATTTGCCACGCTTGAACTACATACCTAAATTACCTCTAACTTCAATTCATTTTGTCTGGCCAAGTAAGATCAGTATGAAAATGAAATAAGAAGTAATACCGACTGGGAAAGTCTCCAATTAATTTACATTTTTTTTCCTGACTCTGACTAATTTTCTCAAATTGCAATCACTCTGTACGCTCCCTCTGCAATTGAAAGCAAGAAGGATATAGCATGATAATGGCCTTTCATGGTTTGTGAAGGTTTTTTAAAACGCCTTTTAGTGTACACTAAGATGTGGCCATTTGCTGTCATTCAATTTGGTAATGGTGACTAATGCTAAAGCAATGTTGTGTATGTCACAAAATAAAGGAAATATATAGAATAAAAGGAATAGGGAATATTGTGGATAAGACAAAAATTCCTTTAAAAATTGCCAGAGCATAATTTACTCTCCTTACACAAGAAGGTAAATGGCAGCTTTGTGTGGTGTGAATGGGATAAACCCTTTCAGTATCGCCATGGCCCTCTGACAATGGTCTCTTACATCAGTGCATTACAATGGAGAGATACAATCACCAGGTCTGAAGGATAGTCAGTGCTACTTGACGTCGAAGGGGTCACCCGCAGTCTGGAAAGGATGTGACATGTTCTGTTCATCCAGGAACTTTACTGATGGCTTAAGTAATATGTGCTACATCATTTTATGCCTACAGTTAAGAGAGCGGGAGTGTCAACTGAAGCCAACTGGAGTGTAGTGCCATTACCTCCCTCCATCCACGCAGAATCAGCAGCCAAGATGACCTGAAGGCAGGGATCATCCTGGAAGAACCAGGAATGTATTTGGATGGATCGTGATTATTGATTATGGTGACCTTACCAAGAGCTAACACTTCCAAGATATGGAACATGGATCTGAGTTGGGTGAACGAATGTGTTTGACACAATAATTATACAGGATGGTGGAGAGCATAAGGGTTACTCTAATGGAATACACAGTGTAACAGGGACCATATTTCATGCAGTTGTCCTGATGTATAGTTACCATAGCAGATTACATGCATTCACGATAGACGGATAAAATGATGAAGTCTTCAGCTTTCCACACATTGTTAAGGGACTGACTATGAGCTTAAGGGTATGATTTCCATGGACTTCCTGACTCAACTGTATACCCGACCCAAAGTATATAATTTCCTGAGCACGTGGGTTCGATATTAGAGAACTGGGCAGTATCTACCGATGTACAAGTCCTGTGCCTTACAAAACCAAACCGAGGAAACAGTTCAGACTGTCACCAAATAGTGTCACTAATGCGCCTGTACGGCTGCTAGTCACAGAGACGTGAGGGACATCGCCGCGCTAACTCATCCCAACCTCTAGTTAGTTCGCCATGGACTTTGCTTAATGCAGGATATTTAACATCCGGGAAACGAAACATGAGCAAAGACGTGGAATGTTGAGCTTTTTTTTTTCTTAAACGTTGTAATGATGGAGTAAAAAGCACCATGATTGGTGGATGCGAGGAACATGAAATATAAAACCACCGGAGACCTAGCGCTGAATCCGGGAATACGATGAATCTGCTTGAACAAATCCTCCCTTAAGCGAAAAATATGCATTTGAATCACGGAAAGTCTGACATTTCGCGGAGTTTAATGATCTGCATGTTACTAACGACAACCAATCATAAAATAGCTCACATCAATGCAAATAACTAAAAGTGCACAATGGTGCTTGCAATAAGTCGCTCTCAGACAAACGTAGAACGGCACTCCTTGTTTGACAGCTAGTAGACCAATGGAAATATTCATCGACCCAGATGCGCTAGCTTTCAGCCAATGAAAAATAAAATAATGCGGGTCCAATTAAGGTTAGGCTGTTGTTGCAGGCTTCCAGTGCTAAACTTCACCAAATAATAGCTGTTTGTATTTTGGCTGCTGCAGTAGCCATTTTAGGTAAGTAGATCTTTTAACTTTTATTTATTATTCTGTGCTTTATTGATGTCCCTTGCAGGGTAAAGCTGCGGCTCTCTAGCTTTGAACTCCGTGCATCCCCCATGAATGAACTCCACGGCTCTTGTGCTTTACAAGGATTAAGAAATTGCACGGAGTTTTTTTTTTTTATTCCGTCTCCCACCCCCTCTAATTTTTTATGCATTTTTCTTAACTGTCATGGCGTTTTTTGTGTCCTTGGGAATATATGCGGTGTGGCGAGAGGTTAGCTAACTGATGCCCGATCCGGTGAGTGTGGCTTTCAGGTAGGTGAGGTCGTATTGTGGGGTAGCGGCGATGTCCCTGTGAAGAGTTTAAGGGGGTGTTAACACGTGTAAGGACTGGAATATGTAACATCATTGCAGTGACATTATAGTTAGCAAGCTGGCTAGCTAGCCAGCGAGCTAGTATAAATAGGACACATCGCTGTCGATGTGGTTTAGTGGAATTTTTGGGAGGTAGCTAGTTAGCTAGCCAGTGGGATACCTTGATATTCGTAAATAGAGCATCGTTAATATCACAACTTCAATTAAGTACGTTTGGTAGCTAGTTAGCCGGAATCAATGCTAGTATCCACCTTTCTCTATAATGGTCTGTTACTATAAAAGGAAATCATGCCTACAGGTAAACGATTTTTCCTGCTTTTGTAGCAAAGCAAGCCACGCACAACCTTCTTGTAGCAACAACATGCGCCTCTAACAAAGGCTTCGGCTAAGCAGGTAACCCACACTACCTATGGTAACTAGCTAGTTTACCTGGGTTAGAGCAGCTGGGTGGCTAGATATCGTAGACGGGCAACTTAGCTTAGTCCTAAGTGCGAATTTATTATTTTAATTAAACAACAACTGTAACAATTCTGACATTAGACTTATCGGGGCAGCCAGCTTTAATTGACCATACACCACATATTCAAGAAAAATGCAATATCTTTACATTTTTCACGTCTTGGAAAGCTGCAAGCGTTACCACTAGTTAGCTAAATGCCATCTTGGAAATTGTCTTTAGCTGAAAAAGTAATGTATTTTGCAGACTGATAACGACTCTGTAGTACTCTACAAGGCAGTTGTGGGTAAGGTTACTGTAGCTAGGTATCCGAGTAACATAAACATTTGTTTCAGGTAGTTGTCACATAAACGAAGCTTTTCAAAAAAGTTCCTGAAAGTGACCTGTGATAAAGGTAGTTTCTGTGAGTCTGTGATACTGACCAAAATGACAAGGAACACCTCGAGTGTCCCGAAGTACTTTATTTTGTCTCAGTGGTCACCCTCAGACTGAACTAAGCTCGTATTGCTGCTGGCAAAGGCCTTAACCATACTCTTCTCGATACATAAAGAATACAGTCTTTGGAGAACATCTCATGAAATTAATGCACTAATTAATAACTGATTAAGCAAATCAATGCACTTAAGAGCAAAATTTCTCATTTCCCCAACACCTTGCTCATTTATTTTGACTTTAAGCATTAGTTTTAGCTTATTTGATGTCTTAAATGTCAGTCCATCCTTTACCAGTCAGACATAATTTTGCAAACTTTCTCTGGTTAGTTACAGTTTTATTATGTTATTTTGCCATAGGGACAGGTGTCCTGTCTAAATTAACTTTGCACCTGGTATTAAATGAGCTTAATCATAACTGTAAATCATCGTCAAATGATCCTGCATGATTTTAATCTCCACATCAGTCATCTAAAATTTGGTGTTTTAGGAGGAAACTGTCCACTCTTCAGTCGTCATTAAAAATAGAGAAGGAAGTAGGCATCAATGTTCTTATCTGAAAAGTGTGACAGCCAATATAATGTACTGGTTGAGAAATAGTTTTTAATCATTTTTATAATTTTTATATTGTTTCAGATAATATTTATACAAGACGTTACTGGAAGGGTTCAAAACACAGAAGGTTGTCAAAAATGTGGATTATTACAAAATAATTTATTTGCAGACCAGCTTGATTGCAGTAAACTGATCTGAGTGCAGTGCCTGTCACGCTGTCAAAAGTGCTCAGCAGATAGAAGTCTGTGTGACAGACAGATTATGGCCTTTGAACTTGTTTGGGATGACCTGTATAGTCATACTCCTGGTTTTGAGCCATGGCCTCTAAGTAATGAAAATTGATCAGTATGTAGGTAATGTTAAGGAGGTCATGAGATTAGCAAAACAAGCCTGAAATTTATGTTGTACTAGATGCTTTTCTGATGGTTTCTTTTTATCTGATTAAAGATCTGATTCAACTCATTCCGAACAACAGCGAGCATGAATATATTCCCAAAACTGCCACAAAAGTGTGGACTTTTTAATACAGCGTTCATGACTCTTGTTATGCTTGAGCATGAACCGAAGTCTTATTTCATCCTGCAATCAGAATCAAAACAATCAGAAAATCCTCATAGCCATGAAAATGAATGTAATCGAGGTGCAATTTTATAATGCATTGAATAGCGTGGCCGGCCCAGGTTGTAAAACTCAGACTGTTTTCTGAAATGCCCTCCTGTGGTTTGATTTGTTGATGATTATTGTCTCTGTCCTGAGGCAATTGAAGATCCGATAACTCCGCACTGGGTGATCTTCATATAGGCCAAAAGTTCCCAATTTGGGTTATGTAGCGTGTTCCAAGGGGGTACTTAAAATTAATTCTGTAATTGCAGATTTTATTCATCAGGCTAACTTTTCCACTTCACATGTATTTCTGTGAGCATGCAAGCAATATGTTCATGCAATTTGTCTTTGTCTGGGTTAGCCATACTAAAGTAATACAGTCTGTAATTTTGCTCTGGTAATTCATTGTCTAGCAGGAAGTGTAAGAGAATATATGGACGAAATGAACAAATGGATACAGTAGGGTGGAATTAACATCAAATCCCTCCAATGCCATAAAACTTAAATGGACTATTAGCAGGCCTGTGGCTACCAGTCAGAAGTATCTAGCATTGATTCAAAGAGTCCGCTGGGTGTTAACCATTAGCCCATTGTGAGAGCTCAGGAGTCGGAGCTGTGCTTCCAGGGTGCCATATATGGTAACGTTTTATTTTGCAAACAGCTGAAGTTACCAAAATTAGACCTCTTGTCTATCGGAAGATCCACAAAGTCTGCTGAACATGTGGATTATGCTCTGTTGCTGCGCGGTCCAGTATGTGATGGCTTAGCACAGTGGACATATTAGCAGGAACCTCAGCCAATGCTATGTAGGTGTGCTAAAGAAGCTCGAGCTATGCTACTGGGGTATGCAAACATTATGCACCATGGTCGAAGATACGGCAGTATGATTTTTTTTGTGGTTTTACATTGAAACAAAGGTGTAGGTAACTGATTGGAATCGCTGGTGGAGGAAGCTAACCTGGTGTGTAATTACTTCAAGATTTTGTAGCTCCTAAGTTCTGTTACCTAATACTGACTTGTGAGTAATAATTAGCTCTCAGAAGTAATTGGAAAACGTATTGAGCCTCATTTAGACTGACTCCTTCCTGCTTTGTCTTGCGTTTAGTCCCTAGGTCAAAGATACTGCCTTAATGTAAGGGATGAATCGGTCACCGTTTGTTTTTGGAAGGTATAGGCCTATATCACATGCCATGCAAGGATATTCAAAATAGTACTTGTCAGTAGGGTAGGGTGGTATCACAATAATACCGCATGAAAGGTTATTTAAATATGTTCACAGTTTGATTCTCAATCACATCTCATGTGTGTAATTAAGTACAATGAGCAGCTATAAATGCTGTCTGTCAACTTGAAATGTGTGACAGCGCCCCTGCTGCGGTTAGAGAAATACTCTCAATATCTCACATATGCGAGTGATATGACTTCCTCCATTGAAGGCTAGAGAAAGAAACTCATGAAGGGATGGCCATTGTTGACTATAGATATACATTGGCCATAATTACAAATAAATAAATACAGGACATAAACAGATACATGCATATGAAATACAAATATGCTGACTCAAAACCAGAATAATAAAAATATGAATCCATATATTTATATTTTTACTAAATGTGTGTATCATTTCTGTATTAATTATTCCCACTGCTGTCCATGTATTTATTTATACCTTCTGGTGTGATAATGAAGTGGGTGACAGTGCGCATGATGTAGCATCCAGGCATAGAGATCAGGTTGAGACAGTTTTCATTTTATGGTGGTAATTATAGGGTGTCCAATGTCACGGCAGCCTCACGTATAAAGTGTTGGAGTAAAGACGTTCTGTCTTGCAGGTGAACGTTTGTGTGTATTTATTTTCCCAGTCAAGTTGATGTTAATCGCTAAATTGTGTATCTACTTCAGATTGCTGCATAAAAAGAAAATATCATTATTTATGAAGTGAATAAGCAAAATTAACTTTACATAGATGGCATCTACTCGAATTTGAAAACTTCCGATAGCTGGAGGGTTTTTCCGCCACTTTTATGAAGTACCTGCTTGACTTTATGTTGGTAACTTTTATGAGGCAAGTCAGAGCATCCATATTGTGTCTTATGTAAGCTATCTATGCACTGCCTATCTTGCCAGCTTTGTGTAAACGTTGTCTAGCTGTAATAGTTTGCTGGACATGACTGCTTGGTAGTTCTGATACAAGTGTGATTTTTGACTAGATTAATGTTGGACAAAGATTTGTGTATATAGATTTTCTTGATCATCTCAGAGAAGTGTTGGCAGCCAACAAATTTTCTTTCTGATGTTTTGTGTTTCCAATGATAAATTGGCCTGCTAATGCTAACATCGCAGTAGCCGCTTTACTACGCTAGTTCCAGCTTTGTGGTAGCTGTACAACAGCAGTACCCTATATATTCTAAATCCCTGCATTTTTTTAAAGTTCAGTATAAGGGTATGTGACATAATTTCAGCTATTGAAGTAACACAGAGCAGCGCTGAACATCAGCATGGAACAGCATAGAACATCACTACACCTTCATACCAGCAAAAGGATATGAATGTGTTTTGAAATTTTACCTTCTGTGAAGCACATTGTGTGCAGAGTGTTTGAATGCATGGTTTGTAGGGTGTATGCATGTGGTTGCCTTGGAAATATTAACACATTGATGCACAATGATGACATCAGTATGTACACTCATTTTACTCAAGACTGTTTCTGTTTCTCCTCACTTCATTTTTTTTTTTCAGACCACAATACATGGTTTTCTTATTTTATTTTAAAGTATAAATATTCACTGCTGGTCAGCGCCTTCCCCAGGTCGGTTTATGCCTTCTGCTTATCTGTATTTTCCATTAAGTTTTTTTGTTTTTGCGATGAAATTTGAAGTGTAAACACTGTTATGATGTGACCACATCATTGACCATATTCGTATAGACGTTTTCAATGGTCTTTCCTGTTATGAAATCCGTAATCTTAGACCAATATTCATAGGATTGAGTAAACTTGTGTTCATATTTTAGAGTCCTGGGAAGAACTGTAGATTTGATAAGCATGCGAAGACTGATGTGACAAAACACTGAACACATTGATGTACATGTGTTAGCTAATATAGCGCTGACAACTTAACTTGTGGTCATACGTGAGAATTCTTTGGGGGGTGGGGGTAGCTTGGGGTTGTGGGTAAACTTTTACCATGGGGTAGGGGGTGGTATGTTGCACTGACATCTGCCCATGTAGCAAAGGATTATTATGGTTTAGCCGTTTTATTCATTTGATGTGTCTAGACTTGATTCAAAACTGAAAGTAAGTGTGGTGTGAGAACGTGTGAATGTGGTTAGCGAGGTTTGTCTCACATGTAAGTGGGAGGTAGCAACCCTGCTACTGTTCAGTTAGTAGCTTGCTGACTAATTTTACCTGGCATGGTATGGATTGATAATTGCGTTAGCATCTTAGCTATTTACCTCAGTCAGCGTTAAATATCAAAATACCCAAATACTCTTCAAAGACATTCAGCAATATATAGTAAAAAGTAAACAAATTAGCAAAATGTGTTATTAGTGACACAGAAATGCTCAGCATAAAACACTGTGTATACATGTCTGTCTTTTACATGACAAAATGTGTGAAAGTCACAGGAAATATTACATAACAAGACTTTGTGCTTTTTGCAGTGTCCTTAAGATATGCTTTGAACATGCTATTTTGGATACCTTTACTTGGTAGTTGTCAGGTAGTTATTATTTTATCACTTCTTCAACCAAATTGTTACTTCGTCTTCTTGTTTTACTAAGTGTGAATTAACCGAAGATCAAAACAGCAGTATTCAATTTTTTACCTCAGCGTTGGCTTTCCAAATGTTATGTCTTCTACTTAGAATTCTGTATTTTGCCTCTTTTTCAAACTATTTATTTTTGTGTTTTCCTTCTTTTTGTCAAAGGCTGTTGATTTTTCTCACACTGAATTATTTATCAGTATTGCTAAAATGATACCTTTTTAGGCTTTTTTTGCACTCTTTTTATTGTAGTTTTAAAAGATCAACATGATTTTTTTCTCTTTTTTTTGCATATTATGTTGAGCTGACAGTTTAATCCTGCACACTGGCAAGGTTCTGAAATCCCTGAGGGGTGCAGAATTTCTAGCCATTGGTATCTTCCGTACCCCCGTCATGATTACCTGTTTGAGACATTCCATACTGTACTATAACAAAAGGGGTTAATGGTGTATCGAGTATGACTCTTCAGTCACCTAATGTTAATCCATGTAAATATTGTTTTCCACTTTGATACAACTAAATGCTTTGTGTAGATCACTGACATAATCCCAAATTAAACATATTTTAGACCGGTTTGTGTGAAATTGAAACAGTTATGGGGTGTTTAATCATGTCTGAAGGTATCTTGTACTTCAAGTTTAGAACAGACCACCAATGTGTTCAAGTTGACGAGTTCATCCTATTTTGTTGATGTCTTGTTACTTTCAGGCATGCCCAGGTTAAACAAATGCATTCTGATTTTTAGCATTTTTTAGCAATATCAACACAATTAGCAGTAAAATTGACAGTTTTCAAATGGGAAAGGAAGGTAAAATTTTGGCTGAGCTAGTACTAAATGAGTAGGCATAGGTTCATCAAGGTCGTTTGAGTTTTAGCGTAATATCAGTGACCAAACAATCTTATGGAGGGAATTTATCGCTTATAATTAAAAGTAATGCTGCGTTTGTGTTTTCCTACTCGCTTGTCAAATCAGAGGTGAATTATTGCAAAGACAAGGGTGCTACTTTAGGTAGTGACTGTTCAACTGCTTTAACACAGGCCTTACTTTGCTAATTACCCTTACGGAAACAGTGAAAGCTTATGATTAGGTCATCCTTTTTTTGACCATATTTGATGTGACGTTCCCAAAGATCCTACCAATATGGCGGTCCCCAGTAAGATGAAACCTTGAAAGTAAAATTAAAAAAAAAAAAAGAAAAGCCTCAGAGTGTTTTGCTCTTCGTATGTTCTCAATTATAGTCTGATAAGTTTTTTTTTTTTTTTTTTTTTTTTTTTAAAAAAGACACTTAACAGAAGAGGGTTCCTTTGGACTATTTTCACTTGTTCTTATTGCCCTGGTTATAGATCAGTCATGGTGTGACAGTTTATGACACTTTCTTTGCAATTTTTCCTTTTTTGACACTCCCATCCCTTTTTCTGGCCCCCACTGGATTCAAACTCCTCAGCCAACAGCAGAAAAACTCACCGTAAGGAGGTTTAGTGTCCATCATTCCAACAGTGTGTCTGTGTATCTGTGTGTGTGTGTGTGTGTGTGTGTGTGCGCGCGTGCGCTTGCTCATCACTGTGTTATCAAGTACTCATTACTCAGTATTGCACGATGCCTCCAGCTGCAGTCTATTATATGAGAAACATGAATAAGCCGTTTCCGTTATGACGCATCTGCAGTATGGAGAGAAGAGAGTCAGTGGGCCCGTCATCATGCGAATTGGAGGAGTCACGTGTTCACGGCTTCCTCCTCTCGAGTTGGAGGGTTTGAGGAAGAGACGGTTGTTGAGGCGGAGGGTTTTTCTGGGGGGGGTGGTGTTTGATATCGTGTGAGGGGGTGCCAAACACAGTGACTTTAGGTTTGTTCCATATTCATTACCAGATTTAAAAAAAAAAAAAACGGGTGTGCCCCTTCTCGGCCCATTTAGATCGACTTGAAAATTATCGATCAGCGCTAAAATTGCATGCCCTTTGTATAAAACGAAAAGGAATTCACAGCTGGTTAAAAATGAAAAAATACCCTCCAGGAAGCAAGCAGGAAATTTCTCCTCTAACAAAAATGTGGTAAACAGTAAACCAGTGGTCAATGTTGGCTTTCGTTTTCCGCACGATCTTCCCGAAGCCCTATATTTAAAACCCAACCTGAAATGGTAGCAGGTTGAGATTGAGGTTTTTAACTCCGATTTTCAGGTCTGGATTGGGGCCAAGTTCTGTCATCGCCTCATGTCTTTTGTTGTATGCTCACAATACCCAAGAGCCTTGAATGTCTATGGTGTGTGTTTATATCCGTGAGACCTGATAGAAACGATAGAATGAAAACCTTTTTCCATTGAAGAAGGGATAGACCAAGAAAATCCCACATTTTCCTGCATCCAGTGTTACCTGTAAACAAGGTCATTTTTGCTTGACATATATCTTTTGAATTGGAATAACTGTTTGAGCCCTTTGAACACGAATGCTCCACTTTTTCTCAATAACGTTTTCTAACTTGTTTGTAGCATGTGGCGAATATTTGTTGCTCTGTTTACTTCCTGTCACATTCTGTATTCAATTCAGTCTGAATTGAATACAGAAATATATTTTGATATACAGTGCAGCATCTCTTTTTAAAAGAACGGATTATATTATTGTAAAACCAGCACATGATAATAAGACCATAAATTGTGGTCTTGGAGAATATTTTTCAGGAACAACATTTTATCGTCATTGCATAGATATTGTCATTTGAGTTACTCTGTGTTTCAGACAAAATGGCTAATAACGCTTGTGTGTTATTAGGCATTAGATAGCACTGTTGTTGTCAGTAAGCAGTAATGATGTAGGGCTGAATTCAGCCCTAAAATGGTAAAACTTGAACGGAATCATATCGCAGACTATGAATTTGTACAACATTCAGTTTTTCATTTTTTAAAAATTGCAAGTGAAATTTGAACCTTGGACCTTATTGGCAGAAGACAGCTGCTTATTCTACGGGACTATCGCAAAGACAAGTTTTATGGTGTATCTAAGTGTTGAGCCCAGAGAAAACAGCTTTACAAGTAATAACTTTAGAATTGTCAGAGAGAAAATAAACATTATTTTTTCCAAGGGTATGATGTACTCTGTCAAGAAAAATCAACCCCACAGCTCTTGTGTGTGTAGCACAGTGGTTCTACACTATGCTGTAGGGAATCCACTCAGTTATAGTGTTAAAATAGCTTGATAGATAATTACTGAAAGTAAACAGAACCAGGTTGAGAGTAGTGATTGTTTTAAATATAACTGTTTACTCTCCTCTGTTTGTAACTTGCTAGCTGCTTCCACTTTCAATCCTCTGTTTATTTATCCATTGAAGTGCTTAATTTTTGTTTTAATATTCATATAAACAACAGTAGCCTACAGCTATTATCACATGAGCCAGTTATAGTGTACTCGGTAAATATCTTTATTTTTCTACAGACTATTTGCTTATGTGTTTATGATAAGACAAATTGTAAAGAATATATATTTAATATTTTTAAGTCTATTTAATAAAAAAATCGTCTTTGTTTTCTAGATGCAGCAGTTAGCAAGGACTAGAACAGTATGAAAATACAAAAGAAAGAAAAGCAGGTTGGTATTTCTTTTTATACCTTGTTTTCTATAAACACACACAAACACACACACACGCAAACACTTGGGGATGGATAAAATAATGGAAACATAATAAAAAGACTTAGTTCGAAGAAACAAAATCACAATTGCCAAAGCAGCTACATGTACGAGTCATGAGAAAGTCAATTACCAATAATCAATAAGTTTTAATTACGAATGAAGTATGGCAATCAGGATTTTGTGAGGTGAACTTCTAAAGTTGGGGCAACTAACCATTTCAAAGAAGAATAATAATTGGTCCTTAAACTTTTTGTGCATTAGTGACAAAAATGGCAATTATTAAATGTGGCAAAGGGGACAGTGTTGAAAATTATGACCAAATTAATGTGCCAATCACAAACAGAGCGCATCGGCAAAGAGAAGCAGAGCCAGCATGCTAAAGTTCTAACAGTGATGGATTGACACTTGCAATATAATTCCTAAACACTACAACTACAGACTCAAAATTAACCACGGAATCGAATCGCAAGCTCTGTGACCAAGTCTGAACTAAAAATGTATGCTCTGAGCTTCACAAATCTGGTATTTATGGCAGTGCTGTCACTTGAAAACCAGTAAGACGAATGCACAAACGCATAACCTCGTGTAAGGAAGTCAATACTCGGACCCATGAGCAATGTTAGAATGGAATATGGTCTGACAAGTCATCTGTCATTCTTTTTCATATATCTGGACAGGTTTATGCTTGGAGAAGGTCTAAACAAGCCTTCAAAACACAAATTTCTGTTTCCAACTATTATACATGGTGGTGGGATCTGTAATGGTATGGACTGCTGTGGGAGTCGCTGGATCCGTTTACTGCTCCGTGTGGTCACATAACGGTCAAGGAATGTAAAGCCGTTTTACGGGACAAGATGTCTCCTGCGGTGCAAACGCTGTTCCCTCATGACGTCCCCATAAACCAAGATTTTAACACCCTTTATACACACTGCAAACAAGTTCAGTGTAGCTTCCATAAACACCAGGATCTAGTCAAACACCCATCGATGGCCTCCACAGTCACCAGACGCGAGTGTCAGATTTTGAAGTATGTTTCTGCCTCCTTCATCTTTCGAAGAACTGGAGGATTATCTTCTTGGAAGAATGGCTCAATATTCAACTACACGCACTTCAGAACATGTATGACAGTATTCCTATAAGGGTTGATGCTGTTCTTAAGGAAATGAGTGGCCGTACTCCTTATTAGTCGCTTGATATTCATATATTGTTAGGCGTTTCCATTATTTTTATCCCTATCCATATGTTTTGTTATATGTAGTTTAGACTTACTCTTGCTTGTATCTAGTTGATTGTAATTGTGTAATAAAATTAGTTTTTAGGTTATATATGGTTAATCAATAATTAGTTTTGACTCCAGACACTGGAAAGCAGATTTTTTTGGCATGCTCTTCCTGAAATCTTATTGGTTCCCCTCAGATATCTGCGAGTAGGTTTATATTGGCTGGGGAGGTCATCGTTTCATGCGCCCGGCTCTCTGCTGACCATCATTTTCTTACTTGATAAAACGATCAGTACATGATAACTTTGTACTTGGTGCTGTTGAGAGTACAGAAGATTTTTTTTTAATGCGATGTTGTGCAGGGTTGCAGGGTTCACTGTGTCCCCTAGTTTTGAAAAATGTCCTTTCAAATCAATGTGTTTTTGCCTGCCTGCTGATGGATATGGAACATGTTTGATCTATATAGCCTTGTCTTTATTTTTGGCTTTTTGTTGCCATTAAATTATCCATAGAATCAGCCAGAAGAATGCCATCATTCAGTTATACCACCTTTACCTTTAGTCATACCTTTTATCCTATAAGGGACAAATTGGCATGTTTGAAAGGAAGTGGTTTATTCGCTATATGTGCCATTCAGGGAACAGACAAAGCTAAAGATCTTGTCAGTGAACATTTTGCTCTTCTTTATTTCTGAAGGCCAAATTTTCTGCCCACATTTGATTGGCATGGCCTTGGATGATGAGCACAGTAGTTCTTGGCTAGCACTAAGCAATTTAATCAAAGTAAGTAGTCCTAGTTTCATGATGACTGGATAATCGCAAACCAGAAATGCCCATTTAATATAGAGAATCCACTAGATGATTTTCTGGCTCTAAATAACCATTTACAGTCTGGATTCTTGCCTTACTAATCATGTGATTAGTAAGAAGAAGTATTTGCCTTTTGGTGTATTATCCAACAAGGTGGGGTGCCACTGTGGCACAATGAAAGAAGGTTCTTTGTCAGACTCGGTGATTCACTTAATGATTTACAGTTGCTGTCTTAATCTCTGTTCTTTGTTACCTCTGGAAGTGTGAACAGACATGAAAAGTTAATGTCATCTGCTTAAGATCTTGTTTTGTTTGTTAGGATCTAACTGCAGTCCTTAAAGTTTTTATCTTTTTCTACAAATAATTACTTCAAATTGTATTTTGCAGTTGAGTGCCATCATGGTAGTACTGTATACTGCGGTGTTTAAAAATACATACGTTACTCTCTTCCAGTCTGTCAAAATATTTTCGCTCCATATTCCATGAAACTGACAGATTATAAATACTCTGTCAAGTCAAAATGTGTAACAGTACCTCTGCTCTCGTGATGGGCAAAAGAAGTTCGTTCGTTTCACTTTTGGGGTGTGACTTCCTCCACTTGAGGCTAGAGAATGAAATGGATGACAGGATTGCTTCCATAAAAGAACGCAACTGCATCCAGTTGTCAAATCACAAAGGAGAGTCCGCCAACTCGGAGGAAGTCAGTTGTAAGATTTGCTGAAAGAAAATTCCAGCCGAGGAAGGAAAAGCATTTTAAGCTTCACTTACACATGTAGGACCACCTCACCCAACATAGGCCTAGTTGTCCAGGATATCATCAGAGAAACATTAGCATGGCCTTCTGTATTGACTGCCACCAGGCTCCCAACCGAACCATCCATAGCTAATGCTATTGCTAAGTGTTCACACATACAAGTGAGACAGGGAGAAGTGGAAGCCATGCACTGATGTTGTGGCTGAATTTTCTAATAAGGAAACAGGCGATGTGTTTATGAATGAAAAAGTTCTTTCACTAGATGTTTCTGAAGTTGCAGTTGAAAGGCACAAACCAAATAAAAGTACATAAATTCTTTGCTGCAGTTAATCTCATGGAACGTTTAGTGGTTGTGTTAGTGCTACCATTTTATTTTCAGTCAATTGAAACTTGAGCTTCTTGGTATCTCTCGCTCCAGAGCACGGAATTCTGGTCAGTGTAGTTTTTAGATTGTAGTGCTAGATCCATGATACAAGCCCTTTAGGAGAAGGTATGTCAAATAGAAAGCATCATGGGCCTGGTAAACTACGATGAAGTCAAGGATGTTTTCATCTGAAGTGCCATTGATCCATAACTTGGAAGAGCTACCATATATCACCAGAGAATCATTGACCACATCAGTTGTGGGGAGAAAACATTTTTGATTGGTCGAGCAAATCAGTGATTGACAGCTGGGTGTAGCTACACCCTGGTAGGGTCCAAACCCTCATTTCAACCATCACGAGTGAAGAGTCAATGAATCATGTTCTCCTTTGATTTCCAGGGCAGCCCAAACTATCTGTGCACCATTAGAGTGTTTTCAGTACGGAGGGAAACATTGTCACCCCCACAACACTTAGTATTCCAGCCAGTCAATGATGATGTTTGTCTTTGTGGCCAAAAATCTAGAAGAAGAATCATGTAATCCTTTAATTGCCATGGCACCTTTCTTTATTGCTCCTGGTCTTAGGCTACAGGCTATAGCTAGAGTAAAACTCTATTGTTTATGTTTGGAAAAACTAGCAAGGCTGTTAAGGTTATTTTTTCAGCTGCACAGTTCTCTAAAGGTATCTGGCTTGGTAAGTCTCTCAGTAGGGAAATTTTCATGTAGGCTGAGATGTTAACCCGAGCATTTGTATTTATGTTCAATTTTTTAAGGACAGAGAGCTTTCAGAAAGTCAATGCAGACAAAAATGATTATTTCAGGAGTAAAAAATTTAAAGCACAACAGACACACTATTTGTAAGGTTACAGTATGAAAATAATGATTCCAGTCCATAAATGATTTAAATTCTTCAAATGTCTACATTTAGACATCACTTTCATCACAGATGGCTTTTTGAAATGGCTTTCAGTACAAAATTCTTCCCTCATTCTGACAGTGAAAGTAAAACGTCATGCAAGCCAAGGCCCATATAGTATGTCTCCCGTCCCTAAGCTCTGTCTGCTCGTCACCTTTTCCTTTTGCTGCTTGCTTTACGCCGGCATAGCAGAGGTAGGCCTACTTGAATGGAGCCGACTGCTCTGACCCATTTCCCACTGTAATTGTGTGTTGTCAGTTTTTTACCTTTTTTTTTTTTTTTTTTTTTTTTTTTTAAAAGTGCTTCCAGACGTTCTTTCTCTCAGGTTTGGTGTTTTCCCTCTCAGGATCAGTGCCTTCTGCCATTTTGTAAACAGCCTTATTAGCAGTCACGTCTTTTAAATGTGAAACTAAATTTTGTTGTCGGTTGCTAATTCTCGTTGTTCACTTGGTTTGATTGGTCGAAGAGCTAGTGCAAGGCCCAGCTTATAGCAGTCAAACTTTTCTTATGTTTGTCATTCATGAATTGGTCAGGAAAATGATTCAAATGCCCTTTGTAACAAGTTTTTATTTTTAATTTTTTACTAATTTACCTTATCGCAGACATTACAAACTTTACAGGTATTGCCCATGACTTGCATTTGGTACTTTAATTAAAACTACAAATTCATATTCCTATGTGAAGATCCTGTGTGTTTTTTTTTTTTTTTTTTTGTGTGTGTGAAGTACCAACTAGAAAAAAAAAATCTGTTTTAGGTGTCTGTTCACCTTATGTCTCACGCAGCAGTTAGTAGTTGAAAGAAAGCCGACTGTGTCACAATGCTAAGAAGGTAATTTTTGACTATTTGTAACTGTATTGAGTAATTTGGATTTTTTTGAAACAATGTATTTCATCTATGAGTATGTGGACCCCACTGATAATGTTTGTATGTTTGTGTTTGCACAAGTCTTAACAAAATTCTACATTTAAGATATATAACAATGATTTATGCAACGATTTATGCAGTGATTTATGCTTTCATGATCTCACATTGTCTCACCAGTCTAAACTGATAACCAGGTCTCTGAGCAATGGTTTCGAGTTTGACGAGGCCTAGAGTCTGCTCAGCAGCCGGGAGGGTTTACTAGAATGGGCTGGAGTGTCTCAATATCTGGAGAGATGTAGTTTGGTTCTTTCATTTTGATAGATCCTGCCCAGGGGAAGTTGCATCTTGTTCCTCGCACTCTAATTTCAAAAACAGTCCGGCAGCGTGAGTTTTCAGCAGCACTACCAAAACATTCGCCGTTGTGAGTCCTCAGCAGTGGGCGATTGAGTAGGGTGGGCGTTTGAAAGCGTGCGTTGACTCGAAACTGAAAGTTACCATCATCAATACAGCTCACAATTTTAAATTCTGCCCCAGATGACTGCAACCACATTTACTGTTACTGAAATCAGACCACACTTTTTCCTCCCAAGGTCTACGTATTTTCAGTTTCCTCTGTCTAAACAGTACCTTTTATTGTCTGTTCCACAACCGTCCAAATTTCAGTATTAGTTGACCCAGAAAACCAGATCTTGTAACATTTTTTAGCTTCCTCTGATCTAGTATTGAATTTTATGAAATGACCCTAATGTAAAAGTAAGTCCCATGAAAAAAAGGGTATGGACGCTGTGAATCGAGTTGAATGACATTGTGCCAATAGGATGTGGTGCGGTGATGCCAGGCTGTGGTGGTGGGCGCAAGTTCTTTGCCCATAGATTAGTCGTGGCTGTGTGTGGGTTTGTTGTTACCCATGGATTGTGGTAAAGTAGTGCTGGTAGTGGCTGTGTGTAGGTTTTTTGTTACCCATGGATTGTGGTAAAGTAATGCTGGTAATGGCTGTGTGTGGGTTTGTTGTTACCCATGGATTGTGGTAAAGTAATGCTGGTAGTGGCTGTGTGTGGGTTTGTTGTTACCCATGGATTGTGGTAAAGTAATGCTGGGAGTGGCTGTGTGTGGGTTTGTTGTTACCCATAGATTGTGGTGCAGTCATGCTGGTAGTGGCTGTGTGTGGGTTTGTTGTTACCCATGGATTGTGGTAAAGTAATGCTGGTAGTGGCTGTGTGTGGGTTTGTTGTCACCCATAGATTGTGGTGCAGTATTGATGGATTGTGGTTGTGTGTGGGTTTGTTGTTACCCATAGCTTGTGGTGCAGTATTGATGGATTGTGGTTGTGTGTGGGTTTGTTGTTACCCATAGCCTGTGGTGCAGTGGTTCTGGTAGTGGCTGTGTGTGGGTTTGTTGTCACCCATAGATTGTGGTAAAGTAATGCTGGTAGTGGCTGTGTGTGGGTTTGTTGTTACCCATAGATTGTGGTGCAGTGGTTCTGATAGTGGCTGTGTGTGGGTTTGTTGTTACCCATAGATTGTGGTGCAGTATTGATGGATTCTGGTTGTGTGTGGGTTTGTTGTTACCCATAGATTGTGGTGCAGTATTGATGGATTGTGGTTGTGTGTGGGTTTGTTGTTACCCATAGATTGTGGTGCAGTATTGATGGATTGTGGTTGTGTGTGGGTTTGTTGTTACCCATAGATTGTGGTGCAGTATTGATGGATTGTGGTTGTGTGTGGGTTTGTTGTTACCCATAGATTGTGGTGCAGTATTGATGGATTGTGGTTGTGTGTGGGTTTGTTGTTACCCATAGATTGTGGTGCAGTATTGATGGATTGTGGTTGTGTGTGGGTTTGTTGTTACCCATAGATTGTGGTGCAGTATTGATGGATTGTGGTTGTGTGTGGGTTTGTTGTTACCCATAGCCTGTGGTGCAGTGGTTCTGGTAGTGGCTGTGTGTGGGTTTGTTGTCACCCATAGATTGTGGTAAAGTAATGCTGGTAGTGGCTGTGTGTGGGTTTGTTGTTACCCATAGATTGTGGTGCAGTGGTTCTGATAGTGGCTGTGTGTGGGTTTGTTGTTACCCATAGATTGTGGTGCAGTATTGATGGATTCTGGTTGTGTGTGGGTTTGTTGTTACCCATAGATTGTGGTGCAGTATTGATGGATTGTGGTTGTGTGTGGGTTTGTTGTTACCATAGATTGTGGTGCAGTATTGATGGATTGTGGTTGTGTGTGGGTTTGTTGTTACCCATAGATTGTGGTGCAGTATTGATGGATTGTGGTTGTGTGTGGGTTTGTTGTTACCCATAGATTGTGGTGCAGTATTGATGGATTGTGGTTGTGTGTGGGTTTGTTGTTACCCATAGATTGTGGTGCAGTATTGATGGATTGTGGTTGTGTGTGGGTTTGTTGTTACCCATAGATTGTGGTGCAGTATTGATGGATTGTGGTTGTGTGTGGGTTTGTTGTTACCAATAGATTGTGGTGCAGTATTGATGGATTGTGGTTGTGTGTGGGTTTGTTGTTACCCATAGATTGTGGTGCAGTATTGATGGATTGTGGTTGTGTGTGGGTTTGTTGTTACCCATAGATTGTGGTGCAGTATTGATGGATTGTGGTAAAGTAATGCTGGTAGTGGCTGTGTGTGGGTTTGTTGTTACCCATAGATTGTGGTGCAGTGGTTCTGATAGTGGCTGTGTGTGGGTTTGTTGTTACCCATAGATTGTGGTGCAGTGGTTCTGATAGTGGCTGTGTGGGTTTGTTTGCTGGTATGACTGTCGTGTGGTAACGGCAGGCAGTGGCTCTGCATGTGGTTTGTAATACCGAGAGCCGACTGCAGAGAGGAGACGGCCACTGGGGGCAGACTGGGGGTGCCGGGGGAGAGAGTGGGGCGGTTTGGGTTGGGGGTCTGTGGCCTAAGCCTTCATGCCTTTCAGTCTGCCTGCCTCTCACCGTCTCCTGCCAGGAAACCCTGCCGCAGCCAGTGTTCCTCCCCCACAGAAGGGAAAGGGAAGGGAAAAAAAAACATGGAGGTCTCTCTACAGCTCGCGTGCCGGCACTCCTCCTCCGCGGATCTTTCTGGCACTCCACCTTATACCGCCGCACTTTTTCTGAGGGAAACCGTCCAGCGGAGCGCGGTCCCTCTCTTTCCGTCGGCCCCTCCGCCCTGAAACACGCGCGCAGGGGCTCGCCCCTGCAGCCGTGGCGACCATGGCGACCGCGCTGGCATTGACCCGACTGCAGCTGGCGGTTTTCGGGAGACGGAAGCCGGTATCGATTCTCGGGCAGCTCGACTGCGGCTCCCGCGCGGCTCGCAGAGCGCTTGGCAAGCATGAACGCCGCAGCGCGTCACCAGGGCGGTGGGCTGAGTGTGTGTGTGCGCGCGTGCGTTTCTGTGTGTGTGTATGTGTGTGTGTGTGTATATATGTGAGTGAGGCAGGCATGAAAGTGTGCATGCAACGCTAGTTGCCATGAACAGTAGCTTTAAGGTGCTACCAGCTTGCTCGTCATGGAGATGGGAGTCTAGCTAAACCATGTGGGCTGTGGAGTACCTGTCCTCCGCTAACACCCTAGTACTCCTCCAGAACTTGGGAACAATGGTGAAAGCCAGGAAGAGTAAAAAGGCAAGGAGCAAGGTGAGGTTTTCTTTAGGCCTCTGTGTTACTGTGTACTGCTAATAGCATTCGGCTACTTACTGGTAGATTTTAGCTGTAAAATTGACTGGATATTTTTCTCTCCGCACTGGATTTTTTTTTTTAATCCTAAGCGGTAATGCTCTTTGTGATGTACGTTTAATGTCCCTTCTGCTTCCTGCCAGCACCTCTTGTTTGTATAAATATTCACTTTTGGTTCTGTGAAAAGCATACAAACAGAGGCTATTTGCCAGCACTTTTTCTTTCTCTTTTGTTTTGGTTGCATTTGAATTACAGCATTGCTCTAATGCCAGTTAACAGACAAAGCACTATTTTTAGGTGAGAGCCATTTCACCTGTCCATTAGATTGTCTGACTGCCAGGCCGAAGTGATGATCAAAACGGGCGGTGATGTCAAACCGCAGCGGAAAAGGAGCGGAAGAGCGGAAGGCATCTGGCAACCCTCCCGCCCCCTTGTTCTGTCAGGTGTGAAATGGAAAGGGGGGAAGGAAAAAAAGAAAAAGAAAAAAAACCTCCTGACAGTGAAAGGGTTACCGATCGAGCCTGCGTGTTTACGTTGCCGTTTCCTGCAGCTTGGTACCGAGCCTGTTTCCGTGGCGACGGCCCTGTTTCCAAACCCCGCCGTGGAGCCCGTGTGATTCATTGACATTATCTCCCTACCTGCTGAAGCAGGGGCTACGGACGAGTGTTCTTCTGTCTCTTTCAAAATCACGCACACAAGTTACCCTCCCCCCCACCCACCGCTGCTACGCTGGGCGATCCTTTTATGAAAAATATAGACGAACAAGGGAGAGACAGCATCTGTGCTATTTTGTTTGCCATCACAAATCTTGCCATGTCCATGTGTGTATGTTGCATTCTCCTTATTGTAAACTGTTTTTTTTTCCCCCATCGTTGTCTTCATAAATAAGAGAGAACTCTTTTTAGCCTAGAACCTGTAGCACAATCTTGCCGTAGGCTGAAAGGAAACGTCTACCAGCACTCAGTAACTGTCAATTTTTAAAGGAATCATTGCAAGTGGTGCAAATCGTACCCTGAGCCAGTTGTTACCCTGAGTGAGTGTTTGTAATTAAAATGAATACAAAAAGTAGCAACAACGTGGCTTTCTCCATTTGTCCGATGATCAGCATTTTCCTGTTGTGTTCAGTAAGTTTTGGTTACACACTCACTTTTTTTTGGTATTTCCACCCCCTTGTACAAGTGATTGTGTTGCCGTGTGTCCAGATTTCATCATGAGATCCAGATGTGGCGTTGCGTGGACTCGCCCCCCGCCCCGCAGCACGAAGCGAAGATGAGTGACAAATGTAGAACTGGGTCAGACTGCACGATCTGTGGACGCAGACCCAGACTGCTCCCGTTAACCCTTTCATGTCCACCACAAAGCCAGCTGGGAAAATTTCAACTTTTCAACGAGTATATTTTGGTCATAAAAGCAAAATTTGTTCATTTATTTGTCCCTCCATTTAATCAGCAGCTAATAATATTATTGAAAGATAAATTGTTAAAATAACCTTATCCTTCCAACCGTGTATGAAAAAGCTTTTTTTTTTTTTTTTTTTTTTTTTTTTTTTTTTTTTTTAAGAACAGGAACGGAATATGAGCTAATTGGAGGCACTTTCATTGTTTCATAACTCGATTCAGGTTATCTAACCATCATACAAAGCAGAGAATATTACTCTACCTCTTTTTTTCAGTTGGTTGTAGAAAATTGAATTTGCAAATTGCTTTGTTGCAATGTATTATATTCTTGATTAGAGATGTTAACCATCTGTCATTTTAATGACCTTATACAGGCCCAAATTAATTTTGTGCAGTTTATTTTTTATTTACATTGATTTTTTTTTCAGAACGCTGAGACTGAATCATGGCAAAATGAGTGTGTGCGTGCATGTGCGTGCGTGCGCGTGCGTGTGTGTGCATGTGTGTGTGCATGAGTCCGTGTGTGTGTCCGTGTGTGTGAGCGCGTGTGTGTGTGCGCGTACATGTGTGTGTGTGTACATGGTTCGGTTCATACCTGGGTTTAGCTGTCATAGTTTGGTATGCTTTCGGTATGGTAGGGGCAAAATTGTATGAACATTTTCATTTGAATTCTTTATGTATTATAATATGACATGTGAAGTATGATGACAGAAATGTGGTGGCCTAGACATGAAGTATTATTTTGTAAAATATGATGTACGAGCAACCACATTGTATAAATAGACAGGCTGTCTGTTCTACTAGCCATTCAGAGTCTTGGTTAGGTTGCTTTACTTTTTTTATAGCTGCTTTGTGAGTCTTCTCAGCACTTTGCTAAAGTGAATAAGCCATTTGGGGTTTGCAAATCCAATTAAATTTAGGTATGGAAATATGAATGCGTTGGTTAAAATATAAAAATCACAGTTTTGTTTTCACTGGTTCCACTTTTCACCACCAAACCATGTAGCCGTGTGTATGCGTATTTTGAGTTTGGAGCAAATGCAGAAGATTTACTGACCTAACGTTATCGTTGAAGCTTCAATAAAGCGTATGTGTTCTTCTACACTTGTGGCGAGGACATTTGTAACATGCTAGACACCATATGTGTACCACCACGGGCTGAGCCGCTAAAGCTGTTTGATTGATATCAACACATCTTGAGGTGTTCGGAAATTTCTTTTCATGGTGGCATAACATGCCCCTCGGACATGTGTGTGTCAACCTCCCACAGACGGTCAGGGCCAATTTTATATTGTAAAACTGTAGTGAGATTTATATTGGACAGCACTGTCCAAAATCAGGCCTGTATGTTTACTAAAGTATTCAAACAGCTCACCCTAATCCTGCCATCAGCTGGGTTCAGTTAACGAGGTTGGCAATTACTTTTTCACACCTTAAGACGGCCTGAAAACCAAACAAAAAAAAAGAAAGAAACACTACATTGAAATTCTGAAATTGTTTTTTTTTTTCCCAGGACTGTCTATACTCACCTCTCGATTTTTGCTGCCTGACAACGCTATCCTCAAAAATACAGGTGTTAAGGCTAATGTGCTAAATTCCGTTCTTTTAAAATTCAGAAATTCGGCTTGTTTGATTGGGGCAATCTGCTGATTCTGTATCAACTTGGGTTTATCATAGCAACAGGAAGGCATAGATAAAAATATGTTAATGCTAAATTGATTTCCAGCAGTTGGAAGTTCACTGCACTTGCACCTGTACTCGTTTTTAACTGTAATTTGTTTTTAACCAAGGTTTTTTGATGTAATGTTCTCCTTTTCTAGATAAGTCAATAGAGGGGTGTCCTGATCTCTTCTGTCACCCTTGGCACTTGGGACTTTACCCCTCTCTCGGGTTATCTTTGCACTTTCTTTGTTTCATCCATATGCAGTTTGCCTTGTAATTCGCCCTGAATAAAAGAGTCTAATAAATGCCTTGTAATGTAGCGTAATGGACGTTTTTCAGTGGGGAATCGTTAATGCCCAGAGCAGCTCACCTGGGGTGTAGTTGAGATACCAAGCTCTTGGGGTATTCAAGACCAGGACTGACGCAGTCCCGGATGCGTCGTAGACCAGACGTCTCCAAGCGTAGCCCTGGAGACCTGCTGAGTCTGGATTTCATTCTAAAATCAGATGGCAGCTTAGGCCCAAGAAACAAACTGACTTAGGCAGTGAATCAGCTGCTGAATACAATCAATTAAGTGCTGAATAACGCAAACGATTGGACGCACTAGATCTCAAAGACTGGGGCTGGCAAGAAGAGAAGTGCAGGTGGTCCCCAGAACAAATATCCTTCCCATTATCTTATTGCTGAAGGTGTGCAAACCTTATGTTGTCTGCAATACAACTACATTGTCCACAGTACAGGTTTTTTTGATAAGCAGCTGGCTGCAGTGCCATCTGCATGTCTTGATTAAAAGACAATATTTTTGCTTATAAATTTGGTTTTGGGTTGTGCAGTGGACATAATGTACTCCTTGATTTATTTTTCAGAATATAATAAGTTATGTGCCTCTCAACTATGGATTTGTTCAGAATTTATACTTATATTATGGTAATGACTTAAAAAAAAATGACTGCCTTGATGAATAGCAGTTGTGTGTCTAGTCGTAGTGTCTAATGTGTTGTTTTACACTGTGATTGACTGGTCAGTTAGTCTCATTTTTTTCCCCTTTTTCTGATTTGAATTGTTCTCATGTGGTTCAGAATTATGTGTATTATCAGCTAACTCTTATGTCTTTACTGATTTATTCTTTTGTAGATGTCCACCACCAAGTTACTAAAGCACACTCCAGCTACAGCAGCTTCTACTGCCACTGACCAAAACGCACAAACTACATTTCCCAGCAGTCAGTTTGTCTCGGAGGAACACACCAGGGCTACTGGAGGTCTGACAAATCACTGCATGGCCCACACCAAACAGTCCGGGATGGGGGGCCCAAGCCACGGAGCCGGCAGCCTCAGCCCCACGCTCCCGTCCCAGCCCCTGAACGGCGAAGAGGAGGACGACGGCGGGGGCGGGGCCCGAGTGAAGAAGAAACGAAAGAAAAAAGACAAGAAGGAGACAGGCCCATGGCAGAAAGCGGAGAAGGAGATCAAACCAAAGAAAAAGAAGGAGCAGAGGGAGGGGAAGGAGCCGCTTCCCCGGAAGTCCAAGGAGCCCAAGAAGGCCAAGGAGCCCAAGAAGGCCCGGAAGCCTCGCGAGCCGAAGCCCAAGGCCCCGCGCGACTGCAAAGCCGCCGCTTCCCCTCCGAAACAGCGGGGGCGCAAGGCCAGGTAAGGCCCGATCCACAACTGCTGCTTCGTTCCGCACCTATTGAGGAATCCCTCCCTCTCTTAAAAAAAAAAAAAACATAAGTTAAAGATGAAACAAAACGAATTGTTTATTTTTGCCATTCTCAGATCCTGTTGTGCTGTGTTCATTTATGTACTCGGTGGGATACAGAATAGGCTGTTATTTTTCCCACTGTTCAAAGATGGACTGGCGTTAGAAATACAAACAGCAGAGGAACTGGGTCTTAGTTGCTCATTCTTGATGCTATTAAGTCGAATTCCAGTCAGAGCTGGTCGTATTATATTTTAATGTGTTATGCGAAAAATATTTAGATTCAAGTTGTGAGAGTAGAGGTGTGGATAAACAGATGGTAAGTCTGAATCTTACCCTTAACGCAACAGTGATGTTGACATCTTTCCTGCTTAGCCGAAAATGTCAACCCCACCTCTACGGAAAGTACTCCCACAGTGTGTAAGTGAGCTATCCTGTATTGTTCTCATAAATCAAACCGATAATTCTACAGATAGGTTTTTCAACTCTGTTAAGTCCATTGATGTGATAGTATTTGGTGGAAAACAGCTGACAACTCAAAATAAATGAACTACATTATAATCATCAAATAAAAGCAGATATTCTATCAATGATTACTGTTTACCTTGCAGAATATGCACAGTAAATGGTTTATTTATCCACTGATCTTGCTAAGGTAAACAGTTATATATATATAATATATATAATAATGTGTGATTAGTTTGACAGCTATGCATTGCAAACTGCAGCAAAAAGTCGAAGTAATCTTCATGCAGTGCGTTTGTTTGGCGGTGGTCACAATTCTTCTTCTGTGCCTTTTTGTATGTATAGGCTCTTCCTGCAGATGCTCTATCGGAGCAGTAGATAAATGGCCGATTGTAAAATTGTCAACAGTGGAATTATGGTGATCAAAGTAACACATTTCAAATTTATCTTCATGCTCCCCGGCCTATTTTGATATTGTCATGTGAACATGCAGAGCTTATCGATCACCTAGGTACATGGTCAGCACTACTCTTTCAGATTTTTTTTTTTCGCCCTGTCAGGATCATCCTCTGCTAAGAAACACTAAATTATTAAATGTGCGTACAGGTGGCCCTCCCACATCGTGGGGGTTTGGGCCCACCCGCGACGTGGAAAAACTGTGTAAAATGTTCGGCCCCCCTGTAGGCGAGCAAAGCGAGCGTGAGAGCGTAGCGAAGCGAAGCGATCACCACCAGCTGGGGGGTTCGCAGGGGTGCTGTGATTATTTTAAACCACACTGGAGTTCTGCGCTGTCTAGTGCTCAAATGGTTCGTCAGTTTCAGCGGACAATTACATTTTAAAAGGGAGTTATCCCATAACTTAATTGTTTGTTGCTAACCTGCAAAAAATCGATGCGGTAATGTGGAAAGCTACGATGTGGGAGGGTCACCTGTATTTGCTCTCTGCACTGGTATGGTTTTTTCATTGGAAAATTGTTGTAAGCTATAAAGTTGTATTTTGAAAGAACGTTTAACTCAAGTTGCATATTCTTGTAATAAATCTCACACCTTGTAAGTGGTGTATAAACCAGAAGTGGGAGCTAAAGCGATTAGCCTGTTTTTTTTATGCTGCACTCACCAATTCATAACAGTGCTAACAATACAATGTTCAGCTATATATAGACCCAGCTGTCACTTTGCTAAGAAATGTCTTCAAGAACCTGGAGTGTGTTTCAAATATGGTTAAAATCTACATTGTCATTATATAAATGTTTGCTAAAAAAAGGCTTTCCTCAACAAATTGGCTTGATTTAAACTTATTCGATCAGTTTAGTGTTGATTAAGGTCATATTTTATGTCTGTAAGCCATGGTACACATTGTTCAAAATGCACTATGAATTATTTAAAGCTTGGATGTTGTAGCCAACTGGGAGTCATTGTCTAATAACCAAATAGAAATGTCCTGTATTGGTTCTTCTGCATCAACATTAGCTATTGGTTGAAACATGAGTAGCAGTTTTAAAATAGAGATAAAAAGTATCTCTTGTGCTTAACACGTGTAACCTTGTCTCCAAGGATCAAGACTGCAGTCATTCCGTCCTGGAGAGCAGTAGCATTCTCTGGTATTGTTGAACATCAGCGCTTCGCTGATAAATATTAATATACCGGTAAGCTATTGATTGGCTGAAGAGTCAGCACAACGTCTTTCCATTGGCTGAATCGGTGTCTGATAGGGAGAAAATCATTTAATTAAAGTTATCGATTGTTTGGAGAGTCTACATACCTAGTTTTCTCAATGGCAAAAAGACTGAAGACCTTGTGGGTTTGGGTTTGACTCTGGAAGATGAGAGATGGATTTTTCGGGTTTGGAAGTGTGCTTTTGGTTAGAGTGACCCCGCCCTGTCCATGCTGGCTTGAGCTTGACCCTACCCCTCTGTCCCCACCCCGAACCCCGTTTCCTGCAGAGAGCAAGGCCCTGTCCCACCCGAGAAAAAGAAGAAAAGCAAGAGGAAATGCGAGGCCTTGCAGGAGGCCGGCGAGAGCGACGAATCGGCCTCCCTCTCCGCCCTGGCGGTGGGGAATGAGGAGAGCATCGACGCTCTGGACAGCATGGTAAGACCCAGAGTAAAAAGGGATATGGAAGTAGAAGGCGTCTTTAAAGTCGGCGGAGAAGACGTTTGATACCCTCATGGGAAAAAGAGGTTCTGTAAGAGGTCGTCGTTAGCCCTGTGGCGGAACCTTGAACGGTTCCTCTTAGATGCTGACATCATAGAGTTCTTTCTAGAACCTTCAGAATACGATTCTACATGGAACCCTTTAGAGACATCAGTATCTATGAAGGACCTTTTAAAGAGTTTCCCTTAGGGGGACAAATGAAGAACCGATAAGGAACCTTTTTTTTTCTAAATGTAGCATCGTCCGTGTTCACTATAATAACAGCTGAAGTGTTTCAGTTCCGTCGTTTATATTGATGTGAAAGTAACGTCTTTGTCAGAACACCTACAGAATAAAACTGGCTTGCAGTCTGTGAGTCACAAGTCTCTAAAAGTCTGGCACTTTTTCCCCTGCGGTTCTCGGCAGAAGCGACGCTCCGGGAGACAGGTGAAGCGCAGGAAGTATAACGAGGACCTGGACTTCAAGGTGGTGGACGACGACGGGGAGACCATCGCAGTTCTGGGCACTGGGCGTATCCCGGCTCTGTCCTCGGCTACTCTGGCCTGGCAGTCAGAGGTACCATAACCCTGTCTGGTGTTGCTGTACATTGGTAGAGAAACGCATCAACTCATGTGTCCGCCCACACACACAAGTGCCCACACATGTCCATGCAGACTCACGAACAAGTAGATGTAACCACGTGATCATCCAACACACACACACACACAGATGTGCACATGGGCAAATTGAGGTAACTATGTAATCATGTCTGCTTTTTCTATACTTCAGTCAATAGGTGATGTATGTATGCACACACACACACACACACACACACGCACACACACACACACCTGTCTACATCTGCTTGATTAACTATCAGCTAGCAGACACACGCATACACTCAGAGTCAGCATTGAATCTTAACCATTAGCAATTCTCTTTCCTTGTCTCAGGAGCCCCCTGAAGACGAGGCAAACATCATAGAGAAGATCCTGTCTGTGCGAACGGCTAAGAAAGAGGTGCTGTGAAGTCCCACTTGCTTAATGAGAGCATTTGAGTCTATTATCATAGTTATGTACATATCATTCCCCATTACCATCTCTTCGCCGAACGCTGTGAACTCAGCTCTTTCTTCTCTCTCCCTCCCTCTCTCTCTTTCTTAGACATCTCCTGGAGAGCTGGAAGAGTCGGAGGAATTTTATGTCAAATACAGAAATTTGTAAGTATTTCATCAAAGATGGCATTGAGATGTGTGTTTCCCTGTCATCGTACGTCGAGAATGCAAGCAATTTACCAGCACTGTGTGACAGTGCCTTTGAAGACTGCTTTGTGTGCAGAAAGGGTTTTGATTTTTCCCGCTCCCTCTGTTGTTTTTTTTTCTCCTTTCTAAGCAATTAAAAGAATGATTTTACCCCTCAACCCTTTCCCCCAAGAAAAGATTTCGGCTTCTGTGATTGTGTCAGACTGCAATGACTGGGTTCCTTTGAGTCCAGACGCTTAAATACAAGGTTTTCCCGTACGCGTTTGTTTGTTTGTGTGCGTGCGCGCCTTTGAATATGAGGTTACTCCCGTACTGAGAGTATGTCGCTTCCGACACTTCAATGAAACAATGAAAGACACCTTTAAGAGCTCCCGTACAACCGACTCGTCTTGGATCAGAAATAAAAAACAACACATGACTTGTGTGCCACTGCAACTAGTGTGAAAGCACACGGCACAAAATCACAGTACATATGAATAGGGTTTAATTCGGCCTCGCAGGCCTATTTTATCATTCCTGTCATGAACTGTTGAAAGTCACATAATGGAGGTTTGTCCCTGGAAGAGGTTTGGATAGGTGACCTTAAGCAAATACCAATGGATTCCAAAGGGATTATTGACTTGACTTGTTCATGTTTTTTGCCTAATTGCTGCGTTTTTGAGCAGTCTTAGTTGACCCCTTTCAAGCTTTTGACACATTGTGGAAATGGCGAAATACCCAGACTGCCTTGCGTTTGTGGTCCGCAGCTCCTACCTGCACTGTAAATGGGCCACGTTGGAGGAACTAGAGAAAGATCCACGCATCCACCAGAAGATCAAACGCTTCAGGAACAAGCAGGCGCAAGTGAAACACATTTTCACAGAGGTGAGGCTCTTTGACCCAGTGGGTTTTTCCACATTGCTAACCCCCTAAACCCCTGCAATGTCGGAGGGTCAACTGTTTTTGAATAATAAGTAGAATGAAACGAATGAAAATAATTTTGAATAAAAAGTGGAGAAACTTCTCGAAAAATACCCATTTTTACTTCTTCTTTCTCTAAACCATAGCCAGATGAGGATCTTTTTAACCCGGACTACATCGAGGTGGACCGAGTTCTGGAGGTGGCCCACACGACGGACACTGAAACAGGAGAGGTGAGGGTTACTTCAATACGATTGGTGGTAGGACAAAACAGGAAGCCACACCTGTGGGCATGCTGATAGCTGATTGGTTTTCTTGTCTGTGACCCTTGTTTTTTTTTTTTTTTGGTGCAATTGAAATATGCTGCAGCTGTATCCGAAATGTAGAATCATTTTTATCGCTCAGTATGGGGGACGGGATTTTTGAAATCAATGTTTTCAGCATCAGTGTTCCCTCAGCATGTACAAAACAAGTCGGAGTATAAAGCGACCAGGATCGGAGCCAAGTAGTGGTGTCTTTGTGTCTCAAATTAAATCTGGGTAACCTGCTTTGAATTTGTATCAGTTTTTTTTTTCCATTACAAAATAAACCCCATGGGAAATGCGCTTTTCGACTTAACAGGAATTGATACATCGACCTGGTGTGGTCTTTTGCCAGGTGTAGTTGCATAAATACAGTCAGTCATTTCCAAGGTAAATACGCTTTTACCTCATCGTCTTTACTGGTTTAGCTTTGTTCAGAAACAGGTGTATGCACAAGCTGAACGCGCTAGACTCAATGAGCAATAAACAGTCTTTATGGCTGCACTGAAGCACTTTGACTTTGAAACACACTGACTTTGCGTCTTTGAGCTCTGCGCTCAGTGGAGATGAGTCCCTATAGCAGTTTATGATCAGATATAAGACGTAGCTTCAAGTCTCCAACTATTGTAGTTAACAGCAAAGCACTATAGGAAAATCCCACAGATTTTGAAATCCAGAGAAGGAGACACAATTGTATGATTTTGAGGATTCTTTTTATATTCAGCCTGTTTATGTCACTGGGATCTGTGACGCTGCTGTCGCTGCCTGACCTTGACCGAATCGTAGCCCTGAGCAGAAACCCGGTCACGTGATCGTGAGGTCCCATCACCTCCAGATTAAGAAGCTGATGATCGCAAGCGCCGATGCAGCCCGGTCCCCTCACAAATCTGGGTCACGAGATTCTCATGTTATTAGCACTGAAGTCACACACTGCCGAGCAGAATTTATTTATTTCTTTAAACAAACAGCGAGTCTGTTGTACTGTACTGTATTTTTACTAACAGGGAGTCATGCCAGCTTTTGACATACTTGGCGTGGCTGTCAGCTTTTTACTGAGGGGACAGAGAGTTCGTCTTGACCTCCAATAGGCTGAGGATAGTGTGGGGGGGGGACCAAGGTTTTGTTGAGCAAAAAAATGGGAGGAGCTACAATATACATAAGTGACTCAATGATTTGGACCAATGACTGCATTGGCACTGGAGAGAAAAACATTTTTGATTGGTTCAAGCAAGTCAATAATTGAGACCGGGGTGTAGCTCCACCCTAATTGTGTTTGTGTAACCTCATTTAAACCATGCTTAGCTGAGGTATGTGTGTGTTTTTGTTTTCTCATGGTTGGCCCCGAATTATGCTGTACAGTTATACGTCACATTGATTGTCCATTTGTTTAATACACTGCTTGCCTGTATGTTTACTGTGTTTGGTTAGGTGTGATCCCACAGTGTTTAGTTAGTCAGATGCTAAAGCTATTTCTGCTATGCTTTGTTCATGTTGAATACAGTTGCTTAGCAGGTAAACGTGGACTTTAATGTGTGTTGGACTGTTTGTCGTGAGCCAGCGAATCCTCTTGATGTCTTTAAATGTAGCAAACACGTGTTTATTTCTGACAATATAATTATTAACAGTAAGTTGCCATTCTTCTCTTTGCTTGTGTGCCCACAAAGAGAACAAAATCAAAATGCAGTTCTCTTAGTCAGAATAATTGGACAGATTTAGCTTCCGTTGACTGATTTCTATTGACTTTGCTCTTTGAATTTGAAATCATATTTGAACACATTAACAAATTATTTTTGATAATTTGTCATTTAATGGTTGATTTAGCTGAAAACAATGTGAAATAGAAATATTCCGTGATTCATGCTCACTGACAAATTAGTATTTTAATTTTGCTTTATACTTTTCTAAAGGACTACAGGCCCAGTTTAACCTTACCAAGACACTCAATTTTAAGCAGTAGCCACTTAGCCTTTTAGCCTAACTTGGTGTAGTGCCCTGCTGAATCTCTAAGTCTGATGAATCTATTGTGTATTCTTCGGGATTGATTGTGGTTTAGGGCTAACCTGAGGGCCTAATGACTCTGTGAATAGTATCATGGTTGGATCCCTTGTTTTAAGGACAGGGTATGACTGATACTTATCTTGAGGAGTAAATTACCGAACTTGGTAAAACCGGGTGACCTTGCTATTTAGGAAGGTTGTTGTGTGGGAAGTTGTTTTGGGGAGTGGGGGGGGAGGGGGCGGTAGGTGGTGGGCGGATGGGGGTGGTGTCACATGACAATTCCGATGTGCAGTTTCAGGTTTCTTCTTAGACCTCATAAAGGCTACTCTATGGCTCACGCAGCTATTAAGATGCCGGTGACCACTTATTTATTTATTATATTTACTTTACTGTCTCGAGTTAACATTTGATGACAAATGAGACAAATTTCATGAGGTCAATTTCAGAAAATCAGAGCACTTTTCGTATGCGTGAGGGCTGAGTGGAGCAGCTTTTCTGCTCTGGCTTTTTTACAGAGGCCTTGCTTTTAAAATGTGCAGCTCATGGCTTGGAATACTTTCTCAGATTACAGCTTTTTTACTTGTTTTATTTGTTAACACCCCATTAATTTTATCCAGTATCTAAGAAACGTATTCAGATGATACTCCATAGATTTTTTTCCATCGATTTTTTTTTCCATCTCTCAAGCACCAGTATGTGAAATGAAAAAATATAGACAGCACTCACACAAAAATTGTGTAAACAAATAAAAAGAAGCATTTTTTGAAGAGAAGAAACACAAAATGCAAATAAATACATAAATATTTTGCTTTTTTGCCTTTATTACCAGCCAGTTATGGTAAATGTCACAACCAATTAATAAACATGCAATTGTGATGTGTTTGTCATGGTGGTTCTTTTCAGAAATTGATATTTTGTTTTGTTTGCACACTTGTCAAGGCTGAGGGTCGAAAAACTTCCATACAAATAAATATAAGGCGCAAATGTTTTTGGAGTGCGGGACATACCAAGTTTTTTGTACTTTAATTTGGGATTCAGTACCCACACTTGTTGCAGTGCCTACTATGAGTTTGAGTGTGGTTACTTCATTCTTTACTGTATGTAATGTGATAATTTTGAGGTAAATCGATGCTTTTTGAAAGTGCGCGTTTAAATCCTGGATTTGTTGCTCAAGCGTATGTTTCAGAGCGGCATGGGCATGTTTCTCTCTCTCGCCAGGAGGTGACACACTACCTGGTGAAGTGGTGCTCACTGTCATACGAGGAGAGCACCTGGGAGCTACAGGAGGATGTCGATCCAGGAAAGATCAAAGAGTTTGAGGACATAAAGAAAATTCCGGAACTCAAACATGTGGTAGGAAAAGTGTTTGTTTCTTTTGGTCTTTAAATTTGCTGTCAAGTTTACTTATCCTTGTCAAGAAACCTCTCAGTTACTACTTTATGTCTGCTGGTGTACCTCGCTCTTCCTTTTCCCAGCTCTGGTAAAGAACCTCAGTTTGCTCTGTTATCAATGTTTTGCCATTAACAGACATGCATTTAATTTCTGTAATTATTAATCCACTATGTAGAAATTCACAGTCAATAAATATAGTGGCACAGAATATTATGTGTTGTTTACGGTGCAGTAAAAGTTACAAGTAGGCAGAATGAAAATGAGCGCAACATTCTGGTTCACACAGAATATTTTCTTTTTCACAGACTGAATAATGCTAATGATCTCACTTATTATCTTATGAAAACAAGAGTGTATTAAAGTCTTTTGGGGCGCTCATTAGTGTATAATGTATTATACTTGTGAAGGTTTATTTAAAACCAACTCCGAAAGAGGCAGACATATGGCTCCGTCAGCGCTGTATCCTTATCTGTTTATATGTAGGAATATCACATTTCTGTGTGTCTTTGTTTTTGTACACGAATTGGTGCAAGTGTGTGCAGTTCCTGCTGGTTTGTGCATGTCATTGTATTTCTGTGTGTTCGTGTGCGCGTATCTGGGCATTTCGGTCTGCGCATTTGTCCGCATCTGTGAGTACGTTTGTGGTACGTCTTTGTGTAAGCGTTTCTTGGCGTATGTAGACATGTTTGTGTGTATCTGTATGTGCATATCTGTGGGTGTGTGTGCACAGGCACGCATGCCTGTATGTATGTGTGTATATATCTATGTGTGTGTGATGTGTGTGTGTGTACTGATTTTCTTGTAGGAGAGGCCACTCCCGGAGCAGTGGAAGAAGCTGGAATGCTCTCGGGACTACAGGAATGGCAACCAGCTAAGAGAGTACCAGCTGGAGGGCATGAACTGGCTACTATTCAACTGGTACAACAGGTACGCCTGTCTGCCTAGTGAAGGGGGGCGGCATTTGTGCTGCATACCCCAAAATGAGAGACCATTAGGCTGCACACAAGTAATTACGCTGACCTTATGGTCTCCTGCATAGTGCAGAAAAGCCCCATGTGAGTTAATTTCATCCGGTGGTTGTATGTGATGTTATGACCTATTGTCCAACACTTTTTTTGTTATTCCAAGTGGATGCAACAGTGAGGTTTTTCACCACATACAAGATTAGAGCAGTAATATTACATCGCAGCTGTTTAGCTGATGCTTTTATCCAAAGTGACTCACAGTTGATTAAACTAACCAATGGCCAGTCTCCCTAGGAGCAATATGGGGGTTATAGACCTTGCTCAAGGGCCTAACAGCTCCCAATAGAAGCACCTTATCTTATTGAAGGCTTGAACCAGCAACCCTCTGGTTCCCACTTAATCATCTTTGCCACTTGGCTATAGGCTGCCCCGGCAGCCTATAGCCAATGACATATGACAATAGGTTTTAGTATAGTTGGCGAAATTGGGTTCTGGGTCTTCCACTCTATATTAATGGTCTGTGCGTTCTCTACAGGAAGAACTGCATCCTCGCGGACGAGATGGGCCTGGGGAAGACCATCCAGTCCATCACGTTCCTGTACGAGATCTTCTCCATGGGCCTCAAGGGCCCCTTCCTCATCATCGCCCCCCTCTCCACCATCACCAACTGGGAGCGCGAGTTCCGCACATGGACGGAGATCAACGTCATCGTCTACCACGGGAGCCAGATCAGCCGACAGATGATCCTGCAGTACGAGATGTACCACAAGGACGACCAGGTGGGCTGAAAGTAGGGGTTGAAAGTAGCCATTCCACCCTGAACCCTTCAATTGATAATCTGCTGAAGCTAAGCAGGTCTGGGCCTGGTTAGTACTTGAATGGGAGACCTCATTGTTCAACAAAGTTGCTGCTGGAGGAAGTGTCGATTGGCCAGTAGGGGTCACTCTTCCCTGTAGACCAAAGAGAGCCCTAATGCTACAGCAAATTAATGGGGGTGCTGTGTTGTAGAAGGTGCCGCAGTTCAGATGAGCTGCAGTGTATCCGAAAGAGGAAGGGATTTTAACCTAGGTGCCACATTCCAATTACAATTGTCTGTCCACATCTGGCCACCTGAAGAAACCCTATACCTGATTGGCTATATAATCCCTTGCAATCCCTTTCATCACTGTAAAAGGGATTTGAACATTTAGTTGACCTTACCAGGCTAAATAGAGGATAAATAAAGAAATGAGTAAATAAATAAATCAACTTCCTGTAACCAGTCACGAAAACATAGCTGTTTTTGGAAGGGCCTGATTCACTTTGACTGCACAGGAACATTAATATAGGCTTTGTTGCTGCATATATAAAATTAATATAGTAATTGTGTTTTAGACCATACACACGTACACACAACCTTTGTTCTGGAGGCATTTCATAATTGAATATAATGTCCTTTGAGTACCGAAGTGGTTTGGTCATCACAGTACTGTTCATCCAGGCCTGTTATTTCTTATTCCACAGAAAAATGAATAGGTTCATTTTCAATATGCAATTTCTCAGCAAGCAAACCATGAACCAGAGAGATAATGATATTACTAATGAGATTTTCAAACTGTACTGATAACATAGTGATTAAGGGAGAATAGGTAATGAGTATACATCCTGAAAAACTGTACAGAAGACATATCTGGTTGGATCCTCATTGAGGTGGCATACATGTGACCTGCTTTGCAACAGGCTAAAATTGAAGCTTTTGTATTCAGAGACAAAAATAATGAGTTAAATTAAATAGTAACTGTAACCAAGTAATGTAATTGATAAAGAATTAGTCTAAGAATTTTCTGCATGCTGTACTTGTTTTAAAATTATAAGTCTTCCCTCTTTAGCTTTAGCAACCGCCAGGCTTAACCATGATGAGGTATGGTTAACCTGCCATGCCGTTCTCTTCACCTTTGTTGAACCCCCGCAGGGTAACCCTGTCTCCGGCATGTTCAAGTTCCACGGGGTCATCACAACCTTCGAGATGATCATGGCCGACTGTCCCGAGCTGAAGAAGATCCACTGGCGGTGCGTGGTGATCGACGAGGCGCACCGACTCAAGAACCGCAACTGCAAGCTGCTGGAGGGGCTAAAGCTCATGAACCTGGTGAGGAACGTCCTCCCCCCACATCCTGCTACCTCACGCGTCATACCGTTGGGCCTCCACCAGCGCTATGAATGCTACGCTAGTACTTATGCTAATCAAGAAAGTGCAGACTGTAGACAAACAATAACTTACCCTAACTGAATACAGAATATATACTGCAGTGTGTAGGAAATATATGTCAATAATCTTCAAAATATATTTTGAATATACTGTAATATATTCAATTTACATTTGAGTTAATCCAGTTTGGAAAAGATCATGCTCTTTGTCCTGAAAAAGACTTTTCGTGGTACAGCCTGATAATACTGTTACCATTATCATTGTCTTGAGGTGCTTTACGTTGAGAGGTAAAATGAATGGGTAATTATAGCTATAGGCAGTGATTTTTGTGTGCCCTCATAGCCATGATGAATGAGGTTAATTAACATACATTCAGTCTTCAGTGCCCCAATTTAGCATTAGCACTTCCAAACCTTTGAATATTCATTTTGATGTTATGGCACTTTTCCTGAAATAGCATAATGTCAACTGAAGTTACAGTTTACGTTTTGAAGCTCTGTTATCAGAGGCTGTGCGCACTTTTCAAATTTCATGATAAGGGGTAGATGCATTTTTAATGCAGAGGAATACTGTGTTTTGATTGGCCCATTGTGGCCAAGTCTTAATGGCGGTGTATCACAGGCAACATCGATATCCTCCCAAATCTGTTCACTGCAACAAATCAGGAACAGCCAGATTTTTTTTATGTATGGGCTGTTCAGTGCCACTGTGCATTTTGATTGGACCAGTGTTTTCAGGCTGGTGACTCAGTGTAGCTGGCAAAGAAAATAGAAAATTTCATCTCCATGTCAAACCCTGTTTCAACTAATGGATAATGGACTGCAGCCAGACTCCAACAGTAATTTATATGCTGTGATAAGTAAGCACTATATGAACCCATTTTTGGTATGCTTCATCAAAATATGTTGCTTGCCCCAAGTAATTAAGTTTAGATCGTGGCATTTTCTACTTCTATTCTATTTTCACCTAACAAAGTATGATTCAGAATTATGCAGTCTTATTCTATATCTTGTCGAATTGTACTCTAAATACACTTTCTAAGGCCTAAACAATAAGGTATACATTAAAAGAGTCATATCTTTGGAACAAATGGGTTGGCTACAGCTAACAGTTCATTTGTAGTCCCTTGGAAGAAAAGTAAAAGCTTGGTATTGGTCAGTCGTGTAGTTTTGAAGTTTTACGTCACCATGAGAATGATAAAAAAAGGCATACACCAAGAGAACAGAGTTGGAGCAGCCAGCAGCTGGCTTTCGCGCAGAGTGAACTGAGGGGACAAAATGGAGATGGTGCCATAGGAAGCGAAAGCAGTGCTGAGCTGGATTTGGTGACTGATCAGCTGCCTGTAGATACTGCAGATCTTTTTGCGGTGATGGAACAGAGATTTTGAGTAAATGGATGTTTTTAAACGTTTTATCCAGAGTCAAGCGGAAGTCTTGCAAGCACACGGTATATAAGCGTCAAAGCGTAATGAGATTCATTATGGTGGAGGAATACACAGTTGTTACGAAGCACATGCGATTATGTGGTAACTTTTTTTTTGGGCCGTCCCCACATGCCTCCCCAGGAGCACAAGGTCCTGCTGACGGGCACCCCGCTGCAGAACTCGGTGGAGGAGCTCTTCAGTCTGCTCAACTTCCTGGAGCCGCTGCAGTTCCCCTCCGAAATCAGCTTCCTGGAGGAGTTTGGAGACCTGAAGACTGAGGAACAGGTGACTTTTTATTTCACTTGACTACGTATGGTTGGAAATGATGGGATATGTTCTCCCCCATATTCATACTAGTGCTTGAGTTTGAATAATTCCTTTTACTCTCTGCTTCTGCCATTCCTTTGATTTTGCAGAAGCATGGTTTCTGGGCTTCAGTAACTTAATGTTAACGATTGTCTCTCAAAATTCACTAGGATATTGACTGGCTGTCATACTATATATAGCTATAGATTAGAGTTAGGCAAACTTGTCTCTCCGTGATGAACCATGAAGGACAACGTGTCGACACCAAAGGATCATAGATTTCACTTTCTGAAATGGTCTTTTGGTCAATAGCGCGTAACAGCAGAGCAAACAACAGCAACGGAAAGCACAACCTTTGGATTTAGCACTGACTGAGTAAGCTTTTTTTTTTTTTTTTTACCTCTCAAACCAAGAACACAATTGACTTCAGAAACCACTCATTGTACTCTGTATAATATTTCTCATTGGATAACCCAGAAACATAGTTCTTTTTTAAGAAGTGGAGAAGTGTAAGAAAGGAACAGAATGTGCAGTCCTGAATCCTCAGATAGTTTCTGGAGACCAGTTTCACCCAGTTTTTCACACTTTTGTTGTTCATGTTACGAAATGAGAACTAATTTGCCAAAATAACTACTATGAATATGGTAGCTGGGTCACATTCAGCACGATTATTCTTAACTTCTATCATTGGTTTTGATGAGCTCCCTGTTAACGTCAACTGTATATATATGCTTCTGATCAATTAAGTACACACAGTAGGCTATTACCGCAAGGGACTTGTGCTGAAGTTCCTCACGGTTAACCAAACGTCTTAGAGCCATACTGATGCGCGTTCCACGTTGCGCTTTCCCAGGTGAAGAAGCTCCAGGCCATCCTCAAGCCCATGATGCTGAGGCGGCTGAAGGATGATGTGGAGAAGAACCTGGCGCCCAAAGAGGAGACCATCATCGAGGTGGAGCTCACCAACATTCAGAAGAAGTACTACCGCGCCATCCTGGAGAAGAACTTCACCTTCCTGGCCAAAGGGGCCAACCAGCACAACATGCCCAACCTCATTAACACCATGATGGAGCTGCGCAAGTGCTGCAACCACCCGTACCTGATCACAGGTAACGTGGCTGCGCAGGCCGCCGATACCGCCAGTACTGCCCTGCGATTTCATAGGTCACCAGTTTAGTCATTAAAACTCAGTGCTGTTGTGGCGTTTAGTGGTTGTGTAAATAACTTTTTTCTATCCACACCATTGGCTGGGACCTAATCAAACACACTTTGTTTCCTTAAGGACATATGGAATTCAATCAAAACAGATTTTACATGATACCAAAAAAAATTTTTTGGAAACAAGTAAATACATCCTCTAAAATGTTTTGTTTTCATTCTAAAATAGGACAGCATGTGCTGTTTTGTTTACATTATAGGTGACCATAAATAGACTAAATTCATATGTTTGGATCCTAGCAGTTGTGTTTTGCAGGGATACACTCACAAGGACCTGTTTGCTCACTCTGTCTCACACTGTCATTATTAAAAATTGAGGGAATGTTGATCTCCAAATTTTGTTTTGTGTAGTGGCAACTTATAAATTATACATTTACATGGTTAAATTACTGTATTGCTATAGTTACGTAACATATCAAGAAGTGCGCAGGCATGGATGATTAACTGCTTTTATTTGACATCAGAAAATAACCAGGGGCATAACTGACAATTAGGCTGAAAATGAAACTGGCTAAATTATGAGCAGCAATAATCCTGTTTTTTCTTCATACATTTGCTGAGAGCATGTGGTAGCAAAAGTACTCAGCCTGAAGGGAACACACGTTTTTTGTCACATCTTCTGTTGAGCGTTAAACTTGGGCTGTGACGTGACTTGCGATTGTTGGTCACACAATGCGAGCGCAGGTGCGGAGGAGAAGATCCTGGAGAGCTTCCGGAAGACGCACAGCCCGGACGCCTGGGACTTCCAGCTGCAGGCCATGATCCAGGCGGCCGGGAAGCTGGTCCTCATCGACAAGCTGCTCCCGAAGCTGATCGCCGGCGGGCACAAGGTCCTGATCTTCTCCCAGATGGTGCGGTGCCTGGACATCCTGGAGGACTACCTCATCCAGAGGAGGTGAGGGGGCACGGCCCGGCCTGGCCATCCAGACCAAAACCACACACAGACGGCCCCAGACATACGGTGGGGTTACGTTCCGATAAACCCATCGTAAGTAAAAAATATCGAAAAGTCGAAAATGCATTTAATACACCTAACCTACTGAAAATCATAGCCTAGCCTACATTAAACGTGCTTTTAATACTTACATTAGTCTACATTTGGAAAAAATCATTAACACAAAGCCTATTTTATAATAGTGTTGAATATCTCGTAATTTATTGAATACTGTACTGAAAGTGACACTATCACACCGTTGTAATGTAAAAGACTCATAAGACAGACCATCGTAACTCGGGGACCGTCTGTACATTTACCAGCTTAATATTACAGATGACTAGAAAACTAAGCTTTATGAATTCCATTGGAGCAAATAAAGATTCCATTAGATTCCATTAAACACTGTTATTCTACCCTTGAGCAAGGTACCAAACTCAAATTACTCTAAATAGTCTATTTCTGTTTTTATGAAATATGTATTTAATGTTTGGATAAGAGCATCTGCTAAAAGGTGTAAATATATGTAAATGCATGAATTAGGTTTCATTGAACCAAAAATGGCAGGATCTACAGTATCAGTGACTCAGTGATTTGGACCAATGACTAAACTGACTCTGGAGAGACAAACATTTTGATTGGTTCAAACAAGTCAATGATTGATGGCTTTAGCCATTGACGTTTTTATGGACGTGCTGACGTGTCACGTCTAGTCTTACTGTCGGTGAGTCAGGGTGCGTGAGTGTGTTTGGAATATCCATTACGGAACAAACTGAATGGTTATTTAATACTTTTGTTCAGCTGCTGAATGATGGTCATGAATAAGGGAACATTTATGTAGGCACCAATTCCATTCAATGAAGAAGTCATGATTATTTATTTTAGTTTATTTTTAACATTTTCCAAAGTATTCTGTATAGATCCCCTATCATAAAAAGTACTTTTCAATCATGTTCATTCAAACTTGTTTAGTCTGATTCAGACCAGAGTTTTGTTTTCTTCTTGAACAATGGTAACAAGTGACCTTAGTAACTTTGTAACTTTAGCTTACTTGGTATTGTCTTAGCACAACCCTCTGCAGTCATTTGAGCGTACGCGTGTGCTCGTAACCTCAGGTACACGTACGAGCGGATCGATGGGCGCGTGCGAGGTAACCTGCGGCAGGCCGCCATCGACCGCTTCTGCAAAGTGGACTCGGACCGCTTCGTCTTCCTGCTGTGCACGCGCGCGGGGGGCCTTGGGATAAACCTGACCGCGGCGGACACCTGCATCATCTTCGACTCCGACTGGAATCCTCAAAACGACCTGCAGGTGAGCCATGTCTCCGCTACCAAACGCAACACCACCAAACAGTTACGATGTAGGGAGAAAGTGAGATAAATCTTGCGCATGTGATTTTGTCAGGTCAAAAAATGTGTCTTTAAAGCTTCTGTTTTACTGTCGGAATAAATGTAAGTGCCATTATAAACTGAATCTTGTAGGAAGCACTCCTCTTCTCCTAAACCTCAGTCTGTTGAAGTGAGTTGTGACCAAGTTGACCTCATTTTCAAGGATGCAGACAGTTGTAGTTGGAGAAGTTAAATGTTACCCTTGATGTTAGTGACTTCAGATGAACCAGTTGTATGAATAAGTTTTCATTAGAGAGGACGGCAATCAAAGTAGAACCTGTGCATACAAAATTAAACTAAAATTTAAATGTATTTAAGGTTTTTGATCGGATTTAATGATCATTTGTCCTTAGATTTGACAGCTTTGACAAATTTATGCTTTATCTTCACACAGTATGGCCAGGTTGGAGGTCAAAAAATAAATTTCTTGAAATGTCTTTGACTTTGAGAAGACGAAACTGACACTGTCATTTAATTGATTCAAGGCTTCAGTTAACTGAGCCAATAAATTGAGCAAAAAAAATTGTATTTGAATTGTATTTGAATTGCTAAATCCAGAATCTGCTATCCTTCAAAAGCTAAGGAAGGCAGTTTTACGGTATTTTTGTTAGCTTAGTGACTGACACTGCTCCTCTGTCCGGTCCCCAGGCCCAGGCTCGCTGTCACCGGATCGGGCAGAGCAAGGCCGTGAAGGTCTACCGGCTGATCACCCGCAACTCCTACGAGCGCGAGATGTTCGACAAGGCCAGCCTGAAGCTGGGGCTGGACAAGGCCGTGCTGCAGGACATCAACCGCAAGGGCAGCCTCAACGGGGTGAGTGTCCGTCCCTCCCTCCCTTTCCGCCAATAAGCAATACAGCCTCTCCCCGACTTACGACCATCCGTACATACGACCGAAAAAAAAAATACCGTGTACATTTTCAAAATTAAAGAAAAAATAGATGTAAATATAAAAATTATGCTTGGTCGAACATCAGTGCTAACGGCTGCGTGCTACGCCAGTGACCGTCAGACGATATCCCGGCATTGAGTAAATCAGCATCTCTGTCAGTTCTCGTTCTCGGTTTCCATGCTAACATACGGCCAACTTGCGTCAATTTTGAGATAAAACAGCTCGGTCAGAACAGAATGGCTGTAATCACACTCTGCTGAAGGCCTCAAAGACTCTCAGTACATTGAACTACAGACGCACCAAATCTCTATTACATGGTTTGTTCAAATGCCCCTGTGTCATTCCATATAAAATCATCCGAGAAGAGAAAGTATTGACTCAGATCTTTGAAATCGCAGTGTAAAATCTCCCATCGTGTCGGAAAGATCTGTGACAGGTGACGATTTGACATGGAGTTGACCCCCTCACCAGTCCAAGCAAGCATGCGATATTTGTTATCGTGATTTGAATTCAGCACATTTTCTGCTCCTAAAGTAATAAGCACAGCAGTAGGTAATAGAAGCAGAATGAGTTTACTTCCAAGTCAGTCCATGTTAAGAAGCTTTGTTTATGTTAATTTGCTGACTAATTGACAAGATTAATGAAGCCCAATGTTTATGTGGCATGAAGCTTGAGAACAGACGGTAGTGACCTCGGTGCTAGTCGGCTGTAACCACTGCTTACAAAATACCTCAGGAACGTGTGGGCCTTAACTAGGAGAACAAGTAATATGTACAGGAATTGTGGAGTGTTGTTATTTAACAATAAACCTATGGAAGGTGGTTTTTTACTTTGTCGTAGGAGACGAAGATGAAAAAAGACTAGTGATGATTAACGTATGTATATTACATGTTGTCATTGTCATCAGTAAATTCTCAGAGATGTTCTTTTACTGAGTGGCAGCATTCGTGTGAATACCACTTCCCCCACAATGACCTTCAACTTCCTGTACATTCTCACCACATCACAAGATATGTGAATATTTTAAGCGTAAGGGTAAGTGTTTCCGAATGTTACAAGGCCAGTGGTATCAAAAACCACCGCGTTGCGACAAAACAAACTTCAATAAACGTGGTCACCCTCGGCAGTGATGTCGTTAATGCTTTTTTGAGAGTGTCATTGAGCTTACAGTAAGAGAGCTGGTTCACGTTTTAAACTTGGAGGATATTACAAACCCAGTGAAATCTGTTTGAGCAAATCCAGTGCAACAATACCTCAACTGCAAGCCAGAGTGATGCAAATTTTCTCATAATATAATATATATATATATAGATTGTGTCTGCATGTGTGTCTGTGTGTATGTATGTATGTATGTATGCATGTATATGTAGTTTTTTTCTTTCAATGAAGGAGTTGTAGCAGCTGCTGTAACATTTTAAAATTATAAGGTGGAAGTCCATTCAGTACACAAATGCCTCATGAGTTTTGTGGATCTTCTGAGGTTGGATCAGCAAATTCTTAACCACTTCTGTGAAGCATTATTGTAGTTTTTCCCACCGGCAGCACAAATTTTAAGCTGCAGCGGATGCAGCAATACAGAGAAACTTCTGCTTTCCCGAGCTAACTTGTTGTAAAGTTCCATTAAGTTTATGTCCTGATGTGACTGGCCAAAACTTGAGATTGTGGTTGTTTAGAGATCTTTAGTGTGATGCTATATTTGGATGTTGGTGATAGAATAGTTATGCTGGTTGCCAGGTAGGTAGGTCAGATTAAAAAAAATCCCCTCCTCCAGCCCCTCCCCCTTGCAGGTTTATAGCCTTGCAACCAGTTCCCTAGATATTTTTTGAACTACAATTCCATATTTGGACTGCGGTGTCCTGTATTGCTGTTTTGAGGTACATTCCCTTTTCTGTGTCTCAGAGCTTTGGGGTGTTTCTGAAGATTGAATCAGCAAAATTTGTCAGCGCTGCTATCGATCGCTTCAATAGAGTTTTGGCAGCTCAAATCTCACCCTCCAGAAAATACATTGCGTATACAGTAGGATTTACCTAAAGTAATATTTACTGTTTCTCTGGGCTGTTTTATCATAGCGCAGAGGTAATGCCATGGTGTATCAGAGCTGGTGACATTTTACTGTCGCTCTTGTTGACTTGAAGAAATTACATGCCGCACAAGCAGTTTTTTCAAATTCATTTTTATGTTTAAAATCAGCATGTTACGCATTCTGCTTTGAGATACTTTGAATAAGAAATGTGCCTCTTGATTTCTGAAAGACTGTTGTTTCTTATAGACTTCACATCACAGTGCTTCAAAAGAAATCATTGGCCGTGCATATTTGATCGTGTTTTTGTTGCTGTCGCTGATTCGTTCGACCGCTTCCAAAAGGTGCAGCAGCTGTCGAAGATGGAGGTGGAGGACCTGCTGAGGAAAGGAGCCTACGGGGCGCTGATGGACGAGGAGGACGAGGGCTCCAAGTTCTGTGAGGAAGACATCGACCAGATCCTGCAGCGGCGCACCCAGACCATCACCATCCAGTCGGAGGGGAAGGGCTCCACGTTCGCCAAGGTGACCCCGCTTGCCCCCGCAATCCCATAATAATCCCACACCCCGCCCCGAATGTTCAGCTCAGGGTATCCTCCCTAAGGTAACCAATGATCCCCAACCCCCCCTCCCCCACAGGGGACTGTTACCATGGTAACGAACCATCCTTCACACTCGCCAACCTTAGTCACCGCAGGGGACCTTCAAGATGGTATTCACCTGCAACCCTGCAAAATTCACCCAGCATTCCTCTGAGCCAGGAAGACAAACGAGCATTTTTTATTGTTATACCTATACGTATTTTCATTACATTTTCTGTGATTGCATTATCACTGAAATCACTGAGGGAACAAATGTATTGAAATTGGACAATATAACTGAAATATTTTTGTGCAAATGGATTAAACGGGTTTGAATTTTCATAAGATCAGTACATAATCCAAGTCGAAGCTGATTGAATGGGCTTACTTTCATTTGCTATTTGGAATGAAGAGTTTCACTTGTGTTGCTTGTCTGTTATACTTCTATGAAAGACAGACCCTAAGGTTGTGCAATGAAAACAAGCTCAGAGTACGCTTGTTTTGTGTGTCTTGAATGGACACATAATTCACTTGAATGGAACGGTAATTTCTTATCGATCACTAAAGAAAATGTATGCAAGTCCACTTGATACAATTTCACAGCCTGGTGCACAGAAGTACCTCTCACAGGGAAACTCAGCAAGGCCGCTTTTTGTGAAGGAACAGCCTGGGTTGGGTTTGATCAACGCCGTGCGTCTGCTGTGTTTCCAGGCCAGCTTTGTGTCGTCCGGGAACAGGACCGACATTTCTCTGGATGACCCAAACTTTTGGCAGAAGTGGGCCAAGATAGCGGAGCTGGAGATCGACTCCAAGGCTGAAAAGGTAAAGTGCTCAGGGGGGAGCGAGGGGGGAACAACATCAGGCCCTGTCACAACAACGAAAAATATTCTTATCCCAGAAGAGCAAAAACATGATGAGGGGAACAGGCCGTTCAGAAAAGCTGGGCTCACCATTAACCCACAGTCTGGAGTAATATCCGAGATTGTAGTGCATCTAGCCTGAACACGCCAATGTTCTCTGCCTCCGCTACATTACTTGGTATAGTCTGCCGTATCTGCTAGCTGTGGCATGAGATTCCTTGACCTGTTCTCGCTGTCGTGTGCTCTTTTATTTTCATGCTTTCAGAAGCTTTGTCAGGGTTCTCCCTCAAGGATGTTATGGTGTTGCACTGCCACTGTGTTTTCTTCCCAGCTCCACAGTGCGAAATTAACCATGTTAGTTTGTTTAGCGATGGGCATACAAAAAGATGTGAAAATGAAAGCGAAGAGAGATGTAAAAAAGATTTTGTTTTGGTTAAATTGGTTGGTTTTAATGTACAGTGTATGCAATGGAATGGATTTTGGTAATGCAAGGGCTGCCTTACCAATCTACTTCCTGGTTTGGAGGAAGTGATGTGGCACCTTGTAAAAACATTTTGGGGAGACCCTTGCTTTACCTTTTAATTTTTTTTGCCTCTAAAAAACAGACATATCAGACTGACTGAGCTAAAAGATGTTTGATTATTTCTGAGTAGTCAGTGCCACGTCTGCGTGTCTGCAGGAGAGCCTGGTGATCGACACGCCGCGCGTCAGGAAGCAGACGCGACACTACAACTCCTTCGAGGAGGATGAGCTGATGGAATTCTCCGAGCTGGACAGCGACTCGGAGGAGCGCCCCTGCCGGACGCGCCGCCTCAGCGAGAGGAACCGCCGCTACCTACGCGCCGAGTGCTTCCGCGTGGAGAAGAACCTGCTCATATTCGGGTGCGTCCCTGCACACCATGACTGCACATGTGTGTCTGTTTGTACACTTATCCTTTTGGGGCCTTTTGGTGGCTGATTGAGTAGTCAGTGCAAATCACAACCAAATATGTGCAACAAAATATGGGCCTCTTGGTGACTCATCTAGTAAGACAATTGTTTTGGGAAGCAGGTGTCAGGCCAAGCTGTGCCAGTACCAACTATGGCTGAGGTCTGCATTAGTGAGGCCTCCTGCCCTTGGTGGGGAAAGATGGAGCTAAGTCAGTTAAGGTCATTCTTTTCTTCACTCTGTAGTAGCCACTCCTGGTCAGCTGGGTGCTTGCAGACATACAAACTGAGTACATGTTGACCTTGTCATCCTCCAACGACATGGTCAGTATGTAAATGCTAGTGGAAAGAAGAGAGGGCAGTTCTCACATGAATCAGAGGGTCGCGTATTCACAACTTCCTCCTCCTTTGTTGGCGGGAGAGGGTTGCAGGCAGTGGCTAGCAAGTTAGGTTGAGCTCAAGGTGCGGGGAAAAAGGGACAAATAAAAAAAAAAAAAAACAAAGTCACCTTGTTTTCGTGCGCCCTTGAATCCTGACACGCCGTCGCTCTTGGCACGCACGCGTCTCTCCCATCAGCTGGGGTCGGTGGAAGGACATCCTCACCCACGGGCGCTTCAAGTGGCACCTGGCGGAACGGGACATGGAGCTGCTGTGCCGGGCCCTGCTGGTGTACTGCGTGCGCCACTACAAGGGCGACGACAAGATCAAGAGCTTCATCTGGGACCTCATCACGCCAACCAAGGATGGGCACAACCAGGCGCTGCAGAACCATTCAGGTGAAAATCTCTGCATGGACACATTTCATTCACTTAACTGCAGTCTGAATCACCCTTACTGACTACTAAGTTGTATTCATTTGTATATCTCACTATAACAAGTTGGTGATCTGAGGGGGGATGCCATTAGCAAAATCACCAAAATGTATCCCCCTTGTGAACCTACCATCCCCATTACATGTGTGTGTGTTGGTTGGTGGTGTGGGGGCAGGGGGGTGCTCCCATTAGGCCATCCCCCCTGTTAAAAATTAACAAATCACCTACTGGCTAAAACTCTCCCTGACTCCCAGTAAAACTCCCTAGAGTCTGCCCACTGCCTTATTTTTTATGTCATTGCATGCCCTTGTTAAATGAAAGATGATGTAATATAAAAATGCAGAATTCTATTTTTAATGAAAGCTCTCAAAACAAAGAGATGCAAAGAAGTTTGGTTCTTATCCAAGAGCTCAGCATACCGGCCAAGTAGGGGTGGTCTGAAATCCTGCAGATCTGCTGGCAGGCTGACCTGTGGGCGTTGCCCCATGTAGCCACACCCCTTGAGCCCCCCTGCTTCAGCAGCAACTGTCTGTTACTTGTTCACAAAAAATCTTGCTTGCTCATAAGTCTCTATGTACCATCTGGTGAAGTTAGTCAATGATCTGTGACGGTTGATGTCAGGCCCTGGTGATTTGACATGGAATGAGCCAGCTGTAACGGGACAAGGTGAATTTTGAAAAGCCTTAGAAAAGAATCATATTATAGTCAGAACCCTGATCTCACTGAAATGACTATATAGCAAGGACTAGAGTCACCTTGCGTCAAGTGACTACCTGACAGTCTCAAGCCTGCAAGGTGCTTATCTTCCCAAGGGTAGTAAGCTGTTTCACGTCTACTTGGCACTCACCTGCACCAGGTAAGTGAGTTGACCATTCTCGAGACCGCCGTCCCAGGCGAGTGTCAGCTGACCGTCTCAAACCCCGCTCGCCGCTCAGGCTTGTCAGCACCGGTGCCGCGGGGACGGAAGGGCAAGAAGCTGAAGAACCAGCTGTGCCAGCCGGAGCTGAAGAACGCGGACTGGCTGGTCAACTGCAACCCCGAGGTGGTCCTGCAAGATGACAGCTACAAGAAACACCTGAAACAGCACTGCAACAAGTGAGTTCACCTGCTTGGCTCTAAACTCATACGTGATGAAATGTGGTTCATAAAAACAGGACAAAAGGTTAATTTACAGGACTCTATCTAGGTGTAAACTTAAATTCACAGAAAACAATAGCTTCGCTATTAGCTCTGTGTATCAGCAATCGAGGCCTAGGCTAGCTAAGCTGCTGCCACTGCTTCTCAAACTTCTTGAAAACTTCAAATCAGATCATTTGATTCAATTGTGCATCCACCATCTAATGATGTGTTGGTTTGGCTGCATGGTGACAGCCATGCTAACTGCAGTTGACCTATCATTTTTGCTTGAATTAAAATGGCTGCTGGACAGTAAGTGGTGCTCTGTTTTGACCGGTTCAGGGTCCTGTTGAGGGTGCGGATGCTCTATTACCTGAAGGTGGAGGTTCTGGGAGAGGCGGCCGGCCAGGCCCTGGAAGGAATCCCTGCAAAGTAAGCATGTATGGCTGCCACTGCTAAGTGCCCGTACTGGTGCACTCAGCAAGGACTCAAGGGGGAAGGGCATTGGGGATGATGAGAGCTCAGCAAGGACCAAGGAGTAGATATTGAACCAGGACTTGGGCATTGATTCAGGTTAAACTAGCCAGCAGTGAAGGGAGGGGCATTGATACTGGTTAAGTTAACCATTGCTAAGAGGGTGGGGCATTGATAATGATTAAGTTAGCCATCGCTAAGAAGGAGGGGCATTGATAATGATTAAGTTAGCTATCGCTAAGAGGGAGGGCTTGAATCTGGTTAAGTTAGCCATCAATAAGAAGGGGCATTGGTGCTGGTTAAGTTAGCTATCGCTAAGAGGGTGGGGCATTGATAATGATTAAGTTAGCCATCGCTAAGAAGGAGGGGCATTGATAATGATTAAGTTAGCTATCGCTAAGAGGGAGGGGCATTGATACTGGTTAAGTTAGCCATTGCTAAGAAGAGGGTGGGGCATTGACTCTGGTTAAGTTAGCCATCAATAAGAAGAGGCATTGGGCTGGTTAAGTTAGCTATCGCTAAGAAGGAGGGGCTTGAATCTGGTTAAGTTAGCCATCAATAAGAAGGGGCATTGGTGCTGGTTAAGTTAGCTATCGCTAAGAGGGAGGGGAATTGATACTGGTTAAGTTAGCCATTGCTAAGAGGGTGGGGCATTGACTCTGGTTAAGTTAGCCATCAATAAGAAGAAGAGGCATTGGGGCTGGTTAAGTTAGCTATCGCTAAGAGGGAGGGGCCTTGATACTGGTCAATATATCCATAGTTGAACTGAACCCAGAATCTTTTTTTCCACCCTCCATACCTATCTTGGCAAGTAAAAGACCAAAATAAAAGTACTTGAAATTGACTCCTTGCCTTGCCAAACGGCCAAAGGTCACCAAGCCAAAGCTCAGGGGCTACAGTCTACCTAAACATCTCTCTCTTGTTTTACTCCCACAAAGCTACAGCTTTTGTTTGTTGACTGCCATAGAGCTTATATAGAAACCGGTATAGAGACTGACCTCCATCACTGTAAACAGCCAACCCCTGCAATTAGCGCTAGCAGCCCAGGCTAACTCCATAACTGTACGTGATCTCCACAGGAAACTGGAAGTTGCCCTGCCCGATATTGACTACGTGGAGATCCCGGTGATCTGGTGGGACGCAGAGGCGGACAAATCCCTTCTCATAGGCGTCCATAAGCACGGTAACCTTCCCTCTATGCATGCATTTGTGCTAACACTGCTAGCATTTATCCTAGAGGCTAAGGTGCTCACTTGGTGATTCAAGCACCCAGTATAGCCACAGTAAGATCAGTGCAGCTGTGGGGCTCTGAAGGAAGAACCATAAACCCACATTGAGATTGGCCCCTTGCCCCAGCCCAGTTAAGCGCGCGTTGGATAAAAGCATCAGCTAAATAATTGTGATGTAATTAGAATTCAGCATTCATATTTGGGCCTCTTGGAATTTCTACTATTCATTCCTCACAAGCTTTACTTACTTCAGTAAGTTCAGTTGTAGTCGTGTCGTATGTGTTTGAAAAGCATAATTCCATTACTGTTCTGGAAGTGCTTTAAAGTTCAGAAAACCAAATATCTTCTTTACTTTCTGCCATATCTCTAGCTCCAGTCATCTTATACTAGTGTATGATACAGACTCCTTTTTCAAGAAAGCAATATGAATCTTTTTCACTCTATGATTGTAAATGATGAATCTTTGTGAAAAACCTTTCACAAAATACTGTTGCCTGCGACTCTTAAATAAATGTGTCCTCACCGCAACCTATCTGTACTTAAGATCTGAAGAAGAGTAGTTATATGTGTTACAACTGTTACAGCTGTTATAACTTTTCAGGCTTAGTAGGTGGTTTTTTTTTTGTTTAAGCTGGTCTAATGAGAACAAATTCTATAGTAAGCTTTTGCATAAAATTCTCCAAAAGTCTATTATAATGGTTTTTGCAATGAGACATACCAGTTGGTACATTTTTTTTCAGAAACTGTAGTAAAGACTAGTGTAATAGACCAGTTCAGAGATGCAGTCCACATTTATTTTTGTATTTGTATTACCAAGGGAAGCTGCATCCCGTACAGAAATAAACTGCATGCGCTTCTAACAATCTCGGTTAACCTTGAACCGAATTTGGTGAGAAGAGGAGAACTCAATTGTTTAACCAGTTGAAACAGCAGTGTTTTTTTTCCCCCATTTACATGAATGTTTAAGGGCCTTACTTCCTCTCAGCCTGTACCAAACCAACTGCTGTACCTGGGATGCACCCTATACCTGCTATACCTGGAGCGCTATCTTTGATTCCTCCAGAAGAACTGTAGATTCAACATTCAATGTTATTAATTCAGTTTAGGGCTGTGACAATCTCCTTATAAAAATCATATCCATCATTATGAAAATCCAAAGGACAAAATTTTCATGACCATATTTATAGCTCTGAGGCATTTATTTATTTATTTATTTTATTTATTTTTTAGAAAAAATTCATTACAGGTGCTTTACCTGGAGTGCACTCTGGGACATGGTTGGCTTGGTCCCACCAGGGATAGCGTGGGTTTAAGTTAGCCAGCATCCCCCTGGGTATTGGTGCATTATTTTAGGACAACAGTTAATTATTATTTTCATAATCATCTATTCTATCAGATAATAATTTGAATATTTTTGTAATTAGTCATTTGAAGGCAGCAAGGTTCAAGCTATGGAATGAGTGTAGCCTGTTCAAAAAATGTCCAATTAAATAAAATATAACAAATTATTCTATCTCAAGGGGGAACTTCAGAAATGATAAATAATAAATAGATAAACGTCATAACAACTTACTGTAAGTATGTATAATGAATTTAAAATATAATTTGTATTCCGGAAGACCTACATTCCTGGTGCATGCTTATCTCTTAAGTGCTAGTGTAAATCGTTTCTGTGATCATTTGGAATCCTTCGGACCCCCCGTTGTTATTGGTCGAGCTCTGCTGTCAATCCAGACAGAGAGCAGATGAGCACAAGCTGTCCTCTGAAACATGTGATGTCATCTGCTGCTGCTCTTAGCACCACATGACAAGGTGACTTTCCACAGAATCGGATTGACGCGTAGTGTGCAGCTTATTCAGGCAGACTGAGGGTACCCATTATACCAGCAGGGGTCGCCCATGAGCGGACACGTATCCCATTCATTGCTAGCTCTCCTTTTGCGCTGCGTAGCACTATTAGCTATAAAATAGCACTATAAGATGTGGCACAGCTGCAGAGCCATAAATATGTATTTACTTTGTATAAATGTTGAGTGAAGGCCACGCAAGAGCAGGGGTAGTCAACCCTGTTTTTGTTTTTAATTAGTTTAGACCAGGTGAGCTGATTAAATCGTGTAATCAGATGAAAGAAACTCAACACAGTTGTCATATGGTGTTTCATTATTGTAATAAGGAAGAAAAAATAAATGGTCATAAATGAAAATTGTGCAAAGAATACACCAACTGGTCTCATATAGAGGGACATTTTTCAGGTGATTCCAAATTTGGGAGAAACAAAATGACTTTGGAAGTCTTTAGAAACAACCATATAAATCAGTGATATCTGCCACTTACCTGTCCTGCATTTTCAGGTTATGAGCGTTACAACGCCATGCGGGCCGACCCTGACCTCTGCTTCCTGGAGAGAGTCGGCATGCCTGACGTCAATGCGCTGTCCGCGGAACAAGGATGTGGAGACGGCACAAGTGACATCACAGACAGGCAAGGATTTACCCCCACATGGAAATGAGACACACGATGCAAATAGTTTTTGTGCGTTTAAATAGGGAACGATCAAAACTGTATGATCGTAGATGCATGAGTGTGAATGTGTGTTTGAGTGTGACAGTGTGGCAGTGTGAGTGTGAGTGTGAGTGTGTGTGTGTGTGTGTGTGTGTGTGTGTCAGTGTGAGAGTGTGTGTGTCCAGCCAATTGTATGTCCATCCGCTGAGTAACAGACTCAGATTAATACACCCATACAGTAAATCACAGTGAATCATCAGCCCAAATACAGTTTCACTCATTTACTTCAGAGGTTAGCTCTTCTATATTCTGTAGCACTTTTGAAACTTTTGAAATGATGCAAGCATAGCACCAATGGTGGACTCAGATGATGTAATTTCGACAGTCTGTCACATCGTTCCATTTACCTCCTTTTCTCTGGATGGTTTCCATGGTTCATCTCTGGCTGGTTGTCTTTGATTCTTTGGTTTGTCCTCCAGAAGAACTGCAGGTTTGACATTCAGTGATATCACTTCAGTTTAGGGCTGTCACAATCTCCTTATAACCACCATATCCATGATTATTAAAATCCACAGGACAAAACTTCCACTGCCATGACTATCCCTGTGAAGCTTTTTTTAAATTTTAGAAAAAAATCGTCATTGTTGTAAGAAATAAAGTAGTAGCATACATAGGTAGTAGTAGTATGTGTTTCTCATTCTAGACAACTTGACAGGAGTTGGAGTACATTGAACTTAGCTGACAGACTGGTGTCCACCAACCTATTTCACAGCATGTCAGACCGTTTTTTTCTGCCCATCTTCATTTCAGGAGTGATTTATGTATGCGAATGCACCTATAACAACTGTAGGCCTGCAAATAAGTTTGACATTGAATAAGAAAAAAAATCTCTTCCGGAAGGTTCTCCATTATCATGATAGAATTGATTGTCTGAGATCTCAGTTCCAACTCTTTTTCTCCAGCCCTCACCAGCAATTACACAACAACAGATAGAATAGAATAACTTATTAGAATAGCACAGCATAATAGAAAGGAATAACTTCATTTTCCCAGTTAGAATAACAGGTGTAGTAGTCACGGGCATACAAGAAATGGAATCATAAATATAAATTACAATGGGAAATAAAATTACAGAAATCGCATTCAGAGATTCCCTAAATTACATTACCATTCATTACGAATTAGAAATCAAGAATTCTAGTCAGGAAATTCTAGTAAGAACTTTGAGAGTCTACATCTTGCATTCTTCACTGTTTCTTCGGTACTGTCTGTCCTTTCGAAGAAAACGGTATATCTATGAGAGAGGCCAATTTCTTGCTACAAAGGGACATCCTTTTGTGGAAACAATATCCAAGATGACCAAGGGTTATCGCTACCTCAAACAAAACAATTAATGCTTTTTAAATATGCAGGTAAAAGCAATTTAATCTCTTTTATAAATATGCTTTTTGGGGTCAGAGTCCAAATTCCCTAAAAGCTGTATCACCAAAATAGATGAAGGAACAGATTTGGATAATCTGCTTTAGATCGAATTACTGCAGTGTCCGCCTTATCAACTGGCTTTATAATAATCTGCTAGTCACTTACCAGCTGTTTGAAAGCCTCCATGTCCCCCGTTGATAAATTAGGATGATAAAGTATATCCTCTTCTGACTTGCATTAATTATATCTCACTCTACCGGCTTGAAAAAAAGTATTTTTGGAGTAACTGACAAAGGGAAGGCATAAATGGAGAGTTATGTTTCGCCACCATTTTTAATGGCTCCGTTAAACACAATTTCCACATTTTCATCGTCCGGAATTTAGAGAACTGGAAGTTTTATTGACCTGACATGTCATTGTTATATATTTGCATCAGGAAATTTTTCATTTTTGACTATATATGCATTCAATAAGAATTCCTATTGACTCGCATGAATTAATGGTGGTTATAGTGACTGACAATGAGCGCTAGTTACAGGCTTACGCAGTTGAGGTGCTTTTTGGTGGGGATATCCCTGTGATTGGCTGTTGATATCCCAGCTACATAATTACTGGCTCTGGCCAGAGTTTTGCTTCAGTGAGGCATCAATAAGTTCAGCTTCACTGGGGAAATATTAGTCTCATTGCCCTCTAGTGGCCACTCTTGGTGTATGTTGACTTCATGTTCCTCCAACAGCATAGACAGTAGGAAAATGGTGACACATCCGCAGGGTGTAAAGAAGGAAGAGCTGGTTATCACATGATTCAGAGGAGTTGCATGTTGACGGCTTCCTCCTCCTGATTAGGTGTGAGACAGAAGATTTTAGTTTGGAATGGGGAAAAAATGCAAATTACACCACTGATCAACCAATCAAACAGCAGCAGATGAAACTATTGCTTCTGTTACATAAAACGTATTGATATTTTCAAAGGACTGAGCACTTTATCAGTGAGCATTTCTTTATTTATGATAAAGTATCACGGACGATGATCTAGTGTTTCCCGTATTTTGAACACATCCTGCTGGTTTTTCTTTGCAGCGTTTGCAAGAGCGAAGATTTTAAAGACGAGTCCGAGACAAAACCAGAAGCAGCGGGAGAGAGGGAGCAGACGGAGGTGAGAACGCCGAGGGGAAAAAGTATCAACAAACAACAGTTCAATCTCATTTTATATTCTCTTTCATTCCGCTGGAGTTTTCACATGTGAACAGTCGAACGCCTTCAGTGCTCTGTGCATTCGGTTTTCGCCTAGCGCTTCATGATTTCCTCCCCAAATTACTGATTCAAACAGTTTAGATGCTGAGTGCACCTCATGAGAATTGTAGCTTCAAATTTCAAACCAGCCGTTTGTTCAGTGGGAGTTTTATGAATACGAATATTACCAATGGGAATTTGTATTCTCAAGACGAAATGATCGCGCAGCGTTTGGGTGTCAGAGGTCAGTCTGTATGGGTAAGACTGTAACGATGTCCTGAAAGTTTCACAAAGTCTGAGAAAACTTAACTTAGGCACCACTTTATCTCTCCTCTGATATTCTCTTGCTGATATTCTATCTATTTTTTGATATTTGATGTTCTTTGCTTTTGATATTCGATGTCTGACTTTACCGCTTTATCATTTCTTCTGCAGTCTGCTATTCTTCATTGCGCTCTGAAGGAGGAGACGGCCTCCTGTAATGAAGGACCTGACAAAAGTGAAACCGTCGCTCCAGGTGAGTCCAAATGGACTACCTACGCTTCAGATTATTTTTACATGCGAACCAGTGTCAGCAGAATATTCTCTCCGTTGTTTGTATTTTATTGAAATGTTTATTTCATTTCCGTGTCAGACTGCCAAGAAAGCCGCATCAATCACAGTTACTGGGGTTGTCTGAGGAGTGATTGAATGTGGGGACCAGCTGTTGTTTATTTCATGACAGATAGATTCAATTGTGACATCTTTGGGTTTTGATGGTATCCCTGTGCGACTTCATTACAAGTAAAAGATGCTTCCTTTTTCATGTTCGCATTCTCTGCCGGTCCTCCTTTTGGACCGTTTTCCATCGTCTCAGTGGTCATCGCTCAGGAGACCGCGGAACAGGGGCGGGCCATGTGGCCGGCGGGCTCCGCCCTCACCGCCCGGCTGCGACGCCTCATCACTGCGTACCAGCGCTTCACCCGCCGGGAGCCCATGCGCCACGATTTCCTGATGCCCGAGGGGGCGGGGCGCATGCCCTGGCAGCTGGGGGAGGAGCTGAGGCGACGCACCATCGAGCCCGACCCGCTCTTCCTCGAGTGGCAGAGGAGGTGAGTGCCGCTGTGGAGCGGTTTCCTGAAGAAGGGATTTATCAAATCGGTTATGTGACCAATTTGAGTTCTGCATTTCAACATTTGGAGTACTCAAATTAACTTTTTTCAAAGGAATATTTTTAAGCATTTCCTTTTGATAGTTTCAGGTCATTTTCCCTCAAAGTTACAGTATTCCAGTCAATGGACCAATGCAGGAACATTCAGCTTCCTGGTGGATTAGTCTTTGTCCATTTTGTTAGAGTTTTGCTCCAGGGATCAGAAGTTGTTTATGGACCCTGCTCTATAGCTGAAACCAAGCTTTGTGTTACCTAACTGGTACAGTTGCTATATTTAGTTTAATCGTTAGTTTAGAGATTTACAGCAGTCTTCACTCTTTGACTAGGTGGACGCGGCGTGAGCAGGCTGACTTCTACCGCACCGTGTCCTCCTTCGGTGTGGTGTTCGACCCCGAGAAGAAGGCCTTCGACTGGATGCAGTTCCGCTCCTTCGCCCGGCTGGAGAGGAAGACGGACGAGAGCCTGGAGCGATACTTCTACAGCTTCGTGTCCATGTGCCGCACGGCCTGCAGGCTGCCGCCACGCAAGGACGAAGGTACTCCCGCCGCGGGGGAAGAGAGCGAGCCTTCACCGTGTCTCTTGCAGCTTTGAGATGTTCGGGACCACAGCTGGGAGCTTTGGGGGAACCCCTCGTGGGCCTGAATGCCTAGCAGGTCACCAGCGTTAGCATGTAGCATGCAGACTGTTCCTCGGCTCTTCATTGTCAAAGGAACCTGTTATTCTAGAAATGTTCCATTCAACTTTGTAAAATTCATTTTTTTAAAATGTTTCTTTTATTTGAGTCCGTATACCTTGCATAGAGGTCTTTCCCTCCAGAGAGGTTAATGGCTACATGTAAAACCAAGTTAGCCATACTCATTATTGTTGCCAAACTATACCCGTTTGCTCTTTATCAGCTTTGCTAGCAACCACATTTGTTTTTGTTAATCCAACCAGTTTTTTTTTTCCTTTGTCATGACCCAAGCTTTGGTTGCAAACATTTTATTTTTTTGCGATTGTAAACCTGCTAATCCTTTGTCATTTGTTATCTAATCCTTTTTAACACTGAGATTTGTTTTTGCTATTCTAACCCTGTTTCTATCCTTTATCATGATCCAATTCTTGCTAGCACCCAGATTTGCTTTTTACTATTCTAAACCTGTGTTTATTCTTTAACACGAACCAATCGTTGTTAACACTCAGATGTGTTTTTTGCTATTCCATCCCTGTGTCTATCCTTTATCATGATCCAGTTCTTGCTGGCACCCAGATTTGCTTTTTACTATTCTAAACTTTTTATTCTTTATCACGATCCAATCCTTGTTAGCACTCAGATCAGATGCTGTTCTAAATCTGTGGTAGTCTTCTATTAAGACTCGATCTTTGGTATGGCACTGAATGAGGGCTCCGTGTGTGTGTGTGTATGTGTGACTCACCTCTTTGCTTTTCCTCAGGGCCCCTGGACCACTCTCTGTTTGTGGAGCCCATCACAGAGGAGCGCGCCGCCCGCACGCTGTACCGCATCGAGCTGCTGAGGAAGGTCCGGGAGCAGGTGCTCCGGCACCCCCTGCTGGGCGCCCGTCTGCAGCTGTGCCGGCCCAGCCTCTACCTCCCGGTGTGGTGGGAGTGCGGCAAGCACGACCGAGACCTCCTGATCGGCGCCGCCAAGCACGGCCTAAGCCGCACGGACTACTACATCCTCAACGACCCCCAGCTCTCCTTCCTGGAGGCCCACCGGAACTACGTGCAGAAGGAGAACCGGGGCTACCCGCCGGCGGGCGTACCCCAGCACCACTGCTGCCTGTACGAGCCGGGGCTCAGCCACTGCCCCTCCCCCCAGCCGCCGGAGTACCATCCGGGCGCCGCCCACCATGCCCACGCTCACGCCCACGCACACGCCCACATCCACGCCCACGTACATCCCGCCTCGGATGTGGTAGGGGCCCCGGATGCGGGGAGTGCCCTAGGATTGGCCTCCGGTAGCAGGGAGGGGTTCCTGGACTGCACCTCTCTGGATGAGTCCCTGGACCTGACCTCCATGCAGCACGACTCCCTGCATGGGAAGACCAGCAAGGAGGCTTTCAACGGGTTCCCCTTCAACTCGGCGTCGGCCGGTCAGAGCATGCTGAACTCGTACGGCGTCCAGGGCGAGCTGAACGGCGGTCAGGGCGACGTCGTGCGAAGCGACGTTTTGGTTGGGGAGCACTACCCCTGCGAGGACGCGGGGTTGATGACCCCGTCCGTGGAATTGGACGAGCTGCAGGCACCCTGGGAGGGCACCGACCACGTCTTCAACGAGCCGGACGCCATCCTCGGACCGCCGTCTCTGGAGACGGAGTTCCTGGACTCCGGACAGCCTGGGGACGGCAGGGTGGATGGGGCCCTCACAGACTGTCTGAGCATGCCCAGTACGGATTCGCAGGGTGGCGCTGTGGAGCCACTGCAGTCGAGCTTCATGCTCTTTAAGGACATCGCCGTCACCGAGCCTGCAGTGGAGCAGGCCGACCTGTCTGTCAGCCCGCCAGAGTTTGTCCCTCCTCCCCTCTCACTCACTGACATGAGTCTCCACCACCAGGGGGCAGTGGACGAGCCAGAGGAGAAGCTGAGCGACTCTGATGTCACACACAGTGTGCCGAGCCCCGGGGACGGTGGGGAGAGTGTGAGCTTCGGCTCCGACAAGGAGGAGTTGTCACGTGACAGTCAGAGCCTGGTGGGGCCGGAGCAGGGGCCCGAAACGTCAGAAGGACCGTCCGAGGGGCCTGGCAATGAGTCCTGTGAGGAGTCACGTGATCAACCTGGCGAGGAGTCGTGTGATCAGCCCTGTGAGGAGACACATGATCAACCTTGCGAAGAATCATGTGATCAGCCTTGTGAGGAGTTATGTGATCAACCCAGTGAGGACTCGCGTGATCAACCCTGCGAAGAGCCATGTGATCGACCTTGTGAACGGTCGTGTGATCAACCCTGCGGGGAGGCATGCGATCAACCCTGCGGGGAGTCATGTGATCAACCCAGCGAGGAGTCATGTGATCAGCCCTGTGATGGTCCCTGTGAAGCCGGGGATGAGAGCTCTCTGGGTGGACACACCTTTCCAGCAGTTGAACCCATAACCCCATCCCTTCCCGCATCCCCCTCCCACCCTGTCCCACAAGCCGACACTCCGGTATCCCCCGGACCCATGGAGGTGTCCCAGTTCAAACAGGAGTTCAACCCTCTGGAGCCGCTAAGCTCCGACAGCAAGTCCGACGCGTGATGGAGCCGGACACCACCACCATGCTGGCGCCGCGGCTGGAGCCCGACATCTCCATGCTCACCCCCAGGCTGGAGCAGACCAGGATGCTGGAGGTGAAGGACGAGATCAAGGAAGAGCCGAAGACCCCAGGTAACACCGCTGTCCAAGCTAAGCATCATTCATCCAGCTTTCACACAGTGATATGAAAAACACATCTGACTACACCATAGTTACTCATGTTTCTGTATGACTCAATGTACAGGTATGCAACGCTTTACGTCCATGATATATTCTGTGAAATAGGACGTTATGTGATTTGGACGTTGTGCAAGCACCATATTATCAAAGCTATATGGGATACCGTAGTGTACCTGTATTGACTAAATAGTCAAGATACTGTACACACACAGTACTGTATTTCAGCTTGTGTATCTGGTAAGGTAATATATGGGTTACGTCCGCCATGTCCTGTTCTCCGATCAGGATTTCTGAACTCGGTTATAACCTTTTGGGACCATGGCCGTACTGTATATACGGTCAGACGTTTCCCCGAACAGACATTGTGCGGCATATGCCTGTAATAAATACCTGTGTAACTCGTGATAATTGGCTCTTCTCTGTTGTCAGCCATGCTGGTAGAGAGCTACGTGGAGGAGCCGCGGTTCGCGCCCCCGCTAACGGTGTGCGACGTCCCCGAGGGCCTGGCGGAGGTCCGAGAGCCGACCATCGCTCAGCTCCTGCAGGAGAAGGCCCTTTACTCCTTCTCAGAGTGGCCGAAGGTACCGCAGCGTCATTCTCCACTTCACCTGTAGCCAACAGTTGTGCTACACCATCACTGTCATCCCTCTAAGTGACCATGTTTTCACTATTACTTGAATCAATGTCTATAAAATGCTAATTAAAAAAAGCTCTTTCATGTTGCACTTAAAATACTTAAGAAATACCTAAGAACTTAGGAAATATGAAGCTAATTGTGAGTGAATAGCACTATTTTTGTCCACACTGATATGTTTGTTTTGAAAAGAAAGGACAGTGTAAAGTTCTGTAAATATAATCATTTAAAAATATTTATTAAATACTTAGAGATTCAGAAAATATGAAGGAAACAGTGAATGGAAATGAAGGTAGAAATATGAAGCCAAGTGTGAGTGAATAGCACAGTTTATTTATTTATTTCTTTTTGAAAGGCCAGGATTGTATAAGGTTTTTTTTTATAACATTTTTGTATTTCTGCTCCCCTGCAGGACCGAGTGATTATAAACCGCATTGACAGCATCTGTCACGCCATCTTAAAGGGAAAGTGGCCGTCCACCAACCAGCAGTACGAGTCGACCAGCTCTCTGCCTAACACCTGCGTTTCCAACAGCGCCCCCCAGAGGACTGGCTACATCCCTGCAAGGGTGCAGCCAACACAAAGCCTTAACTTTAACATCTCAGCTCCTGTCTCTCACCTCCAAAAGGTAACTGAAGCTCAGCCCTGTACAGAGGCCAGACAGACCACTCTGCTTTCGTACAGATTTTATAATAAGTGTTTTGGTGTACGTTTGTGATCTTTTTGCGTGTCTTTTAAAGAATTAAAAGCTAATTGTTTTCCTGTGATAATGGATGAGAATGATATGTATCAGGACGCGCCCCGGTAGCTCACCTGGTAGAGCGCGTACCACACAACGCTGAGGTCCCATCGCAGCGGCCTGGGCTCACATCCAGCCTAGGACCGTCACCGCATGCCACCCCCCATATCCCCCCCCACCGCCACCACGAAGCAAAGCAAACAAAAAATAATAATCTTTACAAAAAAACAAAAAGAATGATATATATCAAAAGAAGCTCAACACACAAGCCTTCAGAGCGGGCACAAAATCAAGACATACTGAGAGTTTGGACACCAGCCACACCATTACCAGATATGACTTGAGGTCCACATTTTTATAATTAATGTGACTGTTTTCAGGAGAGATTTAGATGGGTTAATTGATTTTTCTGAATTTCTTCACCCACAGAGACTTGCAAGAAGTAAATAGACACTGACAGTGTTTGATAAAACTAAGGGTGTCTATTTACTTCTTTCACTTCTCTCTGAGCACTTTGCAACAATTAAAATTAATGAATTATTTATAAAATGAATGTTAGATGTAAAATCTGACGGTAAGTGAAGGGATTGTGCACATGTGATGTTTTGGCTGACATCCGTAACTCTGTCCGCAGGAGAGCTTGGTGAGCGTGCCTTTCCTGGCCGAGCTGAAGCGGGGCCAGCGCAGGTTCGAGTTCGAGGGGGAGACCCCAGGGAAGCCGTGCCACGCCGGGGAGAAGATGCCCGTGGGGCTGCCCCACCGGGGCCGGGCGCTGCTGCTGAATGGCTGGCAGGAGGCCGCCATGGACCTGTCCAAGGCCGGGGAGCTGGGGATGGGGCCAGGGCAGGGGGCGGGGCCGGGGGCGGGGCCTGACACGGGCCCCGTGGGTCACATGACCCACCAGGCCCACCCCGCCCCTCACAAGCTGCCCCCTCTGAGCTCCATGCAGGGCTCCTTGGGGCTGGACATGGCAGGGATCCTGCAGGCTGGACTCATCCATCCCGTCACCGGGCAGATCGTCAATGGCAACATCCGCCGTGACGACGCGGTCATGCGCCGGAGGAGGGGGAGGCGGAGAAACGTGGAGGGGCCCGACATAAGCTTCATCAAGAACAGAGGCCTGCATGTCCCCGAGCAGCAGGTTGGTGGGACTGTCTTACACAGAATGTTTTCTGTGTACATTTGATAGGATGAACATTCAGGAAGCAGTTAGTAGCTCTGGGACTGGGTGTTCAAATCCCAGCTACACCATTACCAGCTATGTTACAGTTAGCCTAGCCTCACCAGGGAATGATGAGGGTAAGCCAGTTAATGTTGTTAGTCTCTTTGCTCTCTAGCGGCCACTCCTGGTTGGCTGGGTGCCTGCTGGTGCATGAACCCAGTATACAGTATGCTGACTTCGTCATCCTCCAGTGACAGCAGCAAGATGTAAATGAAGGTGAATCTGCAGTGTAGACAGTAGCAAGGGCTAGTCATCACCTGAGTGGGAGGAGGTTATAGGCTTCTTCCTCTAAGGTCTTTGGTTTGAGGTTGCTGTGGGGGGGCCATAAGTTGGATAGGGGAATGGGGGGTAGGACCAGTGCATTGTAATGATGAGTGTCCCTATGGTGTATACAGAGCAGGCCAGAGAGCGTCAGCCAGGCGCCTGCGGCGGTGTCTTCGTCGTCGTCCTCGTCCTCCTCCGCCCCTCAGCCCGAGCAGCCTGAGGGTCCGGTGCTGGACCGCGAGGCCGCCAACAAGAGCCTGATGGAGTGGCTGCGGCAGAACCCCAGCTACACCATGGAGGTGCCGGCCTTCGCCCCCGTGAGTTCCTCTCAAACCAGAGCTGTGCAATTCACGGAAGCATCATATGTAACATTTATTCAATTATATTAGCATTATCAGACCGGCACAAGGAACTTAAATTGCATTGATTTAGCAGATGCTTTTATCCAGAGCAAATGATACATAATAAAATGTAAATGTATTGTACAGTTAACATTTTTACATACTATCCATTTGTACAACTATTTGCATGCTTACTGAAGCAATTTAGGTCAATGGCAGTACCCCCATATACGGTGGTTAGTGAATAATAATTAATAAGCAAACAAAATTAACACCACAGCCAATTCTTGTACTGAAACCTCTTCAGAGACTCCACCATAACCTGCCTCCTCCTCCTGGTGGATTTCCTCGTGAGAAAAAGGGACCGTCACACCGCGATGCAAAGTATGATGATAGATGACAATGTCCCATCAGCTACAGATCGAACTCTGTGGAGCCAGATATAAATTTGCTCCAAGTGTAACCCTGTAAAGTATGCGGGACTGGCCGTTACTTGTTTGCAACTGCTTAGCTGCCGCGTGAGGTTTTACAGAAGGACTAGCAGGTGCGGTCCTGACCCCATGTCCCTCTGGTCTAGTCTCAGAACGTGGGGATCCTGCACGGGTTTGTCGAGCGGCCCAAGCAGAGGCGGCACCGGTGCAAAGACCCCAGCAAGCTGGACGTCAACTCCCTGACCGGAGAGGAGAGGGTACCAGTGGTGCACAGAGCCACGGGACGCAGGGTAATGCCTCCCTTTGAGCTCCTCCATTTATACTCCTTTCACACTCACTCTCTCCCTTTACACTCCTCTTTTTAAAAAACTTTTGCACTCTCCCCCTTTAAACGTCTTTCACACTCACCCTCTCCCTTTCACATCTTTCACTTATTTTTCCTTCCATTTGGAATATACTTAATTATTGATAAGTGTAACATTTTTATTTAGTTAGGGAAGTGTGCATTTCATCTGAACTATTTTACATAGAACACACAAAATAAACAGATATGTCGTATTTCATATTTATCACGACACAGATTTTGAGTAAAGCTGATACAATACACTGATTCAGCTGACTGAATTAAACTAATGTAGGTTACAGTACTTGAATGACCTGACATATTGTGAAATAAGCTACAGTTGATTTTTAAAGTCAGGATTGACTTTAGAGTTTTACTTTTACAGTCTCCAAGTCGCGTGATCAGTCCGGTGCGGCCGTTTCTGTAAGACACACAATAGCAGCAGCCGTTTGTCTTCTCCGTTGCCCTTGCTGTTTATTTCCGCTTATCATGCTTCCGCTTGTAGCCGCTAACGTTCTGGGGGCGGATTAAATAAACCCTTATGATCTCGACTCAGCATTGTTCCTTATCCTCTGCCGCTGAGAAACATGCGTTTTCAGCTCGTCTTTCATGTCCAACTCTTTGTCCCCCTCATTTCATAACATTCTGGCTGCTTTCGCTCAGCATGCTAACAGCGCCCTGTGTGAACAAAAACCCACAAAAACTGTATGTTTTTTTTTTTTTTTTTTTTGAAATTCTCTGGTTGTTTTGTCACTGCCTGAACTAACAATTAACAGGAATGTCCAGAAACTGTTTCCAGTTCGCTCGTGGCTTGTAAGGCGCTTACGACAGCAATTCTTGTTTCCCTTGAGACCTGTTCTCGCTATATGAATTAAGATGTTAAGCAGTCGTGTGAATGCGCTGTGACTACTTGCCGTCAGAGGATTTCCATTCACATCTGTATAAATTGGCAGATAGTCACCATGAACGCTAATCTAGTGGCATAAGTCTTTAACGTTCAGATACAATTTAAAACAGGGTTTCCATTCCATGTCTGCATTCTTTCCTCTGCAATTTGCTTTTGCCGTTCCCACAAGCAGTGTGGCAGAAGGTTGGTTTTCATTCGTATGGTTTACCAAACCACATTTACAAAACTGCTCTTCCACAAAAGGCTGTTTACAGTATCTTAAGTAGGAAAAAAAGTTAAATGGTCTCAACAGTAACCAGAATGATAAAGTTAAATTTAAATATTTGCAACTCAAAAAAAAACACATAGAAAACCAAAATGATATTACCCAAGTGCCACAAGGCCATTCAACACTCAGAAAAACTCTTTTCTGAAGGCCCAGAGTTGACTGTAGTCTTCATTCTACATATAATTGTGTGGGCATAATCTCACTTTTGCTATAGCAGCCGGCATAATTAATTTGGATTAATTTGATTTGTTGATAATAGTTTATCTTATGTCCTTGGTGGGAAATAGTGAGAAATTTAAAAAATAATGAGTATTTTAAAAAAGTTGGGCCCGAACAGTTGACTGGTCTGTGAGTCCATCTTTTCGGGCTTAGACAGATTTGACTTTGAGAGTATGTCGACGGGTCTTCGGGGTTCTTCATCACAAAGGTTTGTGGGGTCTTTCTCTTTCAGGTGATACAATCATACTTCATACTTACCGCCTCATAATGTTTCTGACTGTCATAATTCATAACAAATCAGGGAACATTGTTTTATGGCTCTGAACCCAAAATTATGGTTGTCCTTTGAGCCGTAATGGCTGGGTTGACATTTCCGCAGCTCTGCTCCGCCAGTTTGAATGAAGTTACGATCTTCGGGAAAGTCTTTGGCACAGACTCCTCGCTCGATAAGCAAAGTGACTCCCAACTACTCCCTTTTGCAGTCTTTTTGCCTTAAATGATCAAATATTTGAACCGTTATTGTGAAATATTCACATTTTTAATGTTTTGCTAATTTGAACATTTCCACACTTAACATTTTTAACTTAATTTTAATGATTCACATGGTGTAATGACGACCATATTGCATACCTGATTCTAACATGTGTATTAATAAAAGGATCCGCACTCAACGTTTTTGAAGTAAAAGAAAATGTGTATATTTGAGGCTGTTACACATTATATACCCTTTAATAACATATCTGAGAATGGAGGATTTGTTTGGTAGTACTTTGGACAGTGAATCTTGTGTATATGCGCTTGTGAAATCCTTGGTGTCAGTACACCAATAGTTTCACCCAAATTGTCCCTTTTGATTTAATTTTAATAATATCTTAATGTCATCTTTCTCTATAGTCTGCTTCAAGAGTGAACGGGTGTGTTTTATTCATTTGCGTTACATCATTGGAACATTTATGGAAAAGATTTTATGTGTGTCTATATCTTATATCAGTACAGTTTTGAGACTGAATGGCAGAAGACAAGCTTAAGATTTTCTCACATTTGAGTTGTTCCTGCATTTCCTTGTGTTGCAGCTGGGGGGCGCTATGGCACCAGCTATAAAGGAGCTGTCCCGTTGGCTGGATGCGAACACGGATTACTGCGTAGCCCCCGACTGGGCAGACATAGTGAAGCATTCTGTAAGTGGCTAACACCTACATGTCGTTTTTATTCATATCGTTTTGAAACTGTGCCTCACTTCAAAGAAATGAGCCTGAAACTACTTGATGATACTCTGACAAGATTTCTTTTTTGTTTGTACGTTTACATCACAGTTTGGAGGAAAAAAAATCTGTGAAAATTCAGTGAATGTAATGGTAGCTTATCTACTTTCTGAAATTATACTTGTTTGGCATTCATTTTATCACATCATACTTTCTGTAAAATTTTTACCTTTTTTTATGATAAAAAGCTTATGTATTGTATATCGGCTACAGTTATATTTTGTAGGAGTGAATGTATATGATCTCTGGAGTGCTACAGCACAATGTGCATTATGTTGTTTTGCAGGGGTTTCTGCCGGAGGGGAAGTTCACACGCATATTGACTGAGCCTGTGTGCCGAGATGTGGGGCCCCGTCGGAGGGGCCGCCGGCCCCGCAGTGAGATGACCAAGCCAGGGGCCATGTTGGCGGAGTCGCACTCCGGGATGGGCCCCCTCTTCATGAACGGCCTGATCGGGAGCATGGACCTGGTGAGCTTGCAGAACCTCCGGAACGTTCCGGGCATCCCCCTCACGGGACTGATGGGCTTCCCCCACGGCTCCGCAACCGTGCCCGCCGGGGAGGACGCCAAGAACGGCCTGAGCATGCTTCCCATGATGCTCCACGGCATGGCGGCCGTCCAGCCCCACATGTTCAGCGTGGGCGGGCTCATGAGCCAGCCGGCCACCTCCGGCGCACCCTCCTCCGCCTCTACCGCCGCCGTCCCGCCCGCCACGACCGGCGCCCCCCCCTCTGCCTCCTCCTCCTCCTCCGCCTCACCTGCTACCACCGCCCCCACGGCCACAGCTGCCACCTCCACGTCCTCGTCCCCCGCGACCACCTGCGCCCCCGCCACGGACAGCAAGGTGGTGGATGCGCCCGCTGGCACCGAGAACAGGAAGGACTACAAGCCGCCCCCAGGAGAGGGCAAACCCAGCCCGGTTTGCGGTCACCGGGAGTCGCCCGCTCCCACCGGCGGCAACAGTGGTAGCAACAGCGGCAATGGCAGCCACCTGGCCTTCAACCCCTTCCTGATCCCGGGAATGTCCCACGGACTTCTGTACCCGCACATGTTCCTCCCGCACGGCGGAATCATGGCGCTGCCGGGAATGCCCCCCCGCCGACAGCTCCGGCAGCCCCAAGAGGAAGAAGAAGAAGGTGACGCGCGAGGAAGGGGCGCCGCCGGAGGCCTGCGGCGGGGGCGTCAGTCCCAGCACGGACAGCGCGCCCCTCCCCAAACCGGATGGCGCTGGTCAGACTGAGGCCGCGCCCGAGGCTGGACGAAAGGCGGGGGCCGAGGACAGCACGGAGCCTCCGGAAACCGCGGCGCAGAAGGGTGCCGGAGAGGAGGAAGCGACCGAAGACAAGGGAGACGCAGTTGAAAAACTGAAGGACGAGGAGAAGGAGGACGCAGGGAAGGATCTAGAAACACAATAGACCACCACGGCCCTCCTCTTTGTACTGTGCAACAGAATTACCAGTTTGTGATGTGTAAGTCAAATGATGTTCATGTAAAGACTTTTATTATCCACTTATTAATGTTTATAGATCTCCTGCCCAGAACCAAATTTGATTATTCTTATTATGGCCCCTCCCCCTCTCCCCTGAAGACCAGGAAGAGACGCAATGCATGCGAACGCGCGCAGCAGTTACCGCAGCGACGGAGCTACTCCACGGCAGAGTTATTTCACACTCCTGCTTCACCATGGGATCTGTTAACGGTTTCCCTGGCAACCTGGGCACAGTATGTCCCGACTACACACAGTGGAGTTTGGGCCTCTCACCCGAGCGGGAGTTTTTTTTGGCAAGCCTATGAGCCCCAACGTTGTGTTTGTTTGTTTGTTTGTTTGAGTTTTTTTTATTTTTTTTACACCACATTGCGGGTGCTGAAGGCACACCGATTGGCTCGGGCGGGTATGTAGCACAGGGCTTGGGTGTGGCCACGATCTCGGCAGTCACCGCTGTCTCCTTGGTGATGGTGTCAACAGGGTTATGGAATTCCTCCCCCACCCCCTCCCAGACTTAGTTTTGTTTTTTCTTTTCTTTTCTCTCTTCAAATTCGCAATACTCAGTTCACAGGAACTCTCTTCATAGAAACCCTCCTCAAAGTATCTGTAGTGAAGCAAATAAGAAAGCAAGCACCTCCCTCTCACCACCCCCACCCACCAGGAAGAATTAATAGCATAACGGCTGCTAAGAAGTTGTCTTTTACGGGCAGCTTTGTTTATCCGAGGTTGGTTTGTCTTTTGCTGCTATGTAGGCTTTGTTTTTTTAAGGATAACTCTAGAGATGGCGAATTATGTATAAATGCTAATACACGAAAACAACGGATATCTTGAAAATGCATCATGTTGTAAACCATGGATATCAGGTTTGTCTTCAATAAATGAATTGAAAAAGATTACTTAAATAGCAAAGTGCAATCCTAGGTCAAATCGGTTAAATAGTCTGTTTGTTAAAAGGTCGCGCAGTGCAGTGTCGCTAGCAATGAATGCCCCTTCCACAGGACCGGTTGCGCGCCACGCTAACCTGTGAGCCAGTCTGTGCTTTTTCGCCTGCGTAAGACCAACGATCGAGTGCCGCTGTATGAATCTGTCCGAGACAGTGCTGTTTCTGGCCCAATTTGAAAAAAAAAGAGGTTACGCTAAGGATACCTAAGCAAGGGGGAGGGGAATTGGTGAAACACACAAAAAAAAGGAAAGAAATGTTCATTCCCATCTTGTCCGTTCAGCAAAAGAAAAGAACTTGTGGTTCGCTCAGAACGATGAACAGCCACGGTAGAGTGCCTGATCTCTATACCGATTTGTTGTCTCATTCCCCCCGAAATTCACTTTAAATTAGTGTAGAATACTGCATAGTATGAGTTTTTGTATGTAAATCTCTATTTTGTCGTTAGTTGCTTTAACAAGCACCTCTTTTTTGTTGTTCATTATGTTTTTGTTGAAAAATACACAAACTCAACTCTCGCGGTTATTGCATTAATCATACTGTATACGATACGGAAGCAAAGCTTCTCTTCTCCCAGAATTTCACAACAGGGTCTGTTGCGTTTTGAAAACCCTTGCCTTTTTTTCTCAGCTAATCTTTGAAATTCACAGTTCTTAACATGATTTTTTTTTTGTTTTGTTTTGCACAGAGTCCTGTTGGTGAATGTTTACCTGTAAATGTAAAAGTCTCAACATTTCTTCTTTCGTTCGTGTGTGTTTGCGCGCATGCATGCGCGCGCGCTGAAACACACCCTGGCCCATGGAGGAGGTGTGTGTCGTACTTCTGTATCTAGAACCCTAGTCTTGCCCTCAGTCATCTTTTCTTGTTAAACGAAATGTTGTTGTTGCCTTGTCACTATTTGTGACTTTATAATTTATTTGTTTTTTGCTTTGCCAAACTTTCACCAAATATGACATCTTTTGTTCACCTTTTTTCAATCTTAGTTTTATTAAAGTATAAATGCCTTATTTAGTGTTATGTATATGGATGTTTTTTTACATCTCCATATCAGAAAGTATATATTAAAGTACTTAACTAGTATAGAGTTTGATCTTATCGAAATTGAAAACTGTTGTCACACTGGTCTGTTATAAATTCCTCTTTAGTTGTATCCATACTTTGTTCACAAATTCCATTAATTTTGAAATAAGAAAGTGTACATTTGGTTCAAAGTCTACCTAATTCAAAATAAATCGTGTACATCCTATCTGTCTTTCAGGTTTAAGTATCTAGTCCTGAAGCGAACACGGAAAAACTTTTGAAACACAGTCTTTAAGCTCAAATGGTGAACAGCAATTAATGAATATAAAACATATGCACAGGTATGCGTTTCAGATTTCTCGGACTTACTGATGACCATGCACATATACACCCCGTTTATAGCTTATAAGTAGGTCACATATTAACGTACCCTCAATGGCTGCATAAATCTGTTACATTTGCGAAACTTCTCCTGATCCCATGAAAACAGGGTTCAAATTTTTCTTTTTTTTAATTAAAGGACACAGCAGATGGTCTGCTAAGACTCAGAAATTAATATTCTGCCCATCGATCAGAAAGCCTGTGCAGGCATTTGCTAAAAACGAGATGACTCATTCGCCTACATATAAGGAAGAGAGGCATGTGCTATCATGTTCAATGCTCGCACCATTGACTTCCTGTATTATGCATTTCGCTGTGATTCACTATATCTGTACAGCAGCTCTTCAAACACAAGAATCACGTAGCTAGTAGTAAGCTGTTAGGGGAATTATATGAACTATAATGGCAGGTTATCGTACTTCTTATTGATCCTTTGTCTTTAATTAAAGTGGATTTGCTTTCAGTAACCTCCCAGATTGATTGTGTAGCAGCAGAGAAGACCATGAGTTGATAAAATTATGTTGGTTAAAACTTGCGTTTAAAACCAAAAAGTTGCAAATCTTACCAGTGTAATGTATCTGTGAAAACATTGCAGCCCATATTATACTAAAAAATGGGCTGTACGAATACTGAAGGAACTCTTCAAAATTATGTTTCAAAGACATTTTTCTAAGTGCCTACTTGTCCACTGTACAGCAGTGTCATGTAGAGCGGTTCGTCATTTAAATGTAAGCATTAGCCATCGAGGGTGTAAGCTTGATGCAATGTCCTCCCGACTATATGGAAAGCACATCATGACAACTCTTCCTGCATGTAGGCAAATGAGGAACTTAATTTCTTTGTGGATTTCCATCTACCGAAATACAATCATTTTTACTCAGTAACAATTTTTACTCAATAACAATTAGGCTTTTTTATAAGCTTGCTTTGTCATATTTTTATTGCAAGTAGCCATGGAGTAAGTTTAATAAACTCCTCCAAATTGTGCAATCTCAGAACATATAGTTACATGCTCAAGGAGGAGTAATTAATTGCAGTTTAACTGTTGTGATAGCATAATGCTAAGTAATTACAATAGTGCTACTTTGTTTCTGATATTGACAATCAATTGATCAAATCGTGGAAGCACCTTCAAATGGAAAGCTGCTAGCCGCATCGTTTCAACAATTTCTCGCTTAAAGCATACCTGCAGTGGCATTCACAGACTGTGATTGACAGCGGTGATTGTTGCCATGTGTTTTTAGATAGGTAACTGTTGCTAAGTGATGTCTAAGATTCTAAACTGAGGAGCGTCAAATCCTTTCCAAGATTGCTGAGAAGAAATTGTATTCTGTGATTAGTCACGTAATGAACATATGAATACAACTAAAGTGGACATAGTGTTTAATTTATAGGTCATCCTGATGCAAAACTATTCTGCCTGTCAGATGCATATTGTCTTACTAAAATGTTTGACTATACTTAATATATATTATATATAAATATATATCTATCTTGAAATAAAAAGCCCCCAAAGTATTGGGAATACAACTCAACCAGATGTAAAATGGAAAGTATGTTTTTATCCCGTTACTCCAGCCCATATCCATTTCACAATACTCCATTATTCATTTGAAGACTTGAAGAAGTGGTGCAGTATATGAGTACAGTTAAAAAGTCAATGAATATTTATTCAGTTTCCATGTCATGTCGCTGTTTTACTTTCTTTTTTTTTTTTTTTGGTAATTTATCCAAAGTTCAGATTGTTTTGGTCATCTGTATTTCAGATATATTTATTGTACACTTGTCTTACCCGTGTCATTTTTATATCTGTATTCTAACTTATAAGGATTCAGAAGGAAAACTTGCAGGTTCTGAAGAGACTTTCTGACTCTGTCTCCGTTTTCCTCTTTAAGGTTTATGTCTGTTATTTTTTAATCATATTTTTGCCTCCAGTGGAAGCAGGAATAGTAAAAAAAAAATATTTAAATGTACTGATAACAGAATTGGCGAAAATGCCCACCCCACCTGAGTACACTGCTGTCTGTAACCATCTTGTATGAAGTTCCTATTTCTGTTTCACCTAAAGCGAACCCCAAGAATTAGTGTGGTACAGTGATAATTACCTGTGCATATGAACTGTACCTGACCACTAGCTCATTAGGGTAGCATGCAGTCTTTCTAAAGATATGATTTGTTGCTTGTTCTCCATCCCCACTCTCTTGATATAGTCGCTGGCTTTAAATATTGAGGACAACTGAAATAGACGATATTCACGTAGGAACAGACGCAGGGTTCTGCTTGACTGTGTACTGCAGAGTTTGACCTTGCATACCTAAAACAGGCTAGTTTAGTCCCGGTTTATAATGCCCTCACCGACCCCAAGTTAAAGATGGTGATGTACTCAGAGGGGGCGTCTGCGTGCATGCTCAGAAGTTCTGTTCTGCAGCCGCTTGCATTAGGACGGTAGATTTAAGCTCATGCAGTCGAGGCCAGTGTTCACTAAGTGGATGTACTGTAAACTCTTAGTTTCATTGAACCAAGGGTACTGTATTTGGGATCATGCTACACAAAAAAAAGAAGAAATTGTACTCTGTGTTGGAAATCAGCAGCAACATTTTTACAGCGTTGTGGTTTTATTTTATTATATATTTTTTTTGTTAAACTAGCTCCTGTATTCCCATGTGGACCAATCACATAACTCAGAACATGGTATGTGATCTTTTATTGTGCAATAAAAGATGACTTTCAACTTTCATCTGCTGTACTGGGTTTTTAAGATCAATTTAAAAAAGCTAGGAAGGCAGGAAAAAAACAGTTCTGTGTAATTCACTTAGTTTCCACATTTCATCACTTTCTGTCAGAAGATTATTCAAACCTCAGACATTTTTGAGACATTTTAGAGGTGTCTGTTTTACTGTTTATGATTAGGCTAGAATTATAAAATGTAAATTTACCAAGAGTTTTGTCAGGATTCATGTCTAATTTGGACAAAACTTCATTGTCTAATTTGGAGCTCAAAAACTGTTTGATTGTCACACCCAGTACAAGTACCTGGAAATGAACAGACTGGTGGCCAAAGAATTTGTGTGAAGTTTGCATCACATCTTAAATTATAACAAAAATTATATTTTTGTCAGATAAAGCAGTGGAAAATGTCAATGTGCTGATGTCAGGTTAAAATGAAAAAAGAAAGAGGCAAACTTCCAAGTCTTTACTTGCCTGACATCTGGCTAGCCAGATGTGTTATCGTGCCTAAATTGATTTAGCAACAGTCCATTTGTCTTTTATTGTTTTGCGCTTGCCAGGCTATGATTTAGTTGCCAGTTTGGTAAAATATAGAAAACTAATGTTGTTTTGTCAAAATTACAACTAATACATAGAATGTCTAATCTAACATCCAACCCCCCAATGCCCCTCCAATGTCAAACTACTGCAGAAAAGCACATGTGGGCTTGGTTAGTGCTTGGAATAGAGACCTGGGAAAACAGATTTTTAAAAGAAAATTGAGTGTTAACCACCTAGTCAAAATCCCCTAAAAATTGGCCTTCTCCATGTTGCAAATTTCACCAGCCCCTACAAATGACTGGCACAATAACCTCTTGCAACCTCTCCAAACTCCTCCTTCAGGTCATCTTGGGAAAAGAGAAGTGAGCATGCAGTTGATCCATCTGATTTAGAAAATGATCAGAAAAATGTCTAACAAGAAAATTATTTAACAAGACTTGCCATTTACATCTAATATACACTATTGTTAAATGTTGAACAATAATGATTAGTTTATTTTCACTGATCAGTGTCATTTTGGGACTATGTTGCGTGGAGTAAGGTTTACGCTTTCACTTGGGCTGTGATTCGGCAACATTTCGCGCCAATCGGGCCGTAACGCATTGTGGGATAGTGTTTGGAGGCTGGAGGACTACATCTTGTGGTTTCTTACTTCTGACGGTAAACCTTGTCGCTGTTTACTTTCTGTTTCAAAATTTAAGAGACAAATGCGGGAAAACGAAGAAGATAATGGGAAAACAGACAATGGTTCTGTTCAGAAAAGCATGGAAACAATTTGTCAAGAACTAAACATGGACGAAGAAACGGCGACTGAAGCCATGCAGAATTTCACTGCAATCTGGGATACATACACGCTAGAGGTGAGTTTGGTCGCTGATATTAGCGCTAGCTGGCTAACTAACATGCACTCATTTTGCATTGTGCATTTAGTATACACTTGCTTGACATCTTTAAAATGTATTTCATTAAACGTTTGCTGGTAGTAGACATCGGAATTGTTGAGAAACGGTTCATACAATGATGACAACGATTCTAGGAAACTTGTAACTTGGGGTCACTAGCTTGCTAACCAGTGCTAACGCAAGTTGAGGTAACTTATTAGTAAGTAGCATTTCGTGAAACTATTTCAAGTTAGGTTAAACTCATATTCTCAGAATAGGTGGACAGGGTTAGATAATATTTACATCGTGTCACATAGTAATAATGTAAACTTAAAGTGTGTTGTTTGGAAAATATAGTATAACGATACCAACACGATGAAGTCAACACGCCCAAATAATTTAGTGAGTACGACGTGTATTTATGTCATCTTTGTTCTTCCACATTAATCAATTTATTATTTCTCTTAAGGACGTAAGTCATAAGTATAGTTTTGAGAGGTTTCATCTCCGGAGTTTTCCGTGTTGACTCGCGAAAATATACTTAATTTAATTTAATTTTACGCTAACAATATTGGTCATCCACACTAGCTGTGAAACGTTGGAGAGACAACAAACATTGGCTTCACCAATCTTCCTAGCGTAGCATTAGCCACAGCCATTAGTTATCCATATTGTAATAGAGCTATCGCTAATTCATGCCCTGAATACATTTTAAATAGACTGCAAAGTATTGTCATCATAAGAAAGTAGCATATGGCTTCTTTCAACTTCGCATAAACTGGATTATAAAGATAGTTGAGTGAAGCGATACCTGACAAAATAACGAGATGTGAGTCATTCAAATTCAACATTAGACATACAACGTTATAGCGGCTGGCCTTAATGTTCTTTAAATTTGTTTACTCTCATTTGCTATGTACGTTAGGAAGTTACAGTAGACATTTTGATGGGTTATTCTTAGTCTCGTCTATTGTCTTTTAAACATCACCTCTCTTAATGGATTTAAATTACCCGTTTTTTGGGAGAAGTGGTTGATCAAGCAATCAGGAGAAAGAAAAAGTGCTCAATCTGAATAGATTCTGTACTTTCATGTAGATGTGTATATTGTGATTACATGTAAATACTACCTTGGAAGTAGTGTATTGTCAAAATCCCATTTGGTGTATTCTTGGAACAAGTGGGAAAAAAAATTTAAAATTGTTATTACAGTGTGATCAGTACAGCAAGCATTTTAGAACATATTTTCATTCTCTATTGGTTTATCTTGCTTGCCCACAGTATGTATAATACATTTTGAGAGTTTGCCAAGTGGCCTTTTGAAGCAGTGATTTTTTTTTTTTTTTATCATAAACAGTACACTGTTTCTCAGATTTGACCAAAAAGAGTCCAGAAATATTAAAAACTAGATGACGCTGTTGTAGTGCATCAGCTTCCCTGTTTGACAGCTTGTGACTGGAAGTGTAATAGAAACTCTCATTCTGTGTTCTCTCCCAAAGCACACAAGAAATTAGTTGAAAATCATTACAAAACACCTGCAAAAAAACGGTTTCCAATAAAATACTTGCTCCCTACTCTGTCCCTAGCATTGGCTTGGTGGATAGTAGAGTGCATGACCACCTCCTGTGTGTCCATCTGATTCATAGAAAATACATCCTATTTCCTAATCCGGTGGACGGTGTCTCTGTCTGTCCTCTTTGGGACATTGTTTTCCCAAGTCTGTTGATCTTCAGATATCGTATCAAGCTCATCTTTGTTTTGGAGGTAGTTATACATACATTTATGCTTGGCTGAAAAATATTTTCCCAGGATCACAAAGTACCTTAGGTAGAAAAACACAAACAGAATTAAAAAGAGATCCAGCCCTATCACAAAATTACAGTTCAGCCAGCTTGCAAAAGGAAGTAGCTTGGGACAGCCATCGGAAGATGCACACCAAATGAAATTAGTCCAAAAGAGTGGTCAGTTGGCAAACACGAGTGATCAGTTGGTTCACACGCATGAATGAATGTTGTTTGTGGGAGAGACGGCAAGCAAAGGGAGATGAAGCCACATTTAGAGCATTTCCCCTCCCCCAACATGAGGCTTTACACTAAATACCATGCCAGTTTTTAAAGTGTTGATTAGCAAGGGGCTACTGCAGACAATACTGATCAAAAATGAACATTAACAGCATGTCATGTAGACAGCCAGTGTTCCTTATTAAGAGAAATAGATTTAATGTCTGTTTATTATGACAGTAGTGGCTTGTCCCGTTTTCCTTTCCTCTGCAGTTTTGTTATTTGGCACTTACATCACTGCAGTAGGAAACAACTAGAAGAGCTGGCTGGATAATGAGGAGCACAACCGCCTTGCATCAAGGTGGCCACAAGTTCAAATCCCACTTTGATGAAGTTGAAAATTCCCTATTTTTTATTTATTTATTTTTAAAGAAATGTGCCTGGGTTTTATATGTTAAAATGAAAATCTCATCCACTTTCAGAAATATCAGAAAATTTGGATGCCCTTGGAAATATGTATCCTCACTGGAAATGTGAAATTTATAGCAGTTTCCTGAGCAAGTGTGAGAAGCTGCCCCATTGGATGACAAAACAATCTGCTTGAACACATGGGTGTTGAGAAGCTACCTAATTGGATGATAAAACAACCTGCTCTAAACACATGGATGTTGTGTTTGCCTCCATTCAAACTTCTGTGGTATAGACGGACATATTTGCTTCACCTGCCTGTCTTTGGTATAAACCTGCACTTATGTGCAGGACTGTGCTAGATTATCTTATACCCACATATCATTTCATACAAACCTGTGAAATGAAGCCGCTTGGCTCACCCGTTGTTGACCTCCATGATCTGAGGAGTGTCTGGAATTATCTCCTCCATATTCTGTGAATGAGATGGCCTCTCACCCTGTGGTTCAGAATTCGTTTCCTGTATTTTTTCCCAGGTTTCAGGGAAGTGGTTTAAAAAAAAACGCCATTGGTTTTAAAAATGCTATCAAGAATATATATGATCTGTACAATACAGATAATGTCATCCTTCAAACTGATGCAGAAAACAATTCAGCACACATCTATCTAACCTTTTTGGGTTTTTGCAAATTTAGACATTTCATTCGTTTCAGATTCCCCAAGAATTTACCAATATAGGGTCCCATAAATATATTCTTAGAATGTGTGATGAGAAAGTCAGTAACTGAATTTAAATGACGTAAAAATCATGTGTCATTACTCTGATATCTTACTTGTTGGGTTAATAGATCATTTTCAATTCATGATAATGATTTGGACATTGAACCTGTAGCCAGCCTTGGTCGCACTTCCTAGATTACTCACCATCTCAGATGTTTGGGTCCTTCCAGCACATATGCTCTTTAAAAAAAAAAAAAAAAACTGAACAAAAATTGTGTAATTGTAAAGACTGAAAAAACAATGTAACTTTTTTTGGGAGGCAGCCTTCATAACCTCCCTCTTTTTTCTCATATGTATGTGAAGAACCGCAGTTGTGTACGTTTTCCAGTCTGAGAACTGAAGTGATTTTGGCTCAGCGGTAAGATGCCCTTTAGTGAATGCTGGCTCTGCATTTCTTCGGGATAGCCGTCTTAAACGTGACCCTTTATTGTAGTGTGTATGTGCAGAAATGGAGGCATATGCATTTCCAGGCCCTGAACACTACCGAAACATTTGGTAAGTGTGTGTGTATGAGGATGTGGGATCAGGCATAAGCTGCCCTTCAGTGAACGCTGGCTCTGCGCCACTGATCTTCTTTCCCAGGGAGACGTGGTGCACTGGCTGGCCTGCTCTCTCTACGCTGCCTGCCGGAAGGGATGGACCCCCACGGTGGGGAAGGGGGTCATGGAGGGCAACTGTGTGTCCCTCACCAGAATCCTCAGGTCATCCAAACTGAGGTACAGATAGTTGTTATATTTTTATAAACCACATTCATTGTGTTCTATGAGAATTTACTCATAGTCATTTGTATTCTAACTCTGTATTTTTATCATATATTTTTTCAGCTTAATTCAGTTCTTCAGTAAGATGAAGAAATGGTCGGACATGTCTAACTTGTCCCAGGACTTCCGCGAGCGAATCGGTCGCCTGGAAAGGAATTTCGAGGTGTCTGCTGTGATATTCCGGAAGTTCGAACCAATATTCCGGGACATGTTTCAGGACCCCCAAGGAGAGCCCCCACGCCAGCCCAGGAGCCGCAAACACAGGTACCTGCTCGGTCTTGTATGCCTGTTTTTCTTTGAAGCTGCAGTGTTGTGCTGCCCCAGAACACCTTTATAGTCATATACCAGCAGTTCACAGACCAGACATACGTTGTATGGACAGATGTAGGCTTAAAAAAACCCGCTAAACCCAGTAGCGAAACTACCATAGTGGAGAGTCACTGTCTAGTCTAGGGCAGCCTGTGGGTTAGTGGTACATGACAAGGTACATGACTGGGACCCCTGAGGGTGGTGGTTCAAGCCCCAGTCTTACATAACAGTTTGGCCCTTGAGCAAGGCCCTTAACCCCACATTGCTCCCAGGGGGATTGGCCCTTGGTTAGCATGATCAACTGCAAGTCGCTTTGGATAAGAGTGTCAGCCAAATGACTGTAATGTAATATAGTTAACAATACATTAAATTCTGCAATGAGCTAACATGTCTTACATTAATCAGTTCCCCCACGCTGTCCACAACTGCGGCTTTTAGGTGTCAGTCTGGTATCACTGCATGTGCTTCTGTGTGCTGGTAACATAAATATGGAATGTCTCTAATCTCACTTTTTGCAGACGTCTACCCTGCCACATAAGTGATGTTTTCAAATTCTGCTGGACTCTGTTTGTGTACACCAAAGGTGAGATTTCATTGAATTCAGTTAACTAACTTAATTGCAGTTCATTAATAAAACAATACTTTGTAGCCTACAGTTTGAACATCGCTTGAACGGTTTCGGGATATTGATTGAAATTAATCACGCTTTGTGCTTTGACTGCTATTTTGTAGGAAATTTCCATATGATTGGGGATGACCTCGTGAATTCGTACCATCTGCTTCTGTGCTGTCTGGATTTGATATTTACCAACGCGCTGCTCTGTGGAAACAGGAAAGATCTCATCAACCCCCTCTTTAAAGGTATGAATGCCTTTTGTTTTTCTAGTTAATTGGAGGGACTGTGGCAGGTCAAAGGTGGTGAATGATTAGCAACCCCTTCTTTTCAAAGTAGACATTGATAAGGATAGATGTTGCTATGTCTCTATTGTAGTATCCTACGGAAAAAGAGTGCAGAAGAACTTTATCTCGTTTGACAGCCTGGAGTGTTCCCCTGTTGAATCCATTATAATTCTGTTTACAAAATGTGCGTTTACAAATTTCTCTGGAAACTAACTCTCATTCATTAATTAAGGTGCGTTTGCGTGCGCGTGTGTGTGTGCGCACGCCTAGGTATGCACAAGATTACTGCTGTTTGGATCACAGTTTCTTACATGCATGTTGTCTGGGTGCGTTTGTGAATGTGTGTGTGCAGGGCTGCCCAAAGAGTACCTGAGTCCTGACTACTGTCCCCCGGAGGAGACCCCCTGCTTCATTGAGAGGCTTTGTGAGCTGCATGATGGGCTGGTTGTGGAAGCCAAGGGGATTAAAGAGCACTACTTTAAGCCTTACATCAAGAAACTCTTTGAGAGACAGGTAATTTTGCTGTTAAATTATGCAAATGCCTCTGCATATGCTCTTCTTCAGATGTAAGAATTATTAAAGGAAAGATGAAAATTACTCTTCAGCTTCCTTTACAGCTCATTCAAACTGCGGTCTCCCATAATGCACTTCATGCCCCCAGTCCCAAAAAAAAGGACACATCTCTGGCTGAGCAACATCATTGTGTCGTCTTATGTAAAATTCCATTAAATAATGATGTTACTGATAACTTCCGGCTTATGCCATGAGATTGTATAGCACATTTACTCTCCAAGCAAAGTAATTATTTGCTAAAAGGCATAAAATTTAACAGATTCAGTGGTTTTTTCTCCCAGAAATTATGTTTGGAGTATAAAAATGTGTTGAATTTGGTTGGCATAAGTTAATTTCCCATGGCATATTCAAATCTGAATGTATTTTATTCTGTCCAAGATTTTGAAAGGGAATGAAGACATGCTCACCGAACTTCTGGATGCTCCAAACTTCTTGGACAACAAGTAAGATCACAGGAGCTGGTGATAGGTCTTGTCACTTGTAATGAAAGGATATTTTCCTGTTGTATTCTCTCCTGAGCTTCCATTGTATTCGGTGGTCTGTATCACTGAATTGAGATGGTGTCCAAACGCTGTCAAACTGATTGTAATTCATTCCTGCTTCCACATAACCGCCAAGGTTAGTTGTGGCTGGAATGTCAAAGGCCTGTTGTCGGTCACTAATTAGACTCAATAATACATAATAAACATGATAATACCTGAGCTTATGTTATTAATTACCTGTGTCCTTTCAGCAAGGCCATTAACCGGGAGTACGAGGAGTACGTGCTGACCGCCGGAGATTTCGACGAGCGGGTTTTCCTGGGAGCGGACGCGGACGAGGAGATCGGCACGCCGCGGAAAGCCACCGCGGAGCCCCCGGAGGGCCAGCTGTCCGCCCGAATGCAGGTGGAGTGCAACCTCCAGCACAACTTTGAAAAGGTATCTCACTCCAGCATTTGTACAAGCGTACCTCTGCCATCCAAACCTATTCGTTTTTCATTACCGTTCTGTGTGAGGCTACGAGATGGCTCGACTAGCAAAGATGGAAGTAGCAAAAATGTATAATTGTGGAAGTGAATATAACTCAACTGAATTAAATCACTCATTTAAAAATGATTTGATGAAATCAGCACCACATTAAAATAGTAATGGTCTTTATTAGATAAAAACCGACTCATCGAAAGTATTCTTCTTTTATTAAGCGGTCTTGAAACTGAGTTAGTGCATATAATATAACTTTACAGTTCAGTTCAGCACTATTTATATCAATTTGGTGCATGCCATTCACCACCACTTTAAATGGAGACACCTTATTGGCTTGCAAATTTAGGTCCCTCTTTGTTCCCCTGCAGTCCCGGCCTCTGGCCCCCTCCACCCCACTGACTGGGCGGCGGTACCTGAAGGAGAAGGAGGTCGTCGTGACGCCCGTCTCCTCGGCAACGCAGAGCGTTAGCCGCCTGCAGAGCATGGTGTCCGGCCTGCGCAACGCCCCCAGCGAACAGCTCCTGCAGATCTTCAGGTGAAGAGCGCTCAAAGAACACGAACAGCTCAACTTTGATGCAAATCAGATACAGTCACGTTATATGCAGAGAGACATTTGCATAATAGATAATTTCAGGTGTTTATTTTGTGAAGGGCGTGTTCACGAGACCCTACAGAAGCGGTGCTAAACAGAGTGAAATCACTGGGCGAGACTTTCAGACAGCATTACACCAAGAACACTGAGGAGATGCCTGGATCACACATGGGTAAGAGAACAGAACAGGATGCTTCTAATACACCTTGGTTATTTAATTAACTAAGTCGCTTTGGATAGAAGCGTCAGCTGAATGACTAATATAATGTCTAGAGCAGTTATGAAGGAGAGAGAATGACGGCTTGCCCGCAGGTCGTAGTTTTTGACCAACCGCTTGTTTTTCAGATTTTGCGGACAGCAGGTTGAAGCTGGCTGAAATCCTGTACTATAAGATCCTGGAGAATGTCATGGTCCTGGAAATGAAACGGTTACATGGCAAAGACATGACTGTAAGTCACTTTCCATAACTGTTTTGCTGTGTGATTATGACCAGCAAAGCAATGCATTTTAAAAAATTAAGTTTCTCCCCACCAACATATTGTACAGTTTGTATTTATGGTACATATAATGGGTACAGATCGACCAAATAATATATGGATTGACCCATATTTGTTGAGCACTGTCCAGGGCATATTTTGCCAATAAAAACATTTTTTTACCGTATTTAACAAAAATAAAACTGTTTCAGGTGCTGCTTGAGCAGGATATTTTCCACCGTTCCCTGATGGCCTGTTGTCTGGAGGTCGTGCTGTTTGCATACAACTCTCAACGATCCTTCCCCTGGATCATCGAAATCTTCTCTTTACGCCCGTTCTACTTCTACAAGGTGAGCAGTACAATTGTTCTGAAGCTGTCTCTCAAATCTATTGGGTACATGGGGAAAAAAGACAAAGTGCATACTATTTCAGCAGTCGCTTTGGGAGAATTGTTTTGGCTTCAGATTTCTACACCATGTCATGATGCCTAAGGCAAAACAAACAGATTAATGAAAATGGAAAAGCTGTAACACGGTATACGTTTTGACAGGTAAAGGTGTATATTTTGACATAGATGTTAGTTCATGCAGTTGCAGGACAGCACAGCTAACGTTGGTTATAGCAGTAGTCACATCCATACCTTGGCGTGGGTTTCTAACTGTGTACCGTTTCTGCCGTTAAACCGCCCATCCGTGTCTGATCCCCACCCTTTCGTTTCCCGCCCCTAACCCCAGGTGATCGAGGTGTTCATCCGCTCAGAGGAGGGCCTGTCGCGGGACATGGTCAAGCACCTGAACAACATCGAGGAGCAGGTGCTGGAGCGCCGAGCCTGGAGCAGCGACTCCGCCCTCTGGGAGGCGTTAGAGGCCGCGCAGAAGAAGGTCCCTACTGTAGAGGAGGTGAGACGAGCCCAGAGCGCAGTACTCTCTTAAGCATTACAGAACTTGTGATGATCTTGTGAGTTTTTTTTTAGCAAAACCGAAACTGGATTCTGAAGCCACTTCCAGTAATCTGGAATCTTCCATCTTCCTCACCAACCCCAGTCCTGAAGGGTTTAGATTAATAAAGTTTTATTGACTGGATTGTGGTCATACACAGTTGTGGTCTATATGTCAGTGGCTGCTTAGTATCAACTTCTTTGTTGTATTTCAGGTCAATTTTCCCAGCAATTTTGAGAGTGGGAACAGCAACAGCGGACCCAACCACCTTCCGCTGGCAGCCCTCTCTCCCATAGTGCACCCTCGGCTCAGGGAAGTGAGGACCGGTCTCGGTGGAAGCGCTCGTAAAGGTATGCTTTTCCAGGCCTCCTCCATTTCCAGAACCCCTACAGCACTCAATCACTCAGCGGCCATAGTTGCTGAAGCACTTTGTAGAGTTTTCTGTACAGATCGTTTCTCTGAACATTTAGTGTGTAAGGTTGGGTGCTTGTCACAGTGAAGGATATTGCAATTTTCATTTCCCGCACACTGGTATCAGGAATGCAAGATGTTTGAAACAAAAATGGATTTGACTCCTCTTAAGGGTGCACGGATCAAAGAATTCAGTAAAGACATTGAAAGATTGGTTGTTCAGTTTGGATGAGAGCAAAAAATATTAAGAATTTCTTCACTCTGTGAAATGTGGCAGATTAATTTATGTTTTTGTACTTCTTGTTTTTTCATTATTTGTCTGAAGTTAAGGATGTGTCTGTGTCAGTCAGATCAAAGCTCTCACAGCGGTCTCTCTCTGTGCAGATGTGCCCCCGTCGCCCATATCCCTGCACGACCGCTACAGCTCGCCCACCGCCGGCAGCGCCAAGAGGCGTCTGTTCGGGGACGACCCCCAGCCCCAGTCCCCCTCCCAGAAGATCTCCTTTACCCACGGCGCAGCACTGAAGATCATCCCAACGTCGCCCTCCCCCCACGAGGCCGCCATGCCGCAGTCCCCTGCCCGGACGCTCTTCACCATGACGACCAACAACGGCCAACATCTGGGGGTTTCTGTGCCAGGTACGTCCCTCTCACTGACAGGAAAAACGAGCGCAAATTCGCAATAGCTGCTACAAGGCCACTGCCACGCCCCCTTTTAGCCAACTGGCATGAACAGAAACACACACCTTCACGCACACATACACACACTTGACCTCCATGCCAAATTTCAGCCTCCTGGGGTGAAAACGGTGGCTGCCAAAGGGTGGGGAAATTTTTGTTGACCGACCAACTAACCGACTGAGCGACCTATAGAGTTGTTGTTTGCAGCTAATAAACATGACAGCTCATCTCGTTTTACCTGTCTGACTTGAAGAGGAACTTCTTTCATGTGTTCAGTCTGTTTCAAGCATTCATTATATTGCCTGTATCTCAGTCTGGACTGCTAATTTGTAATGTGTCTGAATGCCCCCTCAGGTGTGAGGAACGAGGCAGGCGGGATCACCATCATTCAGATGCAGCCCAGCGACGGCAGCCCCCTCACAGCACAGCTCCTGCTCGCGGCGTCTCCCAGCCGGGTCGGGCTTGGCAACGCTGCCGCAGCCGAAACCCAGAGCGCCAACAAGCCCCGCCGCACTGGCTCGCTTGCCCTCTTCTTCAGAAAGGTGAGAGCCCACAGGCGTCAAAGCTAACCCTGTGCCTCAACCAAAAGTTTTGCACATGTGTAGACAGTACTTAATCACTGTTTACTTTGATGGCATGTCAGAGTGCCTTAATTCCCAGTAGTTGCTCCATTCTGAATAGAATAATCTGAATAGCATCATTTTTCATTTACAGTTCTTCTAAAAATGAGATTGTAAAAATGGTTAATTTCTTCCCTTTTTTTTGTCTTCTGTAAAATATTTTCACCACTGTTGCCAAACGTAACTCTGAAACAGGCACCAGAGTATAATGTGGCCGTTGTTTCTTCACCGCCCTCTCCAGGTGTACCACCTGGCCAGCGTGCGTTTGCGGGACCTGTGCTTGAAGCTGGACATCTCGGCGGAGCTGCGCGGGAAGATCTGGACCTGCTTCGAGCACGCTCTCATCCACTGCACCGACCTCATGAAGGACAGGCATCTGGACCAGCTGCTCCTGTGTGCCGTCTACATCATGTCCAAGGCATGCTGGGAAATTACTCTCCCTTTATACTTGCTTGTACCTGACTGGTGGCAGATTTGTCTGTACGTTTGTGAAATTCACTGAACGGTCCCACCGGATCTCTCCACCTTCAGAGCAGTTTTTAATTCATTTCCACCTGAAATAACATACCCACAATGAATAGAATACAACTGCACAAAGCGACCGTATACATAATCTTTGTAATGCCAGAAAGGCAACACTTTTCTCTTTGCGATTAAGGTGGCAACAGCTATGTGGCATTACACAACCAGACTTAGAGGTACTTTAAATTTAAATTTGTACCTAGATTTGAATGGCTGCCTGTGGTTGTGGCTTAGAAGCCAAGAGAATGGGATTAGCTCTGGAACACCTCAACACTACACCAGTGATCTGATATAACTGAAAAATTTCCATCATAAACGAGTTTTAATAAGGTGTAAAAGATGGCCAACATATTCCACCATTTGGGCACCTAGGTATCCAGATATAGGTAACTGCTATATACAAGGGAAAAAACCGCACCCAAACAAAAAGAATTAGGAGGTAAGGGAGGGATGGTGAAAGACAGGAACTAAACAGCAGGTCTTTAAACTTGTCAATCTTCTTTCAGATCACAAAGGAAGAACGCTCTTTCCAGGACATCATGAAATGCTACCGCAGCCAGCCTCAAGCCAGCAGTCATGTAAGTGAATTTGGAGGGTTTAAGCCAAACTGACATTAGGCATCGTAGCATATCAAACACAATCACAGCACTCATACACACAGAATCGTAGCATGTCAAGTACAATCACAGCACTCACACACACAGGCACACACACATGTATTATGTATAGGTGTATGACCTTTTAGGGTTAGATGTATGAGAGTATTAAGCAGACCGTCTAATGAACCTGAAAGTCACATATGCAGTCATGCCTAATCATCGCTGAACTCCTTATTATTACTGATAAAGAGTATAGAGCAGGCATGTCTTAGCGCCTTTGTTAAAGAATACAGAAGTGGGACCATCAAGAGTGTTCGATAGAAAGGTGAACTAGAGCAGGATCATACAGTGTGCGGAGGAAGCCATAGACAGCGGGTCATAGAAAAGGAGGTGTGTAGCTACAGTCGAATAGCTATTTAATGTAATAGGCTGTCCAAGGTCTGTATTCCGGTCAACACAGGATAACATAATTTAAATTGGTCGCTAGTCTGAACTAAATTCTAAATCGATCGGGTTTTCACTGCTTTTCACGAATGTGCGTTTTGTTTTCAGGTGTACCGAAGCGTCCTCCTTCGCAATAATGACAGAGAGCAGGCCGCTGATGAGAACCAAATGGAAATCGATCAGTCCACAATCGAAGGTACTGGAAGTGGGCGTTCACAAAATATCGCATGCTTAGAAACATTTTTGATCATTGATGCACATTGATGTATTATTATTAGCCAATATGCTGATGCATCAATGCATTTTTGATAAATATCCATATCTATGTAAAATAACTGCAACCAGCTGCTTTAAAATAGAGGATAGAGTGTGTAAGGATTGTAAGCAAAGTTGTGGTTGCACTGGAGAGGTAGTCCAAAATTTAAATTTTTTTGTTGCTTAGGAACAAAGTTTCATTGGGCCTCACTCAGTGTGGTAATTTAAATAAGAAACAAAAATGTAGTTTGCCCAAAATGTAATATTTTATGAAGGAAAATATTTTTTGGGACAAACAAAGTTTGAAGCAGACTCTATGATGAGAGAGAATTTCCATACAGTCGAGCCTTTGGCTTATGGATGTCACTCTTTCATTTTTCTGCAGTGGGAGCGTCGGGAGAGGACCGAGGTGACCTCATCCAGTTCTACAACTCCGTGTACGTGCTGAGGATGAAAGCATTCGCTCAGAGATACGCCGTCTCCAGCCTGGACCACAGGGTATAGACCGTCACTCCTAATTCTGCTTTCCAGGGCTACGGTCATCGTGCTCTCAAATGCTAACCTGCTGTGGATACTTGCTAATGCCGTGCACACTTTTCCCTGATGACGCTCTTCTCTGTGCATTTATTTCTCTTGCCTTGCTTTGACTGGGATGTTATGCAGCCAGAAAGTTTTCCTGTCCTTTCTGATTCTGTGTGATTCGGCTTGACTTTACTATTTTGTAAGCTACGTGTGGAGAGGACATGGCATGTTAAAAAGTGGACAGAATAGTGCACAGAATTTATCAGAGTAGTCAAAATGGCCGCTCCCACACTTGTTGTCCAGGCCGTTTTGGCTGTTTCAGCCAGTCTTCCCTTGTTGGGTTTTTGGCTGTGGTGATTGGTTGAGCGACATATTGAGGAGGTTTTGTGGCTGTCTCAGGTGGAGGCCCCGCCCTTGTCCCCGTTCCCCTCGGTGAGAGCGCAGGCCCTGTCCCCTCGCCGTGTGTCCCAAAGGCACTCCATCTTCGTCTCGCCCCACAAGAACGGCTCCTGCGTCACCCCAAACTCGGCCTTCACCTACAAGTTCAACGGCAGCCCCTCCAAGGTAAGGCTCCCGTCCTCCACTCTCCATCCTCGCCCACTGTCCATGTCACGCCCCTGGCAAACCGTCTCACCCTCTCACGCTCCCATCCTCCTTCCCCCCCGGCAGGAGCTCAGCGACATCAACAGGATGATCCGTCAGGGCGGGGTGAGCCGCAAGCGGGCCTTCACCATGGAGGGCGACTACTCCGAGTCCCCGACCAAACGACTGTGCCAGGAGAGTGAGGATGTGCTGCTGAAGAGGCTGCAGGACGTGGTGAGCGAGAGAGCCCACCACTGACCACCCCAACCAGCACCAGCCGTCGATCACCCAAACACACCCCGCCCACACAATCATGTGACACCCCCCACACAGCCAGGTATATACAGCACAGATCTGTAGCTTTAACAGTCAATGGAGATGACATGGGAAAAAAATCAAGATGGTCAATCTTGCCATTCATATATGTACATATGTATATATATTAAATTCTTGTTGTTACATGGAAGATAGCAGCTATTACTGTGGCATTGTCTCCGAGTCAAACTGTTCATCTTTGATTTGACTCAGCAGCCCAGTAAGATCCAGGCCGGGGCTAAACTGTTTCAGTGGCTGTTGGACACATGTTGTTCGTTCTCATTACCGTGCCTGAGCTTTTCACTGTTGTTTGTTTTCTCAATGTACCATGTTTGTTTCATACTGTTTTTCCTAACAGTATCCTGTCTATATGTGTAGTATCTACACTTTATTTCTAAAGTAAACAAGTGACTGCACTGGTGAACAAATAGTGCTGTTTTCTACTAAAGTTAATTTTGATAAGTAATATTTTATAAATTGTGTGCTTAACAGTTAATTTCATCAAGAATCTCAATTTTGTTATAATTTGGCAACTACTGATGCTGTTTTCCAAGGAATCCGTTCAAATTCCTGGTGCAGGGATCCCTATTTGTGATGTCAAATGCCTTGTGTTGTAATTTTATTAATAATTTTTAGTGTCATGTTTGTGAAGTTGCCCTTTTCCTCAGTATAAATATATACAGAATTGCTATTCGTTCAAAAATTTATTCACCCAAATCATAGTGAAGCAGTTTATTCGGTTCTGAAACGGCATCGTAGCTGGTGCCTTCGGAGTTGTATAGTGATTAGGACTAAATATTAACATTTTCCCCCTGCTAAAAAAAAGTATCTTCCTACTGTGTTTGTGAAAGGCAAAAACTGTCTTGTAGGATTTTTTTTTTTGCATACCTGGAAAACCAGAAAATACTTTTTTTTTAGTTTGTTTTAAGTAACATTTGTGTTTTTGAAATATTTAGATTGTTATTATATATGAGGCATGTTGGCACATGGCAGAATTAAGCATTATTATTTTTTTTACATTGTCTGGAAAGCAAATCTCAGTAGACAATTTAACAGTTAAACTTGATAGACTATCAGTGCCTTTGAATTTACATATGGAAATAAAATCCCTTTTCAGGTTAACTTTGAATTATGGTCTGATTGTTTTCATTCATTACCAGAATCGGGGAGGGGCACCAAGAATCTGTATCTGTTAAAAACCAATGATATGAAGCGAATGCAAAATCATTCAAATAATTCAAAAACACAATGAGAACGTATCATGCACAATTACATCATATATAATGGTGAAGCTTGAAGTAATTTTTTTTGTGATAAATCATTAAGGTAAAAAGAAACAAGCTTGTGAAACAACTTGTATCTGACGCTATTGCACAAAGACACATAACCTGGCTAAGAGGACAAAACCTTTCAATAGGAAAGAAATTAGTTGGTCTGATGAGTCGTCCTTTAGTCTTTTCTACATCTGGTTCAGTTTATATTTGGAGGAAGGTTTCAAACAACGTCTGTCACCAGCTCTGATGGCACAGGCAGCCATCTCATTGGGTCAAATGATAGCTCTGCATGCTTGTATCATGGCCAAGAAACATGAAGCCATTTTACAAGACATACGAACACCCCGTGTTTCCACATGATGTCCCCATATTCCAAGAGGACAACGCTCCCATAAACCTCTACATAAATTCAAGAGTGGTTTCAAGAAAACCAGGATGAAGTCAGAAGTCCTCCATGACCTGAAAATCACCTGATCAAAACATAATTAGATCTTCATGGAAAGTACTGGAAAGTGGATTTCCACCACCCTAATCCCCCCAAAAAACAGGAGGCTTTCCTCTTTTACGAAAGGTCCAGTATTCCACTACACACATTTCAGAACTTTTTAGATGTTTTTCGAAGAAGCTGTTCTGAATGTGAGAGGCTACCCTACCCTTGTTTAGTATCGATAAGATGTTGTGCTTCCCATTATTTTCTCCAAACCATACATGTGTATTTATGTATGACATTGTCCCGTCACCTCCCTCTACAGGATGCTAGGCTTACCCTAAGCCTTTTACTTGGATTCCAAAGCAAATGAGATCAACCCAGAGCCACTAGTCCGAATTCCACTCACACAAAGTGACTAAGTCCCATTTCCTAAAAAGGTAAGAGACATGCAGTCCCTACCTTCTGACAGGATCCTTAAAGCTGGATCATAAAGGAAGGTCTTAGCTTGCCTGCAACCCCCACCAAGTTCATGTAACAGTCAAGAGCTAGATCGGGATGATTGGAGAATCGGTGATTAAATGCAGAAAAAAAGTCCCATGTTGGTAGAGTCCTGGGAAAATTACAAAATAAGAGTCAGCAGTGAAAATGAAAAACAGGTAATAAAAAAATCTTGTTTCAAACAATACAGAGCGGTTATTTTCTTGGTCCACCTTCTTATTCTAGTGAGGCCTGTGGTTCCTCTCGTTTTTTTCTCTCTCTTTTTTGTGTCAGTGTCCACTTGTATTTATTTTTCTGATTAGTTGTTAATAAACCTTAATAAGCTAATTTCATAACTGTTTTGTGTTTAATATGTTGCAGCCATAGTTGCCCTTGGGTTATTGTATTCTGGAGAGATTTGGGCCGGAACAATCATGCATGCCTATTTTAATGGTTATATAATTAATTTCTACCAATCAAAACACATTTTGTTATCCCCCTATTTTATTCCCATGATGCCATTTTACAATTTAAACTCCAGGCTACAGAAATGGGAAATGAACTGAAGCAGACCACCTGGGGTTTAAGCATGAAGTCAGCGGTCCACATGCAGTGGAACGGGAGATTTTGAGGGGGACAGATCGGGGTCCCGATGAAACTGGGGGGTGGTATCCCCTCTCTTCCCCCCGCCGTCTGCGCCCCTGTCTACATGCATCCATTGTTTGCAAGAAACAAATTTTCAGCAGTACATATAATCACTTAACACAGCCAACATTAATACCACGTACAGTTTGGCAACTCTTCTACAATGTAGAGGATGCACGTTTAGCAAGACCAAAGCAAAATAAAAAAAATATAATTTTGTTTTAAATGCCCTTTTCTGACCCTGCTGAGTGTAGTCAATGTCAAACTCCACAAGATGGAGCCAGAAGTATACTGCAATGGCCTCTGGTCCAGAATAATAATCTTCCTACAGTTCTTTCTCATGGCCTTTATAGAATGACTATTCCAACAACCAAAATATGATTCAAACATTATAGCTGACGGTGGTAAATGGGTGAAATGGACTGTCTCATATCACTCCTGTTTCATCCTGTTTAAACAAACTGTAAGGAATGTGCTTATTCTTCCTGTTTGTTTCTGCTGTACCAGGCCTTGCGTTGCTTCCAGTCTTTTACCCACCACTCTGAAGAATTCAGTCATCTGAGTATCGCCTCTGTTTGTTGTCTCTATTACTGCCCTCCTGCAGGCGAGTGTGGCTTTGAGGCAGCCAGGTGATTGGTTCGATCATTTGGTTCCTTTCCAGTTCTGGGCTTGTAGTCATTCAGCGGATTTACTCATCTGTGAATTTAGTCATCTGGTCTGATAGGCTACAGGGCTAAGGTACTGTGTGAGAAGCACCTATTTATAGGGAATCGGGGATCTAAAACATTCTGTAGTCCCTGGAAGGGTTCGAGGGAAAGAGAAGAACTTTTAATTCTTGCATGTCTGTGTCTGTCTGTCTTTGCCAGTGTCCAGTAATTTTAATAATGTTTATTGTAATACAATTGTTAGTCCGAACCGTTTTACTATTCCTGGCCATTGTAGTGAAATTGCTAGTACGAACTGTTTTCCTATTCTTTACCATTATGCATTTAAGAAAGCCATTGGAGCAGCACTCTTCTTAGGTACCTATTTAAAGTCATTACAGTGTCCCTCCAATGGGTACTTCTCCTGAAAGGGTAACGCATGGTCGTGTGTTTCAAGGACGCTAATGGGGATGCCATTTACGCGGAGTGGTATATGGGGTTTTTTAAAACCTAAATACCAGCGCATTGGCAATAAACTAAAACAAAAATATAGCCATGATTTGTTCATCTTCATCTTAAGAGAATGTCAAGTTTGTCATTCCAGAGACAACGGTTCATGAATTTTAACAGCGCCTTCACTCAGTGGTGTGTAGAAGATGAAATAAAAGAGCAGTATCCCCAAGTGTTCTTTATGTCCTCACATATCCCGTTCCTGCATTGGAGGATACTTCCGTGTATCCTATCCAGGAAGTCTTTCTGGGTGACATCATTACGCTCACGCCCAGTCTGATTAATGTCCCGAAGAATCTGACCCCATCAAACCACTCAAAGACACGGCAAAGGATTTACCCACACAAAAAAATAAGTGCTGGAATAGTATTTGGTAACTGCTTAAATGATATGTAATAAACAAGCATTTCATTTCCTTTTTTCAAAGCAAGACCAATACAAACAGTGCTCCTTAAATTCCCAAATGGTGATTTAGTTACTGTGATTCAAACCTTTTATTGTAGAGGTATGTTCATTTATTTACTTGTATATGCGTTTACTTAAACCATTAGCACAAGCACCATAGTTGGTGCAATGGAGGTGTAGCTGGCATGTGTCTTTTGTGGCATAAAGTGGGCTGGCGTTGACTGAAGTGTGATTGGATATCATGAATTTGAGGCATCAGTTGCAGTTGTGATAGGGCCACTTCATTGATAGTGGAATTTGGATTTGATGACAGAGAGGGAAATAGGATGTCTCAGTTTTCTTATATTCTCCTCATTCTCTCCTTTCCTACACTCTTTTGTTCCAGACACCTCTGGGTAGGACATGAGTGGAAGTGGAGGAGAGGAGGATAATATCAATAATAAAAATGAAAAACGATTAAAAAAAAAAAAAAACAAACAGGCACTCTATCCGGCCACCTAAACAACCCCTACATCTGATTGGTTATTTAGAACCCATGCAATCCCAACCTGCATTGTTTCCCCAGGCCATCACAGCATGATTCAGTATTGCCTAATGAGAGGTACAGTCTGATCATCTACCTACCTGCATAGGGAAGGGTTTCTATCATTATGTCCACCCACAAAACAGACTCTGTTGACTGCAGCTATCTCTAAATCACAAAGAACACTTTAGTAACACACTCCGGTATCCAGCTCTCTACATAAGAAATGCATGCCTTTGTCTTATGTAAGGAATTCAATATCAAATGTAACCTGACGCTCACCATGTAACAATTAAGCAAGGGTGAGACCTTAACCCTTTCTGTCTGCCTGAGATTTGAAAGACGACTGCACCACATCCTGAAATCTTGGGGTGTAATTACTGTTGAAGCACGTCTCTCTTGTTTTGTTTACAATTATTACATCATGAAGACCTCCATCACATTTATAAGTCTTCTAGAAGATCTTGAGCCAATTAATAGACTGAGCACCTTGTGGCATTACATGGTCAGAAAGCATGAGAATTATAGATTTTCTGTCAGGCAAAGGTATGCCAATTTGATTTATTTTTTCAGTATATTATATATATTTATTCTTTTTATGAGGTGAAAGCTTTTTTTTAAATTAATTATAGGACCAGTCGGTCTGTTGGTAATTGAACCATTTCCATTGGTAATGAAATATTGGTAATGAAAGACTCACCTCTTCAGGATGCACCTCTCTCCTTCTCTCCCTAGCTCTCCGATTTAGTCTTAGTTGTTTGCTGTAGCTACCTTTAGGGTGATTACAATTGTTGTTCCAAAGCTATTGTTAATTATGTTTTCTTTTTCCCTCAACAGGTCATCCATAGGGTTCAGCCCTTCTAACCCTACTGGCACTTGAACTTGTACCCTTCCCTAGCACTTTAATAATCTTGTTCCCAAAGAAATGCACTTTGTGTTGTAAGTCGCTCTGGATAAGAGCGTCTGCCAAATGCCTATAATGTAATGTAATGTAATGTAATGTAAAAATATGCGTTTTGTTTAATGGTTTATTGCAGTTTTTTAGATTTATTTTAAGAAAATTAGCACAATTGTTTCATGATGCAGTGCGGTAGTTAGCTAGCTCTTGGCGTAAGGCCGTGTGACTAAATAAATAGAGTAGGGACGTAGCGGTAAGTGAACATTTAGCTCATTTTCAGCCATCAGCATTTTTTACTACTGAATTAACGCAAAACTTACCAGTCATATGTCATTAGCAGCAGCTGTTCTATGTCACATAAATGCCATATTTAATAAGGTGATTGTGACCGTTTTCTCTCTTGCCGTATTATAAATGAATGGGTACAGTGTTCGGAATGTCTTCTAATTTTATTGTGCATTTGCCTAAATGTGAAAACCGTGATTATTGTAGAGCTCGGCTGTTTAACATTCAAAGTAATATATCACTTTCAGCCCTGGTGCCGTGGTCACTGACAGCATTTCTAATTTCGCTGTAATGGAGTGTCAAAACATTACAAAATAGAGTTATAATCACCTCCAATGGGTGCAAAAGATTACAGCTCTTTTTTTTCCGTATTCATTTAAGAAGAGCTCTTGGAGCCCCTCACCGAAGGGAGGACAGACTTCCTGCATCCAAAGTTCATTTTTCTTCATAATAGAACTGTCAGTATTATGTGTTGCAAAAGGACAAACACACACTCTATAGGAGCTCCGTATAGCCCCCATCTGGGCAGTAGACCCACTGCTGTGGGGAAATGAAATTCTCCTGCCTGCAATGATACTGGCTAATTCATCACCAGTTAAGTGCCGGTGTGGAGGTGCGAAGAACTTGGGTTTGAATGGTTCACAGGGTGGAGACAGGCCAGCCCATTGGCTAGTGAGAGATTGGCCAGTTTTGGACTTGCCAATCATCTGTGTGTTTCAAGAGACCAGCCAATCACCTGTGCATTTTAGAGACCAGCCAATCTGCTCTGTTTTAGAGAGCAGCCAATCACCTGCCTGTGTTAGAGAGCAGCCAATCACCTGCCTGTGTTAGAGACCAGCCAATCAACTATTTGCGTTAGGGACCAGCCTATCAATTGTCTGTGTCAGAGAGAAGCCAAACCTTTGGCTGTCTTAGAGACCAGCCAATCATCTGTGTGTTTCCAGAGACCAGCCAATTACCTGTCTGTGTTGGAAACCAGCCTACTACCTGTATATATATCTTCCTTCACCTTCTGCAGTTGATGGTAATTTCTGGAGGCATAAAGGATTGATGATAAAAACAGATAACAAGGTTTTGCACAGATCCTGGAAAATATCGGTGGCATTGCACATATCTTCGATTTAAGTGTCCACATAAATATTTTTCCCATAAGTCTGTCACACGCACCAATACTCCAGATGAGGAATTGAGTAGATTTCACTCAACCAGTGCCTTTTCTGAAGAGATTTATGGCAAACCCAATTCAGTCAAAGTTACATGCTGAGTCCGAAATGAACTTTTTTTCCCAATGGTATACCATTATGTCTGTGTATTGTAACACACTCAGTAAACTGGTTGTGTTTAAAGGTGAAAAAACAGATCCCCTGTACTGCAGGAGCAGTTTGGAGTTTGGTCTCTGAAAAACAGATAGTATACCCGATTCATATGGACTCATAATATCATACTCATACTATATTATTTTTATTGTATGTTTATTTAACCAAGTAACCTATTGGGAACAGTCTTTTTCTATAACTACCTTGTCAAGAACCATAGTATCTAGCTGAAATTGAGTTATTTTCCCTCTCTTTTATTCTTGTTAGTATTTGGACACTTCTTACAATTCTTTTCCTCACTCGTACACATGTAAATTCTCAAAGACCGACAGTAAGGAGGGCTTGATTTTGCAGCCGAGTCTGCTAATAGATGTACGTACGTCAGTCAGGATTTGGCAAACAGCTTGGGCAAGTCTTGCAGCTCTCACCAATTTCTTAGTCATGTGGCAGGAGCAAGGTCTAGTGATCTACCTTCATCTAAGCTTTTAAAGCTCAAAATAACATCATCATCATCATCATCATTATTATTTATGTCCATTACCTCTAAATGCTTACCGCTACAGTGAGAGCAACAAGTCATCTCACCAGCTATCTAAATTAAATATGTGTCTTTGCTTCAAATACAAAAAGGCTTCCAGTACCCTCCCCAACAGATACAATCAATACAGGCAACAAAAGCCACTTGTGGCTTTTGACAAAGGTTGCCATTTCCAATTCACGTCAACAGCATTGCGCTTGCAAATTGGATTTTCTCTCTCCTCTTCTGTGACAATGGAACTATTTATATATTTATCAGTTATCAATAATGGAGCCGGCATCACAGTGGTCACTGTGTCTTATCTATGGAGTGCTCTGCACAATTCGGTCAACCAAAATGATCTCCCCATTTTTCACTCCCCAATAGAGACTTCACATGTTCCTCTATGATAACAAACACCTGTGCTCATGAGCCAGGATTCCCAAAACCTGCTGCTTATGACCATAGTGTGATATATGGGGTAACTTATTTGAATAACCTCATGAATATGCAATATGCTAATTGAAATAATTGTGAATATCATTAATTTCACTTTTTGATAAAAGTGATGAATGTTATTGAAGATGGTAGGCCAAGTGCACAGCCAAAACCAATTAAACAGGTATAGAGCTGTTAGAATGATAATACTATGTAAAATTTCCAATACTACTCAATAAACCCTCCAGCTTGTCCTGATTACAATTATCATGTCTTTCATTACAGCGTTTATTTAAACAGGTAAGTCTATATGAGCACTCAGTTTATATAGAAACTACATCATTGCGTCCTCAGTTACAGGAAGGCACCATTCAGCAACTTTTCACATGATGTCACTCAAGGTGAGAGAAACAGGCTGTCCTAACAAGCTCGGTGTCCTACCAGTCGCATAAACGTACATAATTGCTCAGAGAAAAGCATTATAACTTGTAATTGTTCTGTCTGTGGCGATTGACTTTCACAAAAGTAATAGTACCAATAAAAAGAACTCTCCCCCATCACACATACAGCGCTGAAAGATAGCCATGATTACCTTCTGATGGTGTGTGAAAAAGACTGCTGCTTCCCTCTACCCTTTCCTCTACCTCGACTGGCTATGTCAAAATGTATCTATTTAATGAGATTCATTGAAAGATTGAAATGTTGTTTTCGTATGGTATTGGTGATAAAATTTCAATTGTGCAACTGCTTCTCTTTATTGTGCTTGCACGATGAATTTAAATGGACATTGCATTTCACTCTGATTTAAAAATACTGAGATGTTGGCCATGTGTAACGGGAACTGTTGAACTTGTCTCCGGGAAATACGGAATCTTTGCCATGTAATCTATGCGACGCGAGTGCAATTGACCTTAGACTGATACGTGACTACTCTAACTTGTCTCTAAACGGCTTTCAGTTTGTAGAGAAATGTTTTGGGAAAGCCGACAATTAATTTACCGGTTTAAAAGGGGCTGTGTCATTCTTGCGAGGTTTTCTCCAATCTTGTGACAGATAAAATCCATTAAACCGAACATCTTTGCCACACTTTACAAGGTTCTAAATGTGCTCAATGCTACCTGTTTCCACAGTTAAAAAAACTGAATGAAGCATTGGCAATTCAAATGCTGGATCAGATGAGAGATAAATATATAAATATATAAATCCGATAATACAGTCTGCTAGCGGCTGTATTAGTCTGCTAAGTTATGTTGACTTCCCTCTGTCTGCTTTATTGGGGAAGCGACAGGCAGAGTAATTGATTGACGACATAAACCCAGCTGGACTCTCATGTTAAACACAACGGCACACTTCATCTGAAACTTCCTCTATAGTTTCAACTCAACATCGCCATTGCAACTGATGGTCGCTTGAGGTAAGTAAAGACGAGGCTACACAATATTGGTTTGAACATAATTACACTATCAACTCGCTAGTCCCATAGCTGCATATCCAAATTAAAAGTTCATTAGGTCTTCTGAACCTTTAATGACGGGCCCTGCTGATGAACATGAGGTAAAAAGGTTTTAGTTGCACCGCAGACAGCTAAATGGAGGTTTTCATTTAGTTAATTTGCAGTTGTCGACTAAAGTTAAGCGAGCATTTACAGTGTGTGGCTATGTTAGTTGAAACGACCTCCTGCTGCTTGTCTGAAATTTGGGAACTGAAAGCAAAACTTGTCCTTTTAAAAAAATTCTAACAATGGCGATTATGCAGTGGTTTTAATTAAAGGATGACACTTCTTAAAATTGTATTTTGACGCTATGCTCACTTATCCAGACCAGTCATGGGAACGAAGGTTCTGATAACTTTTGTTAGACCACAGCACTCCATTCGATGTATATTTGTTTGTTTGCCAAAAGGGTTCAGCACAGGTTTACCTCACCACGCACTAGGCCTACCTTTAAGAGACAGTGACTCATCATATTAAATTAAACAATTACGTTACAAGTACTATTACAACCAATCTTTACATTTATAAGGATATAAAAACAGGCTCAAGAGGCTAGCAAGGTCACTCAGATTGACTGGGTTAGGGTTGGGTTTTGGGTTATTAAGCACAAAATAAATAGAGTGATATGTACTCTCAGTAAATGTCTGATATTATTAGCTGGATCAAAGAAATAGATTTAATAAATAATGCTGAAGTAGATGTTAGCACTGGTGCACAGGCAGGTCAGTCAAATCAGGCAGACGGACATGGAGTATGAAGTACAACGATGCAGCAGTCCACATTTTACTGGGCATTCTGTTCGGTACAATAATGACTATCTATTTGAGATTAAGGTCAGAAAATAACGAAATGGGCATCGACCTGGTCAAGCATACTTGATATGGTGGGCTTGCTAAAATATATTTTAGAGTAGAGTCTCTTTTCCGACCCCTTTTCAATACTGTTAGATAAATAAGACTGACTGCTGTGTCAAGAAAAATTGGGGTGCCAGTACAATAACGTGTCTCATCGTGTTACTGGAACTCTCCTCTCCTCCCAGTTCCATTAGTCTCTATTTGACTATCATTACCCCGCAAAATGATATGAATTTCATAATCAGTGTTAATTGCTCTGACTACATGCACTGAAATGATTGTAGCTGCATGTAAAGAGTGAAAAAGGGCTTGTGGCTACATGAGCTTCAAACGTGCAGTGGTTTGATACCGTAGCCGTTACGAATTTTAATGCTGCCTCACTTCTATTCCATAATGCCCAAGGGCATATCTTGGATTCTTTAATGTAAGCAGCAGAATGGGTAAGTTCCATGTACTCTATGGTCAGTGTCAACTGTAGAAGCCATTGCAATGTGAAGTATCTCATGTCTAGTAACCGTTATTTTAGATAAGCGGGGACGCCATTTTCAGTCGGAGGAAATGAGGGTGTAAAGAAAATTGGAATGGTCGTATCAGACAGGTCCTGAATTCTTGACATGACTCCCTCACCCCCTCTGATTAAATTCCACCAACCCCCACCCCCTCAAACTCCCCCCACCCAACTGACCCTATCCCAAGCATCGGAATTGGAAATGAGTGGCAGCCATTAATTCCTGATAAGGGCGATTATGTACACTTGGGGAAGTAATGCATGCTGGGAAGCTGATCAATCAGGGGGAACCCTCTCCTGCTGTCACACAAAGTTCTGACAAGACAAGGCCCGGTTTGTCCTCCCGGCTGTCTGTCGGCAACCCTATTCCACATGAATGATGGGGTTGCCATATCGCCAGGGGCCATATTTATCATGGGCCTCCTAAATAAATCCTGTTTATTGCGCCTCCTTTTTATCCCCCATTAAATTTTATGCACGGTTCCCTCAGGACGCTGAAAACCGAGGTTCAAGTGAAGGAGAAAGTGTGCGCAAGGAAACCGGTCTTTGAGCCGGCCGTGTGGAAATGACTATGTGGACACCATCCGAACTTGAGTTTTGTATCATGCGTTACCGTCGTCACAAGAATGAGGTCACCAAAATGCAGGGCTGGGATGGGGAACTTGCGAATTCAACTAAGAGGTGCTGTACCAGGTTCAACAGGCATACCTGTTCTGTCCGTATCGGCAGATCCTTTTGACTTGACAAATGAAAGCTTCGGCCCACCTGCTAAATTACAGAGTCATAAATCATAACAAGTGTCTCATGACTCAACCACATAAAAATCACCTTTAGCGGAATGAAATGTCAAAGGCACCATTCTTCTTGGGGCTGCATTTCGGAGTGGATGGAGGAGTTATTTAAGGCAAGAAGTGGGGAGGGGTGTTGCTGAGCGCTTTAACATAAATTTATCACCGATAGAAGGGTGAAGGTTTTAACTGGACAAAAACATGCTTCTCAGAAAAGTGGAGATTTTATTTTTTGTTTCTTTAAGCCAGATATAAACCGTGGCCTGTACTGCTCCACTCTCCCCTCCCATTAAGATATTCAGAACAAATTTTAGAGTTCACATAAGGACTAATTTATTCAAATGTATGCTAATTTATGAAGGACAATACAATACGTGTAATACTCACAAGTAAGTCCATTGTGTTGACATTTTTTAACGTATTGCTCTTTTGTCTTACTCGGAATCCCTTACTTTATCAAAGTATGACCAAATACACTAATTGAGAAATCACTGTCAATAAACCAACACTAACTCAGACTCCCGTCAATAAATTGTAATATGTCTTTAAAAACACAAAATATTTCAAATATTTACTGCGCCTCGCTGATGGACAATTGTTGTCTATATTTTGTAAAACCTTGCATCCTGTGAGGCTGTTTTATTTGACACAGAACAATCACACAAGTAAATATATTTAAACAAAAAAAAAAAAGCTTTTAATTTAGGTCCTATGATGTTTCTGGATGGCTTAATTTAACCCCATTTACAGTTAATTAATTTTAAGAAGATAATTGCTGACAAACTTCTTTTTCAGAATTCCATTCTGCATTGTCCCTTAGGGCTATGGGAAGAAGGATAGAAAAATTATGTTATGAAAATGCCACCGGGAATTTCAGTCATATAAAATGGCATGACTAAAAATAACTACCTTTCAATGAATCCTACTTCTGGAAAAAAAGTTCATTATTAATATCTCAGTAAAAACTGTAAATTATGAAACTATAATTACTCCCCAATCCAGTACTGCCTTTGCTCTGTGACTTGTGTCATTATTGTATTCTCTGTTGTTGCTCTGAATTGGCAGCTTGTGAATTCTGCAAAGGAAGGGCAATTAAATGGAGCATTTAAGTATGTATTTGTTTATGAACTGTGTTATATTTTTGGTTGGTGGAATATAATATGAATCCGCGATAAATCAAGTTGTATTTATAGGCCATGAATGAAGCCAATTACATCACAGTGTAACCCTGGTGAAGACAAGCCGGCAATTTTTTGCTACTTGACACAAAAATTACAGGCACCATCATATTTAATGGGCACTATTGGTGATTTGGTTTGCTCAATCCAGCGCTCCCACTATCCAAATACTTCTTCAACTCTGACTGTATATCACTGAAACGCCTCCCACCATACATTAGCATTCCCGTTAATAAACATACAACATCATCATGATCATACTGAAAATGAACAGAGCAAAACACTGAACAAATACGATGACCCCCCAGCCTCCTGTTACGGGATCCCTTATGTCTTTGAATTGTCTTTGTAAACTTGGATGCTCTGTCTTGTTGGATGCACTGCTTCTTATTCCATCTTGGACGCTAGGTATCCCTTCAAAATGTGCTGCTTGAGGAGTCCCATCACAGCACTGACCTCCAAATTAGTGTATGGTTCTCTTACAGAGGGTTTTTGCCAATCGCTGACAGCCACTAAAGCAAACAAGGTGCCAAAGTAATGCTTGAATATGGTTGAGTAGCATTTTTATGTCCAGGGCTCTTGAGTTATACTTCCCAGAAAAAGAACATACTTACAACAGGCCGCTAGGCCTCTACAACTCACTGTCTGGAAGACCTGACAAACTAAAGGATTCCAGCAATTTAAAAATGTATTTCTCCAGCTGCAAACCACTTTCTGCTCAACACATTCCAGACCGGAGCCAAAAAACTCTCTTGACCCTCAACCTTCACAGGACTATCCCGTGGCACGTTACAGTACCTCCTTCTTAGAATGGAACACCTCTCTGTTTCAACATAGAACATGTTACATTCTGTGAACACTAAACATTCAGTCTCACAGTATTCAATACAAAATCTTTGTGCCAAACCGGCTTCCTGACAGTTCTCCTTGGTCTTATAGATTTACCTAGATTACCTTCTGTGGTACGATCAACATCACTGGGAACAATGCCACTAGTACCCTCTAGGGGGCGCCACCGACTCTTTATTAGCCATCCCAATGGGGCTTTCTGCACCCTGTCTTCCAGTTCCACCTTTTGGTGAGTGGTGGACAGTGCTTGTGGGAGGGAACTCCCCAGATGGTTTAGCTCTTGTGTACAGTGGCCCACTTGGCAAATAACACCTCCCCCTTTTTTACAAGGCCTGGTGTAATGGTTCCTTGGGGAGGCATCAATAACCAATTCAGAGCTCATATCAGAGTCTTGGTGTGTGGCGGCCATCTCTAGCTCTGGCACTCTTATGCATGGCTTGTGTCCGTTGTAGTGCACCACAGCACAACATTTTCCATTTCACTGTACTACTTCATACAGTACATCCGACACTCTCTTTACAATTCTGAACGGACCCTTAAATTCGTTCCTCAGTTTTGGAGACGACCCTTTCTTTTTTTGTAAAGCCTCTTAACCGTACATATTCATTTTCCTCATACTTCTGGGGAGTCACTTTAAGATCAAAGTAGGATTTCTGTTTTCCTGTGTTTTTGTTATGATTCCTCTGTACAGCCTGTCTGGCTGTGCTCAAGTACCCTTGTACCTTTTGAACATAATCCGAGACATGCAGACACTCTTCATTCTGGTGTGTTCCCATGACTACATCAAGGGTAATTTTCGTTACCAAACAATACACTGTATGGAATGAACTTTGTGGATGCCTGCACGCTGCTTCGGTAGGCCACCATCACATGAGGTAAAATCTCATCCCACCTCTGCCACCACTGCGACGGACCGCTAGGCTTATGCGATTCACACGCACCTTACAGGACAACGGACTGGAAGACCCGACAAACAAAAGGGTTCCAGCAATTTTAAACATTTATTTCTCCGGCCGCGAACCACTGTCCGCTCAACACATTCCAGATGGAACCAAAAAAACCCCCTTGACCCCTCCACCTTCACATGACTATCCCGTGTCACGTTACAACACATTACACTCATTTAACAGATAGACATGAAAGAAGTACACAACTTAAATGTTGATACAGTGAGAACCGCATACCACTTGAAACAGTAGCATTATTTCCAGCTATATATGGTGCAAGCTGCGTCGCTGGGAGTAGTGTCCATGCTTTTACCTGGAAAATATGTGCAGGCACTGATTGGTTTAAACATTAAAACTCACGACAATATGCAGACAGACCTGAAAGAAACCCTAGCATGCGCCAACAATGATTGGTTCTATGCATCGTAAGAAACAAATATAATTTCATTACCTTCCTCCCCTTAAAGTTCCAGTCTTGTGAAGTCGCTATGTAGCCTTTTGTGCGTCTCTCTCCCTCGAGATGCAGGTTGCGGTTTTGGATGTCCTCTGTGAGTGGTATTTTAGTTCCTTTACCATATTTAAATTCACTAATGGTGTTTAGGGCAGACTGTGATACATACTTTGGCCCCTTTACCCCATTAAAATTCTAGAATTCTTCAGTGTGTTTCATTAGCTCCTTCGCTCTCACCATGAATAATATCCCTGACTTTTAGCAACGGGTGCCCTGTTAGCAAATCTTCGTGGCCTGGCTCGTTGTTTTTCAAGTGTTTTGATCTTTGAACATTGCTGTTTTGCTACCTTATTTGCATCCATTAAATGTCCTGGTTTTATTAAATCCTCTGGTTTTAACATTGAAGATTGTTAGTGAATAATTTGCATGGAATCTTCTGGAAGCGCATAAAGTATTTGATGGATGTTTTAACATATGGATTTCTCATGTCTGTGCTTTGTGATGCTTGATGCTTCGATCTTTAGTTAAAGACCCAGTTCTGTTTGACAGGACATTAAGTACCCAGTTACCCTTGTTTAGAAGTATCTCCAGTAATTTCTTATTTTATCTGAGCATGCAAATAGACTAAGTTCTTTGCTATGTTTTAGTGTTTCACAATTTTGAAGAATCATTCGTGAAACGAAGCTGACATTTTGTCCACCTCATGATACGGTGGTTGAGTGTACCATGTTGTCTTTCTGGTTTTCATCGTCTGATCTTCCATTCTTTTCCATTGTTTTCCTGTGAAGCCCAGGCCCATAGACTTTTCTGTTTGATCAGCCAAGTAAACAGTTTCTGGTACCTGAACTGACAGGAAATATGTTTTTTGGGTTTTTGTTTACGGAGCTCTCTTCCTCGCGCGAGTTTCTGAGCCTGAGGTAAGGCAAGGAACATATTCGCTTGAAGACACATCATCTTCCTTCTACTCACTGGTTTCAGATATATCCTATTTAAAGCTATGGAGAACATAATTAACAGCTGTGTGGATTAGCCTCCAGTCTCTTTTGATGTCAACTGGAAGCTTCAGATGCTAAATGTATTACTTAAAAAAACCTATTGCCAAGTATAGCTTAATTTTAATGTTCCAGTACAGTCATTTCAATTTCAATGTCAAGTCATTCTTGGGCATTAGTAAAAAGTGTAAAGTTACAATTACATGCATAGAACATAATATGTATACAGTTATTTCTCACCTTGAAATTAACTGGCTATTTGAGTGGGCTTGATATTTTAATGCATTCATATTAATGAACCATTGCAGTGTGTCATTAGTATGAATGTGTAAATGATTGGCTGACAATACTGGTGATTTTCCCAACCCCCTCTCCCCCCAAAAAAACTAAACTGCATGTCAAAGTGCAATTATGTAGAATGGATCAGCTGTAAGTCACACAAATGCAAGCTGATTTGGTCTTGTCATGGGGAAGGGGTATGTAAATTAAGCCCAGCTGTGATGTCACAATTGGAGCTGAGTTCAAACCTGATGTCAAACAGCCTGGAATTTTCAAAGTTCAGATCAGCTATGTTTATTTATATTTATACTATATTTACTTTAAAATTATGCTACAGCAAGGTTACGTTCCATGCTAGAGTAAAATGAGCCTTATCCTCATACAGATGTCACAAAAAGTAGGTTTTTAAGTAAACACTACAACACTCTGTCAATATAATACAGGCTTTTGACATTGTGACCCAAGTTTAAACTGTAACAGAGTGTTTGAGCATCCTATACCTATATGTGATGTAACACTTTTATTTAACAATAACAAATTGTGTTCATTAATAACCTGCCTTTTGCAAGCGGTGGGCAGCATTGAGCCTTGGGGCTGCTTGTCTTGTTGCACTAGTTTAAAACAGCCCTGCATTTTACACAACCGAATATTTAGCCTACTGATGAAATTTAAGTGGCTCTTTCAAGGGTACAATGTCAAAGTCATTACAAGTCTTCTAATAATTAACCTGCTGGCTGTAAGCTCTTCAACTTCAACCCGACTATTTCACATGACTGTGACACTTTTTGTTGTCATATTTGTGCCTGATAGCATTGGGGGGGAAATGTAATTTTAAGTCTCCAAATCCCTTCTGAATACACTCAGTTAATACTCAGTACCTCACAGAAATGTTCGAAACTTGGCTGGGTTTCAACCAGACCATATTTGATTGCAGTGATTATGTGTTATTAAATGTTTTAAAGGTTTTGGGAAACCAACAAGATCAGTCACAACACTACCGAAATCATCGCCATCGAGATGTTTACCACCATCACGTTTTTATCTACATCATACAGCATTGTCAATTATAGTACTAAATTTACAGTGATATATTTATATATGGGTAATTTATATATTGAGAGTGTCAAACAGATTGAGAAATCAATTAAGTCAGTATATTCACTTTGGTAACAGGGAGATACCTATTTAGGTATCAAACAGTGTACAGTAGATTAGTAGTAGATAGCTGATTTGTTTTTAGGACTGTAGTCTCTTATATGATGAAATGTGGCTTCTAGTGAAACTAGATTTAGTTTTTGATCCCCCAAGACCTGTCCTTCATTTGGAATTTTAGTTCTAATGCAAAATGCAAGAATTACATTTACCTTTTCTCTTTTCATATTTCAGCCTTATATACATATAAAAAATACATCTTAATTGCATTTTTGGTATAACTAATGCACTAGTTTTGACACTAAAAATGAAGGTTGTGATGTTAATAAAATGTTGAATTGTAGCAGTTTAAAAAACCACTCAGTTAATCCAAAATTAAGCACACTTTCATGTGAATGGTCAAGTATTTTCTGACAAGAAAATAACAATCAATTTGTAAATTATTTTAAGTAATCCAAGGTCAAATCTGTTTGACATTCTTATGCACATGCAATTATTCCTTTCAAAATATTTTCCAAGTTCTTACCAACCTCTGTTCCCCTATGTGTTCACCCCTGTTCGTATCTGTTTTAGAAGTACAACTGAAAAACGAGTAAGGACAAATTTGGATATCACTTGAAAATGCAATTCACCATGGGTAAAAACATTATTCTGTTTTATGGATGATACTGCAACTTGAATGAAAGGTTTATATATCCAAAGTATGTGATGTGATTTAGATTAAGTCTGCAACTAAAATTGGATGATAACTTATTACAGAGGAACTACAATAATTCGATCAGAAAAATTCATATTACATAAACTCCTCTCATCAATTTTCCGTGTTGCATGTGTGAAAATGAAATGTGCTAGCATCAACAGAAACACAAGAGAGCTTCTTGAAACGTATCTTAAAGAAGATCAGCTGTCTGTTCGGTAGTAAAAGCGTTTATTCCTACATGAATAATGAATAGCCAGTGGGCTTGTGCGCCTTTACCAAGCTGTTTGAACAGAACAGTTAATTCAGCTTTATGAATGTTCTCCCGAACATTTCATTTATCATCTTCAGCTGAGAAGCCATTAAATCTGGGTGCAGAGGGTTCGGAAGCCAGGGCGCGAGCAGAGGCTCACAGGAAATTTAAGGCCAGATGCCCCGTAGGAAGCTAACAGGCAATGAAAAGACCGTGCAAATAATACACAAATGAGTTTGTTGCTATATCAGTTTTATGAAAGTAATACACAGATGAGTTTTTTGTAGTATCAGTTTCATGAAAATAATACACAAATGAGTTTGTTGCTCTATCGGTTTTATGGAAATAATACACAAATGAGTTTTTTTGCTTATCGGTTGTATGAAAAAAATACACAAATGAATTTGTTGCTGTATCGGTTTTATGTTTCGTGATTGCTGTTTTTGAACTGAATGAAAATGATTGATTCAGAGCAGGTTCACGAGTTCCGCCTACTCTGCAACACCTCTGTTGATCCAGTCTTACTCCGTCAAACTGTCAACATCTGAAGTCCAGATGAACCGTTTGCAAAGCTCAGTCCTTCTGAAGACGAAACCTTGTGCAGCTGAATATTTACCAGTACCATTCCACCGTGAAAAATGTAAACCTCAAACAACCACAATTCAAAGTCAAAAGGTATACTGTATACATCCCCCATATGAATACGAAAATATAAATAATGGACATGGCTCAAATCAACATCCACAAACAAAACATAAAGCTGAGAACAGCAATGACACGATGTAACCAAGAGCCCATGAGTGTATCCCAATACACCAAACAGATCCTCTTTTTCTTCCCCACCACCTAGTCTCTCCTCTGAGCCCCAGAAACCAGTTTTTGTATCCTCCCTCACTCTAGTGTCCCGATATCAGGTGAGATGAGCGAAGTGGCTTCAAACGTTGCTCAGTGTCTCTTCCATTGTAGACTACTTTGGTGTACCCTATCCCAGGAGACTTTTCACATTTCTAGGCGATATACGCTGTCAAACTGAAGTGAATTGTGAGTTCAGATCAGGTCAAACAAAGCAACACAAGAGTTGGTTCATTTGTAAGATGAGTTGAACAGAAAATGATACTCCTTGTTCGTGAACACACACCAGAGGTAAGGAAATTGTAGAGCTTAAGGTGTAACCCACCATTACCAGAGCGGAAGGCCTCTGTAAGTCTCCTGGCATTCCATTCATGTGACAGTTACAGACATCACCTGGTTTCACATTCCCACACCATACTCATGATTAGTCCTGTCTGTGTTACGCTTTTTTTGGATTGGCAACAAGTGATTGAAAGTTTATGGATTGTTTGTGACGCGTTTCTGCCCAGGGACGCATTTCCTCACCGCCCAGCATAGATTAACATTTAGAAATTTGATGCAATCTTAATTTATTCTGTCTGATGCGAAATATTTCTCTACAATGCCACCAACAGAAGATTCTGCAATAACTCATACCCCAGAATCCACTGCTTCTGTTACCATGGGAAGAAAATGTTCAGTTGTGACTCGCCGCTTTGTTTTCAACACTATTTTTTTCATACTCTTGATGTATGGATGTAGGTAGTTTCAAGAAAGTCAGAAAGTTTCTCGTATTTCCATGGTATTAATTAGCGTGACTATCTGCAGTTCGGTTGCATTGCAGTTTCAGCTCACATAAATATCTTTGCAATGAACCTGACAGAAGATTGAGCAGCTGTTCAAAATACAATTGAAGAAGGAGCGCTGCAGTTTGAAATAGCCATTGATCCGGCATTGTCAGTGACTGCCATCTCTGCTTCACAAATACAAATTAAATTAACGGTTATATAAGAGAAAGACAGGGTTCCTTCATACCATTCCGGTTTGTCTCAACCAACTACCGACAACAATGCAGTTTTTTTGTCCCCGTGAAGACGAACCGCTCATCATGCTAGGAGGATCACATGGCAAACGAAGGTAATGAAATATCGATCAAGGTTGGATTAAATGGCCCAGGATCCAGACGGAGGGCTTGTGTTTAAGAGGGAGAGTGACTCCAATTTTATTAATCAGGGGTAGTAATGTGGCGGCTAGGACTCCATGGAGAAAACATGATATCTAGAGCTGATAGGCACAGCAAAGTGGTCAGTGACTAACCGATCGCAGACAAAGGCATTCTGTGTCACAATGTTGTTATACTGTATTGCGCCTTGGATTCATTAAAATACTTGTTTCGGATTGGCTGGCTGGCTATTGTCTTATAGTGCATTTAACTCTGCCAAGACTGGCCTGGAACTAGACTCCAGGCTATCATTTCTGAATATTACTGAAATGCACTCAGTAAACTTACAATGCTCGAAACATTAGCACTCCTATGATTACAGAACCATCGTGTAGGGATATAAAACAGGACAGGCAGCGCAATTCAGTGAGAACAAACTGTGACAAGGCAGCGTTATGTGCTTTCTAGGTACAGCTGAGGAGCCGATGAGTGATCGTAAGTGCTCTGTTTGCATAGAAATGTACCAGTCTTAGGTATACACATTCCATTTCGTAATTGATGTGATTTTCTGATAATATTTTCCAAACATTTTTCAACATGCTTGTTTCAGAAGCCACTGACTAACATAAGCCATCAGAGCCTGTGAAAGGACGACAGGATAAAAGAGAGAGAGGCTAAAAACAACAGCATCATATTTTAAGATGGTCTCTCATCTACGCAGAGAAATGGATGCGGGCAGCCCAGGACACTCAGTTTAAATGTATTTATACCTTCCCACTCACCCACACAAAATATAGCAGTGTTCAATTCCTGGGTGGTCTTAGGAGGAGAAAACAACAGATTGACATGTGCATGAAGTTCAGAACAGGCCAATATCTCGCAAAACAGTTTTGGACTCTGCTCTATTGCAATATTTTCTAACAGCAGGGGGTTTTGAACCTGGGGACCAGAAGCAATATGAAGGCATCCATCAGAAAACATCAAAAAAAAAAAAAAACGAAGGATGCAAATAACACAGGCAGCTTTTCGTAACTGTCTAGTTTTCATTTTATTATAGGAAAGAGCCAAGTACGTGGCGTCCGTGGTGGGGGAAATGGAGACTTAAACGTGTTAGCGGCATCGTCGGGTTCGCTGGGTCTCTCAGCGTGGGCGGATTTTGTTTTGTTTGCCAATTAGAAACAGCTGGTGTACGATTGATTGGCTTAATGAAAGGAAGAAGGAAATAACTCTGGAACAGTGTGCAGTGTGGGGGGGGGAGAACATTTGTTTGAATGCAGACCTTGTAACATTGAGCCCCCCCACAGAGAGTGACGCTAAGCGGCAGGAAGCAGTCCTGTTGCGCATGTGAAGATGAACCTGGCCCCTCTGATCATGGAAATCAGCCATTTTGTCTATCTGTTACTTCGCACCAAATTAGTACTGTGTTCTGCACTATACAATGTGTCCATACAACTGCTTCTCAACACAGAATCTTCCAGATTTGGCCAAAGACGACAGGACTGCCAGTTCACCCCAAAAACGCCCTTCAGATGTATTTTCCCTTTGAAAATGTGACAGCATATTTACATGAGAGTACATGTAAATTCTATCAAGGAGTACACAGACGTTTTTTCCCGGATTGTTCTGTGCATTATGTCCACGGGAGGGGAAACGCTGAAAGCGACAGTAGTCCATAATAACAAAAGAATAATGGCTAGGATGAATGTTCCCGCAGGCAGCACAGAATTCAAACACTTCACAAACATTACCTCTGAGGTGTTCAGGAGAGAGCATTTCTTTCACAGCTCATTCCGCGTCTTCAGTTATGACGGTATAGCTTTAGTGTTGTGGACCTACTACAGAGGGAGACATTTATCATGACTATGAAGTTATTTGAGAGGGATGAAGGACTGGGAGATACAGAAATGGGAAAGGGTTTGAAACTATGGCGGTATTTTGAATGTAATTTTTTTCAATCAAATACTAATTTTTTAGGATCTTTTTTTATTATTGTTTCAAATTATATTTAAACTTTCTTAAAGCCCTGGTTGACAGTGTCAACGGTAACATTTAAGAAGTAAACATTTGCTCCTAATTTTGACATACAAAAACATGTACACATTGTCTCCACAAGTTCCATTTTTGACAGGTTAATTTCTATGACTGAAGAAGTCACCTAACTGTTGTGAAGAAAAATCCAAATGTCTGTATTTGTATGTATGGAAATGTCACCCTTTTTCAGCTTTATAATGTGGTAGTAGTAGTCATGGTGTTTCTTCTTTTTTAATCCAGCAGTATGGAATATAATTGAGTTTAGTCAATTTGATTTGACTGAACCCTGTCAGAATTGCCATCCATCAACAGACTAAAACTACAGCTCCCATAATGCATTTCCAGTGTCTGGCCTTGCAGACATGATCCAGGGCTAGGCTTTTGGAGTGCTACTTCCTTAATCAAGATTGTGAAATGTGAGTGGAAGTTAACCTAAACCTCATAATATAATGGCAATATTTATAAATATATAAGTGTAAATATTGAATTGAAATCATTCTTTCAGTTGCCATAGTTTCAAAGGTGGATGCAATGCACTCCCTGTTTTCAGACCATAAATCTATGAAGTTTTTAGATTTTAGGTTTAAGATTTTATGTAAATGAGAGCTTACCTCTAGTTTTAAGTGTTTTTTTTGTTAAGTTCAACACTTTTTGCCGTTCAATGGAATGTTGTAGTGATGTTGGCTAAAAGTATGCTGGATACTGGAACAAATGGAACATGAGAAATTGAGGTGATGGGGTGTTTGTGTGTGTGTGCGTGTGTGTGTGTGCCTGTGTGTGTGCATGTGCCTCCATGAATTAGAATAGAGGTGTGGGAAGGAAACTGCTGCTGGTTTTAAAAGGTGACATTCTGGGCACAGATAATAGACTCCTGTTTGGGTCCTATACAATGAGAAATGAGATCACTGAAGTATGCAGGTTAGAACCCATGTAATACTTTTAGGAGGTACTTACAAGGGTTCCCTAATGTGGTATTTCATTTAGAACCAATGAGTACCAAGCCTTGCAGCAATTTAACTATGAAGCACTACACAATTGTAGCTCTAACGGAAGTTGTTTTGCTAGCTCCAGGCTAAAGCAGTTGATATTTTCCCCCTCATTCTCAAAATACTAAATGAACGGGGTTGGTCTTAAGGTGAGGTGCATTGTTGGTGTATTGCTATTTCGATTAATCTTAAAGCTATCGATTTCAAGAGGCGTTTGACTTTGGTAAAACTTTAAGTTCTGTAGTTTTGTCGGCTCTGGTCTTCTCTTCAACCTGCCTTTCTTGTGCCAATTTGTTTAGGCGTTCATTTCACGAACCTAGAAAACATACCGCTAGCACATATACGAACCCCATGTTCGGAATGTCTTCAGTGTATGGCAACCTCTGCGATCAAAGATTGTTGTGTAAATTCATTTGCTTGAGTCCGCTGTGGGGACTTTCCAGCATGAAATAGCGGAAAGGTCAGGTATACTCCAGCCTTCGTTCAGTCACGTCTTACCAAGACAGCTGGATGGAACCGTCCACCTGAGCCCGAGGTACACCGGGTTCCCCTGCACAGCCGGTGAACGGGCCAACATTAAAAGCTAATTTGCAGCAATGACCACAGTTCGTAATGTAATCGGTGCAATGGACTGCACTCAAGGGCACCCGCGGCGAATGAATCCGAGTACATCAACCGTAAGAATTCCCATTCTACAAACGTGCAAATGATATGCTATGCGCAGATAACACAAGTGCAGTCGCCCCATGGAAAGGGTCAGGTCGTAACTTCTTCATCTCGCTGCAACAACAGCAGCGCGGCCGTCCCTTCCGGGCAGGAGCTGTGAGCGGGAGGCTGGCCCCTTGGCGTATAATTAATTTCCAAATGCTAAGCGCTAATACGCTTACTCCATTTACATCTACGTGTGTTGCTACTTGCAGGTGACGGCGGATATCCGTTAAAACCATGGCCGCTCACCCCGCTGGCTAGCCCTCGGAGAGTACGGAAGGAGAGGCCCTCCAGCCTTAATGCGTGGTCACGCTCGTTCCGTGGTCGGGCATACAATTAGAACGCTTAGAGGCAGATGGCCATGCCTAGAAGCCAGCGACGGGAGACTGCTGTACAAGGCCATTTAAGGTCCTCGTAGCTTGCTGTGTGCTACATAGTATTGCTCAAACAAATGGGGTTCCACTTATCCCTTACCTGGATGAGCCTGAACATGACCGCCCCCACCTAGCCTTGGATTCATGTTCAAGTGGTTTGATCTAAATGGAATCAGAGTTCCGTTGAGTTTGAGCTGAGTTAGAGTTGTGATTTCAAATGTTAAATCCCTGGGAAGGGACTTTGTCCTACAATGTTGTTTGCCATAATGAGCTAAATGAAGGTATGCATATTTCTAACAGCAATGTAAATATATGACATTTTTACACAGATATCCCAAATTTAAAAAATGACAAATTCAAAGGAGGTATATATTAACATTTTAACATACAAATTGGTTTATTTGAGAAATTGACACAAGTTGCATTTATTGTCAAAGGAATTCTTTTAAAAGCCTCAATTGTGTAAAAATATTAATGTTAAATAACAGCTAAATTCATTTTATAATAGCATATTTACTTCAAAGGTGAGTTGACAAGATAAAAGTAGAGTACTTAAACATCAAAAGATGGAGAAAAATGCTACTGTATAACTTGAAAGTAATTGTTTTTCCCATTTATAAATAGACAAGGAGAGAGAGAGAAAACCCTGCCTCAGGCCATAGAGTGATTTAATTCAGTAGAGCGCAAAAAAGAACTAGTGATTATTATGTTTTCAACAGATGGAGCCCTTGGTCTTCGCAGACTCATTCATTCGACGGCTGGTTCAAGACTGTGTGAAAACTGTCACAGCGACAAACCTGGGAACATGAGCAGGGTATGTGGCTAAAACTACTGTTGCCAAATGTCATTGTTGTGTGTTAAAATTAGGACATATTTTTCCATAAACATAAATTAGGCTCTGCAACAAAATATATGTATAGAATATACTGTATGTATAGAATTTAACTTGGGCCAGATAGACATTTTTTTAAATACATACATAAACCCACATCATCAACAACAGCTATTATTATTATTATTATGAATAATAAATGTACAAAGTTATTATATAAGTAACTTTATGCATTGAGCACCTTTTCACATCTCACAAAATGTAGAGAGTGCTTTACATTTAATTATGTTTTACAATAATTGCATTACAGTAAAATATAAGAAAACAACAACAAATTAAATAAGTTAATTTATTAAAAATAGTTCTTCCTGCACATTGTCTGGGACCAAGAGCTGTCCTGTTGGTCCCAGCCCATTGTAACAACCTGACATAACCTGCATTATCTTGTTAACTTGGACTGAATTGACCATTGGTGAAACTAGCGTGTATTATGTCTTTCTCTGTTTTAAGTTGTGGTTGAGTAATTATTTAAACCTGGTACCACAGACACAATGTAAATGAAGGCAGGGTTTGAAATGGGGGTCTGAGGTTCGTACCCTGAACGTTGGAGACATTCACCTTTGGATGTCCTATTTGTTAAAGGGTATGTTTTGTTTGTCATTAAAATGTGGTGGCTCTGTATTCCAAATAATGCAATGCAGAAGTGACATTTTAGTAGCTTTAGTGATGGGTTGGGGTTCTGGGTTGGGTGTTGTTTTCAAACCTGTGCAAGCCCACTGGAACAGAACAACCACTTGCAAATAGCTTGGTTCGACCCACAGCAGTTTATCCAACTCGCCAAAAATATTAGATATAAATACGAGCTTTGCATGAAAGCATATATGAGAACCGAATGTTCACTTCTACAATCCCTGTCCATAGACCATGTCTCGCCGACCCAAAACCGCGCACCACCTTTTAGGCATCTCAGGAAACCACTACAGACAGGGAAACAGGTGAGTCCCTAACGGAGGTTTTAAAGTTAAATTGCCTCGATCTAAAAAACCGTAAGTGCAGCCCTCCGCGATTGAACCTTACAGAGTTCGCTTCCTGGCTGGAGTCCAGACTTTGGAATGTGTAGATACACTCGCGCATGCATTATTCAGGCCGGTTTTCAATAATTCATAAAGGATAGGCACTGTTTCGGATGCTCGTTGTTGCAGTCCATTGTTGATTTTGAAAAAAAAAAAAACAAAAAACAACACATTTTTTGGGTAAACCAAAAAATATTATGACACTTTTCACATTAAACTCAGATATGTGTTAATTATCGCAATACTCTCCATCTACATTGAGTATCTATACTTTGAATTAAAATGGCAGCGGATTATACATTGGTAAAATTGCCCAAATCATATCATATTTCATGGTTCACTGGTGCAAATATTGAAGTGTCCCTCCAGCATTACAGTGGCATTTTCTCAGGTAAAATCAATTACCTGATTTTGTTTGACAGGTAATCATGCTTGAAAAATATTTGACGTCAAAATTTACATTTGATCTCGCCATTCATTTTTAAGCTGTCAACAAATGCTGTTGTGTCTCGTTTTTGGTTTACAGTACCTCAGTATAATCTGTATGTTGTATGAGTACTGCATCAATTATTGAAATGCACTAGAGATTCCAAAACATTCTCTTCTGGTTAACTTTCAGAATAGTTATAAGTGAAAATACTCTCCTCATTGAATGTGTTTAGTAGTTTTGCTGTGAAGCCAAAATCCTGTTTTCAATTATCCTCTCCTATAATTTCATTCTATATATAGTAGTTGTTTGCGTGGTATGCTTACTTTTAAGTGAATGGCTTTTCACTGAATTTGTTTGCAGAATTTCTGATAATACACCTCATTTTCTCAAAACTAAACACAGATCCAAAAACCATCAAATATGTTGACAAAGCCACAGATCTCCAGAAAAATAAAATCACGTTGCCTTTTCAACAATGGTTTTCATAAAAATGACACACACACCATCATGAATTGATCAGCTTTATAATGTAAATGTGATTAATGTAAGATTAATGTTTGTGTTCGGGAATGGAAATCTGATCTCAGATCTGTGTATGAAATCTGTTTGAAAAAAATGATTGGCTATCAATAATGAGCTGTTTTGCATGCTGATACCTGGTTGGTTGGATCTCTATCTACAATTGCAACAAACACAACAGGACGGACTCCCCAGGGTGTGTGTGTGTGTGTGTGTGTGTGTGTGTGTGTGTGTGTGTGTGTGTGTGTGTTTGCATCCATAAAGTCACAAATTATCAACCATGCCTCTTCCAGGGTAGCCATGTTTGAAGTGCATTCAACACTCATTGAGAGATGATTATCAGTATAATTACTTCGAGAAGATTTTGTCTTTCATTTCCTTTGATTTAAACCGAATATATAAAACAGGAACTCAAACTTTCTCTAGTACTCTCTTCCTCATCATATATTAATTATGCATGGACCAGAATTACCTCTCCTTACCTGGAACAAAAGATAAAAAGCTGGCCTATGGAGGACAGCGGCTTCTGTTATTGTTCTTCACTCTTTTACAAGCTTTCGCTGATTAGAGTGTGAGAAATGTGCTCCCTTGGTTGTGTATCCTTAAGGAAATATGAATCACCAAAAAAGAACCATTTCTGAATTAATTTATTAAGGGGCCCTCCTATGGTGTTGGTTTTTATAGTCCATTTAGAAGAACTTTTTTTTCAAACAACTGGAGGTTTGTAAGGATTTTTTTATTGAGGATGGTTTATTTACTGGTTTTGGGCTTGGAGGCCAAGGGGGAAGGAGTTGAGCTGTTCTCGAAGGAGAAGAGAACCCCCCCTTTGGAGAAAGGGATAGCAAGAGGAAGGTGGAGATGGGGGAGGGGGTGGGATGTCAGAGATGCAAAGCATGATGGGAGGTGTTTTATACTTGTGAGGGGACTGGCGATTGGTTGAAGGGGCTGTCAGAAAATGATCCTCCCGATCTTTGTTTTAACAAACTCCATTTGTTGTGTCGGTAGACCTAAGACTAGACTAATTTGTCCCTTTCTCGTACGTTGTATTCTAAAGACAAACTAGGTGCCTGTCTTTGTTTTTTTTTCTTTTGTTTCTGTTTCACTGAAGCTAAGTGGGTAATTATCTGGTCTCTTCTTCTCTCTTTTTGCGGTTAAATATCAGTTTGTCTCCTTTAACGTCTTATTTTCAGCTAATTATACGTTTTGAGCCTACACCCATTGAGCGTATGATTTTTTTTTTTTTGGTTCTGTTGCCATTGCAATATCTTCTTGGTACACATTTATTTAATCTATAATCCAACTCAGATTTTGTTTGAGCTTTAGCCTCAATATACTATGTCTACTTACACCTACCAAAAATAATATACATGAAGTGGTTTATTTATTACGTATTATCTTATCTTGACAATTAAAAAGCATCAAAAATCTGAATAAAGAGGCAAAGTGATTCTTATTTTAAAGAATACATGCACATGCCCCTACCCTCAACGGCTCCTTCTCCAGCTTTGGATGTAATTGAGTATAATTTATTTCTGGAGTGAAATATCAATGTCTGCACATTTGGGGATTAATTTATAACTGAACCGTTGTGGAAATTTTGATTTTAAACAGGGACGAATAAAAGGACTGAATCAATGTCTAAATGAAAGCTGCTTTCAGCTGACATAATTGACAAGCAGTGACAGAGCTATACAGAAAGCATTCGTACTCTAAAGGGAAGAGAAGATAAAGCACTGAATAGGAAATCTATTCAGGTTAGATTTTCATTAGAGTGACAATCCCCGTATATATGCAAGGGTATTGAAATATGTCTTATTTCTAGATTCGCAGATTACTGTTCTAGTGAATAATGCAAAAAAGTTCAAACCAATCAAATCAATAAATATGTACATTTCTCTCTCTGTGATATTTTGTACTTATCTGCAATGCATTTCCCAGCCTTACTGAAGCTGAAGACTGTTTGAGTATAAATAATGTTGAGCTCAATTGTATTGAAAATAAATACAGAAAAATTGACACCCTGTTTATGCAGTAAACAAGTAATTTAATTGGTAGTGTATTCTGGTGTGCCAGAGAATTTGTTTCTCAAGTTTCTTCCCAAGTTTGTCAGCTACTTTTTTGATGTATCTAAGCAACCCTAATTAATCACACTGATAAATTGATCTCCAGCTGTTCCTCAGTGATAATTATTTGTTACAGAGAGGTCAGCTCCTACAGTCATTTTCCATTCTTAATCATGTAAGCATAAGAAAACAAACACCGTCTACAGAGTTCATCTTAGATAGCCAATGGCATGACTACTATGACTACAGTAGCCAATGGCACGGCTACTTCAACTATAGTAGCCAATGGTACGGCTATTTAAACTACAGTAGCCAATGACATGGCTACTTAAACTATGGCAGCCAACAATGGCACTGCTGCTACATGTGATTTGATTCATTTGAGCCAAGCAATGAATAAGAATGCCAGTTTAGGATGAATTTGGTTCTTAAAGATATTTTGTTTTCTTGCCTTGTAGACAATTTAAATATACCTGTACAATCTGAGAGTATCTTTAAAGCTCTAAATTTGTTCACAGCTACAGCAAGTAAACTGGGCTTTCAATTTTTCTTTGAAAAAGCAATCAAACTGTTTCACTGACAGCTGCCTTTTCTTTGCCTGTTATTTGAATTTTCTTGCAAAAGGGAGACCTGGTGATTAAGTTAAGAGGCCCTTTCTCGACAGTAAAAGGAGGGAGTTGGACTTTTGTCTCTCACATATTCATCATTTACCAAGCTTCTAATCTATCGACATTCAGTACACCACTATTTTCAATCAACCACTTAAATAATCCAACCATTATTTAGATTAATATTTCGATTGGCGGACGTGCCAAGCAACCGTGCTGATGAAATTCTCTACCGTTTCCCAGGTTACGACCATGTAACTCTACATTTTAATGGACGAGCATGTTTGTCATCCTCATCGTTACTTTCAATTAAATTGCGTTTCATCACCTGTATTGAACACGGTTTCTGATGAATTCCATAATGGAAGCTCATGTTATTTAAATACGTTAACCAAGTCTGACGTTACATATTAAATCCTGTCAAAATGAAAGAACAATACACTCACCCTTGTTTTCATTTTTAATTTTTTTTTGGAAGAACTCAAGATGAAAAAGTTTTTTTTTTTCTTCACGGCGAAACATTGTCCGTGTCATTCAGGATGGAACCAAAGCCTTTAATTAAACTGCCAGTGTGAAAGTGTCAGTTGATGTGATTTGCAATCAATTCCGTGCACTCTGCAGAAACAGAGCCGGTCCCTCTAGTATTAATTGAAGAATATTTCTAAGGAATAACAATGTTATACACGAGGATATCCACTGTTTTAAAAAATGTGTTCAAATTCCATTAATTGATTCTCCGTTGCAAGCCAAAAACACATTTCAGCAATGGCATCTCCTGTATTATTACAGTTTCTGTTATGTTAGCAAAATTTAATTAAATTGAGCCTTGCAGTGATAGTGACGACATTTTCAAATCTGCACACTGTTGTTTTAAGTAATTGAATTTATGCATAAAAAGTACTCAGCTTTGCAAAATATTGAAAGTTTTAAAGAGCATCATAAGACATAGCAATATCTTTGATGTCCTTTTAAGGCACGTTATATACTTTAAAGTCTAACAGTACAAAGCACTTTCTCCAGTAGAGAGGGGCAGGAGTTTATATTATGTACAGTAGAACTTAAGAAGTACAGAACTTAGAAAACTGGAAACACCAGTCCACTAAACAATGTATAAACTTTGAAGTAGTATTCCTATTGAGCCCTGTTAATTTCTGTCACACAATAGGGAATACAATAAACTGAAATGCCATTACACTCTACATAGGTAAAGAGATGCAAAATACTATTAAATGTAAACAAAGGGACATGATTTATCTCAACTACTAACTCAAGATTACCTCAGAATGTTTACCAAAGACAGCGAAGGATGTAGTGGAGGGTAAACACAAGTGAACACCGTTTACTTATCTTTTTAATTACTGTAATAGTTTACCCATCATTTTTTCTGTTTCACTACCATTTATTATCAGATATTTAATTAGAGTCAACAAAATATCAGTTTGTCTAAAGACAGATGCGTCTGTAGGCATGAAGACAGAACCTTGAAACTCTGTCAAAATCATTCGCTGTCATACAGTTTTGTCACTGACCGAACTGTGATTGGCTGCAAGCTGAGTCACAGCAAAGCGAGAGAGCCAATAGCCCACTCCGTATGTGGCAGAGGGCTAACACATTTCAGGTTGTCATTCGCATGGACGAGGACATCAGACGTTTTGTAAAAACAATTGAGTAGCTTCCCTCGTGGAGGGGGTAAACAAAAATACAAAATCCAGCGAAACCAATATACATCCTGCGACGGGATATTCCAACCTAACAGCAAGATGAATCCCTCGTCTGCCTCTGCAGCAACCTAAAATGGTTTCACCAAGGAGATGACAGTGTGCAACAGGTGTGTCAGTGAGTCTTATTTAGTGCATTCTGACCGCCATGTTCTAAGTTCATGACAGCAGCTTGTGGTGGTTGGTACATACAGGGCAGCCTTTGGTCTAGTGGCATGGTACATGACTGGGACCCCTGAGGTTGTCCCAGTCCAGCCACAGCAAGAACACCATTGCTGTTGGGCCCTTGAGCAAGGCCCTTAACCCCACATTGCTTGCAGGGAGGATTAGCCCTTGGTTAACCTAATCAACTGTAAATTGCTTTTGATGGATAAAAGCATCAGCTAAATGGCTGTAATGTAATGTACATTATGGGCCTGATTCACCAAAGTATGCACAGAACTGCTTTGCTAATGCAAAAGTATGAGAGCATGTGATTGGTTGAGGTCATTTTATCTTTGCTCCAATTGCAAGTCGTGTCACAAAAATCGCATGAGCAATAATTTCAACATGCGCTAAAGGCTGCGCTAAATCCGGCCTCATATGAACTGGTAACGAAATTGAATGTGCCCCCTTTTCAGATGTTTTAGTCCTCCAAGAGTTTATTCTATTAAGTAGTCATCAAGGAAATGTCTACCGGAGACCTCAGAGCAGCTGTTGACGGCGAACTCGTCTTATTGGATGTCGATCAGCCGCTCCTTTCTTTGATTTTCATTGGCAGAAAAAGGCTGAAATGAAAGGCAGGGTAATTTTGCCGAGCAGCTTCGCGGCGGCACTCAGCGATGCTCCAAAACGCTGACCTCTCCTCTCTGAAAATGTATTCGTCTTCTCCTCGGCGCTTGTCGTGTTCCTGAAATCGATGAGCCTTAAACTTTATACCTATTCATGACTGAATACAGAACATCTATTTTCAGAGTTCTGACTGACACCATATCTCCTCAGGCATAATTATGGGATGTATTAAGATGGAATATTTTTTGATTCAACAATAGGGGATTCAGATTTTAGAATGGTAAGAATACAGAGCTGAGTGTCTTGTGGGTGTCTATGAGGTTCATATCAGCCTTGGTCTGGCCTTTGGACATTTCAACTCTCACCAGCTGAAGCTTAACAGTCTTTAACGGTCAGGAGGTTCGTTTTCTAATTAATATGAATGGAAATGAAATCAGGAGAAACTCTGCACTTTGCATTTGGTATATTGCATATATAGGAATATATATTTTAGTAAGCATGCAGTTTACTTATGTCAGGCTTGGATAATAAGAGTCTATTTTTATTTATCTGTTGCTTACAGTATAAAAATCGAATTAGCTCAGCAGGGCTAAAAGATGTGAGCAAGACACAATATATTTTACAGTATGAGCTTTGAAGATTATAAAATAATATATTAGAAGCACTCCCTAGAAGTGCGGGTGACAGTGAACTTGTCTTATCGGATGTCGATCAACCACCTACTTTTTAGTTTGTAATACCGAAGCCATTCAGTGTATGCAAATCAATATTATGTATATTTATGTTATGCTAAGCCAAGTGAATTGATTAAGTTCAGTTTCAGTGCTTAAAATTCCAGGGTTTTTGTAAGTCAATAAAGAAGACATCAGTGTTCAACGGTATATACAGAATTCAATGACTAAAAAAGGCCAACGGGGGTTGACTAGACAGTAATATATGAATATTTATTAACCAATAAGGAGTTGGGCTGCCGTTTTCCTTTTGTGGTGTTTTGTCTTTAGCCTAGCTACTGTCCTGCTTTGAACGTGGACACTATTTCTGGTGGAATATTGGACAGCTCTTGAGTCCTGAAGGGTGTTGATCCGAGCGTTCCTGAGACCACTCTTTGACCGGTTTAGCAGAGCGTGTGGGGGGCGTTATCATTGGAATTCAAGACATCGAATCAGAGGAGTCACATGGTCGGCCATCTCCCCCTGGAGTTGGCAGGTGGGGGTTGCCATGAGAAATCAATTCGCTCAGTTGAGTTGAGTTCTGATTCAGAAAAATTGGGGGAAAATCTGGTAAGAAAAAAAAACCAAGCAAGAATAATATAGCCTTATAGACAGGTGATGGTATGTGTATGGTAGGTGTGTTTAGCTATTCTTAACCCACTTTCAGCCTATCTTAAAAAAAAACATGATAGGGAACGAAAGGGTTTATGTATGTGCATCGGTTCGAAATCAATAAGGCACAATTATATTAATATTTGCAGGTGTTCATCCCATTGGGTTTGGCTGCATGTATTTTTATATCCTGGAGTTCCCAAAATCCACGTTTTTACAGTATGTTTAAATCAGAATGTCATCAACCCCTTCTTTTCTTTTCCTTCAATCACATTATATAGCATGAACATCCATTTCTCTTTTTACCCAGATTCCTGTGTTTGCAGTATCAGCGTTGTTATTTGACTTATAATAATAAATCATTCATGCAAAACCCACACATAAAGCCAAACTGTCAAGGAAAACAATTTTACATGAAGCGGGAGCATAAATCATTCATGACGTCTCTGTTTTCAGTCAGCACTACCGCGCCATGCCGTGTTCCTGATGAGCGAAAATAAAAACACACTCCAGGTATCATTAGCCAACCATTGCAATTAGCAGGGTTGATGGCAGAGCCTATTTTGCTCTTCTCAGCTACAAAGGGTGATGAAACAAAAAGTAACTGTGGGGTTCAAACAAATCTTGCCTTTTCTGATTTAAGCTCCAATTTTATGCTGCTTTATTATGTCGCTGTATTTTTTGTTTTGGTTTCTGTTGAGTTCTGAATCTTATCTGGAGTGACACGAAAAACGAAGCACCGAAATAAACACAGTGGATAGCAATGCACCCAGTGAACTCCGTTACACACGCTGCGCCCGTTCGGTATTATGAAGTTGCTGAGGATCATGGGATATGAGACTCATAAAAAAGTGATCTTCTTTAAAAGCTTATGACTTCAGGGTCAATATTGAATTACTTATTTCTGTCAAAAAAAATAACTGGGGTACTTAATATCAAGGACTGCTTTTGGAAAAACTTAGACACTTGAAATATCACTTAACTGTAATGGAAACCAAAGAGCAAAACAACTAAATATGGGCTAAGCTACCTTTACGTTATTTATATAGGTGTATAGTTGCTTTTGGGTCATCCACGATACTGTGATGCAATAAAATGCGTTTTGCCTTGTTTTTATACATGAATCCATATGCTCTGTAATTAGTAACGTACAGTCTTAGAAGATGGAGATCTCTCCAGTACCTTTGAGGGTTCTTCATTTGTCCCGCTGGTTCTTTAGTGAACCCTTGACCATTATCCATATCAAACAAGCAGTTGTAAGGGTTTCCCCACAAGCACATTGGAAGAATCCTTCTGGAACCTTTTTTTTCTGAGAGTGTATGTGCATACAAGACACACAGTAAGAATTTTACTCAAAGATTACAACACAAAGCACGTTTTTGGGTTCGAATCCCATCCAGGCCCTCATGTCATCTCCCTCTCCTTCGCTGCCTTTCCTGTCTCTCTCTCTCTCTCTCTCTACTGTCACTATCAAATAAAAGTGGAAAATGCCAAAAAAAAATCTAAAAAAGAAAAAAAAAACAATTTCCTTATTCCCTGTGTTCTTATTCAGAATTACAGACAGTGGGACAAAGGTTGTAGTATCCTCTTGTCCATTGTGCGTTGGTGTCTGTGAGATGTGCGTCACCTGCAGGGGGTTTTGACCTTCCAGCATAAAGAGCAGACAGACAAACGTCAGGCCACTGTCACTGAGAAAGGTGCCTTTACACATTCAGAATGTGGAATGAGTTTCATTCTCCAGAGTCACCGAGACAGAGCGAAATGTTACATTTAACCCAAGGCCTTCTTTGTTAGCACACTCTGCGTCTGCCTGTGTAGCTTCATTTAATTGATCTCCACAGGAAACAAAAACACTGTCTTAAGGCAGTAATGATTTCGCCAAGGCACAAGCTATCGTATTTGTACTATACGCATATTTGGGCTCCTATCTTGAACACCCAACTCCTTCATATTTGTATCAGACCAACTTGCCTGTCATGTTATTTTACAAAAAACACTGTTTCAGACCAACTTGCTGATTCATGTTATTTAACATTTCATCTCTAATAATGACATTTTCTGTATCAACACAGAAATGCATTTATTTTTGAGGGCAAAGAGCAATAGCAGGCACTAATAGTTTTGTCTCGAGACGAGGTTTATTTAAAAAAAAGTTGGGGTCAAAATGAGGTCATGAGATGATTCCCTATTTCTGTCGAATATTAACCCACCATTTCATAACTGTGAGCACACTCACCCCCTACTCACACGCAGACTGACGGTCTCCCATCTGCTCCAGGAGTGTTTGAGACATTCCTTCCACGAATTAGTCCATCTTGTTTTATTGGCTCTTAAAATTACCATCTGCTTAAGACTATAAAATTAACTAAATTGGTTCAATTAGGGAAATTATATTAATTTATTAATTTAGGGCAAGGAATAAAAATGGGTTGCCCCCCTGTCCCTTCAGAGATTGAAATGAGCAGCTGAAGCCATTAAAGCAAGATACATTTTTATTTTTCAGCTATAATTTCAAAGCTCTCGCTCCTATGGGTCGTTTGAGCCAAATTTATTAATGGAGGATAAAATTAATTGGATTAGGAACATGACATCTGCATCATGCCACATTCTCTCTATCCTTTTTTCGTGTGACAAAGGCAAACGATTGAATGGGGCGGGGGGGGAATGTGGAAACGCGGTCCTTTTCTCTCAGTGTGATGCAAATGCATGCTGTTCTCTAAACCTTTCAAGATTTCCTCATGTCCTTGGAGCTTTGACATGGGAATCCGTTCCTTCCCAATGAAAACCAACAAAGTGGGTGTTTGTATGCTTAAATCCCACCTGAAATCTCTTCAATCCTCAACTGCTTTTGGCAATGGAGTACCCCACACAGCATTAATCCATAAAGTACACCCACCGCCGGCGTTATTAATTATCAAACAAACTTGACACAGCGGTGAATCACGAATCGCCGTGAATTTCCGGATTATTTACATACCAGAACAGATTTCCTGTTATCAGTGCTCAGTCTTGTTGCAAGACACCCATGTATTCACGTTGTAGCGTAAGAAAAGGCTATTTCCGTCCACAAGATCTCAAAATTCTTATGGAACGCAGGGTGGAACACGTCCTCCAAAAAAATCCTCAAACAAGTGAAAGAAAGACTGGTAATCGCATTATTCATGTAAGACATTTTATACTCCAGAGTCATTGTTTTTTAATAGGAATTTTAGCTCAATCTTCTGCCCAGGATGAGATTTCTGTGCACAAAATGTGCCGCAGATTAAATATGTGTTGCGTTAAACCAAGATATACTACACTTGATTTGATGAAAGTGAAAGTGTACCAACCAAAACCCAGCCTATACATTACATCATGACATTTTGCTGACACTCTTTGCTACGACTCAAAGTGTATAAGTCAGGGAAGAGAGTTCTAGAAGTACTAAAGAGAGGTAAAAGTCCCAAGCGCCAGAAGGGATGACATGAGCATAAACTTTAACCCTGTGAATGACCTGTTGAAGAAATGAAAAATAATCAGCAACAACCATCAACACAACATCAAATGTGATCACTACTGGTAAAACTATGGCTATATAGAAGAGCGAGGGAGAGATGGAAAGAGGTGTATCCTGAAGAGGAGAGTCTTCAGTTTGCGTTTAAAGGAGTACACTGCAGAGCTAAGACGTCTTGACTTATGCATTAAAACAGGAGTCGAACTTGTACACAACGTAATATTACAACCTCTGTTAAAGTTTCAGTATGTTCTTTCTGTGGGGCACCGTCCAAAAAGGCCAGTATTCTTCTTAGCCAATGTCTTAACAAGAACAGAACCGGTCCAGATTTGCCAAGTGTTTGTGGGTAGTTACTGCATCTTATTAGTGTTCCATATTTTCCAAACTTGTGTTCATGTGTTTTTTTTTTCCTTGTACTCAAATGTGTGGCTGCAAGTTAGGTGACACCTATGGGAGAAGAATTGTTCTGTCATTTAACTTTACTGTACTGTTGGGCTGAATTCATAAGTTTATATAAGAATCAATGGTAAAACTCTCAAAATGTTAATTGTTCCCCATCTGAGATCGGTCTTTATGGTAAGTTAATTATGGTAGCTCTGATAATGTGGGTAGCTAACATTGGCTGTTAATTAGTATGCTAGTACTATCAGCTGGTTTGGTGATGTTACTTAGTCTGCTAGACAAACAAACATCTGTGCTAGCTAGCTGGCTAACAACTTGGATGGTAGTCATGGTTTAAAAGGCCATGTAGCCAGTTAGCTGACAGACTGGATAACAGTCTGAGAAGGGCATTTTCTTGAGGTAAAGCAGCTGTATTATAACAAGTTGGTGCATGAGAGCAGAGATCCAGCAATCAAGTTGCTGAGTTATGTTACTGTGAAAGTCGATGGACTGTGTGAAAAGGGGGCAGGCAATTTATCATATTACAGTGCAGTTATTTAGGTGGTGCTTTATCCAAAGCAAATTATAGTTGATTTCTATAGCCAAGTACCAATCCTTTCTAGGAGCAATGTGCTGTTCAGGGCCTTGCTTAAGGGCCCGACGGGGGCACTGATGTGATCGTGGATAGAGCCCCCCCAAACCTCCAGGCCAGTCCCAGTCAAGCAGCTTAGCCGCTAGCCTGGGTGTTTTTTTTAAAAACACTTGAGTAGTGACTCTCTTGGAATAATGATAATGTTTTCCTATTAGACAGTATCAGTTCTGAACAAAATATATTTTTGTTGATCGTGAGCCAGGGCTGGGTACTGCAAACATGCAGTGCTGAATCAAATGAGTACCTCGCACCACTCAGTACTGTCCAGAGCAGCGAAATTAATTTAGAGAAATATCAGCATTCGCCAAAACATAATGAACCACTGACAGCCAGCAGTGGGTAGCTTGCAAGCTGCTTATCCAACGTTTGAGCTATCAGTCAGTCTTTTATTTTTGTAGGCCACCACGTATAAAAGTAGTCACACATATTTCAAAGGGAAATAAAGTAAAATTAAAACAATATACACAGATAAACCCTGTTGACCGTCTGGGGAGAAAATCAAAATGTCTCCCTAAACCCTTGGAGGGAGATGGCACCTGGGTGAGAGATGTGGAAAGGAAACACTTAATAAACGGTTGTATTGGAGGAAATTGGCCAGCGCTTTTAAGGATGACAGGGTGACTAACGTCCTTGGAAGGCCGGCACTACAAGTTGTACGAAAGAATTATTGTTGTGAGGTCTATGAAAATGCAGTCTACTTTAGTGCTTTATGGGGCGGGTGGCATATTGAGGAAGAAGATGGCACAAATGCCAATTCAAATTTTGGCAGGAAAAAATAATTATATTCAGTTTTACTAGATAAAAGAGTACGCTTTACAGCACAGGAAACAAAGTCCCTTTCTCAAATTTAGATGAATCTAAATTATTATTTATATGCAGCAATTATTCATACTATAATAGCATAATTGTATAGACAGTTATGACAATAATACATTAATAAATATGCCTAACCCTTTAAAATTGGCTGTTGTGCCACACAAAAGTCTCAGATCTCTTGTTTTCCCAGCGGGTTGGTTCTGCTCTGTCTGATTTGTTTCGCAGAGTTCCTCGGTAAAGGGGTACGCTTACACAAACGCATCTGTTTATCGCCGCTGTCGCCAAGCACCGCCAGGACCACCCCAAAAAACACAGAGCCGTCAGTTAAAGAGCACGTCCGCTTCAATACAAACGCACTGAAATTTCAAAAGGTCTGTATTCAAATGCGGGTGGAAATCAGCCCCGCCCCCTCCCCTCCTCTCCCCGCCCCCCCCCTTCCTCAACCCCTTTGTGTTGATTGACTGGAGGTGTGATTCGCACCTCAGAGGGTCACGATAAGTGGCCCGTGTTACACTATCTGAACCGGCCAGGCCCTAAACAATCAGTCAGATTGGCAGGAGAAATAATGTATTTAATACGCGATGACTGATGTACAGACGCATTATCTCCTCCTGCTGCTGGCTGCAGATAGGAGCTGGCAGAAGCTGCTCCTGTGGAGATATTTGAATTATATCACCTGTGGTAGAGGATAATCCTCCTCGGGATTAGATTTGATTATCCTTGTGTGTGGTGTAATGCCTGCTAGATACCCGACCGCATTAACTAAAGCGGTGCGGGAAGAAACTTTATGATGAGTTGTGGAACTGCGGATGCGTGATCAATGTCAAGGTAGGGGAAGATTTATTTTATACACCTGTAGTCGGCGTTAACTTCTGTTTAATTGGAGCAGAGTAGCAATTTTCCATCTCGCGGTACGTGGGGAATGGATATCTATGGGAAAATCTTGACGGATTTGTTGTCGATGTAGATATCGTGTTATGTAATGGCGAGATTGGGTCAATTATTTTATGACCCTTTTTTTTTAATCCCTCCTTGCTTTTCCCACCAGAGCTGAATCTTTCAGCCCACCAGGGTGACCTCCTCCTACTGACTCAGACTGGTGATTGTAACCAGCTTAACCCATGCCTTTGCCCAGCGAAGCTGAGACAATCGTTGCCTCACCGATACACCTACCATTGCTGGTAATGGCACAGCCGGGACTTTAACACCCAGTTACAGAACTCACAACCACACCACAGACTGGTACCGCCGCTGTGTTATGTGCCGCCACACAGCCTCAGCACTTCTTTTACTGTACTGTACTATTTTAAAAATCGTGCAGTTTTCCAAGAAATATGAAATACATCTTCTACATAAAACTTGTTTTCTTTAATGTGTTGTATAATGTACCAGAAGCTGTCTGGCCATCATGTATAAGGCCAGAAAAAATAAAAGTTCTTGAACGTAAATACATATTACGAACACTGAACACAATACTGTGACGTTTCCCTTTTTCTTCATCCGGGCCTAACGATTCACTTTATATGCTTTTATCCTGCTGTTTAGTGCTTCAATTGGTTGATAGGTCCAAATGTCCCTAAAATATGTGGTAGTCCCTTTTACCATTACAAGGTACATTTTGTTCTCTCTTAGAAGACAAATTTGTTTTGAGCACCATTAAATCTTCTTCATTTAACCTGGTGGGGAAACCCTTAAAGACTCCTCTTAGATAATATCTTTAAGGGGTTTTTAATATAGCCCTCAGAACAGAGCTGATACAGAGTGGAGCAATTTCAAAATAAGGTGATAATTCTGTATCACCATCTGAGGTCTGGCTGTATTAAGTATAAGCACCTAATTTCATAACTTGTTTTGAAAGGGGGAAAAAATCATAAAAGATGTATTATAATTACACATGAGACACTGTCTTAGTTTTGCTTCTCTGCCTGAGGATATAACATAGAGTATCTTCAGGCTTTAGACCGGCTTCGTTTTTCAAAACGCAAACCTTGGCATCCCAGAACACCTCTTCAGCACCACTTAGAACAAATTATATTCAGTAATAAGAAGCGCAATGAATAATATTAGCTTTTTGTATCAACTTCTGGTTGGGTGCCCTGTCTCAGGCAGTCTCATTAAAATAACAAACAGTGCGTCTCTGCATCCTTTTTGTCGGGCTCAGCGTGTTCTCTGGGATATCTCTTTTCAAGGATCCTAACAGTTAATTATGATTCATATCATAATTCAGTAATGGCCTGATATTGGGATAGCAGATATTCCGCCACCAACAATTCCCTTTGATGTCTGAGCTCAAGAGACAGAGGTGGAAAGGTGGCTCACTGGTTACCATGGGACTAGATATACTAGGTAATGGTAATTGGCTCTTGGTTAGCCACGCCCCCACCACCCATTCATAAAATGACCATACTCAAATATTCCATCTCAATAAACCTAAACATGGGTGAAGAGACAAAACAAACGTATTTCAAAATATTTTAGAAAACCGGCCAACCACAGATTTCTTTTTCTTTTTGAAAGACAACTAAAAAAGGAAAGACTAGGACCCTTTTAAGCGACTAGCAAAAACAAGAGTTGTTTCTTTATGACTTATGCCACACGCTAGTTGTAGATCACACTTTCCATGTAACCAGTTCATCAATCTTTGTTCTCCTTTTTGTATTGCAAGATTTACAAGCCGGTTTCCTTCGTCCATGCCAGTGGCAAAAGTACATTTCAGGCTGCAGTTTCAAACTGGCACAACTCGAGCAGGACACAGATTTGAATTATAGGCGATGGGTGTTGAAGAGAGAGCCAAAATTGTGATGTTGTCCTTGAGTCTGTTTAAAGACCGAAACAGATTTAACTCCCTACACGGTCTGAAAAGTTCAGTCTAAAGCTCGGAACCTGTGAAGCTTAAAGCTTTAACCCTTTAAATTCCAGGCAAGATGGCTCTCACCCTGTGGCTAGTGTCAAATTTAGGTGATACAGAGAAATAAGTTCCTGCATGTGCACTGCTCCAAACCATTGCGATGCTTTGTAAGTTAGCAACGAGCCCAATGTAAGCAACAGAAGCAAGCGTTATATACTTTTCTTGGCTCGCTGTATATTCCGTTTATGAGAGACCCAGATTTTTTCCCTCAGGGAAAAATAGTACAACCATGGAAAACAATTTTCCTCAAGGTAGGTCCTCTGAGAATTCTTCACACAGGAAAACAAGTTTGGCATTGATACTGTCCTGGGCATTGATGCTCCCAGAGAGCTGTCTACTGCAGTGACCATCAGAATCTAAGAATTACCCCCAATTGATGTGACAGTCAGCTCTGAGGTCTTTTAATTGCAAACATCAGAATGACTTCTGGAATCACAATCTGGAGATGATTCTGTGCTGCGCTAATGATGCGGTTTGATCGTAAAAAAAACGGACTCTTTGTTTCACACCATGCTTCCTTAATTTCTAGTTCAATGGATATGTTTTGCCAATTATAAAGTCAGGTATCACTCTATCTACCACATCATGTTTGTGACCAAAACAAGCTATTTTTAGTCGCTGGACATAAATGTTAATTGAATCCAGGCCGTTGTCTTTCATGTCATTATGGGATGTTGAATGATACTACATGCCTTCAGTGATTTTGGGAGGGAGAAATGCCACCACTCACGGGATACTTGTACGCAGCTGGGACCGCGTTAGCTCGAGGTGCGTCAGGCAGCATAAGGCTAACGGAGGAGGAAAAGAGCCAGGTTTATGTCCCCATGGGGAGGCGCTGCGATCCAGCAAAATGGCTGCCAAGCGGCTGATCGTTATGCCTACAACACAAGGTCATACGGTACCAAGAGGAACTGGCCCATGGGAAGATGGCTTGCTTGTGACATATGTAAAAATACAGTGCTAGCTTCCCCCTGAAAGAAAATGATCCTTGCCGTTTTGATGATGCACAACAAGCTTTGAAGGTCATCACTAAAAACTAGTGGCCCACTTTAAGTGTAAACAATAGTCAGTTGAACCAGCCTTGTGATTTAGCATCAAATTAGCATCAGAATTGTGCCAATTTGAGCATCTGTCAAAATATCTATTAGCTAAATACCTATTTTACCAAAAATCCTCACTGTTTTCAAAAACATCATCCATATTGTATTCACCAAAGTCTTGCAAATACAATGTCTCGATTCATGCAATGTTTGGCTTCATATACATAAATCTCCCATTCAGTGGTTCGACAAAAAGAATTAGAATCTGGTATAAAATTGGGCACACTTATGGTGGTGGCAGTATTTATTCAATTAAAATTTAAAGTATGTAAAAATGTACAAATACAAATCACTGTTCCTTCACAGAGGTTTCAGTCTTGTTGCTGTGTCCCGTTCCCTTATTGTGAATATAGGTATGTGGTATGTGCCCATTGACCTGCATGAGTCTGCATGGGTCTGCATACATTTCTGCATGAGTAGCATTCTGACATAAAATCAAATGAAATGTAATGTCCATTCTGGTGGAAGAGGTATCTATTTGCCTTTCACCAAAAAAAAAAAAAAAAAAAACAGAAATCTTAAGCAATCTGAGGTAAGCAAATATTGCGAGATGTAGCACAGCATGGCTAACTCATTATAGTTGTTAACACAATTCACTTAAAAGCCTTGTCCATACAAAGTGATGGCAGTTTGGGGAAACTGCGGTTGCTCTAGCTTGTCTACCACTTTACGCTCATGCAAAGAACAGCCTCACTGCACGGCTCACTTGCGAACACTTGCTAGAACTTTTAGCCTGCCCAAACCAGACTTGCCTGTCACTTACAGCAACATTAAGCCTTCCAAATGTAACTTTCTGCAATAATTTATCTACTAGCCTTGTCAGCTAGCCCTGACAAGAACAAATTTTTGTCATTAGTGGACAACACACTGAATAATTAGCATCTGAATAGAAAGTGATTCACCTGTGGATCTGACAAGCAGCAGCCAAAAAAAAAAACATCACTGTAGTAACCTTATCCTTGTGCAGGTCCAGTAGCAAGCGTATTAATAGCAAACATCTGTCAATTAACGTAAATGCAATGTTGAAATCACCAATGTTTTACTTTTCTTCAAAAGTACAACATGTACAGCAATAAAAAAAGGATGCTCCACTATCGGCAGCAGAAAATTGAGAGAAAATTGTTATCATTATGTTATTTGTGCACAAAATACAGTTAGGACAAACTTAGGAAAAAAAAACATTTTCAAACATGTCCGCAAATTACTAATATGGTATGAATTTTCCTTTACGTTAAGATGAAATTATGGTGAAACAACCAAAATATTTGATAGGGATACTCCTCCAAATGAATGGATATCTCTTGCAAACTTGATATGCAAGAGCACTACTGTGCCCCTACGGTTATTTTATTAAACTTTTAATAAAATAGCATCCATCCAAATACATAATCAGGTCAAGGGTCGTGTTTATTGGAAGTAAGTAAACATTGATGAAAATAATGAATTGGGATTAGTTCATTAAAAGTCCATTATATACCGTTCAGATCATTCACTCATTTTATCCTTTACCATATGTTATTTTGGAAAAGCTACATATGGTGTAAATTAGGTGCAAATTACTGTTGATGGAAGGCTATAATAAAATAAACACAGCCGTAATTGGCCATATCCTCATACTTTACCATGGTACTTTACCTCAGTTCCTCCGAGCTGTACATAAAGAGGTTAAAGATAGCGTGTAGCATGAGTTTCCCCAGAAAAATGGTTAAGTAAATAAATACCTGTGTAAATAAATTATGATGGGGAGAGCTACAGGGTAATGGATGTCCTAACAGAAACCAACCCTTTCTCCTTCATTATTAATGTTGCAAAAAAGACCATGTATTGTTTTTCACAAGGGTCAATACTTCTCCAGTGACACGCTATCATTTCAGCACAAATTACACCTCTGATCCCTGTGGTGGCTGCAGAACGGTTGGAGAAGAAAAAAAGAGCAACTCCAGTTAATGATCCTGGATTTTAGCGCAAGAATTCAGTGGCAGAGAGATAATGATCTATTAATATGATAAATATGTAACCCATGAACTCCCTTATATGGTTCTCCATAAATTATTTACATTTGATCTCTCTAATAAAAACATGAGCCTGGTGAATGGTTACATTTTCCTCTCCCGTTTCTTTGGATATTAGAGAGAAAAACTCAAATTGCTTAGTGTTGAAGGTGGAGCAGTGAATGAACTACTAGTGCCATGTCATTAAACTTTTTAACAAGTAATTAAGCTTAAATTAGTATAATGTCATACCGGATCATTTCTTCTTATTTTTTTTTGTGCTCAGTTTGCGTGGTAGGGAATACACTGTTCCGTAGAAGTATTTTCACGTTTCTCCCCTTGGTTGGATGAAGAAACCAACACTTACCAAAATGTAAACGCGGCATAATAAACAACCATATAAGCAACTATCCAACTACATAACAACTAAATAAGCATGCAATTTAATTAAAAAGTGCATCAACAATGACCTTTCAAAACAATTGTTATTCTTGAGGATAGTGGTAGAGCGATAACTTCAAAGATCAGATGCAGGGCACACAGGTGCATCATGGTCATGTGACTTTACCCAGTGAACACCCAAACGTGCTGACTATATTGGTAATTTAGGTGCATGCTGGGTAAAAAAAGCTGTGTACCTCCAGATAAGAGCATCTGTAATTCAACATAGTGTTTTATTTGTATGACTAATGCAGGTCAGACAGAAAGATAATGTTTTTGTGATTATTACATCAATAAGTAAGCCTTTAGTTTTCTTATCTGTCAGTCTACTCCTGGCTGAAAAAACTATAAATTCTTTGCATGCTGCTAGCCCCAGTTGTCGGTCCCATGGGATTCCTCTTTTTGATCTGTTCCAGCACTTGCCCTAGCGTTTTGCTGACTGTGTTTGCATTCTTAAAAGTCGGGACCGAAGGCCAAAAACATAAAGCGGAACATTCTCTCCATTTAAGATTCAAATATAAAAATTCCGTGTGGAGCCCAGAAGCTACTGACCCCGTGCTCCTGGTTGTGCCAGCTATTCTCCCAAGATCCAGACGCAAGTGTGGGCATTAAATTCTGACTGTGACCTCTTGGCCTCTGAGACCTTTCTTACTAGAGTTTCTCTGAACATCCATGATTAATTAAACATATCCTAAGAACTAAATCACTGCAATAAGTCACATGAGATCAAATCTTTTAGAAATGTATTTCACTCCTAGGTTAGAAGAGGCTTTAATAGTAAAAAAAAGTGTGAGAGCCAACTTTGATAAAAGTGTTTTAGAACTATTCTTTACTACACTCAAAGGAATAAACGCAAATCTTTTTATATTAAAAGCTTATTCAAAGGGTAAGACAGGATGAAAATGACGATTTGCTGGTGTTGTATTAGGTTTGCTTGGGCATGTTGGCGTTAATGGTTTCTTGTGTTCATTCAGGTCCTGATGCAACAATACACGGACTATTTTTCCAACTGCGTTTTTTTGAATTTAGCCGTTGGCAAAACTCTACAACACAGCATAACATCAGATAAAGTAAACAGTAATTTCCCAGTTGCCCTCCAAAAAACATTTAAGACCTTTGGAAAGAACAACCATGTTTAAGACAAATTAGAACTTTTTTAAGGACCAAAGAAAACCCTGTGATGTTTCAAGTAATCATCTTTAAAATCCAGAAATATCTCTTGTAAAATATTTCCTCTGATGTCGTTGGGAGGTTTTTGAAAACTACACTTGGCAATCAGGAAGTGGGTGGATGCTCTCCAGCTCTCCTCTTTAATTGGTTTTTATGAATAAGGGGCGTGGCCTGAAGAAACAGATTGGTCAGTACCAAATCCATAGACCTCCCGCATTTTGGATGTGCTATAATGGCTACTAGAAGTCATGTGGAGGCAACGTCAGGCCTTGATAAAGAAAGGTTGAATCACGATTTACTCGACGGTGACATTAAACCGCATGCATTTAAGCCAGAATAAAGCGATGAAGAAGAAACCGGATGATTAGAGCGCGCTACATCCAAAAAACTCCCAAACAGTTTTAAGGTAACGAATGGGGGACACGCTGACAATATTGATATGAAAGTATTCCCTTGAGATGTATCATGCATCATTTTGAGGAACGCCTAAAACGCAGCGATTTGGCATCACGATTTGTTTGCTCAGCCCTAATGTATACAAATGAGGGATCAAACTTCCAGCAACGCAAGGATTTAGACATCGATTAAAACAAGCACAGCCTGCTCCTATTCCCTGTTGAGTTATGTCCTAGAATTGTACATATGTCCCATATGTACCGCATGTACAGCTTTACACTTCTATCCATTGCGTAAATACTGTTTAAACCAGATTTATTATAATTTAATTTACATAATACCATGAAGAATTTAGCATATATCTATATGTTCTGTTGCAGTAACGATTTGTTTTTCTCTCCATGTCTTAGTATACACATCCAAACAGTGCCCCTGCGTTGCGCGATATCCAGTTGTTTTCACTGATGCACTTGCTACTGCAGTATTGCGTCATTATGCAACTGTAACCCCCATACTGCTTTTCTGGGGTGCCACCTTTCCTGCGACACAAGCTACATGTTAAGCGTTCAACTCCTGCTCAACGTCTATGCTAGGTTACGTGAGGAACTGTAGAAGGTAAGGGACCAACAGTGGACATTGTGAAATGTAATTACATCTATTAAACACATGCTGGATAAACTAGAACAATACAAAAGTGTGTCATTAAATATAATACTAGAATGGTTCATTTGACATTAAAATCTGTGAAAATGGCAGGTAATATTGGGTAAATATCCAGAAATGTTATTTTGGGCAGCGGTTTGATTAATTATAGCCACCACACTAAGGTTAAACGGGTACATGGGGACACCCACCATCGCTCTATGGCAGATGTTACAGGAGCCCTTCATGGAAATATGCTTTTGTTGCATGTGGGGGGTTGTCAAAAATTCACCTGTACTGATACCATTCTTGCAGAGCAATTGGTGGTACAGCTGAGGAGGAAATGACATCATGTCCAGTGGTCTCTGGGCCTTAAGTTTTGTTTGTTTGACGGGGCAATTAAGGGGCCTTACAAGTCATGCAAGCCGACTCTGGCACACTGCCGCTACAAAACCGGAGATACCCTAGTGCATACCAATCATTGGCAGGCTCCACCCAACATTTGATACAAGCTGGGGGCCGGACACTTCCCTGACTACTTCGACAGCCCACTGTCTGTAGGTCTGTTATCCTAAACACACTCTGCCCTGGGCTATGCTAACTCGCACGTTTAGGTTAACATGGAGGAAGTGGGTGAGGAGGAGGATAGCCAACCCCAGATGTGGTTTAAAACATTGAAGCCTGAGGTAAGGCACTTGACCTCCACCCAGCAGCACAACCTCCAACAGGTATTCAAAACCTAAGAGCTTATAGAGGTTTCAGCCAAGGTCAAAGGTGGGAAACCATCATTAAGTATGCGATTCACCTCAAGGACCACACCCCCATACCTGGCAATGGGTCTATTGGGTGCCAGAGAGACTGGCATGAGCCTCGAAGGCAATTCAACCAGCAATTTGGGCGAATAGCAGCTCTGTTACAAGAGCTCACCGCTAACCACCAGCAAGCTACTTAGGTGGTCCCTAGCATGTGAGTGGGTCTTCAACACTCTGAGACAACACCTCAACTCTACAGTGGTCCTGATTTTAAGGCCCAGTTCTCGGTCCAGGATCGATGCAATGGACATGGGGGTAGCTAAAGAGAAAATGGGCTGACATTTCTTGGTTGCTTTTTCCCTGCCCGAGAAATTTATGGAACAAGCTACTGCAATAAAAAAAATTGTGAAATGTATTTGTTTTCATAAATAACAACGATTGTGTTTTATAATCTCAGATCTCATAGAGCATTTTGTTACATATTGTATATGTCAAATCATTGGTTTTCAGAAGTTTTAGTGGAGATATATCCATTACATAATAAAAATAAGTAACATTTTTAAAAAGTGTTTTTTTTTTTTAGCTGAAGTAGGAAGATGGTTGAACATAGGGGTGCTGAATTAATTTCTCTTGTTGGTGGTGCTTGGGAAGTGGAGGGTGTATGTGCTTTTGAAAACAGCTTTGCGAGATTATCTCCTGCCCGAGCTGAAAGTAAAGCTCGACAAAAAGACGGAAGACGGTGATTTCAAAGCCGTGGCGACAGAACCCTGTTTGCGAGTCTCTCTCCCTCGCGGCGTTTGTTCTCGGGATCCTGTCTGCTCTCTCTCGCTCTCACCGTCTTCTGTTCTCCCTGTTACAGGCGTGCATGGCGCTTTGTGATACGCTTATGCCATCGAGTTTTGAAGCGATTAGAGAGGGGGAAAAAAGTCGGTTGAGATTTTCCACCGCATCTATGCATGGGAAGTTACTAAATGACAGCACTCGTGAAAAAAAGGTTAAACACCCACTAACCGAAGAGCACGGTTAGCATACCCTCCGTCGAATACCCCCCACAGCTTACCTGTCAATCAGTCCATTTGTTTGTTCAATAACACCATCAGTGATGGTTTTCTAACTCACTAAAGCCATCTACATGCGTTAATTTGTGAGATGTATTATAATGAGTACCCTGCGTGTATGCATTCATTTTTTTAACATGCTGCTCGTTTTCTGCCGGCATTCATTTCCTTTACTTAAATGCATAAATTACTGAAAACAGGCTGATCCTTCTGATTTTTACAACATGTTAAACCCCCTCCATGTCAAGTTCCATATCCAAGATACACAAACATAATGTGAACACATGGAAATAATGAATTAAAGCATATACAAAAATTTGGCCCTTTTGACCCACATAACCACTACACAACCTTTCTCTTTCATTGAGACGAAAATGTAGATAAATACTACCATATAAAGTATACTGAAATCTCAGTTATTGCTTTAAATCTGAGTATTAAACAACTGAAACGTACTATGTCTAGTATTTGGTTCGTCATTAGTGCTAAGCCAGAGGGCCAACACGTGAACATTCTCCTCATGTCCAGGCTAAACGATCTACTTGTTTTACTCAGACTTTGAAATAAGATTAGTTTATGAAAACTCTGTTTAATTGGCAACTTCCTAGTAGTTTGTTGGTTTTTGAGTAGCCCACTGTGACTGCCTGTTTTCTTCATCATTAAGGATTAATCTTATTTAATCACCGCAATTTCACACTCTGAAGTGGACAACCATGACTTTTTGTTAGAAATAGCACCAGTTATCATAGCGTGGTATCAGAACATCCTAAGGACAACTCAGTCTGTCAACAACAGTAGAGTGGCTGTGGTCTCTCTCTCCCTTTCTCCTGAAGTTTTGTCCATCGCCAGCAGAGGGCGACAACATGATATAGAATTTTTTTTTGTACTTTATCAAAGCTAAGAGCCACATCACAGTATCTCCTCATAAAAATAATACAACTGTGTATAATGGTGCGCTTGTTTTAACTATTGTGAGAGGAAAAGGCCCAATGAAAATCATCAATCTGTTCGCATTGGGCCAATATATCAGGTTCCCAGTAATTTAACTTTATTAATTTAATATTTATGAGAGAATTAAAATACCAAATGGTGTTTGAATGATGACCGGCCGAAAACAGGTTATATATTGTTGTCTCTCTCATTACACTGTACTCTTCACATTCTTCCGTCTGAAGGTCTACTCAGAGTAGCATTAGCTTGAGCAGTCCGATGCATCCTAATTAAAACCTCTAAACTGCTCAATCCAACATCCAACCCAACTGGGGGGTGTGTCTTCATTTTGAGATGGTACAGTACAATACAGACCTGATCCTGGGAACTTCTGTCAACGATCCTATGGATTTAAAGTCATAATTGCAAGTAAAAGAAAGAAAAGGACATACTAAATAAAGATACAGCTCTTGGCAGATGATTCCAACACCCCCACCCCCGCCTCCAGTTCCACACCCCCACTCCCCCAAACCCATGCCTTTTCCCCAGCTCGAGAGAGAGGCCCGCATTTCACCTCATCTTGAGTGGGAGAAACAGAGGAGTACTTAATGTCTCAATACGCGCTCCTCCGAAAACAGAGAGAGGGATTACCGCATCGTTAATGTTCTTTGCAGATTAGTGCCCATTATTTGAAGCAACACCAAATAACTATCCTAAAACGACATTAACCCTGTGAGCTCCGCTGGGCTGGGCTAGACCGGGGCTTTGGCTTCCAGATAACAAGGGCTTAGCTAAAGCTGAGCTCCCTGTGAGCCAGCACTTATACTGCGATGGGCCCTCAAGCAATTTAAAGCTTTGTACGACACGACTCAAGGTCAGACATCGTTAGATGCAGACTTTGATATCAGAAAAAATATATAGGTGGAAAATCCTGTATACTTGTAAATAATATTTGAATATCAGTAACAATCAGGATATTAGTGCTTTTATGTTATTGTTATTGCGTGTAGTTTAAACTTTGTAACACTTTTGAAAAAATGTTTATCTCTTTATAAAACAATAATGTCGTTGCTCAAATGGTTATGGCGTCAAGATTCCGTTTTTACCAAGTTATCATACCATAAACCATGCATTATCATAAGCTCGCAATTATCATTTGTCAAATGGCATTGGATTACAATACTCATATGGTAATCTTTTATTAGGGTTCGCCAGTGAAATATGTGAAGATCTCAAAAGCTCAAAGATCAAATTAATAAGCACTGATATTTCTTCATCATATCAGATATATAAAAAGACGCACTGTAGAGATTCCGCCCACTGCTCGAGAAAGCGCACTAGTCTGTGCAAGAACTGCAGGCAAATGGGTTAATCAGAATATAGACTGAATAGACTATACTCTCTTTCAGAGAAAAGGTCACATTGACACAAAGCAAATAATGAGGATGGCAAACTTACAGTGCAACTTCATTCCAAGCGAATGCGATCATTATTTGAATGGATCCTAACGTCCTTTTCAAACAGGTATTCACTTCTTTGTCGGCTAGTTTTGTCCCACAAAATAAAGACATGAGTACAGCCTCCGTTATGTTTTGTCAGTCTTAAGATTGAAAGGTTCTTTCATAATTATAATAACTGTGTAAAGTTGGAGTTCTGTAAGGAATACAGGGCCACTGAAGGTGAATGACCCTGTGTCTGTGTTTGTCAGTCTGCGCAGTTAAGAATCCCGAACTGGGTGAAATGCTGAGTCAGCAGAATATCGCATTAAGTTTTGACACACAGAAAAGAGTTTTCTTGAAGCACTTCAGCCCCACTCTTGCTTCTCCCCAGTTTATGACAAAGAGTTTGCATTTTTGTACAGAAAAAAAAAAGAAATGAGCTGGGGAAAGAAGCAAGCCTGTTTAAGGAACCTGCAAAGCATGAACCGAGAAAAAGCCGGTAGCTCCCTACTGGCAAATGTGAAATTCATGGCTCGGCTCTATTCATAACGAAAATAAAACTTGGAAAATTAGGAAAATGAAGAGAGGGGACGGCGATGCGCTTCATGGGCATAAAACTAGTACAAAACTCAACAGGTATAAAGTGGTACTGAGTTACTGTCGATGTCCTTGATAGACATAACCTTTAAAGCAGTTGTAGGAGCAAGTTGTAGCTATTTACAAATGAAAAAAAAAACAAATGTGTGCTGTTATTCTGTGTCAAAGAAAATGGAGTTCATATTTAAATCTTTGAATGCACTTTATAAATTATAATCAAAGTTTTGAATCTAGTCCGCGCAAATGTGTCTTTTTACATTGTAATGCAATCTTACTAATTGATTAAAAGTTTCATTAGGGCGTATGGTGCTGTTTCTTTGGCGTAGGCCTGATTGGTGCCATCGGATTTCTGAAGGTGGATCTGATTGGCTGCCACAGTTATTCATTCATGCCTCCATCCCACTGTATTTTCATTTGGCAGAACTAGCATCATTGGATGCCTCTTGCTACTATGGAGACTCCAGAAAGTGTACTGTATTTGGTATTTGTGTAGTTAACAGTGGTGTGACTCGGCCCAATACCACAACAGGGGCCACATAAAGCTTTACTGTGCGAACTCATAAACTGCATCCAGTTTTACAACAGAACTTCTGTAGCAATATAAGTCTGGCCGAATTAAAATGGCGAAATAAATGCTTTATTAAAAAGAATGTATTAATTTGCAGAGTGTAAGCAGTTGGTGGCTTTCGCCAGGCTATCTGCATCTCCCACTTGCGGTTTTAAAAAATAATGAAATGCGTTGTTAATTAAACAAAGCATGTAAATTCAGGAAGGCAATTCCCACTTATTGACGGCGGTTGTTTCGGTTTTTAATTTCATGTCTATCTGGACCACTTCCGCCGAATGTTCGCCCGACTGATTTAACAGGGTTGGGGACCTCCTGCTTGAGGACTCGCGTCAGGACAATGAAGGAACTCAAAGCGTGATAAACGCTTTGCAAAGCGGACTGAAGATTCAGCTTTATTTTCCATCCAGTTAACAACGGGATGGGATTTGCCTTCCGGCGACAAATAGCTTGTAAATAAGGCTTTATTATCAACATGGTGGCCAAAGGAAAGAAAGAGTACGTTGAGTTAGCGCTGCAGTAAACTTAAAACCTCTGGTGCAGGTTTAAATATCCATACAGAAATGAGACATACACACATACCCTGTTATATGGACATAAATGTGTATATGACTGTGTTTACAGAATTTTCCTTACCTTTTGTTCATATACCATTGAACAATTGCCTGTATCCTTTAGATACCCTTAGACCCAGGTTTATCAAAGTCTCTTGCACATGCAAAAAGTTTTGCACATGCAATTTCCGTGACATGATTTATGATTTGAGGAAATGAACTACCTCAACAAATCACATTTTCTCTTGGTCTTTTGGGAACAGAAAAATATTTTAGCACATAGTAAATGATAAATAAAATAATAGTCTATTTAGCTGAGAAAGTTATGCTAGTTCTGGCAGGAAACTGGCGGGAAGTCGGGGTCTAAATCAGTTAATAATCCGCTGAGTCTGTGTGACATCAGCAGAGTTTAAACCAATCAGAAGCGCAGACAACCCACCTTACCGCGTGTTTAGCAGGCTGTTTAAATGTTGATTCAGGTGTGCTAACAATTGCTGCATGAATGCTACTGCTATATGCTGCATAATGCTGTTTTCCTTTTGGTTTCTGCTTTCCACTTCCACTCGAGTCTCCACCTGCTTGGCTCTGCTTTTCTATCTGCCTTTGAGGGTCTTGAGATTTTTCTCCCTGCCTGTCATTTAATTTGGTAGTGTAATTGCTGGCCTTCAACAGCGGGGAGCATTTTGAAAAGCTGAGACTCCGTCCTAAATGAATGTAATGACACTTACCAGTGCGTGTCAGTAAACATTTTGAATAAATCCATGAGTTTTCCTCGCCAAAATAAAGTAAAAGCCATTCATCCAGAGTCAATTTTATGTTTAATGGTATTTCATTGCATTCCTGCTACAGGCAGAGTCTGTCAAAAACAGTCAACACTAGAAGAGAGTGTTAAAGCAAGACAGATTTATTAATCAAAGTTGAATAAAAGTGCTTCTAAAACAAAGGGTAAGTATCTACTAACAGAAACTACTTCAGAATATTCCAGTTTATCACATTGAAACATTTAATGACGATAATTACTACTCACACAACTTGCAATACACACTTTCATTTATATAAACAAAGAGTTATTAGGGTTAGCTGTCCACTAAAATTGTATCAGGTTGTGGGGTGGACTATTTTCCCTACATTTCATCCTACAATGGCACTTGTCTGATGTTTTAGCACTGGCAAAGCTGTACTGCTGTTAAACCATGCTAAGATGTGGTAAATTGCACCGATTATGTTGTGAAACTGGAGTGACCAGCAGAATAGTGGGAAAATGAACAGTGTTCATAGTAATACGTGGCTCATAAACTAGACAACTAGAGGCCCTTTGGTTGGAGCTCAGAATATACACACATTTTTGTGTCCCATTACAAAAAGGCAGTGAAATGCCAAAAACTAACTTGAATGACCCCAAGAATAAACCATATGGCCCTGGAATGAATCAAGATTGACCTCACTGATAAAGAGCCCGGTGAATTTCTTCAGCGAGTGATGAATAACGCTCTTTACCAGAGCCTCAAAGTAAAACATTTCTTTTTTGACATTTTCTTGGGAGGTTTTGAGTACACTTAAAATGAGCATTTTTGATGCCCCTGGAGTCTGCTTTGAATCTGTACATTTTTTAATCATACACTTTGAAGTGCCAGATTTATCAATGCCTTTAGCACGTAGTAACATTTCTGCACATTCAGTCTCAGTGATGTGATTTGTGATTGGTGGTAATAAACTACCTCAACCAATCACGTACTCTCTTAGTCTTTTTGCACCACAACAGAAAAAAAAACACATTCATAAATCATGCCCAAGCTCAAGACTGTATGTTTGTTGCACGAGCGCACGCCTATCGACATTTCACACCAAGGCCACTAGGGGGCGAATGCCATACGGACAGAACAGAGCATGGCAAATTCACCCCCCCCCCACCGTGTTCTGTCATCTCCCGGTGAGGGGGTCCAGGTGCTTCGCTGCAACGCTCATACATGTTCCATTTCTGTCTGCAGCGTTTCGCTGCTGCATTATGCTAATACAGGATTATACAGAAGCTCAACTCAGCCTTCTCCATCACTAATGGAGCTGCCATTGCCGTGATATTTAAAATAAGTCATTTTTCTAAAAAAGAACAGGCTGGTACACACACTTGAAGTGCATTCCTTAACAATATGGGTATAGTTTTAGGGTATCAAGCGTTTCTGTTCTATATCTGCTGATTCTATATGAAGCTTTTTGTAATACATACACTTTGACCGTGATTGCTGCCTTCGCTAGCGACCACTGCTCATTTTCAATCCTTATACTGCGAAACAAAACAAATATTCGGAACATTTTATTATTTACTTGCATAAATTTACTTTGTCATTTTAATATTCACCATCCGATTCCTGCAATGAAGGAAAGGTCTGAAACAGGGTGCTTCAAAATATTAGTAAAAAAAATTTGTGAGGGCCTGAGTATTTCTCAACCTGTCTTTATTTCCTCCTGTATTTATCAATCTGCACCTGCACATTGTAGATTAGAATGACTTTTCAGTCAGCTGGCTCAACCGTATGGGAAAACCCCAAATCTTATTGGTTATGTAGTTATTCTGAGCAGACTGAGTGCAATTTTACTAGTATTTATAGCGGCCGCCCAGACCTTTGTGATCGGCACCTTCATCTGCTGGTCTTGGCTGTTGACACGCTGTGTGAGAGAGTTACCTACGGCCTGTACACCACTGATAAGTTCATCGCAACAACCGGCAGGATTTCAGTTCCGATGCGTCCAATTTCTTTATTAGGGAGAGCGTGAATATCTTGTACGGTGTGAGAGAGTTACTACAAGGGCATATGTGAGGGACAACTTCTGAGAACCAATGACGATGCGGTATTTCGGATCGCCAAGCAACGGGGAAAGACTCAGCACCAGGCTCTTTTTGGCCCCAGAATATGAAAGACTCTGCTGTCTTTTTGATGTACATTGTGTGTGTGTGTGTGTCTGGGTGAGCATGTGTGTGACAGAGTGCAGGGCGTGATCCTGCGTTTATAGTTTTATATGTCTATATGGTTTTCCAAATAAATTTCACATCTGTGAGCCCAGTTAATATTTAGTGCCAAATCCTGACCTGAGTTATGTGCAGAGTTAATTGCATTTTCTGCATGATGGTCCATCTCAGCAGACCAAATTTTACACACAAAATGCACTTAAGAGATAGTAAGACTCATGTAACTCAGATCATGATTCCTTACAGAGCTATCATTACTGTCATTAAGTGCTTGCAAGAACTTTCTTGGCTTTTTGGTCTGTTTGTTTGCAGCATATTATTATACCGAGTTTGCATTCAAATTGGATGGAATATATCACAACATTTTCAATGATATTTTAAGGAAGCATGCTGTATTCTCAGGAATGTTTGTGGTACAGTAGTATTGACCAGCTTTGGCCGTAAGGGTACTTTTGTAGCCCACAATACCCCTTACTGTACTGTTGTTTAGTTACATATACAAGTTACTTCGTATGGCAAAACACGTTTGTCACACATTTGTGTTAGATGGTGTTTGTTTTTTTAATATCTTAAATTCAGAAACATGTTGAAGCTTGTGGTACGGACGTGTCACCCAGGAGGGTAGAGACAGCCAATGAGGGCTTTACCTCGGGTACCATTTTTAAGGCACCATAGTTACAGTAACCATGTTCGCGCACAGAGGAAAAACTAATTTAGTAGGTTGGAAAACCTCCGTGCTCACTCAGTAATTAAACTGTATATAATATTTTATATTATATTAAACTGTAGGTCAGTGCTCTTCTTTGTTGTCACATTTTAATTCCAGATATTGCCCTCAGCAACCTTGTTTCCCTCCCTGCTTGTCCTACACTAAATGTGTAGTTATGAAACAAGTGTGTAGTTGTGAAGGGATCAGTAAGAATAAAACGTGCTATTAGTTTAACCATTTTTCCTAGTTTATTTTATCAGATGTTGCCATTTTATTGTCATAAAGTAAAAAAATTGATAATTGATAATTGATCTAAATCTGTTGGTGTCTGACATTGTAATTCATTTAAATGTCAAGATAAAATCCATGTGGAATACATATGCAATGAAATGTAAACACATAAGCACACTTGTCTTTTACACTTTCACCGGAGTGGTCAGTGACTTAATGAAGCAATGCTGCACAGTATTGAAAAATTGAGAAATGGCAGATGACAGAGAAGCATGAAAAGTTAGCTCAAGTAATTGCAAGGTGAGACTGGAAAACATGGGCTGGGACTCAATCAAACACACCCATTCTCATTCAATGGCTTATGCAATTCAATCAACACAGACTTAACATTTCAGCGCAAGTTTCTTTAAGGATTTTCTGCTTTACAGGGAACAAGCAAACATGTCCTTCGGGATGTGCACTCTTCATTCTGCAACAGACTAGCAAAAGCCCACAAAAAGACTAAAGTCCATTTTGACTGAATTGCATATCCCAGTATGGAGACTAAGTTCGCTCGGTTGGATCCCAACCTGTGTTTACAAATGGGTTGTTTGCTCAACTGAGGACATGATGGTCATGTGATAGCCATGTGACTCTCGTGATATGGAGATCATTTGATGGCCTGCCCATGGCTTATACAGAACACATTAATTTGGGAGGCGGACATGACCCTGTGACAAGGGGTTCGAGTTGCAATTGCCCAACTACTGGCTATGGCCAGAGGTCCATGTATTTTGATGAGGTAACAATTAATAAATTGGAAAATAATGTGATTATCAATAATCATAATAAACTAATAAGCAGGTCACTGAGAATGAAAGAAAGAAGGGCATTGATTTCCATCCATTTCAAGCTAAATCAGCTTCCCAGCAGCTTCACAGACAAACAGGCCAGGATCTTTCAGCTCCCCCAGTTTTTCCCTCCACACCCAGGACAGCATGAGTTTAAGTGCTGCTGGGAGGGAAATACGCAGAACATCCGAGTAATTCCAAGCACTCATCAACAGTGATGTTCGTACTTGCCGGACATATGTGGAAAAAAAAACACAAGTAAGCAAGATCAAAGACGAACTCAAAGACGGGATTTAGCCGTGGAATTAGCATCGTTGCTAATGAGACAGCTGATGCACAAGCTGGATATGCTGTCGGCGAGCGAATCGGAGCGTGAGGAGAGTCTCAAACCAGATGCAGCTCTGCCGGAGCAGCGGTTCCAAAACCAGGTGCTGGCTGTGGCAACCCTGGGATGCCATGACGACCAGTTAGGGCCGTCATTTCATTGTCTCTTCAGTTCTGTTGTGCTTATTTCATAACCTTTCACGAAACATTCTCCTTTCAGCTGAAACGTGGCAGTGATTTCTATGGGGCAGCCTATAACCTACTGTTTAAGGTGTTTGACTGGACTCAGGAAGGTTGGTAGTTTAAGTACAAAAAGATCAGTTCGGCTATTCGGCCCTTAACCCCACATTGCTCCTAGTGGGGACTGACCCCCACATTGATTAGTCTAATCAAATGTAGGTGGCCTTGGATAAAAGTATCAGCTAAAATAATTGTAATATCGTGATCATTTCGAATAGCCTGCAGAGAATGTCTTTTGAAAATGGTGGGTTCTCTCACTTATGCGCAGTGTTCTATGTCCTGGTCTCCATTTTGCAGAGATGCCATCACCATGATTATCTAACTGCTACTGCTTTGAATTAGCATTACCAAAATGACAGGACAATGAAACTGCTGAGCCAAAGAAATGTCAATGTAAATCTCTATGAAGAATCCATTAGCATCCAATGATTATTGCAATCAAACGTATCTGCATAATTAAAAATGGGAAACAACTGGCAGACTAACAAGCTGAGTATATGCTGACTTTGTCATCCTCTTAGGGCATAGGCAGCATGTAGTTGGTTATACGGCTACAGTGTGGAGAGAAACTTGGGTTGGTCGTCACATGAATTGACATAGTCATGTTTCTATGGCTCCCTCCTCATGAAATAGGAAGAATATGGTTGCTTAAGGGAGATCGACTAGTTTGGACAGGTAAAAAAGACAGGGGTGGGGTGGGGTGGAGGTAGGCGGTTTGGGGAAAAAAAAGCAGCAGAATGCACAGTCCTGAGATGCATCTGAGAACTGTCAGGGATTGAAAGACAAGATGTAAGCTCAGCCTAGTTGTCCTCTGGCTGTTTTTACTATTTCTCTCTGATTTCCTGCCTGAAGGATCTGCACACTGGCAGAAATATGTAATCAATTCAGTCATTTATTCCACTGGGCCCTTCTGACATTAAACTTTCATAGTCCAAAAGCAAGCTAAATGTGGACCCCCCACCCCCACCCCACCCCGCCCCACCCCCCAACCTCCCTCCTTGTACTTGTAAATCTGTCCAGTTGACACATATGGACGCGATCTGGGGTTTGGCTGCAGAGGAAGACAAATGGGAACGCCAAACCCATTACCATTATAATTAAAGTACACATTTTTTTTGTATGCGCTTATTTATTCATTCTCCCCACCCACCCACCCCCGCTATAACAAGGCTAGCTTGCGATGATAGGTTACTTTGATTGTGAACACAAGGCTCGATAAATCATTCAGAGGTAAGCAGGAAACACTCATTTGTATGTGAACTGGTTCATCACGTAAGCTGCGTCAAATTAATAATACATTATTTCTCCGTCTCTTTTTTATGGGTTATTGAGCAATGGTCCCACACTGACCAGTTTCATTTCGGGCCTCCGGTAATTCATGAATATTTAATTATTTAATATATTTCATTCCCCCCCCCTCTCGAAATAAATAAATAAATGAAAGTTGTTAAAATTGCTTTCCCTAAACACAAGAACTCACCTTTTGTCTGGAAACGCAAAGATGCAGGTACAGTATCAGATTTCCAGAGGACTGTTAATGTAGGCAGATAGCTTCGAGCCTACGTTTCAACTTATTTTGAACTTTCGCTTCAGTAAAAAAAAAGGATACTTTGAGGAAATGTATGCCTCTAAAGAGTAAAAATAGTTTTTCAAATATAACTGAAAGGTAAAAAAAAATTCTGTTTGTACTGAATGAGAACAAACCTAGGGTTTCCTCAGACTAAAAGTAATTCATAGAGAGTGGGAAATGAATTAGAATTTTGAGTTCTTACAAACATTTAATAAACTATAAATAAATGTACAATAAAATAAATTCAAAGTCCACAATACATGTTATACATACATTAGTATATATGTTATACTAGTAGTGGCTTCGATGGCTAGATTAAGAACATGGTTTAAATATGAGCTTGTAGCGTATTATCTATAAACAACATTAAAGCAAGTATAATTCACTGATTGCATTTTACAAAACATTAATGCCTGTACCATTCTTTTCAGAGATAAATGCAGAGAACGATAAAAAAATTTGTCAGGTTCTTTCTTTCTGATTAAAGTTGCAGTATGAAACCTTTCACTTTTTGGCACTGGATGATGAATTGCTCTCACAAAATCTCATTATTTGATCACTACCAATTTATCATGGCCTTTCAGCAATAGCTGAATTAATATTATCTTGCATACTGTAGCTTTAATGTTGAGGTTTTCCTCAGTAATGCTTTGTAGTGTCTCAGTAGCTCGGGGGTGAAACGTTTGCCTGGGACCCCTGAGGTTGGGTGTTTCGGATCCCAACCTCGCCATTATCAGGTGTGGCTCAAGGCCCACACTGGCAACAATTTTAATGGCCTTGCCAGGGATGGTAGGGGCATAAGCTGGGTACAATCGTTAGTCTCACTGCTCTCTAGCGGCCCCTACTAGTTGAACATGTGCACAAACCTCCTGAGATGGCAGGAGCAGGTGGTTATGGTGGGTTAAACAGTTTGGCCTTGGGGGGTAACATTGTAAAGCACATGTTTGTTGTATTAGTTGTATACATTGGCACTCTTATGTTGGAGATCTCGGTTCCTTCTTCAGAATATAAATGACATGCTTTCCGATCTACAGGGAAAAATCTAAGACAATATTCAATCCAATATTCAGGATGACGAGTTCATGTCTAGATATACTTATGTACTCATAAAAGAAAAACAAGACTTTTAAATAGAAAACCAGTGGGTGAACTAAGATGCATCGGTGAGGTTATGTGATGGTAAAGTTCATTTCGGAACTCAGGAAGTGTTCATACAGAATCATTTTATGCACAGTTGTTGTCTGAAGATAAAAGCTATTTCCTTCTCCAGGCACCGATAAATGAAGCACAGGGGATGTGGACATGGAGGGAGCAGGCTGAATGAGATATTAAAAGTTGTAATTTTCATCATGGATGACTGCTTATCTAATGTTTCGATATCAAGAATGTTAATGTGAATATACGGTGCAATAATATTGAAATGAAGTATGAAGATTGTATGTAGCCACACTGTGCCATGAATATATCAGTTTTATAATTCCCTGTTTCGCTCTGTGTGGCTGCAGTCTTGGTTCAATCACTTGAACGCCCTTGCTAATTTTCTTCTACGTCTTCAGTAGGTTAAACAAACATAATGTAACAATGTTTGATTTTGATTGGTCAGTCAGTTTATACTGCTTGGTGACAGCAGTCAAACAGCGAATCAGAATTTGTACCACATCTAATGGATGTTTTAGCTGAAGTCTGCTGTCAAATGTGGGAGTTCCAGAAGCTTGTTTTGTTAAATTTCAGACACTGAAATGAGGACGAAAACAAAAACTGATAGCTTTGGCTACCAACAAGGCTGATATCTCTTAAATTGTGTATGGATTCCAAACAAACTAAACTTGGTGACCGGGAACTTTGCCTAACAAACTCCAGTTGCTACTTTCTTAACTTGTGGTTAAAGCTAAACTTATGGTATCAAGATAAGCATCAATGGGGTTCATATATGTGCTAGAGGTTAGGTACTAGGTATTGTATATATGTGAGAGGTATTGTTTCATGAAATGAATGATAGTAAATTGGAGGTTAATACGAGGCCAGAATGCATCATTCAGAACAGACACAAGAGATCTCATTCATGGAGGCTCACCAGAGGTAAGGGAACCATGGGCTGGTTTCCCAGACATAGACTAAATCTAATCCTAGACTGCAAAGAAATTTCAGTGGAGAACTCCATCGAAAAAAAAACTGTTTTTATGCTAAGAATAAGCAAAATTCCTATGTAGGAAACCAGGTGGAAAAACTCCTTTAAATCGTATATCTGGCCAATGGATTGGGAGTGACATAAGTTAAGTCTTTCTTGCATCCTATTTGGATTGCTTGTTTTGTATGTGTAGACATCATGTACATATTTGTGGTCAAAAAGGCAAGGAGGTCTATTGAGGGTGCATCTTGAGTGTTAAAGTGACGCCTTTGTATCGCGTTTCATTTAACGCCATGTTCCGCTTTCAGGCATCTCTCATTCTGAATGGGGGTGAAACTGTATTAGTCTGAAATGGTGGCTGTGATAACTGCGAAAGAAGCAATTTGTTTAGATGTCAGAGCAATTATGAATGCTTATGCCTAAGGCCTGCACCGATGTTACCAACACTCCTTTTTCCCATTCAACCTTAGAGCTCAGTGTTCTCCTCCACTTTCTGCAAGATGCGTTCTCTGCTCTGAAGGTACAGCATCTCTTTTGACGTACTTTACCTTGCCGGCTCTCTATAGAGTTATCACGAAAATTGAAAAATCTCAGAAAGCCCCATTGTAAATGAAAACTTTTATGTTTTATAAATATTAAGACAAAGATTAGACAATTCAAATGAACATAGTCTAGTCAGTATTCAGTATATGTCAGTTTTCAGCCTCTTTTTTTAACCCTGTGCACATCACCAAGTTCTGTTCGGCTTTGTGTGATGATCGTAATTTTTTTCTAGCCTGTACTTGAGCACTACTGGTGTTCAAGTCCAGGATTGGCACAGTACTAGATGCTCTCAGTATATATTTTATTACATTGCATTATCAACATTTAGCTGATGCTTTTATCCAAAGCGACTTACAGTTGTTTATGCTAACCAAGGACCGATCCCCCCTGGGAGAAATGTTAAGGGCCTTGCTCAAGGGCCCAACAGCAATGGTGTTCTTGCTGTGGCTAGACTGGGTCACCAACCTCAGGGGTCCCAGTCATGTAAATTAGCCACTCGACTACAGTTTTTGTTCATATATTTTTGTTGTTTTCATGTTCCTATTGTGCATGGTGTGGGTCATGGCGCTGTAAACCTATAGACTGTGTAATGCACTGAAAAACATAAGCTGAATACCAAGCAGTGTTACAGATGTTCTTATCATTGTTTCTGCTTTTCCACTTTTAAGATTTCCCTTTGTTAAGGGACTGGAAAGACTGTTGATGTTGAGTACTTTTATGTCAATGACACTTCAGTCTCACTCACGTCTGAGAGAGTGAGCAGACACGTTCAGGTCGGACAGATGCGCGCAGTATTGTTGTCGGTGGTGTCAGCTGACATGTGGGTTGAGAACAACAGTGAAGACAGCTTTCGGTTGACAGCTGACTATCAACGATACACAGTTTTCATCACTTTTTCATAAAACGTATGTCATCTGCGTGTTGTTATAATGCACAAAATATGCTGTACCGAGTATGTTGTTTGTGTTGAATTTAGCCACATTTTTGATTTTCTCGCAATAAGCAAGCCATTGCATGATGACATTCTTTTGGTGGAAGAATCCATGATCATTGGCTGTGACTGGGTCTTCTTCATCAGAGTGAGGGAAGTGTCTGTTTAATAATTATAGGTAAATAATACACATTTGTCCACCCATTGCTGTCTTTTAACATGACCATGACTTAAAGGTCCCTACTGAAATGTGGGTGGAATTCTGATTGGTGACGCTCCAAGTGCAGCTTTCTCACAAGTGGACAGTCCGGTGTGACGAAAGCATGCTGTGTTTGCACATGAATCATGGTGTCGTTCAACGTCTTAGAGTGAATTTCTGGCTTGAATCAACCTGCGCTGTTTAAATGTGACTGCGCATAATTTGTATGTCTTATAGTCCTGATTACATTGATACTGCCAATATTGTGCGTTTGTACCACTGACTCCGATTCACTGATTAATCATAATGAAGAATTCATGTTCTGATTTAAAGAAATTGGACCCCTGTGTGGTGTACTCGTATTTTCCTAGACTCAATCTGATCATTTCCAGATGAATACGTAATTTTTTCTTGTTATACGCGTGGTTTTGAGCTTTACCGCTGTTGTGGGTGTACAGTAATGAGAATACATAACATTAAAACATGGCCATGCCTTACCGAGTTATCCACCTCAGAGGTGGACGAAAGCTTTCTTCCAAACATGGGGCACCAGCTAATGAATTTCGCATTAACAATTAATGATAATTGACGAGGGAACTATCGCTGACTGTAAGGGCTGGCTTTGTACAAGGCATTTGGGCACAGGTGCAGCAGAGATCTCCAGTACAAATGAAAACTGGCACACAAAGGACAAAGAGCCAGACAGACCTTTTACTTCTCCTGCAATGTGTGATGGACCCTATCATCCATCTGGCCAGTCAGTCTTAACCGACTCATGGGAAACAGGAAGTACATCCATCCTTTTTAATGGCTATTTACTTACTTCAAAATAGATGTCCCTTTCATTCGGTGTTTTTCATTATTTGTTTTATGGCCTGTACATGATCTTTCAACAAAGTGCTTGTTCCAGACAAAACAACACATTTTCTTTTAACTCCATAGGGACATGTACAAACATGACCTCAGATAGTATCGTTTAGTATCACAGAGCAGACATCTCTAAGTATATCATTAAGTCTACCAATGCAAAACAAATAGCTCAACCACCTAGAAAGAGAAGTCAAGGATTAAATTTGATGGAGCCAAAATGTTCTTACACCGTAGCTGTGAAGCTTATTACATAGATGTGCAAATATGCAACCCGGTCACATGGATTTTGCAAAAGCAGTTTTGTCACTGGAAAGACAATCAGAAATTTCAAAAGGAAAATCCGACCGCATTATAGTGGATAACTGTCAAGTCTGTAATTTCTGATTTAAAAAATCCCTGCTGGGATGAAAAAAACAGCGCTGTGCATGTAATATATAATTTTTTACATTTTATTTTATTTAACCTTTATTTAACGAGGAAGTCCTGCTGAGATACAGTATCTCTTTTTCAAGGGAGATCTGGCCGACAGAATATTATTTCTGACCACATCCGGAATGATAGATCAGTGAAGTTTTGGTATATTCTATATGCGATTGAAAAGTAAATGAGAACAAGCAAGAAATTCTGAACAGCACTTAACAAGGATACTAAAGTTCATCTGGGTGTGTAGTAATTAGGGGATGAAGAAGCTTTGGTTGACAAGCGCAGGCAGCTGATACTAAGGATAAAACAGGCTCTTTAATCTTTTTACTGGATCCCTTTAATGCTGGGGAGCTTTCTTTTTAACAAACAAAAGCCACATTCTATTGTTATTAATCAAGAATCCTGTTAACTTTTTTAGAGGACTTCTTTTTGCTGTTTCACAGTGAAAGGGCCTATCCATCACTGCTGTGAGCTTTCAGGTGAAAATTACTTACTGTAAGTGATGGCTGGAATTTTTCTTCACAGATTTACAGGTCAAATAAATGAAAAACAGCATTGAATGTCCACATTCAGGGTTTCATGTATAATTTTCGGGTCATTCTAGCTGTGTCAACAGATTCAAAGAAGTGTAAACCACCAAGGGCAATACATTTTCTCTGAAGGGGAGAAAATAAGGTTACAGACACTGGAACTATCTGTGTGTTGTGTGCTATACAGAAAAACGGTCTGTCATGAGTGTAGGGCTCATACAATAGAGAAACCGATTCCTTTCTACTTGGTATGACCTCCTTTGAAGTTCCTCTGCTTAGTGACTGACTGCTCCCATTGTGGAAAAATCAGTACACCCGAAAGTGAGAGACCATCAATGTGTACAGCCATGATGAATTGTAAAGTCCCACTGTAGCCTTACAGTTAATCAATCGCTGGGTTTTCTCTTCCTGTTGTTGAAAGGATACAGAACAATGAGTACAGGGCTTAAAGCGAGTTCAGCAGAGTGAGTTGTCACTCATGGCTGTTACCCGAATAGGAAGGAGAATGTATGTTGGCAATTCATACATCAGATAAACTGGAGTATCTGTCAATGTTGGTACACGATACAGGAGTACACCACCTACCATTGAACTTCTAGCTTGTATACCAGAGTTTGAATACGTACTTCATTCAGATTCACTATTATACAGTTTCCTAAAAATGTTGTGGTGTCACATTTATTATTAAAACTGATTCCGAAATAAAAGGGTTTGCCTGACAGATAAGTATTTAAAGAACACCTCCCTAATTGCGTAAAACAAAAAAATAATGGAATGAATCATTCAAACCAGAACAGCAGTTGCCTCAAACATAACTAATATATTCTCATATTTTCTCAATATGTCTTCCATATTTTCTAATTTGACATATGTGCAAAATTGAACATGAACCAGCAAGCAGCAAATGTACTTAACTTGCTTAAGCCTGGATGAAAACACAAGCAGCAAGCCAGCCAAATAATATACAAACAGGGCAAACATTTAAAAATAAATCTAATTAATGTAAATACAGAAAACATGAATAAGAATATACTTGATCAGATACTTGACCAGCTTACCATGTAAATCTTAAGAGAAAGTTCATGTCAGCAACTTTCACTGTAGATCTCATCCACCCACACAGGCTGGTGAAAACCCTCTCTCTCTCCCTGTTGAATACACATGGCCAGAAAGGGTCTAACTCCCCTCCACAGCATCTACAGATGCTAAAATCCTGAATCTTCAAATCCCATTCCCCTGATTAGACCTATGAAGAGCCTGTAGTATGCAAGTATGAAATGGCTACCCTAGCAACACTAGCATTTTGCAAACTCTTTTCATCTTCATTACGTTCATACGACCAGGGGTGTCACCAGACCCTATTTACTGGGGCACGTGCCACCCAATTACAGCCGAATTACCGCGGTTCACGTCACAGAAGCTTTATTTTCAGGAATGGCTCTATTTACAGACAGTGAGAGGGTGGAGCAAGCGGAATGTGTTAGCCATGCTGTGATAACCTCATTCCAAATGGTTAATATTCTTCTACCACAAGCTGTGTTTTTGCCCTTATAATGTTGTGGGAAATTTTTTGATATTCCTCCAAACATCATGCTTTATTTTCTTCCTACACTCTTCATTTTGTCAGCCCTACACCAAATACATTAATTTTGAATATGATGTCACATCAAACCTTTCTCCTCTTGGTTGGTGTTTAATTCCCATACTGTAATATGGCACTATGAAGCTTTGCCTTGCTGTTATATTACCTATATTTTACCTGATCAGTAAATTTAAGTTTCATTTTTCTTTAGGTTCCCGACTACTTTGTGCCTGGCTGCCCCGTATCCGTTTTGCATCACCTTGTTATCTGGATGTGTAAGCATGTCATATCTGACCTTATTATGGGTGTCTCCTGCCACAAAATTGCATCATGAGGACGTTTTACCTTTTTATTGCGTAATTAGTCCAAGTCTTGGTAAATCGGTCGATAATTTTTCTGTTTGCGACCACAGAAGTGTCACTGTATAGCAAATATTTTTGTGCTGTGTCTATTCCTTAGTAAATTTGGCCCTCAGTATTGTGTAGAGCACAACTGCAAGTAGAATTTAAAAGGCAGAAATCATTATTTTTTTACAGTAGATAGGATTAATTAAGAATGTCAAATACCTTAAATTAGATGTATTACTGGATCACTGTGGACCAGTAGGACCAGTGGACCAATTTAGTCCAAAAAAATATAGAAAAAATGTCCATTGGCAAAATCTTCATGTGCTTCTCTGTGTTGACCTGCACTTTCCGCTGACGAACCCTTTTCTTTAAAAAATTTGAGCTGATTCTCCATCATGGAGAATAAAGGGCAAACCGCAAAAATTGATTCCTCCGTGTTGGTACTGAATAATTCTTTACGGACAAACTGTATACGGTGTGCTTTGATTCATAATAACAGATTTCAAACAAAGACATTAGAAACCATGGGGAAATCCTCAGAATTTCAATTTTCTATCAAAATCATGTACTAATACCTTGAATTGTTTGGTCCACAAACATTCTCCCCAAGCTTATGACGAGAGAATAAAAATATATTCTTTCAGCTCTTTCTTGACATGGTTTTGCAGCTCACAGCATTGGGCATTTTGAGAAGGTTTTCTAGAAGCTTTTTTTAATGGAAATTGGTTTGGGTTTGTAAATATATTTAAAGCACAGGCTTGATGGAGCCCTTGTTTAATGGAAGTGGATCTCTGGGTTTTTATCTTTGCCCTATTTAATTTGGATTTGGGAGAGGAGCATCGGCGTCTCAGTATGCTGTGATAAAATAACACATCCATAATTGTTACAAAACTCTTCAATCAAAAGCACCGAAGTCAATTATGCAGGGGAGGCACAATCCTGGTGTCCACTGTGGCAATATAAATGCCAGTCTCCTGATAAGTAAAATTATATTTATGGGAATGTGAATACTTGCAAAAAAAGAAAAGAGAGTCAACCTATTTATCATTAAAATGTAATGGGTCATTCTGAAGTGATGCAAGTTATTATTTTCACAGAATTATAATAATTCTGAGGGTGGCAGCTTAAGTCTTCTCCGACCAGCAACTAATTCGGCACTTTGCCTTATTGCTTTAAGGAGTGATGGATCGCCCCAAAATTAAACTTTCACATTACCCCTTTCACTTGACTTTACAGTGTCTGCTCTTCAAGGCTTCTGGGTGCAGATTCCAGACTGCAAAGTACTGCACCGCCATCTTAAATGAATGTCCATGATGAAAGTGGAAACCTTTTCAGCATCAACTTCAATTTCTCAGCAAGGCATTGCATATAAATATAGCCATAGGCCATGTTTACAGGGGGCCAAGAACATTTCCACAATCATGGCAGCCAGACTAATTTTCTCCCAAATGACAAATAAGTCCCAAAGTCATTGTTTTTAAGTCAATGTTGGGTGACATTTTTGTGCACCTAATTTGGGGAGAATGTATAAATTTTTTAAAGATATGGGAATATTACTGTACCAGTGACCCTGTCAGGTAAATTTATGTGATGTTTTTTAGGGAAAATTCTGTTTGCATGTCTGTAGATATGGTATGTATCACATTTCACATGTGTGCAACCAGTTGATCCAGTGGGAGACTTGGGAGACTTAGTGGGACCGCCATCACAGTTCAGTCCAAGGTTAGGAAAAAGGCAGAGAGGAAAAAGTGGCGTGAAACTTCCACTTCATGTTTGCGACAAAATATAATGCATTGTTGTACTTCTCTCCCATGTTCTTTGGGTATCACTGGTTTGGACACAAAGTGGTCAGCAGCATCTGTGGATTGTCAGTTTAACGTACTCAAAAAGAGCAATTAGTAAGAAAAAAAAAGCACAGCCGATATGTATTTACATATTACGGCTGTTGTGTACGAATGTGTTCCTGATGAAGGCTTAAATAACAATCCATCTTAATGATGAGTCAAATTTCCCCCTCATTTCTTCCGAGGAGTCTCTGCGATAACGCGTGTGGAACCTCCGTTGCCACACGAATGTTAGGATTAATTGTTTTCATTTACCATAATTTACACCTAACACCTGTGAACAATGAGGACAGCAGTCACTTTAATTACGGCGATATATCAAATTAATAGGATCGAGCTCCTGGATGATCTCCTCCAATGAACCTACCTCATACAAACGGCAGACAGTCGTTGCATGGATACTGGTGGCATGTTAATAAATACCCACAATACAACCTTGGCGGTGACACAGGAATCCATCGCACCACCTAGCTAGTTAACCTGTTGTCACAAGACCCATTTTGTAACCAATAAACAGCCGTATTTCAGTCTCTGTGTAGACCAAAATACAGCATTTATCGAGACAAACTTGTACTAAAGGAACATTCGAGAGACATGAAAGTGTTTTGAGTCATTTTTGTGGTGGATACAAATTTGAAAGCGCTACATCTTGACTGGGCAGATTGTTTAGAGATTGGTACCAATGGAGCAAGGTGCACAGCAGGTATGAAGCCAAGCTTTTTTGCCTATGTCTGTGCAATTGTGCCCGAGGAGAAACTGAGTCATTGTATTGAGCTTTGTGTGGCCTTGGCAAGCAAATAGTTGCAGTTTGGTCTCGAAGAGGGTTTTATTCAGTAGGAAAGGACAGGAGCCACCGATACAAGATTCTTTCAGCAGGTTTGTTGAGGTGGCCAAGGCAAGGCTATTCACTGAATCATTGATACTATTTTGTAGGTCCTTCCAGTTTACTGATGGAAGGGACCTACAATATAGTATCAATGACTCAGTGATTTTGAGCAATGACCACATGAATGAACACCATATAGTACAGTTACATTAATAATTGACAGCTAAGGGTAGCTCCACCTAATGAGATTAAACTTCATTTCAACAAGCTTATTGTGTGAAGTCATCAAATCTTTTAATGAGAACAAAACGTAACAAAAATGAACTGATGTTAAAAGTAACAGCTTTATGGTGATTCCCTCTGATTTGGTTCAACAAAACTTTGAAGGCATAAGTCACTGTGCGGGTTCCTAATTTAATAGGTCCGTCTGCTTGTCAGAATAAAAGCCAGCACTTCATCTGTGGAACTAATGAATTACTTCACATATCTGATCTAAAGCTGGTATCGTGTAATCATGGGATTCCCCTCTTTTAATGCTATAAAATTATAATATTACGTTATTATTACATCATTGGTTTCCCTCAATGAATTCTTTTTTGTCTCGAGTGGTCTTCGTAGTGTTTGTTTACTCTCACGTACCATAAATGAGTAAAATGACCTTGATGTTGATGAAGAGATGGATCCAATATTCATAAGGAAAAGACAGGCAGGTTTAATTGCACAGCCGGACGTGGGACCACAAGCATGGTGGAAAATACTTGATTCACATTTATACGGTTTCCAGGAGCCACATTTAAAGTTGATGGCCATCGATCACCCTGAAGGGTGCCTTACCCAATCGCATCCCTGACGCTATTGCTTAAAAGACACCTGTGGATCCCGCCGGACACACAATGGTGGCACGCTTTCACGCCCCAGTACGCACGTATATGCATCATCGTTTTCCAGTCCAAGTGTTTCCTGTCGTGAGGAATGATTGGAACGCACAAGTGGACAGCACCGAGCTCTAATGGGGCGAATATGACGTTTTTGGGACAAGTTTGACAACTGGATACAACGTCTACGTTTTACAGTGCCTGTTACACAGTTGTAGGCAAATAAGGCACATAGATTCCAGACCTCAGTCGCTTCAGACATCAGGTACACACCTCAGAGATAACAGTAGCATATTAAGCAGGACCCAGGCTTTGCTTACGGAAAGGGGCAGCCCAAATTATTTATGATAATAACTCATATATAACGATTATATTGCTTGGTTTGATCACTATTTTACCTACCCCTTCTCACCTAATGATTTTTAAAGCCCACTGTGTCCATCTGAATTTGACATCATACGTGTGGCAGTTAGGCACACATGCACAACCACACAGACTCTCCCACCGATAACCCGGATCTTTGATATGCATGGTAACATTCAGGTCTGATTAATCTGACAGCTTAATGCCTGAACTACTAATTAACATGACTGTAAGCCCAAAGTAGGTCTGCAAATCAATTAAGGCAATATTAACAATTTACCCCAGGAATTATCCTGTGCATTGGAAGGTATACTGGGGACATGAATTTAATATCAATTCCCTGTCTGCTCCTCTTCAATTTGGATGTATCAAATCAAGCAGATTAAATATAATTGATAAAATAATTAGCCGGCATTTAATGAGTCAATTATTGCAATGAAAAGTCCCCCTAGGGTTAAACTTTATTCATTTAATTTAACGTTGGGAATTCCAAATCCTGGCACTTAACCAGATGGAGTCTTCATCAGTTTTTTCTGCCAAGCTTGTCTCTGCTCTTGCTTTTGGCTGCTTTTGGGTATTTCTAAATTTGTCAAATTCATGCGTACAGCAAATTCTTTATTTGTTTACAACTCCGTTTCTGTTTGCCCTGCCAGTCGATTCAAAGAATGACATCGGAAGAACCGTTAATTCTGTTGTCTATTCACAGAAATGTAGAAGAATGTAAAAAACACGTCTGAGTTTGATATGAGACTTTCAAAGCTCTTTGTCACATTTTCTGTGGAATACACACATAATCAATACATCCTATTAAGGCCCAGATTGATGAAAGCCTCTAGCACATGTTAACTTTTGGAACATGTCATTGGAGCAAATAAACTACTTCGGCCAATGACATGCTCTCTCAGTCTTTTTCCACCAGCAAAACAGTTTTGCGTTGACTGAATGCTTCAGTAAATTGAACTGTACTTGTGTTGCCTTGGGGAATTTGAAATAAATAACAATTCTTACACTGTATGATCAGATAAGGTTTTTGGAATTGTTACAGGCATCAATTTAGGCTTGAGTTTGAGTTTCTATAAAGATGACATTTATAACATTCAAATTGTTCATTCGAAAACCATCTACTGTCTGGCCAAGTTTTCAACTGAACATTTTTGCCTGTACTTAGATAGAATCTAGTGGGATATTTAGGTGTTTTGGTTTACAGCTAAACAGACACATATGTAAGAGTCTATGTTACAAATTATAAGCTTGATTTGGCATATAGCTCATGAGAAGACTAACGCTGAGGAGACAGTCTGTTACACCAGTCTTTAACTTAAACTGATTATCTTGCCCCACTGAAAGGTTCAAGGCAATTGTTTCCTCAAACCATTTAACTGAACTTAATTCATCGGTTTTTAGAGTGCATACCTTCAATCTAATTACTACAATTAAGCTGTCTCCACTCAAGCAGGCAGCTAATTAGATAAAGGATCAAAAGCAACGGGAATGGCTGTAAAGTTTTATGTTTTATTGAGATTTTCTTTATTTCACAAAGTAAACTGCTTTGTTCTTGAGAAGGCACATTTGAATAGGACAGGCTCATGGTAATGACTGATGTTAAAGACGACTGGTAAATTGATTAAGCGGTAGAAAGATAAGTCGATTTAAGTTGTCGGCAGTCTTAACTACCAGTCTGATTAACTGACATCGTTCAAGACGTTTGGTTTAACTTAATGTTTTGATTTTAAAATGTAGGTTTAACGTATTTCATGGTGCTGCAGGATGCTGTTGAAGGCACACTGCCCACATAAAAAGTTATTGAGCCAACATAATTGAGAATTCAGGGGATTGAGTTTTTATTGGCACATGTATGTTAGGCTAACAAAGGTTTCTAACCACTAATAAGCTGCAGTGCGTGCAGTTACAAGACGTGAACCAAATCAATACCAAACTGTGTGCTACTGATGATGTCATCACTTCATATTACATACCTTTGTATTTGGCTCCACCCTCTTACTTCCTGTAACTGGAGTGGAATGGTGCAAATTTTTTTCCACCAACAATGAACTGGCCCATCAATCATTTGCAACCTATTTCAGACTATCTTGAAGAAACTCTGCAGCATGTTTTTTCCTTTTTTTTGCTGTACTTCCTCATTCAAAAAAATGTTTCAAATCTATTAAATGGACTGAATTTAAAGGGGAAATGGAAAAAAATCCTTCCAAATGAAACAAGTGTGACAAGATGTGAGACATACTCATACCTCAAGCTCAGACATCATAGAAACGATCACTTATTCCTTTTAATCCTTTTCATTCCTCCATCAATTCCCCGTACAATCATTGTATATCTGTGATGTATTTAGGTATCTGTTACATTTTGGTCCGCATGAATAGCTTATCTGGTAAATACAGTTAAAATCCTGCTTTCCTCTTGTTTAATTAGATGGGTCGTGATAAATTATTTCCTACTATTTATAATTTATTATTATTATCCTTAGCTAATTGTTAGGTATCCCATCAAACCTACTAGATAAAACAGGGTATGTTTGATGGGAACAGTTCACAAAATGGTGGAGATTACTGAATACCTGAAATCTTAACCATCAAATTCCAATCTCAAGACCACAGATTTGCATTGGCCTTGGAGCAGCTACTCAGAATTCTCTGTCTGATCAGTATCTGGGGTGGATTTCCCTTGAAAGAGGAGTTATAGCTGTGATTCGTTGTGACAAATATAATTCCAAAGATCGATTTTCTCGGATGCTGCAGCTGAAAACAACAGTGCTTGTTCCAATCCCATCCCACATGGATAACTGTTGTTTACAAATTAGCACAACAATAACAAGCAAAAAATAACTAAAAACCACAACCAATGATTGGTTTTTAAAGGGTATAATTTTGATCATCTTCACTTAATGAGTCTATTATACACACTAAATATGGTTATCAGACAAGACTGGTAATCAATGGTTGCAAACCAAAGACACACACACACACACACACACCTGTGGTGTCTGTACAACACACCTATTGTGTTGTTTTCTCTGTTATAAAGTAACTTTTAGGTGTTGAGAGCAAAACTAAAAACCATAATATTACATTAAACATGTTCACCATTAAATCTTTCTTGAAACAGACAAAACATGAATATTTAGAAGGTAATTTTATTTTAGCCTTTGCAACAGAAATGAAAAAAATATGCATTTCATTTCGAAGCCAGTGTTGATTTTGTAAAAAAAATAACTCAATTCTCCGTTTACAAGAGAACAGGTTGTTTTGGCACAGGTGGATTGGCACGGAAGCACACACACCAGAGGATTTGAATTAGAACAGCCAGTGGGTCATTCGATTTATTACAATAGGTGAGGGCACAAAGCCGCACGGGAAGATCTTCAATTAAGCAGTTGGTTACGAAATCAAATCAAGATTATTATGCAAGTGTAGGGTGCCAAAAATGGAAAACAATCAGTAAAGGAGAGGTCTCAGCTGAGTGGAGTGAATGAAGTCACATGGACACTGAAAATAGCCAATAAAATCACATGGACACTGAAAAATAGCCAATGAAGTCATGTTGGCCTTGCACATGGAAAACAGTATTCTCCCTAAATGTAGTACCAATGATTCCCATACAGCAATTTTCAGAAATGCAGCCAATTTACTCTCATACCTAGTATTCAAGACTTGGGGGAGCAAGCTTTGTTATATCCAATATTTAACACTTGGGAATGTGTGCTGTTTTGTAATTACCTATTGTGCCACTGTTTACACAACACTTGTGACGTGCTATGCTTTTATAATATGCTATTTACAGCTCTTAGGAAACTCTAAGGCTCTGCTTCCCTGGTCTCCAGTGGAAAAACACTACCGGTGAACGTTCACAGTTCATATCCCTGTCACCCTTATTCCTCCTAATTCCCACCATGCAACACTGTCTCTCTCTCTGGTGACGGCCTTTGCTAGTGAAGGTCCAGCTCATTAGAAATCTTAGGAGGGAGAGAGAGAGGGATCGTTACGTATCAGACTTATTTAATTACCTCGCCGCACCTTCCTGCTCACACTCCAGCTCGCTGACACCAGCGCTCCTGCCGTTACACACTTTAATACAATAAGGCCCTTAAGCCACGGGTGACTTCCTCCGAATAAGGAGCCGGCAACTCTGCCTCAATTAATTCCGACAAGTTCAAGGTTAAAATGGCTCCCTAATGATAGGAGTGAGAATCCCTCATTGTCAAGGATCAAATTTTCCGACAGAGGAAGAACGCGAATTATGAAGTGCGACAAAATTGGAAAAACAAAAACACAAAAGATCCGCAGGATGTTTTTTTTTTCCCTCCTTCGTAAATTGAAGAGGGACTCCAGGTTCCTTCAGCACAAATCTGAGAGAAAAAAACCGCAGGCCTCATTTATTTCAACTGAATTACCGAGGAATGCACCCAGGTGTTTGCTTGCTTACAGAGGTACCTCTTAGGATAGCAGTGTGGTGACTTAACCATATCACTATGGAAACACATTGCATTTGCTAGTTCACTGCTCTCTTGATATGCCCGGTCTTGCGCGTACAATATCCACATCTAGTATATACTGGTCAGAAAACACAGTTTTTAAAAGCTGAGAAACATTTCAAGAATCAAATGACGCTGTACGACAATAGTGTTACAAGGATGTTGCAGGTTACAGGCAAATAGGTTGCCCCCTCAATGACCACATCATTGATAGTGCCAGTCTTGTTTTCCAATTGATGTAACATGGAAATGAATGGAACATTCACAAAAGGGATTAAACTAAGCAGTAACAATTAAGAGTGGTACATGAAAAGAATGACTTAATAACACATCAATAACATATTTATAAGGATTTTATAATCATTAGCATAATCATTAGTCATTGTTTATTAATCATGATAAGATTTGCTCATGTGTTTGGGAACAGTAGGAAATGACACTGTGTGGCAAGTTTGACTTAGTAACCACAACTAATCACTGCGCTGAGATCAGCCTTCCAGGTGAACTATGACCTGACACAGGCATCAGGAAGGCGGGCAATAATGGTCACCAACACCAACCTGTCTCAATATAATGAAATCATATTTAAAATCAAATGAGCAAATCAAATACAATGATCGCAATAAACATTTGACATCATTATAAACAAACTATGTAGGTGTATATGAACGGCTTTGGCAGCACCGATGACTGACTGAGCACTTCTCAAACATCAACAATTGAATTTTTAGGTACCCCATTTTATAAGGGAGAGGATAAACCTAATAAGAGCCTGATCAGGACTGTGTGTATGTGGGTGGGGCACGTTAGCGGTGGTGTTTCCGAATGACAGTGGCCATTTTTCCACTATGATTGTAACTGGGGTAAATGAACTATTGAGCATTCAAAGAGATGGATAGCCGCTTCGGCAAAAAGTAATAAAAGACTCCTGCAGGTGGCTGTAAGGGACTGTTAATTAAGATAGTGAGTAATAGCAGCGGGGCTAACACGTTTCATTCAGGAGTGCTTTATACAGCTGAGGGATTAATGAAAACGGCATGTCACAGCTTGTCCCTCCAATCAAACCCTAATAGATAGCGACTGTCAAATGTTGATTTTCTATGTATTTTATCATGCATTGCTATTCCAATAATTGAATAATCAAAATAATTTATACATTAAGGAGCACAACTCAGAAATGATTTGTGCTCACAGATTACAATTTTATATTTCTTTTTGTAGACAATTATTACTTAAAATTTCATTATAAGAAATTGTACTTATGTCATGTGGAAGATTATTCTTGAAGTCGCTAATTTTTTTGCAGATTAATTGCAGAGCTAAATCGTCACCTTTCAAGCGATTTTATGTAAAGGGGAGATTTATGTACAGGTAGAAAATATTTAAATAAGTCAACTGAATAGACTGACTGCGCTTGTGTTTCCACCTTATTTTCTAGACTGTCATCCACCTGCCAGAGATGAAGCTTTAATTACTTTCTCTGAGTCCAGCGGAAGAATTATTTCCTTTGTTGGATTCTCACAGACTTCCATCTTAAAATAATTAGTATGCAATTTCAGACAATGTGATGTATACAGGAACTGTATGTCTTACATTCATAAGTAAACTTCTGGCAACAAACAATGGTGCCATACTAACTGAAAAAATAAAGAAGTAGAAAATATGTTCGCTATATTTCTTTATTGCACAAAATCCAATTAAGAACTTATTTTCAGTGCAATACAATTGAAGAATATTTTAATAAATCACCCGGAAACAAGGATTTAATGTGACATCCCGCGTTCATTGTCATCAAGTTGGCAAGAAAATGGGACAGCGGTGTAAAATGCATGTGTATTTTCAAATGTACTTCCTTTGCACAAATAACCCTTCGCAGAATGTATCCATTCAGTTTGTGTTTTGGACCGAATGTGAACCCCATACTCAATGATAATACAACTAAATGCAATGTACTGTTGCACTCCTAAAGAATGGTAATCTCGATCATACTTTTTTCTCGCTCAAACAAGGTTAAGTGTAAACGAGGTAAATTATACTACAGCACTATAGGAACTATAATGTGGAGTCAAGGCTGTCCAGGTATTCAAAGCAATGAACAACCTTGACATCAGCCAAACCGAAGCTCCTGTCTAGTGCCATGTTGACAGACTCTCAATCGACCAAGATAAGGAGGTGAAGAAATGGAAAATTTCCACATTACATTAGAGCCATTTAGCAGATGCTTTTATCCAGAGCTTTTATACAAAGCAGGAGAACATCAAGTGCATCCACCTGAATATGAGAAATAGTGCACAACCTTAATTAATCACATTTTCCAACTAGGAATTATATGAAATTAAACCCATACAGATATTGATAAACAATACATAAATTGTGACACATGAACATGAAAACACAAAGCAGTATTAAACCAAAAACATGTCTGAATTCCAATTGAACTACTCTTAATGACAGTATTTTTCTTCATGATAGTTATTCTCTTTATTTTGCTATTTGGAAACTGTTCCTGTGTCTCTCTTGAGTCATCTCTCTCATTAACCTTGGACTGCGTTCAGATAATTCTTTTAAAATGCAATTTTTTTTTCTCTCATACCTAATTGTGTGCTCTGTGAGTCACATGAAGTGAAAACCTTTTTTTAACAGCTCCAGATTCTTCCTCATGCCAAACATCAAAGTTTTGAAAAGGGCAACAAGTTCCTGTTGCAGGCATTTCACTTTTCCCATTGGAACGGTGTGAACTTAAATTATCTTCAACGACCAACAATGAACACTATTGAAGTGCCTTCTAAAAAAAAAACGTTCCTTCTCAGCAGGTTGCCCAGCAGCTAAAACCAAGTAAAAAAAACAAAATCACGATAATTCAATACAACAGCTGAAGGAGCCACACAATAGAAATTCGGGTTACTACGACAACAGATGATCGTTTTGGACATGGCCATCCTTATTGATAATCCTAAAGCCACGATAGGTCCAAATAGAAGTGTGTAAAGGCACAACCCACATCTGTGCCTGTGAAAATGTGCATGAGATGAGCTTGCAAGCATACACACACACACTTGTCCCCTGTCAGATAGGTAGACAAGTGCATTCAAATACATGTGCACACACACACAGAAACACACACTCACACACATACATTATGTATGCCAATGCCATTGATATTACTGTATTTACCCAAAAAAATTACAATAATAGTCTCTCATAGACTGACATGTACATAATATATATTCCTTTAATACATTATTTACATGTTGCTCTTGTTGTGATGTCAGAGAACCCAAGCCCCACAGCAGCTCTCCTTCATATCATGGACGGTATAACTGACTAACGAGGACTCATACAGTCCTCAGTGACAGTGATGGGGCACTCAGGAGGACATGTTGAGACATTCTGCCACAGGGCAAGGGCCAATGGAGCGCTAAGGCACTATGACATCACTGTTTGGCCACGCCCCTTATTCATTCACAAACCTTTATTCACAAAAATGAATGGATTGAATGCAACCTCTTATATCTGAATGCGTCTCTATCATTTTTACCTGTCATCTTGCTTGACTCCAGCACAGAGTAAGCTATATGATTGAGTAAATTAGAAGATAGTAATGAGCCTCTCAGAGAGAAGATTAGCCTAAAACCATCACCCTGCTGCTAAGGATCACCACAGATATAAGGAGTACTTTAAAGTATGGTTCCCTTGGGCTACTTCTCTACATAACCCAGTGGGATATAAGGTAGGCAGAATCCCAATCTGCAATTTATATATATATGGGGAAGCATGAGGTTTCAAAGCAATGGGTGTATCTCAATCACTGTGGGCTAATGATTGTTAGCGGCTGAACCCGCCACTCTCATCCAAGTATGCTTTTTTACGGTGAATGCCTCCAGGTGAAATCAGAGAGAAATGGAACACAGTTTATCTAGCCCTGCAAGACTACATATAGCCGAACGTACGTGCTGATTTTACTTGAAGAAGTACTGATTTTGAGTACTGGACAGAGTGGTTGTTCAAAAGCTGCATCACGCTACTTTGATAAACTAGAAATAACATGGAGATATGGCGTATAGTAATTTGAGTTTACACCACTGAACTGCAGACTGGGAAATGTAGTGTTAAGTTTTGAGTCTTGGCTTTGACTTTTGCCAACAGTGAACTGGATCCTACAGCGGGGTCTCTGGTGGGTTTCAGTTGGCCAGAGCTTCTCTGGGAGCTGATAAATTAGTGCCTCTCAGTGACATGCCAGGAACCCACAAGCGAGAGCATGACTCTGAAGTAGCTTTAAGGTAAATACACATATATAATGGGTTTTTTTGTTTAATTGAGACTTGTTTAAGCTGGATTCTCCTAATTTAATGTTATCAAAAGAACGTGAATGAAGCTGGATGTTGGAGGGTATAAGAGAAAGCTTCACTGTGTCAAACCAAAAATTTCAAGTGGCCTAAATCGAATGTGTGCATCTAAACCAGCTGGCTTGAGATAATTTGCTACACTGAAAATGCTACACTGTGTGTTATTATTTTGGCATGGGGTGATGGTGTATGCCAATAATGTGTTATAGGTTATGGGGGAATGACCAAAAACAGGCAAAAATAAATTTCAGGCACAAATACACCATTCTGACTCAAGTCACATAGTGGGGTATACGATTTATATATGAATTCCTTCCGAATGTGGGTTAAATCACATTTAACATTTGGGCCAAGGGCTTGTGCAAAATGCTGTTGTCATCACTTTGTATGTTGTGTGAATTATTTATCTGTTTAATGAATATGTATAGTAGATGATAATTGCTGGATATAACTGTGCTGTGTATTGTTTGCGGTTCATGTTTCTTATTGGGGATAAACTGCAGCATGAAGTCCGAGGCAAATTTCCCTTGGGGACAATGAAGTTTGTTATCTATCTTCTCTTATCTTATTTAAAAAGATCAGACTTTGTGTGTTTCTTCCATGTTCAGACTGGAGGAAAATATCTGATTTGTGTGATAAATCTAATTTGAGTCACATCAAACTGCCAATGTGAACATAACCTTAGTGAATACTTGAATGTGTCAGAATTCATGCCATATAATGAAACGCCAGCAAACCGCACATTATTTCCTTGTCCTTAGTGAATGACAACTGCGTCACATTTAATAACGCTTCCACAAACCTTTAAAGATGTGACAATATAAATAGTCAGGCATATTCCGCTGTGTCTCCCTCTCGATGCCCAGTGCTCGGCGTGATTGATTAGGAGTCTGTTTATGTTAACGAGCATATTGTATTTTCCCAGATTTTTGTTTGCCCAGAGGATCGTTACTCCTGTGATCAGAATCGGTAACAATGGCAAGGAGAGGCTAAGTAGTCACTCAGCGCTTTGTTTTTATTCCTGAGGTAATCCTAAAGAGAAACAAGAAAACTATTTTGGATTTGCATACAATTTGCATACATTTTAAATAGCTTTAATTACATTTTATTTTTTTTCTCAATATGACCAGCAGTATATTTCAACATAACACATGTTTAAAACAGTGTCATGTTTTTTTTAAGAATGTCATATTAGGAGTGAATAATATTCCACAATGAAAGCATATATTTTTGTGATATATTTTATGTCAGGCCAATGTAAGTGATAGATCAATGGTATGTGTGAATCAGTTTTGGTGTTCAAGGACGTATAGCGCAGGGTAGAAAATGAACCTTTTTCTCCAAAGACCTTTTTGTGGCCCGAGGGACTCATTCTTGTCACATTTAGGGGCATTTCTGAGACAATTTTAAAAAAACCTTTATTTTGTGTGGCATGAATGTCAAAGAGACGATGCTTATTTTTGGTTGTTGTGGGCGTCACTGAGAACAATGCCATGCCCTTTCTCTTAACCGATCTGTGATGGAAAGAACTGAAGTGGTCTTCCATGTTTTTCCACGTGGGAGGTGATGATGAACGACTTCACAATTTTGGAATTTAGCATTCATATTCAGTGCTGACACAAATATCGGCTTCCTGCACTACACCTACAGCAGGGCCAGGTAGCACAAAAGCCATGTTAAAGTTGTGTAACGTCTCCACAAATCAATTAACCATTAAACAAAGAGATACATCAGTATACCAGTGACTTTTTTGAATATTTATAACGCAACCCACTTGTTAACCAACAGCGCCTCTAACATCCAGCAGTGTAGCTGTCCGCTACACACTTTAAAACATGGGTAGCAAGGGCTCCAGCATTGTTCACCATACTCAAGGTTAGAGACTGGCTAACTAGCTAAAATCAGCCAACTTCACTTCTGTAACTGAATGTTCATTCAGATGTTGCCATGAATTGTAGTCGAGATTGTGACTTAAGCGCTAATGTTATCAGGGTGTGTAACATTAGCTGTACATTTACATTATACTCTGTGAATGTATTGTGGATTTCGAGACATTTCAAAGCTGTCCAATCAGAGAACGGGACTGGAACTTTAATAAACAGAGCAGCATTAATATGTTTATTATTTGTTGTTTCACTTGGCCCGGACAAGGAGACGTGCATGTAGTCGCTGTGGTTTAGCTAGGTCTGGCTTTATCCTGCTCCCAATATGATTAACTAGGTTGATAACAGTTCGCCTTGAAGATTTATTCTTCAGTTTTTATATATTTTTTTTTTTTTAGAAGTGCCATGCACTAATTAAACAGCTGTTTGTTGGAATTTAAGCTATCATCATTACAGCCAATTATGTTGTCGCAAATTCATCACTGGAACTGCATTGGAACACATACTAGATTCAAAATGAATAGCAGAATACAAGGTCATATTACACAATAAGTAGAGTCTTAACTGTGGAATACACCATAAGGTTTTGAGTACACAGGACATTGAGCATCAGTACAAATTGCCTACGTGTGCAGACTGCACCTCTCGTACCCGATTAAGTTAGCATATTCTTCTGAGGTATGCGATGCCCCTGTTTCAACTCCAATCTCACACTCATTATATCTCGCTATGCAATACAATAGAACAACTTTATTTTTCTGAGGAGAAACTTCAGCGTCATTATCATACCCCATACCAAAACAGGTTATAATTCCTAAAATGAAATCAGGGCCATGAAGGTATTCTACCCCATTTGATAGCAGGACACAAGCTAATCTTTCTCTGAAGAGCCCGCGACGGATTTAATGAAAACAAGCACCATGTTTACCCAGAACCTGGAGACATTGATCCGGGATGATTGAATTCCGATTGCTCTCATCCTCGGAGTTAAAGAAAGTGGTCTCTTATCTGCCGGCGGGAACCGTCATCTGTTTTGTTTTTGCATTTTATTTTTTTTTACGAAATCTGAAGCCGGAATTTATAATCGAGATGTGACGGCCATGTAATTTTGAGAATTTTTTTTTGTACCATTTCCACAATTTTGTCATTGTCTTTTAGCCTGATTGTCACTTATCCTGGCACTGTTGCCGCTCTGTCTGTGTTATTTAAAATACGTGATTTCAGTACCCACTCACTGTTCATCAGAGACTTTATTCTAAATGTTTTTCTTCTCTTCTTTGTTTTATCTTGATTTTTGTCCTACCTTACAAGGAGGAAAGACTGCACAAGATTTTTAGATTAATAAAAGGTGTCCAAAAGGCTTAGATGTTGAAAATGTGCCGTATGTATAAAGTTAAAGAATGAGATTATTTCCTCTTTTTTGTGTGGTCCAAGAAAAGAACATGTATGGATACATCGAGAATATGCAACAGTAAAAACTGTAAGACAGTAACACAACAACCTTAAAATAAAACATACAAACAATGGGCCATACCCATGTCATCTACTTTGGGACTACACTCGTTGAAAAAAACGTTTTCGGAAAGGTTCTTTAGTTGTCCCTCAAGGAGAACCCTTAAATGTATGATATGAATATCACTCAAGGGTTCTCAGTAGAAAGGGTTCTCTCAAGGGTTCTCTTATTCTGAGCATTACATAAGGAACCTTTTAAATATATCAGCATCTAAGAAGAACCTTTAAGGGTTCCCTCATAGAACAAATAAAGAACCTTAAAAGATGCTAGAAAGAACTTTTTCTTCTAAGAGTGTATAAAGGAAAACTGGCTAACTTAGGTACAACGTATCATATGATAAAGTGTTCATTGTAAATAATAAATAGGTATGAAAGGGATACATGGTTGACAACAGAGATGTATTCAAATAAAAATAAGTGGACACTGTCCATTATCGTAACAAAAACCTGAAAAATGCTATATGCATGACAACGCATACATCAAATGAACTTATTGTTGTTTCATCTCTATGCAGCCAAATGGAATTGATACAAAATACATGCCATGCATATCCATTTATAATTAGTATAATCATGCAAGCTAATGTGATCATCAAGCCAAACTATAGAATAAGCTGCATCATCGTCATCTGCTCATTCGCTTCTTAATCACAAAAAGGAAAACATCTTCCTTCGTTTTAAATCGTATTTTTTATTCACTGCATTGATTGCATTATTTTCCAAAAACATGGCTCCCTACTAACAGTAAATATTTTCCAAAGTGACCTTGGCGGTTGCTGTGGAGTGGCATTTTCAGCCGGGACAATCGCGCAGTGAAATTGAGAGAGGCTCGTATTTCTCCAGAACCCAGCCGGTAAAGGAGCGGGGGTACTCGACTGAAGCTCTCTGTGCTCTAGGCCCCTTGAATGGAACGGAATGAAATCAATATACCAAGATATTGAATGCCTGTTGAAGGCAGTATGTCGGTCTATCTCCCTGCTCTGTTCCTACCGTGCTAGCAGGATGAAACCGACCTGAGGTCCAGAGAGAGCTGCGCGGGGCAGTTAAAAGGAAGAGGCACATCTTGTGCCAAGGTTAAACTTCTGTTTGTTTCGTTTCTAAAATGTACAGTCCGTACTTTTGAGAAACCAGGCTTGCACCTAAACAGAGAGTGCAGCCTCACAGACTTCTGTTTTACCGTGCTTTATTTTTATCTCTTGAGTCGAGAATATATTAATTTTCCGCTACTCAAAGCCATAAAAATCCAATTATTAGAAAGCCATTATCTGCCTCTGATAATACTCTTCTAATGACTGGATTTTTGTAAGAGCTTTATCTGCACTGTTTCAAGTGACATCAAGCTTGCCCAATGGTATTAAAGCCAAAAAAAATGTGTCAGCCCCAATCTGTATGAGACCGTCATTCTAACACCAGTTTAAAGTTTATCACCTAAGGTGATTTTTTCAATGCACACATAATTTTCAATTAATTTCTTAAAGACACAGTCATACAAATACAAATAGAAATGATTATTAAAAACTTTCCCTCCTAGTAAACTGTACATTTTCACAGATTCAGAAGAAAAATTGTACTAAATTAGTCCTAGGATTCAATCATGGTTAAGCAATGCTCAAACCACCAAATGTTAACTATCTTGAAGCACAATCAACCAAAAAATTAACCATTACAATAGCTGAGACATTGCATTGAATTACTTGCAGACTAAGAAGGCAGTAGAGTTGGAAGGACAGGAAAAGGGCTCCATTGGCCAGATGAGTCTCCATTCGCCCAATCAGAATCAAGAAAATGGCAACAACTCACACACGTGTCACTAAACCATCTGACAGCCCCATAAAAGAATCTTAGACTGGACTGTGGAAAAACAAAACTGTGATATTCGTAATAGGGTAGAATGGCAGCAATGATGAGATCTTGGATATGGTCACAATGGCCAAAAAAAAGCATAAAGGCCGCTGTAGCTCTTTGAATTACAGTTTATGGAGAAGATGTGGACAGGCTGCAGCATCTGTTTACCATCATTATTTCAAATAGGAACACCTGAGAGGGAAACCCTCAGAGACACGGCCTGTATCACTGTGAGACAGGTGCAAATTAACAGCATGTTGGTTAGTGTTTGGTCAGGCCCTATCCAAGCTGATATGAATACAAGACCAGCTAGGGCTGCATTGATTCGACTATCTGAAGTTGTGCTCTATTTACAGCAAGACTGGTTAGACTGGGGGTGTCAAACTCCAGTCCTGAAGGGCCCAGGTGTTTCCGGGTTTTTATTATTTCCTTTCAATTGGCACAGATTTAGGCCTTGGAAACCAGGTGTGTGGACTCCTCAGCCAATCTGTGCTTCAAATGAATCAATTAAGCCCTGAGACACATCAAAAACCATCAAACACTACAGCCCAACTGGACCTGTTTGACACAATTGGGTTAGAGTGTGCAGTAAGGCCACCCTTTACTTTGTCCCTTTAACATCTTTCCACATTTCTGGCTTCACAGGGTTTATATTGTGGGTGTGTTCCGTTATAGCTACACTCTTGCTGAGGGAACTACCCAATCAGTGTTAGTGTTCATCATTGATGCCCTTGGTTCTTTGTGTCTGTAGAGTGTTGAAAGGATGTGTTGACGTCTCACTCAGTGGGTGGAGGAGCGTGGATGGGGTGTGGCCAAGTGTTTATTGAGCATACATCATGTTCTTATGTGTATCAGGTGTCACTAAGTTACCTGTCGTAGTATTCAAAGGATTGTTAGGTTTTGACTCTGTTAGCACAGCTGCAGGTCAGCAATTCCACCTGGATCAGGGGTAATTGAAATTCGGTGGTGTTGATTTCTTCTGGAATGGAAACAAGTGGTGGAGAGGGACAGAGGGGTGGATTTTACCTGAAGGTCACAGGAATTTAGAGCCTGGTGGGTGAAAGACCTTGAATTTTACCTGTGGATGCTCCCATATTTTGCCAAAATGTCAGCCCAGCCACTACCCTTGTCTGCTTAGATTTAGAGCTTGGGGTCTTTGTCCAAAACACAGGCAAACCATGCGAGTTCAATCGCTGCTGCACAGCTGAAAATTGTAAAGCACTGGCCACAGTTTTACTGTTATTTCACCTGCCACCCATTGTGACAGTCAGTCAAGACGTCTATGCTCTGCATAATTCATGCAACCATTTGTGTTCTGCTGCTTGCAAGAAACGGTTCATTATGCTACCGAGCTGCATATTGACATAATTTTTCCCCCGTTTTACTTTTATGGTGGAAAATCAGTCTGTTCCTAACAGTCAAATGGAGATACTTGGTGTGGATTTTCTGTGATATGCAAGAGCTATATCTTATTTAGGTTTTGCAGTGAACATTGTGTTTGTAAGGCTTCTGTCATTAGTGAGGCTCAAACCAGGTTCACGGTGGCAGAGTTCAGAGAGTGGCAGTGAAATGGACGGACTATCATGCGGCTCAATGACACACTAAGCCCCAGAACGGGTTTTTTGGCAGACATGACCTTTAAGAGAAACACCGTCAGTGACCAGAACCCAATTGGATCTCATGGCACCGATGACCTCGCCTTATTGTAATTCTCCACTCGTGAGGTACGTGAGCATCTGGGAAGAGGAAGATTTGGGCATAATGAAAGCAAACCGAAGTATTGCTGGATGTTTCCAAACAACACAGAACAGCACGTATTCACAGTCTGTACACTTTTTCCTCAAAAGGGCTTTGTGTTTCTCCGGCATACGATGATATTATTATTTTTTTTCTTGGTTACGGTCCTGTTTGAACACTGTACTCGCATCGAGCGGAATGAAAACTGTTTTCAGGATGTAGTGTTTGTTTTGGTTGGTTTGCGTTGGCTCGAAGGCAGTTTTATTTCAGATTTTGCATGGCTCCTTGTTCTTTTTGGCTCAAATGCCAAGAACGTCCTTCCTGATGTGTGTTAGGGGCTGAGAAAAGGAGGCATATTCCTCCACAAAGAGTCTGGGTGAATTGCAAATGCCAAGCGGGATCAAGGAAACAGCCACAGTGTGGAGCACTTGATTCAGTTGTGGCCTGACACTGTCAGATCTCACTGGGGAAACCCAGGTAGTTTGCAACTCGTTTGAACGCCACAGTTCTCTCTTTCTCTTCAGGAGTCTTTGCTTTCCTGCTGAAAGCAGTCTGCCGAGCGCAGACGAAACCGCTCGCTGGAGCGCTTCACAAGTATCGCTCAACATCAAAATGTCTTCCACATAAATGAATATATTCCTCGAGATGATGTAAGCAATGGCTTTGTGAAGGGAAATTGGTTTTGACCGATATGTTAACATATCCGATTGGCGTAGCTTTCCAGGTGTACTGTACATTGTTGAAAACGTTCTTGTGCTGAAAAAGCTGTCTGGGAATTTTACAGGAACCTTTGAAATTTGGTGCGGGTTTCATCCAGACAGGCCTTTGACCTGTGTGAGAGATGAGCTCCTTGTTAAGTCTAAGATCCAAAGCTACACATCATTTGCTAGACTGTTTAAGTACTGGGCAAATTGGACTACAAAAACAAGTTGCATTTCCTGATAAGCCCTTCTCACGAGAGTTCAGTTACAATTTTGTGGTACATGTAGTTTATGGTGCCAACATTTGGCAGTGCGGGAACAAGGTTGTTATACTGTAATGACCACACGAATGCCATCGGGAATGTTTTAGCATTATGTTTCACGGGCTGTCTATTTCAAATGTGCACTAAAGTGTCTAAAGTGTCCATCTGCACTCGCAGCTGTTCTCGTGTATCTGTACCTGAAGCAGGCCCAGGATGTAGCTGTGGCTGGGAAACGTAGTCCAGGGAAGGAGCTGGTTGGAGGAGTTACGGTTCTTGGAGAAGCAATGCAGGCATCCTGTTCTGGGGGCTGAATGTGGGCTGTAGAGTGACTATAGTGCTCTGACTATTGATCAGGCCATCAGCTACTTCCTACCTGTTACAACCAGAGTGTAGTGAGCGATACAGTTCCAAGCCTGCATAGGAACAGGCTACAGCACCAAAACGTAACTCCCTTTGCTGTTAGTGGTTACTCCTAAGAAGAAACCCTATACTGTAAAGTTAGTTATTCAACATAGAGATCCGTATGAGAAATGTTAAAAAAGTGGCTTGATCTTAAAGCTGGTGTAAAGCGGAAAGGCTTAACCCACTGGCAGAACGCTGGTGAGACTGGTGGAGGATAGTAAGACAGAGCTCTCTCGTTTTGACCAACTGATAGTCTGCGTCACCGTATATATGATGCTGTCTGCCATCGTTCACGGAGGTGATAGTGACAGCCTTCCTGTTCCCATGTCACTCCAAGCTGGAAATCAAACAGGCAAGATGACAGCGGAGAAACAAATCGCATATTCATGACAGCCAATTACATTCGGATTGAAAGAAGGGGGGGAATAACATTTCTTTTATTTTCAAATGGCAGATGGATGACCTTCCCGGGCTCACAGTTCCAAAAATTTCATATCAAAGAAGTACTTTCAAATTACAACTTTGACAACCAATGTTAAAAATGTAACTTTTCAGACTGAGCTGCTGATTAGCCTGGTCATGTGACCACCTAGAGTTGTATTTACAGCCCGCTATCTGCCAAACCCGCTATCAAAGCCAGGCCGATCAATGAAGCACTGACATTGAAATGTCAATTACTCATGCCTTTTGTATGTTTGCCTTTTAACAATAATTACACTGTTTGGAGAAAAAAAATGTTTGGGGGAAGTGACTAGTCATACAAATTAATACCGAAAATATGCGGATGTTAAAATATTTCAGTTTATGCTTGGAAGGTCATGCCACCTGCTATGTTTTGTTAAATGCAAATTTGCATGAATTATGTATAGATTTATGCATATGCTATATTGATACATGAAGGGGTGGGAGGGATGGAACATAACCATATTAATATAGAAATGTATCAATATTGTCTGTTGTCAATCTAAAAACTTTTCCAAAACTTTGCCTGGGAAAGTCAGAATATTACCTAATTATCTATATCCAGTGGTTTTGATAATACAGTTGTTGTCATGGGCACGTCTCCACATCACAGCCTGACACGACACATCTGATAGGTCATCAGGGAAGGGCCAATAACAGTACTTGTGACCCCAGCTAGAACACACCCCTTCCCAAGGAAAATAAAAATGCAGTCTTGGAGCACAACCTGGCCTGAATCAACTATTTATGGCTACATAACCTGTCATACCTCAAGCACGACATCGCCATCGGCATTAACACATTTAATTTGTTATTATACAACACTCATTAACGAATAAAAAGGAAAAGTAGATTGAATGAAAGCTTGCTTTCCATTGACATAATGTATATGTGGAACTTCACGCTTAGTCTGAGATTTTTACAAATCTAGGACTGATTTTAGGATCCATTTAAATAGAACAATACCTGACCAAAAAAAAAAAAACTTGACCAATTTTTAGATGGCTGTCCTATAGTTCATTCCATAGACTAGCATGAACATTGATGAATGAGAAAGATTCGTCTCAAACTCCACCATGAGATAACCATGCATCCTCGGATTTCTAGTATCTCTTAACATCTCTGTACAGCGTAACACCTGTTCTTGAAATGAGATGCCCGAAATTTCGACATTAATCTCTTCTGTTTACAATGCATCCGTTGTGCAGTCCTTTTACTCCAACAGATGGCTGTGTTTTTTTTTCCTTTCTTTCGGATAAAATTGAATGGGAAATCACAGGGAAAAATAGTCGGAATTACAGAGCCGAACACAATAGGCCGTTTTCCTCCACACACGGCGGTCCACACCCCTTTAAGACGAGCACATTACGGCCTGTCCTGTCAAACAGCGTACGGCGTTAGGATGAATAAATCGGGGGAGCGATTTTGCAGCTCGGAGCGGCTTGTGTGCATTTTATCAGTCCCCGTTACTGCCTGCCGCTCCATTCTAGAAGCTTCTCTCATTAAGTGTTGTTCTCCCGACACAATCATCACCCGCAGCTCATTGCTCATTGTTCAACATTAACAATTTAAATTGTTTTAGCTTTTCATCTTGCCAATTGCAATTTTGCTCTCTGAGAAGCAGCAGTTAATGAGTTTCTACTCGCAGCTCGAAAAAGACTTTGAATAGATAATTCCATATATATGAAGACATGGGCGGTTTACATGTGCATGGTACCTGTCCTGAGATAATCCGTGGAGGTAAATTGTTTTAATGAGAATGTGGTTATGGAAAAAAAAGCTACAGCAAGTCTTTTCTGTTTGCCGCGTGGGAAAAAAAATGTACAAAAATTGCACCCATTCATATAAATATATGAATACATTCAATTTTGGTTCAACGTGTGAACACCAATACAGATCAGCAACTTCTAATCTCAATCATTCTGCTGAGTGCTTGCCTTCAGTATGCATAAAAATCAAAACCCTGATTGAAGAAAAGCTGCAGATTATAATTTCCTGTCCCTCTGATCTTTGCAATTATTAATAAAAAAATATATGTGCAAAGTTATCATTATTAAAAGTAAGCTTGCATTGGATTTCTCAGACTTTTCACCTGTCGTTTTTCTTTTCTCTTAAATAGATGCCAAGGACTTGTCCTCCATTTTAAGATCTTATTTTTTCAACTTGTTGCTGTGCCAGTTTTTATTGAATTAATGTGATTAGCTAACATATTAGAATGTTAAGTTTGAAATTGCTGTAAATTAATTTGAATGGCACAAATTGAAGCCCATGAAGGTGGTAAAAAATGGCTAAATAACAATAGCTAAGCACCAGACAAACTAAGTAGTAAGTGGATATGTTCGTCTGTGTACATCTGTACACATATCTGTCTATTATGTTTTGGTCTGTTGAAATGTCTTCAAATGACATCTTTTGTAGATCTATACCTTGTCCTTATTGTGACACAAGTACAGTGGTATAGCCTTAAAAATGATGAAAGTACAATAATGTACACTTGAACTTCATCAGCAGTGTACTCAAAATACATTTTTCTTTCCTCAAGTAAACCTAGAGCACAGTTTGAAATATAAACCGCAAGTGTACATTTGAATAACAGAATGTATACCATTATATATGCTTAATATTATATACTTTTTAGAACTGAAAATGATCATAAGTATACAGTCTTCCATATAGGACGATGATAAATCACAAATGCACATGGTAATTTGGCGATGTTGTGTGTTACATAATGAAACAAGCAATAAACGCTGTCGAAAATCTGTCACTAAAAATGGCACCCAAGGAGTGACTGAGGTCCTCTTTATGTCATCACAGACACAGTACTTCTTGTGATTGGATCCTTGGGGGGACATCCCAAAAATGGCTGTCTTCCACATTTCATGAACAGCCTATAATAGCGCATCAAAATCATACAAAAAAGTCCCACCTGCTTCACAGAATCACCAAAACCCTACACTGTTGCAACACCTTCTCTGCTTTTTCCGTTTTTTTTCTGGCATCTCATTTGGAAGAATCTATTTGTGAATCTTCTGCTTCCATCGTCTTTTGCCATTGATCTGTCCAGAAATTCGCAGTGGTTTTTGTGTAAAAATGTACAATCTGCAGCCCTAGACTTTGAAAATTCTGAAAATTCAAATCTCTGAAATTCTGCAGTCAAACGTTTCTGTCATAACTGATAAATACAAAGCAGGACATGTATGGCTGGTGTCGATATTTTTGACGATTGCTGACATGGGTCTTGATGTTCATTACATTTAATAGAGTTACGCATCAACTGACCACAGTACTCAGAGATTCTCATAAGAGACTCATGCGGTCTCATGGGATTTGTTGTTTCATCCTTAAATCACCAAACAATACAGACCCAACATGCATTCCACCTCTGCTGATATATTCATCAACTTATTGTAGCGATCAGACATACAATTTTTAAAGGTGGGTAAACCCCAAGAAATTCTGATGTGGTCTCCTTACAATAAATACAGTCAGGCTCAAAGAGTCAGGACATCGATGTTTCTTTTTACTATCTGCGCACAGCAAATTAGCAATCCTGGCCTACAAGTCTGCAGTTTCTACAGCACTCAGTAAAATGGAGCCGAATATGTGGGTGAATACTGTAATGGCAGGGTTGTCACCAGACCCTATTTATGGGGCCACGTGTCCCAGTAATAATTTGTTGTGCCCCAGTAAATGGTCATGAAAAATAACTCGTTTTTAAAAATGTATCATAAATTGCAAGCGTGAGGATGTGGGCACTGGGGACCTGTGCCCCAGTCGTGCTATAAGTCTAGCAACATCCCTGTGTAATGGTGTCGTTGAATAGGAGAAGTGCTATGCAGAAGGGGAAACTGAAAATAAGGAATTGCCTAAATGAATGGAGCTGTCGAGGCAAGAGGCCGTATTCGTATGAAACGTTTCCACGGAGCTCCTCGCAGACGTTCAGGATGGCCTTTATCCATCTTCTGTCTCTCCCAAAGGCTCTGTTTCCAACACATTCATCTGTCAGCCTGACCCCTTGGTCTGGCAGGAAGCAGGAAGAGTCTTTTTGGGAGTAGATTTAGAGAGGTGGCTGGCTTTGGGCAGCGGAGGCTGTGGACGGAGTCAACATGTCAGAGAGAAGCGTGGTGGGAAGGCGGGGGTTTTGTTGTGACTGGGTAAATAAAGGCAGCCGGGAGGGCAAGCATCCCGGTGTAAAGGAGCCGTGCCCCGAACGTGGGCAACTGTCCGTCAACCCCGAGGCTTCTGCCTTCCCCTGCCTCCGCACGCCGTCTTTAAGTGTCATTCTGCTCTTCAAAGCACAGCCTCAGCGAAATTGGAAGCCGGGGGAATGAAAAAAAAAAAAAACGAGAAAATGTCACACCGTGTGAAAGATGCTATAAAATTTATTTTGCACTTTGGATTATTGCCCATTAGTGAAATGTTAAACTGACATCGACTGTTGGATGACTCATATTTTTCCCAACTTGTCAGGGTTAGACAGAAATTGCACTTATTGGATCAAAAGTACAAAGACAGAAGACAGCTGAAAACACGTTCGTGGGCTTTAAATGATAAAATTATAGAATAACCTAGGGGTTGTTCTATAACGGTTCCAGAAAAGACCAAATTTTAATTTGTGTGTATTTTTAAATGTTGGTCTCGACTGTTGGTCTAATGAGAGCAAATAACCAAGACACACCTCTTTTAACTGAAGTATGATCTCAGAAAGGTGAAATCATAACATGTGTAATGTGGAAATCGTTAAATGAAGCAACGACATGCAATGAAAGAGAAAAATTGGAAATATTTCCAGGTGCAGGTTACCATGACAAGATAAGACCAGGTATTATAAGAATATCAAGAAAATATGCACCAAAATGAATTTAATATGAATTAATATAGTGTAAATTTCACAAAAAGAGTGTGACCTAATGACTGTAAACTCTAATGAAAAAATCAGAAAAATGTAAGTGCTCACTGTGTTAAAAAAGGAATACCGAAAATGTCTAATAATTTTTGGAAATCAGTTTCAAAATCTGCCTAAAGTAAGATCTTAATATGGTTTGATGAATATACAGGAGGTGCATATAGGCAGAGAATATCAAATGAAACAAAAAAAAAGTGAAAAACAAAAAAGTCAAGAAAATGCTTTTTGCAAAGATAGTGGTTTTCGATTTTGATCATGGGAGGCCGCAACATAGACGGATTTCTGTTGTTACCCAGCACTTAATGATCGATTAGAACTGTTGATTGCATGGTTAGGTTTTGGGTCTTAACTGCTTTTGGAATTTGAATCAGAAACAAAAGGCAGCATACACCGTGTACTTTCAGTTCTCAAAACAGTGGTGTTCAAACTGAGGGAGTGTCGCCATGCGCAAGCTCGGGGGCGTAATCAAGCAGGGCGTAAATTGAGGTTTCATTATTATGGTTAAGTCGTAAAATCCCTGATTGCAGAAAACCAAAGGGTTTACCTTCATATGTCTTTCTGTTCGAAAATTAGTTGAAGAGATCAAAGCAGTAATTTGCCAGTTTTTTTTTTTTTTTGTAATGTTTATAACTTTGCAAACAGTGTGAAAAAAGGGTATATTTCTTCAAACACCCAATTATTTGAACATATTTCAGATTAAATTGTTGGTTTTGCTCTGACATTTCTCAGATGTCTATCTGTGGTCAATAAAGCAGGCAGAGCTATCATCAATGAAGTTGAAATTGTGAAGTTGGGGGCCCGGCAGTAAATATGCATTTTTTTGGGTGGTGTGCATCAATAAAAAGTTTGAGCACCCCGGCTCTAATAGAACAAGATGGTGTTGTGGATGCTGTCGTTGAACTATCGTTCCGTCCTTGTCCCATTTTGAGACACGTTAAGCTAAGATGTATTAAATGTGCTCTTAGATATTAAGTGTGCTATTATGTATTGTGACTATGTTGAAATTGAATTGACAAAATTATCGGTGTTGTTATATATTTCTTTTCGTTATTTGGGCTCGATTGTCGCTGTATGATATTTGGCCTCTGTTTTATCATGTATCCAAATTAGTCTTTTATATAAGTTATTTGTACCGTTGTATTGAAAATGTGGAATTATGTCCATCTGAAGATCAGTGTATGGAATCCGAAGGGCAGCGAGGGGCAAGGGTAAGGAATCTAAACCAGAACTCCGCTAGGTCCTTACCGCAGTTTAATTTACTGAGAGAAAGTGTTAGGGAGAACACTGTTAAATTAATGCTCTTCTCAGCAGCAGGATTCAGAAGTGTCTTTAATAAAGCCTGAGTTTTTTTTATCTTGTATCCACAGATTTGCTCAGAGCAAGATTCCGGTGAAGGGAAAGCTTTCGTGGGTCTGGTTCTCCTTTTAATAAAGAAGGATTATGGGAACCCGCACTTTTTCGTCTGTGGTCCTAAATTTAATCACCGGAGACCAGACGCGGTCGGTAGTGAAATCTGACCTAAGATGATTCTTTGATCACTATGTGTAGAAGTCATAGATCCAGTGCAGACTTTATCTGATTAACTTTAACAAAGGTGAAAATATCCAATTTCATGTGCGATTTGTTATTGTGACATACAAAGGTATGCTGGAGACCCCTGGTATAGAATACGAATGAGGTCCAAGTATATGTACTGATGGAGCCGCAAGATTTTTATTCAATTATTTTATGTATTGCAAGGGATTACAGTATACAGCCAATCGGACACAGGGGTTGTACCGGTGGCCAGATGTAGACAGCCAAATACTAGGCGAATTTGACCTGGATTTGACCAGTTTTCGCACCCCTGCTGTTTCACAAAGAACCATGGGATATGTACTTACCAGTGGCATCACCTTCTGCAGCACAGAGCCACCAAAAATTAAGTGTAGCCTGAGAGGACATTTTAAGTATACCTATGTTTTGGTCCTACAGGGTGGATCTATGGATTCACGCAGTGTAGCCACAGCCCTGGCCCCTCCCATCAGCGTGACACAGCAGGAAATAGAATTAATCAGACCAGGCTATGTCTCTCCAGCTCTCCATCCTCCAATGTGTGTGTGTTCCTCAGCCCGCTGCAACGAAAGCTCCTTGTTTTTCACCAACAGAATTAGGACTCAGTTATGTCCTCGGCTGCCATACCCCATCCATGACGAGGTACACAGCGTTGTGCTCTCATTTGAACCCTTACAATACCAATTTGGTGTTGTACCACTTCCATCATCGGCAGTCTGTTTCCCACCACAGGAAAACTAATGATTGGATGGTCTCTGGGATGTGGACCACAGGCGATGCACCAGTGACACTGTCAGGCGTACAAACCCCAACAGCGAAGCCGTTTCTTACACACTCATACTGGAACATTTGGTGCCTACTACCATGCTGTTCAAAGTCAATTATAAGAAATCCTTTTTCCTGGCTAGATTTCCCTCTGAATTGCGCACACGCTCACACACACACACACACACACACACACACACACACACACACACACACACACACACACGCACGCCATCCGTAGGTATCTGACCCCTTCTCTAAATAGCCTAGCCCGATCATGTGACACAGTCACTGACTGAGCAGTCTAAGTCATGGGAAGGCCAGGTATACTGAATAAAGTGGTCATTCAGTGTACGTTTCTGAAGCTACGCATTAGCCCTCGCTATAAACGCACCCTATACAACGTGAGGTTGACCAGGGCATAAATTCCGAGCACAGCACGGCAGTAAACCTCCACAGTGGAAGAAACGAACTCGGCTGACACCTCAACCCCTGGTATTTCCAATTACCCGGGCCGAAAAAGATTGGCCGGTCCCACTTTTATCTCCCCGGCTACACTGTATGTTTCCCAGGTCTCGTCAGCGCACAGGACCGATGAGGCACTCCTATTCATCGAGCAATTGACCATGAACGGGTTCATAAAAATAAACTGGCCGGGCTATCAAGTGAATGGGGAAAAGCAGAGGAGCATTGAGAATGGGGCTTTTAGATAAAAATGAACTCCTGTAGGGTGTTTGATTGGACCGTTTGGTTAATGGAAGAGGCAAACAGAGGGCAGGTTCTGACTGAGAACATATGAGCTGTGACCCTGGCCTGTGGGCCCCCACCTTGTCAGCACCCTCTTTGTGTTATGTGAACTTTTTCCATCACATTTTTCCACATTTTTATTTAATATTTGTCCGCAGTTATTAGCTACATGGAACGTGAGAGTCTCTACTGGATAATATAGTCACCCAGTTGCATGATTTCCTCATGGAATCGTAGAATGGCAATATTTGCCACTGGAGACACATAGGACAATATTAATTTTTTTTCCTGATGAAATGGTTTATCTAAACTCCAAGCACAGCCATGATATGGTAGAGGGGCTGATATTTTGACTGTGGGGAAGTATATTATGTCTGTTTCTCTTTATTTTAATTTGTGAAGCTAAAAACATACCAAAGGCAATTGACTACAGCAACAGTGTAATGTATTGATAAGGGGGGAAACAAAATCAAATGGGGGAGGAGACAATGGCAATGAAAACATTCTCCCTGTTCACTTTATTTTGTGTGGACTGTAGTTGTTATGATTTTATTTACACACATCCCAAATTATTACATTGTTGACAAACGTTTTACCCTCTGTTTGATTATACTGTTCAGAGCTGTGTCATGTGACCTTTAAAAAAAAACAAGCTGGCACACAGTACCAGTAGAGACTCTATCTGTCAAATACACTTAATCATTTATAAGGCCAAGAAACGGAATACATGATGTGATGGGCAGACATGCGAGAGTTTTTTTTTTTTTTTTTTTTTTTTTAACTCCAACAGTGTTATTATTCCGGATCTCAAATCTACACCCATAAAAGGGACATTCTAATTAATTGAGACATTGATTCTTCAAGGCTTCACATTTCGCAAATCACATTTTTTTTTATATGCCGAGCATTGCTGCTTTTATAGAAAGCTCTGGGTTTTTTCATATGAAAATCCCTTGCCGTTGTCAGACTTGATGTACTTTGTGAGTCAGCACCATTTTCATCCATGGGACGGATGCCTGAGGGGAAAATTGTGATTAGTCTCGGTGATTGTTCACATCTATCTCACTAATGCATGAAAGTTCCATTTTACTCAAGGAAAAGCTGTTTTTTTATACAGTAAAAAGGGCTTTATTGTAAACATTCATTTCCATATGTACTGTATATATGTAGTGGCATCCCCGAAATGTATGCTTGCAGTCAGTAACTCAAGTGTTGAAAAGCTTAAGGTCTTTTATATCTCATTTACAATGTTTAATGTAAAAGAGCCTAGTTACTCTATGAACACACTTTGTACAATTAGCCAGTATTTCAACATTTTGAAAACAAAGTGATACCAAGTTAGAACACACACACTGACAAATCCATGCCAAAAAAAAAGGGCAAAATAATTAAAAAATCTGGGGGTCTCTTTAACTCTGAAAAAGGTACAGAACTGTAATGTTTGTAAACATTAGTTTAAAGATAGTTAATTATTAATGTATTGAAGAAATTAATTACATACGCCATGTGTAGTTCTGTGTGCCTAGTACCACCTGCTTTGTGAAAATTTGCTGGTTTTGTTTTGCGGTAATAAACTCTTGCACAATTCATCGATCAAAGCATGCAGCTGTGGATTCTGTCAGCGAACTTGACAAAAGTACTGATACACACCTATTTGATGGTAGGCAACAAAATGTGAAAACCTAATAATAGTACATAAAGAATAAAACGTGACAGGTGGTGTGGTTCTAAGAAAATAAACCATGGGTTGTGTTGTGATGTGGTCCTCAAGGGACTAACAATCACCCTGAAGTGAATTCTTTTCATATAACTACACCGCCCAGAATGGTTATCCCATAGCTACTTAGGAAATAATTTTGAGAAATAATTTGCAGAATATAGCTAGTCCACATTATGGAGATATCATCAGAATTTTTCTTAGGAGAAAGTCAGAGAATTTACTTCCTCTGTGTAATTACTTTTGTTGACATACAGTTTCAGATCATTGTCAAGCACCATTTTCAAACTACAGAACTGACACAACTAGTGTACGTTTCTGTGGGCTCCACTGACTTTCAGCAAGCCTGAAAAGTCTAGTTAATCAACCTGTGTGACTGTAAAACTGCCACTTGTAGCATCACTAAAAAGTGCTGGAAAATAGTAATGATGTAATATGTTTGCAACTTAACAGCAACACTATCTGTCAATGTAGGTTATTATCAGCTTTGTAAATAAGATCAATCCTTTTGTTTTGAATTTGATACATGAATAGAAAAAGGGCTTTATCCGTGTACATGGCAATATTTCATGGTAACCAAGATACCATGTGACTAAAATGTGTGCAATATAACCGAACAGTTTTGTCTTTTTGGAGATACTGTACCGCTATCCTGAAGCCAAGATAATAATTGACTGATTTTTTTGAATGCAAAATGTATTTGGCTATCAGAATTAGAAGTAATGAAACCTAAACTGGATTCATTGGCCAAGTTCACACTTGTTTGTTTTTGTCGCTCAATAGCTCGCAAAGAAAATAACAAAGTATTTTCATTTTTAGATAAGCATCCAGACCGAGGCGAAAATGTAATTTGCACAAAGTTGGCTAATAAATTTGAATGAAACAGGAAAGATTTTCGGAGGGGCCTTGACACGAACAGAACCTCATACTGTGATCTATACATTTCCTGATGAATCTTATTTTCTTTTTGTTCCTAACAGTGTGGTTCACCCAGATAGATGGGGCTCCAGGCCGTAAACACTCTCAAGTGATATAATTAAGACCTTACATATGCATCTCTGTAGAAAGGACATGCCTTCCAGCACCCAATTACAGTAGTTCCCAGTAAATAGAAATATGATGCAAATTTAAAATTGCAGATATTCTCTGATAATCATTACTACCGTCAAAATCGTACTTTGGAAGCCCTTCATGCATATGGGATGGGATGTGATGCAAGTGTACTGTATCTGTTGTCCTGCATATTATGAATTAATAATATGAATATTGTAATACATACTGATGCATATATTTCATTGTTATTAAGTTTGGCAAATGGGTGAAGGCGTGGCACAGTGGCTAGCATTATGACCTCTCAGCCAGAGGAACTTAGGTTAAAATCCCACCATGGCTGGGCCCCCCTTCTGTGTTCCAACCCTCCCACCCCTCCACCATGTGATCCCAGCTTGTAGGATGTGGATGTAGATAGCGGACAAACAGTCCCATCACAGTCAATGCAGCCATTTGATCAAAGCCCAGACCCAGAAAATCGGTTGTCCTCACATCCATATAACAGCAGATGTCGCTGTGGAGTCAAAGGCGATTGGTCCAAATAGTTTCAAATAGATTTGATTCTCCCATCTCTGCAATAAGGCTCAGCTGGGAACTGAAATGGACCTTTGAAGCAGGCAGCTGTTCACTGCGTTGGGGAAGTTGAAGCGAATGATTAGGAACAGGTGGTGGGACAGAACAGTCTTTAAAAAATCTGGACTTGAAGCAGTATTAAATGAAGAGCTGGCTAGGCTAGACTGTCACAGCAGTGATTGTAATCTTGCTAAAGCAGTGAGCTGCAGTGATGTATTATTTGGATGAAGATCAGCTGAATCACCATTTGGGAAAGCTGAGTACTGTTATCTAACTGAACAGGTGAGTGAGTCACACCACAGAATCAGGAATCGTTCAGGAGTCACACCAGTGGAGCATGGAAACCTTCCATATAAGGGATCTGAACAAATAACGTAGTTTTGATACTTATTTCTTTCCCTCATGAAAGAAAACACCAGTGTAGCCCCAGTATCCCCATGTGAAATGCTAGAACCATGAAAAAAGTCACTCACCACTGCAGAAGAATTATGGCCTGCTCTCCCACATAATACTGTTTAAATTCAGTGACATTAGTCAGTTTTCTGGCCCCACATTTCCCAAAAAGTTAACGAGGCTCATCTGTCCATAAATTATTGTTCTAGAACTCTTGAGGACCATCAAGGTGCTTTTTCGCAAAATTGAGACAAACATCAAGGGGCTCTCAAGCAAAGGCAGCTATCCATGGTACAGCTATGATTCCTGGTTTGAGTACTACTGGTGCCTTTGACGGCCATGGCCAAAGGCCAGTAATGGTGATGGCCTGGCCTCACCAGAGAAAGAGAAGGGCAGAGCGGGTTGAAGTCCATCGGTCTCAATGCTCTCTAGCGGCCACACCTGGCCGGGGGTCTGCAGCTGCATGAGCCGAGCATTTTCTGACTTTGTGTTCCTTCTGACTTTGCCAACACAGATAAGCTGTGTAAACTAAAACCAGCACAGTATTTTTTTATCCCCTCCATTTAGCGATGCTAAGATCCCGTTTCAAGTGCAAAGTGAGGCTCCAGCAATATTCGCCTCTATTCTACCGCAGACATAATGGTCTAACGAGCCCCATCCCTCCCTTCCCTTGCTCACTGAAAAACCTTCCAGCTGTATTATGGTGCTCTGTGAATGTCTGATTGGACACCTGGGAGTTGCTGCTGGTAGCACTACAGCGTGCTCTGCGGCTTCCCTCGTTAGCTCCTGTTTGATAATGAAACAATTAGCCAATTATTCTAAGGTTAAGTCATACATCAGCTGACGTGACAAGAGGCAAAATGTATCGACTGTATTGGGTGATAATGTTGGGTGTAGAACTGCAGATGGTGTCTCCAGACTGATGGAGAGCCTCAAACAGCACATCACTTACGAATCTGAGCCATTCTTTTTATTCCCTCTCTCGCCAGATGTGTTGTAGGAGTATCACTATTATATACCACATACGCATTTTGCTGTATGACTGTATGACTTGAGATTTAAGACATGCATGTTGTTTAAAATATTTTTATGGCATCCATGAAGGATAAGATAACTGACAGATGGAGAGATGGCACTGGCGGCCGCTTTGTGAGTGTGTTTGTGTGTGTGTTTATGTGCTTGCACGGGTGAATATAGTTGTGGTCCTTTTCTCATTTTTTTCTTTTACTCCCCAGTTTTGAAAGCATTATTGAAACTACAGGGAGACACTCCTGTCACTGCGATATCCAATGATTATCCCTAGTCTCCTCTGACATGCACGAACGATCTCACCCTTCAGCAAAGCGCGGACTTTACAACAATCGGGCTTCTCTCATCCTGTCAACAAGAAGAGTATCTCGATTAGAAAGGACAGTTTCCATAGAATAGAATAGGGTAGAACAGAATATAATAACTTTATTTTTCCCTGGAAGAAAAATTAAACGGTGCTGTAGCGACGTTTGAGTAGGAATGAAGTCAACATTGAGAACCTGCTTAATAGAAGATCAAAAATAATCTTCTGAATCCTCCATATTGACAAAAAAATCTTAATCATCATCACCCACTGCAGCTTGTGGGGAGGGGTTGTTGGGCAGAACAGTAGCTGCCCCGACCAATCAAATTTAACCACAGACAGTTTGTGGTTATATTTGATCTGAGGGCACCAATCAGATTGCACCACCAGATGTCTCTGACTGCCCTATCTTATTTCCACATTTAATCATAAGAGAATACAGGAGAAGAAGCAAGTTATGCAAACTATGTTTATGTAAACTACGTAAAAAATACTTGAAGGAACGTAAACACAGTACACAGAATTTACCTCAGATATTCATTTCAATTTATGTCTCACGGTGTGTTTTCTCAACATGTTATATTTCCATTACTCATGAACCGAACGTTCTCATACCATATTTTTATGGCGGCGGAAGATCTATAGTTGAAATGGGACTGCGAAGGGACATTCCAGCATGATAATTAAAAACTGAAGAGAGTATTCATCATCAAGTGACTCTGTGGTCTACGATCCTGAGCCGATCAGCGATGGAGAGCTTCAGCTAAAGCAATTAACTGAAAAAAAATCTCATATTTCACCTGCCTGCACTTCTCCATCTTTAGAATTGTTTCTTGTTGATGTAATTGCCTCTCTTGGAAGACGAGAATACTCTGTAGGAAAGATGGCTGTAGAGAAATAGAGATGGGGAAGGCAGGGAAGAGTGTGAGAGGTCGTTCTGAAGCGAGACCTTTAGGTGTAAAGGAAAGCTATTTAAAATGTAGTCCATCCATAAGGGAATTCACTATTTTCGTATAATAACAGAACATTCATTATATAAAGTGTAAGATTATGAAAGATTATTTGTTCTTGTGTTCATGTATTAGTCTAAATAAATGCACCATAGTTCTGTTAAAAGGGTATTCATTCAAACTAGACAGCATTTTGTAGCAAGTCCTACATATTGTGACATTCATATCTCTGTTTGATTAATACAGACAGTACGTTCGGGGGATTTTTAATAATGGATTTGGTTATTTCCATTCGCCATTTTGCCTTTCACAGGACTCGGTATGGTCTTGGAGGCCAGGCTGAAGGGTTTGTGACAGGCAGGCAGGCGGGGAGCGGGGGGGGCATGGGGGGGTTGAACGGGAGAGCCGAGGGAGAGTGGGTAGGCCTAATTAATACTCTGGGGGCATGGGGGACGACGTGCTCTGGTGGACCTCTGAGAGATGCTCCTCACGGTCAAGGGGAAACCAATGTCAATATATCGAGTAATGAGGCGATTTTAGCAAAATTCCTTCTATGGCTTTAATTAGAGAAATCATGGGATTCTGTGATCATGTGAGTGTGTGTGAGACATCAAAGAGCTTCTTTTCTCTGGCGCATCACCTGAAAGGAATCGCAGTTAAAATCCATACGCCCTTCTTTTCTAGAGGGAATTGAGAAAGTGGGGTCAAGACTTTCTTAATCAGTTTATTTTGTGTAGCGAAAAATAAGAAAATGCTAATTGCAGTTCAGATGTCATCCATTTTATGTACGTTTATTCATTTAGTCCCTGCTTTTAGTCACTATGCCCCCTGGGCATGGAACTATTTTCATAATTTTGTTTTTTAATTTGAGGGTCTCTTGTCCCTGGATGATTTTAAAGTCCTTATCAGCAACATTTTTGAAGAGGACATGTAACTGCTTTAATTAATGTTTCATATTGTGTTATTGTGTACGTACGTTTTATGTGTAACATGTGGGCCTCCTTGTTGTTTTTCATGGCTATACCTTAACATATGTCTCTCTTGCAAAAGAGATGTAAATTTCAGTGGGACAAAACATGTAAATAGAAAACCCATATAAACGTCCTCCTCTGAATTCACATACATTAAGTGTCAACGTAAGCAGATACATTTTTTTTGATAATGAATCCAAGATTAAGTGAAGTCATGTTATATGTAATGAGCAATAATTCATGCTATAGGGTCATTACTGATGGTTATAATGGTTACTGAACAGATGGTAGATTTTTTTTTTTTTTTTTTTTGGGGGTAGCTATTAATATTAAAGGTTTAGTAGTCCTTGAAGGGTACTCGGGCCTCATGACTCACAATTCATTTTGAGGATCAGTGATCTCTGCAACTAATTCCAACGACTGTAAGACCATATTGTGACAATAAATTAAGTCACATTGTTGGACTTCATTTTAATGGCGACACCCTACAATTAAACTGTGGCAATCTCAGTGATCAATGGCTTGTGACTACAAAAATTCAAAAAGCAAATCCTCTCTTTTTTTTTTTTTTTTTTTTTTAACTTTTGTACTTTTCAAGTTTTTCTTCAGGATCTTTACCCCGATGATATAAAAGAGTACTTTGATCCCAGATTTTCAATCTGCATGGGACTGAATTAAGTTGAAGCTTGTGTAGTTTTGTAATGAGTTCTCTTGTAAGGACATTTAGAGTCAGTGGGATGGGACGATCCCTGGTTTGCAGACAGCTTGTCAGAGTTAATCAAATTGAGGGATGTTTCTTGGACATATCTAGTCTTACAAATTCCTCTGTCAGTTGGACTTCCTTCAGGGCCGTTAGACACAATTGCACCACATACTCCTAAGATTTAAACAACCACCCAATTTCCCAACTTCCAGTACTTGCTGTGGTCCCAGAATCCCAAGTGAGCGCTTAGCTGTAGTGGTCTCTAAAATGTATAATGAAGCTGTCAGGTTTTAGATCTGGCCATATTGTCTTATCTGTGTCAGCTGCTGTGGCAAATTACATCATAAACGCCTTGATAAAAACAGCATTGTATGTTTTTTTTTATGGATAAAACACTTTTGACCTAGGTGACCATCTATTGTAGTTAACTGGGGTGATAAATAGTGATTAAAATATTAGCTTCTAAGCCAATAAACAGCCCTAAATAAAGGATAGACCTAAATGTGCCAGTGGAATAAGCCATGAATCAATTTTACTTCAAATTGCCTGAGGTGTTCCCCAAGGATCCATTTTGGATTCAGTTTTATTTTCTGTGTCTATTTATTCACTTTCTATTCATTTATGACTTAGAAAAGTAATGCAAATGGTGGATGCATCTATATTCCATCAGTGCTCCAGGCTGCATGCCAATCACAACAGGCTGCACTGTTTGAGCCTGTTTTGAACCAGTTTTAAAAGCTCAGGAAAGTAAACTCAATAAAAAATGTAGTAATCTGGAACTCAGTAATCCAGAAATAAAGTCATGTTAATTCTTGGTAATGTTCTGCAAAATAATGAGCTTTAAACTGAAACATTATCATGCAGTGCATGGATTAAAAACACCATACAAAAACATAATTGGACAGGAGGCATTGACATGGAGTCATATTTTGACACTGTAAAGAATACTGTGTGGGAAAATGAATGAATTGGATGGCAAAGTTCACTTAAAAGATTAGCTGTACAAATTTGTTTTTCGTGGGAAATTGGGGAACACAATTCTGTTTCACCTGGGTTGCATGTTTGTTTGGTGTTTGATCCCTTTCCTTCACTTTGCACAGGTGCAATGTCCACAATATGTTCACATTTGTTTCCAAACGGACGTTACAAATGGTAGCACCAATATCTTTCGTTGCTTAATTTGTGACTTCCTTTTTGTAATTTGAAGACTTTTTAAAAACATTTTTCTCTCGGATTCTGCTTTCACCCTCTGAAATGAACTGAAAGTATTCTGCATTTAATTTTGCGTTTATTTATTCATTTTCTTTGCATAAAAGATGCTCACAGTACTCACCTCCATGTTCCACTCCCAAACCTTAAATCTGGGCTAAAATTTGGACAATATACTGCAATGCTTAAATTCATTTCATACACATGGTGGAATAACAACAAGCATCAGTATAGCAGTTTCTGGCAAAAGTGTTTTTCCACTCATAACTTTCGCCATCACTTTATTGTACAGGAGGTACTGGAGCATTTCCTAAAACGTTCTACAGCGATGCTTGACTAAGTGCAATCCCTTACAGTACGCATGCAACGAGACTTGAACAAGCAACTCTGGCGGGTGTCAGAAATGCGAACGGCATTAACGGCACTGATGAATCACAGTGGTCTCTTATTGCATCGCATGCAGGAGATAAATCTTGTTACGGCGTGCGGCACAAAAAAGATGGTTCCTACCTTTCTCCCGATTTCATACCCACCGCAAAATAGGAAACCTTTCCGGAGGGAAGGAATTTGGGTTATTGTTCGCTGAGCATCTCTGCGAAACTTTAGTTTGATCGCATTTAACGCGCGAGCACCTTACGGAGACTTCAAAACGATGCGGATTCTTCGTTAATAATTTAGGAATTTGACTGAGAACTGTTCTGCCAAGTGACCTGCAGCGTGGGAGGGAGATGATTGCATTTTGTTTCGCCCTGCCTTTTAGCCTATCCAGGGCTCTTCAGGGGGTCTGCATGGATGCTTACTGCATTTACTCATTCGGATCCTGGGGAAGTATACAAGGGGGAGAGGGATTGATGGAAAGAATGTTCTGTCAATAAAAATATTAGAGCTTCAAGGGAAAAGAAATGTTGCTATGTTCTTATTGCATTTCCCAGAATTCCAATCGGCGTGATAGAGAATGAACCTAGATGTAGATAAACCTGGGATCTGTTTTGACTGCCCATTTTATGTTGCACTGATATAAATTGGATTATATTGTATGGCTCTATTATATAGAATAATTGGTGTGTTGTTTATTGAAAACCCAGATCAATGTGATAACTGTTAGGGCAAAGGTAATGTTACAGCAGTTAAGAGTGACAAATTGGCATACACGTAATTGTTCCATTCTTCTGCTGTGAAATTGACAACATGTAGTTTTTGAAATAAGCAGGGTTGCAATCACTGAAGGTCAAAATCTTACCCTCTGACCGTCATGCCATGAGTTTGGACCATCAACATCAATCCCTAAGTCTGCAATTAAACTCACGAGAGAGTACTGTCAGTCCAAATGCTAATGCGTATTTTTGTTTGCAAAGCAATGGAAAACAGGCAATGATTCACTCAAGGCTAGAATTCCATAACGCGTCTAAATAACACCGTGGTCTTCCCCTGATAATAGACCGCCGCGAAACCGATATTCCAGCATGTCAATGCGACATTAATATACATGGACTCCGCAGTATGGAGCCATCTTTTCCTTCTCCCATGTAAAATGAAATGATGCCCACGGCCGCATCAATTTATTAATCTGACAATCTGGAAAAGAAATTGCTGATATTATAATAACGATTATTTTCACATTCCAACCTTGGATACCGGTGCAGATGGACACTGGCGTATGGTTGAAGCTGATATGACATGTTTGACAGCAGCAAGGGATAAAATTGTGAGGGGGCAAACTGTTTTTTTTTCTTTTTTACATGACTTCTATTATAGTTTGATGTGTCTAAGATGTTGGTAATGATATTCAGGTGTTAGCTCAGAAGCACTGGTGTGAGAATGAAAGACTTTTGGCTGGGCTGATAAGAGTAGTTCCATATCTAAGAGGAGCGGCGGCTTTGTTGTAGGATGTGGGGGTTCTTGTGGTAGAATCCGCCCTTTGGCTTCACCGCTGTTAGATAATGGCTCATTTGACCTGTCAGGCTATGGTTGGAGTCTGTCTACAGCACTTAAACCCTTAGTGATGATGTAAACTACTGTAAATGTTCAGTTTCCATCAAAACCTCATATATTACACGCAACAAACAAAAAAAGATACACAGGCTCTGGGAACGGATTTCATTAAACGTCAAACAAACAAGCTGCTGATTTGCCACAAGAATAACATGTGACCATTTTAGCCTCAGTTGAACCAATGGCAGCCATTTATTTCACAAAGACCCGAGGTGTGACGATATCCAACTGCCCTGCGGCATTCCCGAACTGTGTCTCCCCTTTCTCCTCCATGTGACATTTACTGTATATCACCAAGTGACACAATACAGGGGTGACAGATGAGATATTTGCTTCTCCTCAGGTGAGGGAAGTTCAACGCGACCATTATTCCCATGCTTGAAAAACAATTTGAAAGCCTGTATCTCATGCTGCAGAAATGCAAAAGAGGATATGAAGGGATGGGGCTGTATGTGTGCATGTTAGGCAAATGGAGGGGGCCTTTCTGCATAATTTTGCCTGACTTTAGATTTTTCTATGAATAAATTAATCTTTTTTTAATAAAGAATATCTCCCCCGTTTCCCCGGAGCTAAAAGATGTAAGTGTATGACAGGTGAACGGCGCCTTTGAAGCGGGCTTGTCAGAAAACGCGCTTGCCTCCCTCGAATTCCCACCGTAATTAGGGGCGCGTTATCGCGACGAGATGAGTTAATGATCGACCATCTGTGCGCTTGTGATGGCGTGTTGGAACGCCGATAGAAGCTAACCTATTGTGGGGGGGGGGGGTGGGGTGTGGAGGGGTGATGTGGAAAGCCATTAATATTATTGACTTTCTCCTCGTCAACTTCTATGATGAAAAGGCCTCTGAGAAACGCGTTCCGTTAACGAGCAGCGAGTAATTATCGGCCGAAACCTGAGGGGCGGAGAGCAAACCGATGGTAGTGAGGACGCAGAGCTGGTCGTGTTGTCAATTGCGTGATGAGTTTTCTACGTTCCCAAAAGCAAAGGTCAGCATGACAAACACATTACCTATACTGTGATTTCTTCTACGGGCTTCATTTCATCCAGCGAAGCCTTTCAGAAAGAACCCAAGCTGTGAAAATGATTGTTTATACTGAAAACGTGCAACACATAAACTCTTCGCGAACAAGACTGGGAAACTGCAATGGAGGCACTTACTAGAGTGTTGCCAACTGGCCGCTAAGCTGTCTGCTCCTTCCGCACTTTGAATGTTTGGCCAATTGACCAACCATGCACTTTGAAGCAATGCACTGACTTTGTGGTACTGACAACTGTTGTTGTTCACTGATGAACGTCTTTCCTACAAGCTTCATGCTGATGCTTCAACCATTGCTTGTGAAGCATCAGCAAGCTTAAGTGTCTCTGTCACTGCAGCTTCTGCTAAACCTGCACTAAGGATTGCCTCTCTGACACAGAAGAACTCTTGCACCTATGCTAGCCATAATTACAGACAAACAGGCTTATCCAGATTGTTCTACATATTTTGTGCATGCATAGGTCAACATGGGAAAAATAATGGAAACACTAGGTAGTGTATGGATATTTGTAAACAAATAAATAGCTGGGCTGCTCTGTGCTTTCAGTACAGCTTCATTCCTTCTGTGAAATCAGTTATACAAGATCAGAACTGCTTCTTGTGAGATATCGGACTATTCCTCATGAAAGTAGGTCTGCAGTTCTTTTAGAAATGGAGGTGGAAACCTACTCCGCATGTTATGCTCCAGAGGTTCCTGTAACGGTAGACAACATAATGGAGTTGCTGTACAAGATATGAATATTTATTACGGTACAAAGAGTTGGGCCATCTTTTGCCTTCAGAACAGCTTCGGTCCTTGGAACGCTGTCATATAATTTGAACTGCCTGAAATTATATAACGTGGCACTTTGCATTCTAGAACTTTCCATAAATGTTCAGTGCTGTTTAGATCTGTTAACTGTGGAGGCCATTGAAGGTGTTTGACTTCATCTTGGTGTTAATGAAACCAATGAATCAATTTCGGAATGCGTGTGAGTTGTTAAAATCTTGCAGTATAAAAACAACTTGGAGACAGCATTTTTGTGTTTGTATGCAAATACTTTCACCCTTTTGTACATGCATATAATTAAAAATTTCGTTAAATTGGTGGAATTTAAAGAAATCATTAGTCAATCAAGAGTCATTGTAAGATTAAAAATATTATATATTTTATGTATGTACAAGTGGTATTTTACATATATTTATAAAACACCACAAATACATAATATGTATACAGTGAAATAAAATCCATTCTTATGAAATCAAACTTACATCCAGGCAAATTTAACTGAAATTGCTGTCATAAAATTGATTTTTTATGTAATTAAACGGACTGTGTGTTTGTTGTGTGTGTACACGCATGCGTGTATGACCACAGGAGATTTCGAAGAGGGAGGAAGTTTGGCAGTCACACCCATCTGCATGGATTTGGATATGCATATGAAGTCTGTAAACGCTGCTTCATTGCCAGGATCCAGTGCAGTACAGTGTCTTCTTAGATTTTTGGCAGCGCTTTAAGAGAGGTGTTTTACGCACGACTCTGTCATCCCCCAAACAGAAGAAATATCAGCCCGACACATTTGCAGAATAAGACTTTCTGCAGGAACTGTCAAAGAAGCACATTCTGCCCTAAGAAATGATGTTTAAATGTAGCGGAAATGTAACTGTTGATATGTGCATATATAACGCCCACGCTTTACACCATGGCGTTTTTGTCTTCGTGTATGCTTGACAATACATACCGATTATGTGCATGTGTGCGTCTGTGTGTGTGCATATACAGTATGTCTTCTGTCATGCCGCCTTGTGTTTGTCATGACAACAGGCCGTGGACTGCACCACCCGTACAATCTGGGTCTGTATTGACGCAGAAATGTCCATCTGTTGAGCAGAAATGTGTTAACTGTGATACTAAACTATCACAGAGAGATGGTGCATTAAGAGGAAACTGGGGCCTTGGTATTCATTGTGTCTGAGGGAAACGTTGACCTGAAGGCCACTATTCATGAGTCACATGCAATTACAATGACACATAAAAGGCTATTGTTACATTGTGACCGTTGAGGTCTAACACAGTGCAATGCCTCAATTTAACAGTTGCAGAATGTTATGCAATAGGAACAGAAGTGGTTCTATCACTGTGACCCGTGTTTCTAATGGGTATGGTCATGCTGACATGCCATCAAGCTCTTTTCACAAAACCTTAACATTACGTTCATACCGTTCTGTCTCTCAGTGAAGTCTTACGTGTTTTTTTTTTTATTTACAAACGTTAAATTGCACTCCTGTGCTTTGATATAGGCATGTAGTTTTCTTCATTTAATTCGTGCTTCTCCTTTTTCAGTTTCTCTTTGCTGACCCCTTTCAGATTTGTTAATTTTTTTTTTTATAAAGGCGATGGTGACAAATTGCGTCGCAGCTATTCAGCTTTGCAGCAATTTGCCTGCTAAAATTTCATAAGAGACCTGATAATCTGCACCTTTGAGCAGCTAAAAGCAGCTGAGAAAACTGTGTGCATATTGGAGGCGGAATTAAAGACCCTAACTAAGACGTGACTCAGCTTGTGCATGATAATTTTTTTTTTTTTACACTTTTGGTGAAATAATCATATCATTTTTTTGTTTTTTCATGAAATGGAAACTACTATATTGCCGTATAGTCTCGGTTTCATTGTCAACAGTCCCTCCCTTGGCTCAAGATAATGGGACCAACGAAAGAGGGCCGGAGGAGTGGCACCAATATAAAAAGCAGTGCATGACACTGCTCTCTCAAATAAATAGTATTCACATGATATTGTTAACCTATATTATGGGTAGAGTCAACTCACATTCAACATGGAAGTCAATACAGCCTATGCTGTCGCTATGTATGTTGTTTTAACAACACACACAGAGAATTTACATATACAGTGATATTGACTGCATCAAAAGGTGGGTCAAGTATATTTGGATGCACCTGCTTCTATCACCACTCCTGACAGCTCCATACTCAAACTGATTGCACGCTGACAAATTAAGAAGATCATGAAAAGCAACAAGCATGCAAAACTAATGTTGCAGGTAGGTGTCATTAATGGAGATTTTACAAGAATTGATCGACGCTGAGTCTTACACCATTATAAGACTGCTGGGACATTGTATACACACAGAAGAGCTTTACCCTGGCTATTTTTACAAAGTTATGTTCAAAAGGGCTACTTCTACTTTCACTGGAGAGTGATGAATCTGTTTCATCAGTGCCAATACAAATGTACACCTGGAAATGTATAAATGTTTTGGAAAGGAATACTTAATGTATGAAATAATAAATTGATCTGTGCTATGCTTTCATATGAAGGAGAAAATATGCACGTGCACATAAAATTATGTCATCGTGTAATTTATAGGATTCGCATTTTCACAGTATGTAAGTGCTTATTGTGATAAACTGACAAATCACAGGCAATACTGCATGGAAGAAGTTGACAACACTGATATAGCCATAAAACAAATGGGTAAAACAAGCAATAGAAGCCAGTCATTTTCTGGACTTATGTCTTATGAGGAATGAGGGTGCAGAAATCTCTAATGTGAAACGTATATGCACACATAAAACCAATGGGTTGTTCTGCAAATTGTTTTGGAACAAAAAAAATAATGTAAACTCTCGTTATTCGGAGAGAATGTTGGCCAGAGCTTAAGGTTTGGCTGCCTTTGTTATTGAGACAACACACATTTTTAAAGAACGTACTCTGCAGTAAATGCCAGATTTAATGGCGTTCTCTCGGGTTGCTTTGACATACTTCACATAATATCTTCTAAATGGCTGTTTTTTGTTGTGTGTTTGTCTCTGGAAAACGAGATCATCTGCGAGGGGGGAAAAAAAAAACGCATCTGCGAAGACAAAGTGCACGCACAAAGTGGATTGTTTTGACAAGAGCGGAAGCCTTTTTGTTATTTACAGTTGTAAGGCATTATGGTGTCTAATCTGCTTTCACTAAGCAGCGGTTTATTGTCATATGATAGTATAAAAGGCTTTTTAGTCTCCTTTCACGGCCACAGAGTGATTATTTTAAGCAGTTAAAACAGGCGCGTAATCTTTTAAGTGTTCCCCGACTCCATTTGTCGTCCCCCGGTCTTAGTTTCCTTTTGGCTCACGGATGCGAGTGAGTACGCAGACAATTGCCAGGAGGACCGGGTGACCCAGATGTAGTCTTACTCTGTACTACTAAGTCCTCTTTAACCCACTCCGCCAAGGGGGAACAGGGCGCTGGAGGCATCCCTAAGTGTGCAGACTGTCCTTAACTGCAGCCAGGCTTACAGCCGCACTGTGGATTAGCCTTAAACAATACAACGGCTCAAAGTTGGATTAATAGACTTCAGATCGTAAGGGCAAAGATGGGTTCATTTTGAAATGCCGTTATTAAAATGTAAATAATTTTTGGCTTACAGATCATAAAATCAGCAGCGAATCGGTGTCTGTTTCGCTCAAAAAGCAATATAAGGTATCTAAATACCAAAGCTACATGATTGTTGCACCACACACATTTATTTGTCAATCAAAACAGTGACATTGGTATGGTATGTGCATAGACTGGATATCCTTTAGGTGGCGCTATGAGTTTACCCAGTCATTCAAGGTTTGAGGGCTGAAAAACGATATATTGTTGTTTTTATTTTTTAAACCTGCAACCAAAATATAGATCTTGCACTTGCATAACAGTGCCATAAATTTGAAATGTGAATCTGAAGGCATGCATCCTTGAAGATCTGTAAACAGAAAAAACATGTCTAAAAATGACCACATGTCTGCTTCCTGTTTTATTTTAAGACATTTTTGGCAGAATTGCTTGCATTACCTATGCCTAAAGTCGTATCCACGCGTCAGTAGCGACCCAAACATTGCTCACTGTGCAAAAATGACATTGGTTGCTGGGTAGCTTGGTAACAGGCTACGGGACAAGATAGCGAAGATTGCCATCAGCATTATTGACAACCCGCTTAATGTGTTGGTAAATGAGTTCCGTGCAAAACGTTTTTGTTGTGCAACATCCGCAGGGATTCTTGGGCATATTGTTGTGGAACATGGATTTACCCTCTAGAATGCATCATATATTGGGTACATATGGTCATCAGACAATAAAAACTGAAGTATTATCTCGGCTGGGGGTATAAATATAATGACATAACCTATACAATGACAGAACCACTGTTGCAACTATCCATACAGTTAGTGTTGTCATCAGGGGCGTAGCACCAGTACTAAGTATACAGGGTCCAAGGGTTTGAAGGGGCCCACGGAAACCTGGGAATTTTTTTTTTTTAATACAGACTGGAGGGGCCCTCAGAGCCTGCCTGTATACAGGGCCCAGAATTTCAAGCTACGCCATACTGTCATCCGTCCGAGGGTATTTCATGCCTCTGTGACTTTGACGAGCTGCGCGGTTCAGTAGGGGGAAACACATGTGACACAATTAACTGTTGCAATGAAGTCGTATGCAATCAGAACATCTGTCTGTTCCTTCTGTTAATCTTAAATATCTCCTCTTTCTGTCGCTCGCTCATTCTTTCTGTCTGCATAATGAATGAGAGAAAAGAGTGCGTTTTGCATAATTGCGATCTCAAAATCCCCCTTTTGTAAATATCAGCCATCGCAGACGCATATTCTCGGCATTGTCTTCCTGATTAACAGCGCTGGTCAGACTCATTTATTATGCAAGTAGTTTGTTGAAAATGCATCTGTAGTGTTATGCATATGCCGCATGTATATTTGCTGCTCTTCACTTGTTTGGATGAACATCACAGAAGCACATGAAGAAAATACAAACATTGCAGACTAAGAGATCAATACACGAAAACATGATTACTCATCTCTGTCGCTCTAAAGCTATAACATTGGCCATTCAGCTTCAGAGCTGGGCCAATAACGTGTAAATTGCATGTCAGATATCTTTACTCTCGTATGTTTATCCTCCAGATCCATTGTAAAGCGGAGACAGCTCTGTAGCATAATGGTTAGGGAGCTGGGGCTGCAGGTTCAATTCCCTAAATGAATAGATTGTAGATGAATGAATATCACAGAAGCCCATGAAGAAAATAATAACACTGCAAACTATGAGATCAATACAGGAAAACATGATTACTCATCTTTGTCGCTCCAAAGCTGTAGTATTAATAATATGTGAATTGCATGTCAGATATCTGTAATCTAGTTTGTTTATTCCTGCAGATCTAGTTGTAAAGCAGAGACCGCATTGTAGCATAACGGTTTGGGAGCTGGGGCTGCAGGTTCAATTCCCTGATAGAGCACTGCACTGTTTTACCCTCGAGGAGGGTGCTTAACCTAAATGAATAGACTGTAGAACTGTAAGCTGCTGTGTTTTGAGCATTTGCTAAATGCAAAATGTAAGTGCAGTGGTAGCTTAACTGTTTAAGTATATGGATATGATATGGATCAAGGACAGGAAACCCTAGTTCTGTACAGCTTAAGTATATGCCAGTGCTGGTTGCTATTTAGCAGCCCATTGATTAATTAAAGTGATTGATTACACAGTTAGCTCACCTCAGCCGGTTTCTTTGGTCTAAATAATTTGCCGCTTTTGCGATAAGAACAGAACCCGCAGCGTATGCTCCGGTCCTCCAGGACCAGGGATAAGTATCCCCACTCCCCGCCTCAGGCAAAGCCGAGCTCAACCCAGGAGCCGCGGTACCGTAGACCTTAAACGAAAGGTTCTTCTCTCGCCGCCCTGACATTTCTTTTAATGGATTTAATTAGCTCTGTGTCTGCGCTCCCTTTTTCCACCTCTGCTCCAAGTTGTGGTAGACTTATCTGTGACTACCCCCCCACCCCCATCCCCACCCCCCGCCACAACACCCAACCTGTCCTCTCTACTCTACGCATCACAGAGCAGCTTCTGCTCTAGGACAAAGAGCTGGGATTTTTCTCTGACGTTCTGTAATGAAATTCCAGATTGGAAGTAGAGAGAGGAAGCCAAGTTGCAGGATGACTGAAACTTACTTACTGCCATTGATTCAGCAGTGAGAGGCCTTGAACCAGAGTTCTCGTGTCTGGGCCTTCATTGGCCCCAATATTATTTATTATCTTATCTCGTCATTTAGCTCTTATATCTGTAATAGAAAGGGGAACCTTTTGAGGAATACCTTTTTGAGAAAGGTATTCTTATTTTAAAATTCTTTCTTGCTTTTTCTCCCGCCCCGAACTTACCCGGTGCTAGCATCCTTCAGCAACCCTCTCCCGCTTGTGACACTGCTACAAAGTAGCTGAGGCTGTTTGTTTTTATGTTTCTGCCCAAACCAAAAAAATGAATGGTTTATTAAAGAAATCCTCGCAAGGTGAACCTTTCATAATGGGTTTGGGGATTTGAAGGATTGTTTTTCTCATCTTGTGCCACACTGAGCAAATGTTTTGAAATGAACTGGTTAAAAAACGAAAGGCTGCAGGTGCCCAGCTAGCCAGTAGTGGCCGCTAGAGAGCAGCAAGAATAAAGACCTTAACCAGCTTAACTGGTACCATTTCTGGTCGAAGGTGGGCCAGTTATTGCCTTTACCAGTATTGAGCCATGGCTGCTATTAATGTGGCTAGGACTTGAACTCCCATGTGAAGGGCTTGCAAATTACATGATATTAAGGTCAGAAAATTAGCATGCCAATTAAAGTACTTGTTGCTGCAATACACATAGTTAAGTGAAGGAGAAACTGGCATAATAACTAATGTCAAACCTTTTCCTGTTAGCATGTCAAATTTTTTAATACTTTTTATAGTGTAATGCGTCTGCTATGAATATAAAATGGCCATATACCTCATTTGTTTTGCAGTTTTGCAAAAACAGTTCCATTCTTGGCCTTGAAAAAAACACTGGTTCCCATTTTTTTGGCTGGTCTTAGCTTGGTCTTGATTGAGATGGTCTTGAGTGGAAGTGTGCTTCCCTCACAAGCGCAAATTGGTGAGGTCACTTCAATGATCACTGAAGACTAAGTGTAAAGGTTTATTTTCTAATCTAGTTCAAATGGAACATTTGAACGTAATTGTGAAAAATTTTCTGAACAGATGTTTGTGGATCTAGGCTGATGTTCTCATTGCTTATGGGATGAGACAAATGGCTCTGAAAAGTCTGGCGAAGAATCTTACATTTTGTGTTTTATGTCTCGCATTGTCAGTAAATGGCTGTTTTCAATATTCAATGTAATCATGAGTTCTGCGCCAGTGACTGGAAGGGTACGCTCTCTTTCATCAAGACAGTATAATTTATATGCGGTAGCCTCCCCGTACAGAGCGCACCACTAAACCCGAGGTGAGACGGGGACATTGGAATAAACAGATCAGCAGGGGCTAGCCAGGAGTGACCACACATCTCCAACATTATTTATATGTGACTACGAGCCAAGGAGTAATAAGCTCACTAATTATAACCGCCTCTAGTTGGGCCCTCTGTGAGCGAGCTTGACGATCTGAAAGAATGCACAAAAATCGAGTGTATTCGGGAATCTTCAAAGTAGCACCAGAAGACTTGTGACTATTTATACTTTAATTAGGCTACATGTGAAGAGATGCAATGACATCTGTCAGGATTGCTTATTGTCACGGTTATGATCGTGGTTTCCAAAAAAAAAAAGTTTTCACAGACAGCATTCCTCATCATGTCAGTGTGTTTAATTCTCAAATTCATTCTGTCGATATTGGTTTGTTTGTATCTCTTCTTAAAAATATTACTGGAATTCTTGAACTTACATGTGTAAGTTGGCTGTAGAATCTGTCTATCTTGTTAGCTCCATGGTAAAGGACATACTTCTTTTATATATATATATATGTCACAATTATAGTAGGTAAACATGTATTAGTGGTAGACTGATTTTTTTAGTCTTATTAGCCAATGAGTTCCAGCCATACCAGTCCTGGTGATAGCCAGAGGTCTACACTGGTGAGGCAGCAACTGACTGCACCTTGTAGGGGAGAAATAGGGAATAATCCAGTTTGGATCCTCAATCACATCACGGTCTGGAGCCCTCTTCTTACCCTTAGGTGCCCTTGCCCTTAGATGTGAGTTTGTTCAAAAGGCAATTCAAATTCAGACAACTTTATTTTTCCCAATTCATTTGCAGGTTACCCAGTCATACACACAACTCAACTTTGAAATCTCATAGGCAAGTGGCTACATGTCAGAGGCAGAAGATCAACATACATGGATCAGTACAAGGCGGCACTGAGCAATAGTATATATACATAAAAACCTTTATTACAAAAATAAATAGATAATATTAATAAATAAATGACCAAGTTTAAAAAGAATGTACCAGTCATTAAAAATGACTACTGTCAGCGTTTAGGCATAGGCAATTGATTGGTGTTTGCACATAGAGGCACGATCACTTGTTTCAGTTGCAATCAACTTAACGTTTTGTCTCTGTCCCAGGTCGCTAGTCTTGAAATGACAAATTATGACTCAAGCCAGCAAATCATCCCTCAAGATATTAATAGTGTCCGATTAAGAAGAATTAGCGACCGTCACGATTCAGTGATCTGAACTGTGGTTCAAACAAAAACCAGCACATATGGGAGGGGGGGAGGGGGGCACGTTCTAATATATCAAATTATCTTGAATCTGTTTGGGAGGGGTCATTCTTAAGATGAGGTGTGGTGAGGCACATTGTTGGTGTGTTGCGATTTTGATTCAGCGCAAAATTATTATATTAATGCTAACCAAAACTATGCCTAATATTACAGTTGCCCAGCTGGTAAAAGCAGTATAAAGAATTTGTGCCTACTTATGCTGGTGTGTAATGAGCAAATTCTCTGTTGCATACATACTGTTGCACATTTGCAAAAGGTAATGACTCACTTTTCGTATATCCCGCATATATTGTAACGTACTGTTTAAAAAAAAGTGTAAAAAGTAAAGCTGTATTATACAATCATGTTGTAATATTGACCTGAATGCCATCGGTATAATTAAGTCCTAAAAATTCACATGCGTGGGATGTATATAATATATAAACAGCCCATTAGCTTCTGCATCGATTACTAATGTCAGATGAAGTATGAAGAAATTTGATATTTCCATATATGTGTATTTTCACCATCAGTTGTGTTTAAAAACAAACCTGTGATATGAAGTTTATTCACAGGGGCAATTTCTTTAGAAGGGTTTGGTGTTTCTTTTAAAAATGTAAACATTGGTAAATAAAGTTGAGAATAAATTCTGGTCCCTGTATTCTCTCCTTGGCCTTTTTCATTAGCCTAGCATTGCTGTATATCTACTAATCCAATGGAGTTGCCTATGATCACCAGAAGTGTTGTTACTTCTGACATAAAAAAAAAAAAACCAGGCTGTCTTTAAATAGCTTCCACACTTTAAATATTAAACCCCTGGCACGGCTTTAAAGATCTGATGAGCCTCCCTTTTTAAACTCATGAAAATAAACTGAAAAAAAACAAGGGATGAAAGGAGAAGGAGAGAAAAAAATAAATACTCCAAAACATGGCTGAGGTTTTCAGATGTTTCCGTGGAAACCCGGAGGGACGATTTATCCACCGAAAAGTAGACCGAGGCGCTGTGGAGGTCATCGGGAAAGGGGTCGCATTTCAAGGTGATCCACAGAATCCTGCTGAAATAAGCAGAGAAACAACAAATGGTGTGGAGAGACACAGCTCGCGGTTTGACTCCTGAGGGTGAGGATAGAGGATTGTATACCAACTCGGCCATAAAACACTCCCTGCGTTCAGATCTCCCCAGTGCTGTGAAATTTAAATCTAAATTCCGCTTGAAGTTGTGGAGAAACGGGGAGTGGCTCTGAATGCGATGTTTTCTTTTGTGGTGTGTCTGTTCATGGCTTTTTCATTTTTGTTTGTGGGTTAAGCCACAGATCTCTGCCAAGCAAAGAAAAGTTGACAGAACTTTGTGCCTGTCCCTATGTATGAGATATTTTTGGAAGAGTTTGAAGGAGTCACTTAGGTACACCATGAAAAATGGTACCAAACTTGCACATATTTACAGCTGAACGAGAGGCTTCATGCAGGTTTTTAAAGTCCTCTTTTATAGCCATAGCTCAATAAATTAGAATCAGTAAGTAGAAATTGGAAAACAAAAGCTGAGAAAGACTTATATTGACTTCTGCAATGGCATGGCTTTTCAGCAAACTGTCTTAGTGACTATCGGTTGAACTATGATTGGTTGGGCTCACCTCAGAATGCTTAACATCCAAACTTTCAGCCTAACAGATATTCCGCAAAGAATTAAAGAACTTAACCTTTGGAATATTTGGTTACTGTATTTACTTAGACATTAGTGAGAAAACTAAAGGACTTCATCAGGTTTTTCAAAAACTGAAGCCTACAGTAAATGACTCAATGATTCGGACCAATGACCTCATTAGATGAGGACAAAAACACTTTTGATTTGTTCAAACTCAATGACTGACAGCTGAGTATAGCTCCACACTAAGAAGGTCCATGAAACTTCATTTCAACTGTCTCGACGTGTAGCTAGAATGGAACACCACACAAATGAAACGAGAACATTTGTTTTTCCTACCAGAGAGCAAATGCATTCAGAAAAATTTCAAATACATGTTTATCTCACTCATAATTGTGATTATTTCTGATTATCCATGTGTGTTAGCAAACGATGCTACATTTTTAATTGTATGAATTGTTATCTGAAATATCATATGTACTGCGTCATTGCTCTGCTACTGTCGTTTCAGGTCACTCTTATACCCGATGATATAATAATTATCAAGGGACCTCCTGGTTAAATAAAGGCTAAGGAAATAATTAAATAAAACCGACAAGGACAGGAGCACAGCGCTAAATGTGTTGTAAATGGGTCACTCACCTCACTACTGACAAATAAGGTGATTTCAGTCCCTTATCTGTGTCATTTGACGTGATTTTGAAGAGCGATAATGTCATTCTAAGTCTGTCGAAGGTACTGTGATCTATGATGTCATACGGTGCTGAAAAACTTGCCATGGAATCTTCCGGAAGGCATAGGAAATAACACTTGTGTCCTATGCAAAAGAGTTCATCAACATTGTTAAACTTCACAGAGGACAGTGCATTCTACTGGAAATCTGTGTAAAGCAAGAAGGATTTAATAAAAAAGTGGAGTTAGAAAAATAAAAGCTGAATTTGTATTGCGCGGGTGTCTGTGGCGATGACAGTCAAGGAACTGATACAGTATAATTGCCCTTTCCATATAACATTTGCCATTTTATTGCAGCTCAAAGCATGAAAGCAACTTCTTGATAAGACAATACAAATTTCAGTTTGGAACAAACAGAAAGCATAAAACATATTTGGGTTATTGTATTATAAACATAATCATTTTTCTTTTGTGTTATCCACATGGAACAGTTTGTAATAGTCGTTGGTTTTCTGCCAACCCATCTGACAAGACTGTTTCAATTATGCATAAAAATGACAATGAAAACAGTGAGGGTTGTGACAAGGACTAAGCCTCCGAAAGTTCGGCAGAGAGTACACAGTACACAAAGCAGAGTTACAGTTTCTTTGAGCTGCAGAAGTGACGTTGGCGTGGCTCATGTCAAAACATAGAAATTCTGAGACGGTTCAAGATATCAGGTCAAAGGGGTTTTTCTAGGCCAAACAGAAGTGAATGTGAGTTTCAAAAGACATTCGCTTTTTATTAGTTTAGTATTGCCAAATACTATGCCCACTCACATCGTTCCTATCATGAAGGGTTTTTTTCTTCACAGAAAATAGTCTCCAAATGTGCATGTGCAAGAGCAAAGATGACTGGAAACACAGAATTATTAGCATAGACTTCTATAAATATGGGAAAGAAAAAATATATGATTATTTTCAACGTTGTCATTTACTACTTCTCTACCTCGTAAAGTATTTGTACTGAAACACTGAAAAGGGTCAATAAGTTCAAGAGGAACGAATTAAACATTTTCTTTCGGCTATATGTAATGTAGCTAGCAGTCTACAGTTAAGCAGCCAGTTCTTATCCAGTTCTACCTTATGTAAACCTCAAATCATGGTACTACCTGTTCAAGGAAGGTGGTCAATACACAATAAATCCGATCATTGAAATCATAATGGTAGTCAGTGTTATTATTAAAATAAAAGGCATACACAATATCAATAATTTTTAGAGAAATTTTGACTAGTGTCCAATATGGAAATTACTTTTTGTATCAGAGAGCATCTAACTCAGTTTTTGAAAAATCCATTTTGGGGCTGTTTGCTAGGCATATCCATCTAAATCTCAAGTCTATACCATTGCCAAGGGGAGGAGGGCTATAGCTGTCACAAACGTTGTGTCATTACAAATGAATGATTCCTACCTGGCTACCAGTCTGGCTGACCAGATGTACAAAAATGACTGGGCAGTCCAAATTGGGGGGAAAGTATAGAAGATATAGAAGGAATACTGTTTCAGAAAATGCTTAAAAAATCTACATTCCATGGTAGTCACTCTTTGGATGCTTAACTCTCACAAGTTGATTTATAGTGCTTTGCAGGGAAATTGGAATTGTAGAGGCACATCTAGTTCTATATAATTTCCAGAATCATAAATCTAGGCTTTTCTCCTCACTATCATTTGCTCATCCCAAGAAATTTCCCTTTGATTGCTTCTGCATTGACATTGGTTACAGGAAAAACAGGTGGCCAATTACATGGGGAACGGCTTATAGCTTTTGTTGGAGTAACAGACCACTGCGCCAGTGATGGAAAGCCACAGCTCATATGATTGATTTAGTACAGTGCGAGCGCTCGCTTCGTTTCACCGCCACACGTACAGAACAGTCACACAATAAAGCGACATATCCACTCACGTCGACCCTCCGGCCCCCGGCGTCGTCACGAGGTCTAGTCAACGGTGTCAGAGGCCCTGCTCATAAATTTCATCGCGCCTCAGGAAGAAGAAGAAACAAAAAAAAGAGTCCAAACCCAAAAATAAAGGTTTTATATTAGGATAAATGACGGGATGAAAACAATCGTGCATGCCTGAAACGGTGTATCAGAGGGATGTAGTCAAGCTGTCGCTGCTTCCCCCTCTGTTTGTCCTTGTCTGTCTCAAACACACCGTCTGTTAGCCCCTCAGCTGTGCCCAGATCCAGAGGATCAGAGCTCCCGCCGAATCTGGGCTCCGATCCTGCGCTCTGGACAAAATCCAAGGGAACGTTCTGGAAGGGAAACAGAGGCCTGTACGGAGACCGGAAAATTAATATTTAGAGCAATGATTGTGTTAGGTGTCCATCTCAAGGTGAAGCATATTCATCTTCATTTACAAGGAATCAAACAGGCCAACCAAAGTTGTCAGTCTGCTTATATATAAATGGAGTTTAGTCAGACAAAGTTCGGGAGGGTCATTTTCTGATTCTGACCAATCCCTGGTCTCCATACAAGTATAAAAATGCCATGTACCTCATCTCCCATCATGCTTTGCATCTCTGGCATCCCACCCCCTCCCCCATCTTCACCTTCCTCTTGCTATTCCTTTCTTCACAAGGGGTTCTCTTCTCCTCTGAGAACAGCTCAAACACCTTCCCCCTTTTGGACTCCAAGCCCAAAACCAGTAAATAACTCATCCGCAATAATAAAACTTCAAAACCTCCAGTTGTCTGACAACAGTTTTTTACTGAACCTGTATATAACCTTGCTGTTTTCATGTAGGCCCATCTAACATATTCTTTATATATGTGTAATTGTGTCATAGTGTTCAGAATTTCACATAAAACACGTTCCAGTGTTGAAGGCATGAAGGTTTGAAACACTGGTGTTTACATTATAAACATGACGCAAATTCTATGCATTTACAATGTACATAACACATATTTAATGGTTCCGTGCTTGTACCTTTAAGAAATCAATATAAAATGAATATAATATTTTATATGCAAGAACCCTGCTTTTGTTGTCAAATGTGTTTATTGTCATACCATACTATTATGTAATACTTTTAATGTTGCAGTCATTAAAAATATGTCAGCCTGAATTAGTATCGTCAAATGTTCTTGTTTTGTTCACTCGTTGTTTTGTAATTTACATTTCTCTTCCAGCTTGTGTGGGCATGCTCTGATCCTCTCTTTCGTAGTAAAACTCTTCTTTCTGAAACTGTCATTATAAAAACTGACATAAATCAGGTAATGTTTTTCTCTTAATATGTTAGATGCTGTATAATAGTTGTCACTGTATCTATGCCTATCAGGACACAAGCAACCAAAGTGAAATTCATATAGGTATAAAACTGCCAAGTACCGCATCTCCCATCATGCTTTCTGTTTCCAGCCTCTCCCCTCCTCCCCATATCCACCTCTAGTCCACTTCCATTTAGTCTTATACCCCCTTATTCTCCATTTTAGGTCCTCCACCAACATTGATCCAGGTACGCCATCTACGCAGCACAGTCTCCCTCTAGTTTTCAATGGAAAAAGGGGAAAGTCTGACCCAACCAAAGCTCAATGACTTCACGCCAGAACCTACGGTCTCTTAGTAACGGCTATCACCCGAAATTAACCACACCAACATCTGAACCCCCGTCACATTAGTCGGCCGATTGCGTCTCTTAGCTGGTCGCGCAAACTCCCACCTCATTATTTGTATCACTTCATCTCAAAGTCACAAGTCCTCTCCACAAAACAATATTTACCATATTGATATAAATGTTTTACTTCTCCGCTATCAACAAAGAGGCAGTTTGATTCACTCAGTACTTTTGTTGTTCTCAGATGCTTCTCATGTTGTTTGCGAAATAGCCTGATATCAGAAATGCTCTTTACTTAGTTCTGAGGCATCGAAGCATGCAAATGAGTTTATGAGCGGAGACACACAGTTGTAAGATGAGAAGGATGAAAATTAGGTTGTGATTGGAGAAACATGCAAATGAGGAAAGGTCTTTGACCGATCTCTACTTTCAGCCAATAGGGGGGCAAAACAAATGTATATACTCTTACATACTCAGGACTGCGTGTAATCATGTAATACATGTTCATAGAGATGTTTTGTGTTGTGCTGGAAATCGTAGTCTCTGACAAGTCAAGATAAAACAAGTCATTTGGACAAACACCAACTTTAAATGTCAGTATCAACTATGTAGGTACTTAATATTCACACAAGCAACTTTTGATGTCAAGACCTTTTTTAATCAATGACAGGTTGAATCTATAATTTTATTAGCCAATGAAAGGTTTGAAAATGTTAATTGTAGTTCTGTTGTGGTTTGTGGCATTCCAATTTGTGGAGATATAGGTTGAAACCATTTGACCTTATTCTATAGTGTCTATGGATGAATTGGAGAGATTTTTGTGTATATTGCAATTAACTATATCCTAAACAATCCTGCAAAATTTTGTGACAATCAGCCATAGCTAAGTAAAGAGGTGCTTTCATTTTATTGCCAGATGGCAGCCATCATATTTAGCTAACACCCTGTCCTTATGACCGTAGCAGAGATTATATTTATAATGAGTGATTTCAATTGTGACTCTATTAATTAATTTGCTCTGTCAGGACACAGAAATTGTGAAGAGTGGCTTGAAGTTTAAGTTTTGCTTCTCAGGAAAAAAAGCAATTGATCTTGATCTGTTTTTTTTTTCTGAAATAATTCCAACAAAGTTTGCAGCTCAGAGCTAGTGGAGCCACCCGGGAGAAGTGACCATGGAGCAGTTACATCTGAGTTATTTTGGCAAGTTAAGTCTGCGTCTTCGAACTTTGGAATTTTCAACTTTAGAAGAGCTGACTTTATTAAGATGTGACATTATGTGGGTAATATACAGCAGACTGGGTACAGCCTTTGGGGACAAAACTGTGAAAGAGATGTGGAGAATATTTAAAAGGGTTATTCGTGATGTACAGCGTAAATTCGTTCTGAAAGAAAGAAACAGTAAGCCGAAAAAGCAATATCCACAGTTGAGAGAAACTGCTCCTGAATAGAAAGGTCTGCCTCCATGCTGTGGGGACTGGGTAGGAAACAGGAATGGATTGACCCTATCCTGAACCTCCAAAAATGAGCGAATCTTGATTCTTCAGCGGGTGATATAGGCCGCTGCCGAGAGATTGTCTGTGTGCGCAAGAACATGGCAGTCCTGGAGGGCCGAGAGGACATGTCGGAGAGCTTGGAGGTGTTTGTGGGGAACACTTCTCATGTGGCAATCCCAGATGGGATAAGGACATAGCGCTACAAACTGGTTCTGCACCGGTCCCATGCGTAGCTGGTCCGCTCGTGGTGGATACATTTGAGCGCCCACTGCAGCTTGATCCCTGCAAATGCAGTGTGCTGCATGACTCTGCTGGTTCTTCCCAAAGCCTGAATGTCTGGCACAGCAGGGAGCCGACATGTGGTCTGTGCTACCCTTAGCCCCAAGCCTACCACCATAAGTCTCACTGTAGGTTGGCCAAGGAGGGGAAGGAATCATGCCAAGTCCCAAAAAGGTGTGGTAGTCCCACCCCTTAGCTTTGGTTGGGTTGAGGTGGTGCACTGCCACTCCCAACCTGCATCCATGGTACCTGGAAGCGAAGAGGGTAGTTGGGCCAAGTGAAGAGGGTAATCGAGCATTTTGAGCTATCAGCCACACCTAGGGCAGCTACAACAATGCAATAATGTTGAGTGCACAGATGCGGTGAATAACAGTCACCCGAGAAGCTCTGCAAGGCTGCCGTTCACCAGCTACGCTTCATACTGGAGATCCACATAGCTCTCTCTCAGCCCCCCCTCTGTGATCACAGACCATGACATCCTGTGTCTGGGTCCTCAGTGCTGGAGTATGTGTGTGGGGGTGGGGGGTGTCAGTTGCTGAGAGTCTGCAGTTAGGGCAGATTAAATCAGTCATGTTCATTGCAGCTGCAGCACTGCCGTGTTATTCAGCACGGACACCTGCCATCAGAAAGGCCCTGCCAGGCTGTGACATCACCAGGTGTTGTGGGGGATGTCCGAATAGCAGACAGACAGACAGACAGACAGACAGGCAGCCCCTGATCACAGGCCTCGAGCCTCTGTGCTCAGTGACTGTCGCAGTTCTGTTAGCGTGCGGTGCAGTCCTCAGACTCATGTCTGCCACTGCGCTCTGGGCATTAGCCTATGGGAGAATGAAAGGGAGGGAGGGAAATGGCTCCTTATAACTTTCCTCGCTGTACTTAAAAAAAATACTCATCTAATTTCCAGCTGCTGCCATCAAATTGTGCTGGTATGGCTTTGGTGAAACACCCTACTGCAATGATAAAACAAGGGTGAGTCTTACATAGCTTTTTAAAAATATTTTTTTAATTAGATTAGAATACATTTACATGAGTAAATTTAGTATTTACCTCCAATACAATTAGTATTTAACACCTGATACATAACAAATATTGATATCAAAATTACTCCATTTGCTATTCTCTATCCATTACTGAACTTATGGTACAACTTAACTATCAGCCCCTATATAAACACCATGAATATGCATAATCACACACACATGCATTATAGACATGCACCATATGCATACATATATATATACATATATACATACATTTCATATCCTTAAGTGTCCTGCACATGCACTTGATCAAGTGGTATGGATAATCCTCCAAAATGTGACGATCTGCCACCGTTGCCGTCTTCCGCAGCAGCCTCAGTGTGATAATCTCCGCCAGCATACCATGGCCAAACCTGAAGCACAAGGCCAAGAGCTGGGGACACAGCGGGAGGCTAGCTGGGCCGTCCGTGCTCGTGCATGTCACGACTTAAGCAAACCAAACAAAGACAATGACGGTCAAAGGAAGTTCAAACACGTGCATGAGGCTGAGGGGGTGAGTCATACTGAAAATGAAAGAGAGAGGAAAGTGAGAGAAAAGCTTGATGTTTTCCGAGCTAGGTAGCTAGCCTAGTTAGCTAGGACACAGATTAGCTGAAAGGCTAATGGCTAACAAGGTAGATCGATCTAAAAAAAAGTCAACAGCAATCAAATTGAATCTTAATCTTCAAACAGTGATCATAAACTGGCTCGGAAAGAGCCATTTTAGAAAAAGAAGTCACTTCAGAAAATTAGAAGAATAGTCAGTTTGAAAAGCATATGTTGCAAATTAATGCAGAGAGCAAAGTGAGCTGAATCATTAAGATGAAGATGAATAAGATGATGAAAAGTACATGAATAGAGATTCGGGTGGTAGTTGGGCGGACTTTATGCTCCTTCTCATGATCGTCTGCCCTTAAAATTACCGAGGGGGGTTTAACTGAAAGCTTCCAATCCCATGCCATACATATGAAATCCTTACTGAAATAGAAAAAGGTTTCACTCTTGACAAAGAGTAACTGACACACGCCCAGAATAAATTAAATCTGTCACTCTTTTCAGATAACATAGGAATAGATTTAATCTGTATGGATAATTACCTTTAGATGACTAATTAGGAGCTTTCAATATCAATTATCTATGCGCGGTACACAATAGAGATGGAATCTACTGCATATGTAAGATACAAAACGGAGAGCACATTTTTGTGTGAAAGATTATGCATACAATTCTAAGGCTGAGTGGAATCCAAGAAGAGATGGAGAGCGCATTTGAGTTCGCATTAATGTTTTAGCGATATTTCAGCAACATTTTGATGGCCCTATGAGTTTTGCAAGGCTCAGCACAATTTTGTAACCCGCGCACACACACACACACACTCGCACATCTCTGAATCTCTATCCCAGCTCAGCGTCAGAGGAAAAAAAAAACTGTCTCTGGCTTCTACAGTCTCTTTATTGCGGGAACAATGAAAGAGGCACAAAGAACACTTCTGCCACCTGTCAGACAGTCTTAAGACAAAGAGAGTCTGACAGCAAGTCAAGGGTTTAAAAGTTGAGCTCATTTTTTTGCCATGCTAGACCAGGGAAATCTTAGATACAAACAAAAAATGGTTTGGCTAAACAATAGAGCCTATCACTCCCAATGTCATGTTTTTGTTCCCTAATTTAACCTACATGAAATTACTTTTTTTTTGTCAGTACATTTTAGCAGTTATTAAATTTGTATTGAGTTTGGTGTCACCCTTTGCAACGTTTGGTTGTTGCTTGTGGTTTGAGAGCAACTTTGATGCAATTAATTTGGAAAACAGTCCTGTGGGAAAAGGTCTTAGACCTCTATTTTTCTGAAGAAATGCAATTCGCATTCTTTAGAACATCTCTAAAACAACGATAAAACTGCAAATCAACTTCAGATGTGGATTGACAGTCTTAACTATTCTGATCTTAGCTTTAAGACGAAGCAAAATAGCAATATGGCAGCAATACACCTGACCACACCTCATTTAAATATCACCCAAATTTGAGAACGACGGCGTTGTTCAGCTGTGTCAGTCTGAAATTAGCCAAGCAATTTGTGTTAGCGCTGCCGCCACTTAGCACCAAGTCTAAGACCATTATGTTTATATTCTTTTACGAGCCAAATATGGTATATATATAACCCCTAAGACCGACTTACAACTTTTAAAAACTAAACAATAAAAATAATCTTGAACGATAACGTCACCATTCATATTACTCTTAAAAAAAAAAAAAAATGTCAAAACACATCCAATTGATGTGTGTCTGTACAAGAAGTGCATGTGTTGATTGACAGGTATGTGCAGTGACAAATCATTCTCAGCTGTTAACGTAAGAAAACAATTTATTACTACAAGAGGAAAACAATTTATCATTGTAGTTATGGTTACAGTTAGTTCCTGGTGGAAATGGGCCATAGGAATGGCACAGATAAGCTATCAAATGTGACAGGAGAAGGAATTTTAATAACTGTGATGATGCGTTTGCTTTTATGGCCGTAACTCTGCCAAACGAGGAGCCAAGACATTACTCTTGCTGGCAAATGACCTTCAGCTGCACCTGTCCAGTGATTTCTCTGTATGCCAAGCTTAGAGTACTCTAATAAGAGTACCCTAAAGCAGAGAGAGACAGAGATAGAGAGAGAAAGAACTGCAACCTACAGCGACCAGCGCTGCAGCCAAAAGAAACAGAGCCACACTTCCCCTCCAAATGTGAAAAACGCAATTCAATTAGAGAAAATTACTTTCCTGAATTTAAAATTTCATACCCACACTTTCCATCCCAACCTGACACTCAAAGATAACAAGTCCTCCTTGGAGAGGAAAAGTGTTGCAAACCATTTTGTAGCAAAATGTGTAGCCACCTGCCACAAATGAAGAGACCACAGCGATCCCGGATCTGTTTTTATTAGTATATTTAATTAGTGTAACTGTTTTTACTATTCATGTTATAAAGTATCTTTGCATTTGTTTTCATTTTAATTATTTAAAACTGTGTTGTTGTTGCCGTCATCAGTTGTTATAGACTTATACTGTATGATTTGACAAAATGTATTTGAGTATGCATCATGCAAATAAAGTATTTTAAATTGAATTGAGAGAGAGAGAGAGAGAGAGAGAGAGAGAGAGATTGTCCCCAATCAACACAGGTAAGTAGCATAAAAATAGTTACAGTCTAAATGAAACAAATGTCCATGCAGTTAGAAAAATGGGGGCGAATACGCCTACAACACATTAAGTATAATAGGTTGTAACAAATTTCTGTCACATACACAAGCTGTTAGAAAATCTGTAAAACACTTTCAGGTTTGATTTTTCTCATATCACGAAGGACATAAAATGCAAAATTGGAAATGTCGAAATACGTCTTATTAAATATGGGAGGTACATTTCAGATGTCTGAGGAACAATCCATAATTTATTTACTGCTTTCTCATAATCATTCTTTTGTTTGAATTTAACGCAACTAATCAAGTACTGAGGAACTGATATCTTTATTGGGTTTTGTTCCAACTCAACAATATATATAAGGGATAAGGAATGTGAGCCACATAAATATACTACAACCGGTCATTATGTTGTTGGATGTGAAAAAAATTCAAATTTAAATGAAATATTAATTGGAACTGGCACTAACAGATTATAATAACCAGCCTGGTCAAGGTCAGAAGTGCCGTTTTTGTTTTGTCCCTGCCAGGCTCAGCTTTGAAGATTTGCCTGGTCAAAGCAGTGTCCTGGTGGCACACAACACCGACCCACTTCCCCAAACACACAACCCACCCCCTTGGATGAGCCGCAAGACCCCCTCTGACTCACTCATGTTTTGCACAGTTCAATTCACATGCCTCCTGCAGGTGCCTGACTGGCCAGTAGTGGCCGCTAGAGAGCGGTCAGACAACCATGACCAGCTGTACTCCTCTACCCTGTGACGCTTCTGCCTCAACGATGGAGACCTTCGGCTGGGACTCAAACACCTATTCTCAAGACAGTGTCACATGGCGCCTCAGGGACTGTAGCTCTAGGTAAGCATTTGGATGATCGTCCTGTGTTTGAGAATGAATGTATTTACTATGCAAATGATAATCTTTCTATGTGCAAAAATGCTAAGTCTCACATATGGTGAAAATGTAGTTCTAGATGAACATCGATACTGTGCCCTATACCTTTATGAGGAAGACCTTGACACATGCACACAGAGACTCAAGCACTGAAGAACGAGACATTGAAACTCTGTTTTATCAGATTGTGCGTTGAACAATCATTTGTATGTATTCATGAGAATTTATTCTTTCTTCTGTCCTTTCTTTGTCTCTCAATGGTCAGTGGGAGGAATTCTTTTGAGTCTGGAGGGAACATATTTTCAGCTTTGGGTAGTTAAGCCTCACAAAAGTCCTTGCATTAGTTAAAGTATTTTATTTCAATTATTTTTCTGGAATCATGTATTCAGAAAAAGTAGATGTGGGAATTTAATAATGATGTTCTGCACTTCAACCAATTTAATTGAATCAAGGCATCCCCACTTAATAATTACCCTCATATTTATTTAATCTGTATATTTTTCAAAATTTGACAGTGTGGAGGCAAGATATGCAGAGTCGTAATATCGATCCCCATTGAAAAGTGTCATGATTTCGAACTCTGAAGCAACGGAATGTTAAAACTGCGTCAGTGGCCTGAACTCTTTCGCAAAGCACATGGCTTCATCATTCACCACAGCGCATCGCGCTACTCGGCCTTGAGCTGACACGAGCCGTCTCGCTGAAGGATGTCCGCCCAATCGGAGAGACGCTGACGTTGATTAATACCGAAGAGGCGAAGGTATTAGCAAACCCTAATAAAATACATAAAGTGAAATAATCTTTCCAAAAAAACGGGAATAATTCATTACAGCCGTTGCAATTCACGGGCATCTGTCAAAATTAAGATTGGCTTAGCCGCTTGTCTTCAGGCAAGTGATCTGTCTGACAGTTTTCGGGGGTGGGTGGGGGACGAAGGGTGTTTGATGGTTTCCATGGTGTCAAGGCTGTTATTTACAAGCCCACGAATGGCCTCGGTACAACTCTGATGGAGGGCTGTTGTTGTAGATCACTGCGGCCACGTCGCACATTCAATTAATCTTGAACAAGTTAGCAGTTGATTGCAGGTGGATTTCGATCTGTGAGAAGGTGTGAGGTAGGCACAAAGCAAAAGTGAGAATTAGCTTAGAGCATCTTTTTCACACATTATTAAACAACACTGTAGCTGTGTTGTGCTAATGAGGAAAACACCTACAGACATAAATGTATCATATTGCTAAATGGATGCCTGCTGTTCTGCTTAACATTTTGTCATGTATCGTCTTTGTGTTTCTTCTCAATCTTATTTTTGTATGCCATAAATACTGTCAAAATATACACAATCTGAATTAAATAGAGTTTTAGAATTTTTAAACTGCTTTTTTGCAGGTTTTGGGTGAACTCACCCAAAAGTGCTATTTGCTGTATTCTGCTCATATCTGTGCCTTGCCCTTAGCTCTCACCTAAACATACTCCCACTGTGCGTTGTAATGATTCTGCTTGCCGGGAGACTTGCATTTTTATTGATAAAGGCTTAGCACTAGAACTGAACTTTCAGTGTACAGCTAATAGCACACTTACTTGTCAAGGAGAACCAAAGCTAGCTCTGCGTCAGTCTTTGGTCTGTCCTCTACATCTTCTAGAATCTACATCGAGACTTGCCCTCATGTAGTCTCTCTTGTCTTCCGTCTGCCTTCTTTTTGGTTTCGTTACATTTTATCGATTGTTTTCCTCTTAGCATTTTTGCCATATGATTGTTTGCATTTTCATAAACATTTTCTGTTTGTCATATCTGTTTTCCCAAACCAAAAAGAATGAAAGTTAAGCTACCTCTGATAAAAGACATATTGTTTTGCGTGTGTGTGTGTGTACCTGTGTGTGTAAATGTCTACATGCCCAATTATGAGTGGAAATTTGTATGTGTTGGTATGCAACATTCCAAATAGAATATAAATTAATTTACCTGATTAGTGTGAGGAATAGTACCAGACCAGGCCAATAACATCCCCAAACCAGTGAATATGTAGTATATGTCTAAAGCACGAATGTAAGGTAACCATGCTAATTGCCTGCTAGAGGACTTGAAGCCTGGCTTACCAGCACAGGGTGCAGGAGAGTGATGACACAGAAATATACAGTGGAAATATACAGTACATATATTACCTGAGATGATGCTTGTCACCCATGGAAGCCCAAATATGCATTTTGCTCCATTTCTGAATGAACGTGGTGTTTGTTAAAACAAATGTTTGACAGTAGTATTTTCAGGCAAACCTTTACTCAATTACTCGCAAACCTGTTTTTCACACAGGTATAAAACTGCCATGTACTTTCTTTCTCATCACACTCACTGCTTCCATTGCGCTTTGTTCTCCCTATCTACTGCCCTTTGTTCTCTCTGTAACTTTTTTTTCCAGTGGTCCGACTGGGGGGATCTCCTCGCCCGATTGGTCAGGAATGACTCCACCCCTGGGACTCCAAGCCCAAGATAAAGTATCTGGTGAGATGAACTACTTGCCACTTCCAAATGCATTGGATTTTGTTTGAAAATGAATTCTACTAAAGTGTCACTAAGTGATTTCACACGCTAAGTGATTGCCAGTTACCCCATTAATGGCAATCTCAGGTACAAGGACATTGAGCACATCATAGATAATATGCATCCTGTCCTTCGATGCACGCATATACACATTAGACTTGCAGCGGAGGCTCTTTTGCGGAGTGATTAAAAACCTTACATTTTCCCACACATTCCTTTTAGACAGCTGGATATTTTGCTGAAGCAATTTCAAGTAAAGTGCTTTGCTTACCGGCACAGCTGTGGTGGGTGGTCCACACTGGGCGGTGCCGAAAGTGATAAAAGGTAGCTCATCCGACATACAGTCACAGATGAAACATAACGTCCTAGAACTGGCGTTGCCATGGCATTGGATTTTACCTTCACAAGGCACAATATTCAGTGTATTGTTTGTTGTTCTGTCCTTATTCTTTGAGCTTGTAATGACTGTATCATATTTGTTTTGCGAATTTGTTTCTTGGCTCGGGGTGGCACAGTTAACTTGCATAGACTAAGTATTGTTTGTCTGGTCTGGCAATATTCTTCAACAACAATACGTCTCTTGAGACACTGCTATTTATGACTCGTAAGGTTTTGCATGGCAATAATGAATGAATCACCGGCAAATCGGAGGAGGTGATCCAAAAGTTGAAATCGAAGCCAATGGCCATTTTAAAGGAAAGGTTTCCACCTACTTCCATGTCCCGCAGGCTCTGAAATGGTTTTCAAAGGCAGTCTAGATACCCAAGCTTTGATGATGTGGCTTGTGCACAGGGAGATGGCAGTGTTAGCTTAAAAAAAATTAATAATTCATATGTTAATATGAATGTTTCACCATGTATCTAACAGTTAAAATGGTTGATTCTCACCAAGAGCTTCTTTCTTTCTTACTTCTGAACATTTTCGGAGAGATTTAAGTAGACATTAAAATGATTTCAATTCTCTATTGCCTTTCATTCACTCTGTAAAAATGGGAATGTACAAAATGGGAAGGTTTGAATAGACGACATTGTAAAATGAATACACTACAGGCCAGAAGCACAATATGAAAGACTACCTTAAGGTAATTCTGCATCAAAATAAAACATTCATGTAAGTACCAACCACTAACCCCATGTCAGCAGAAAAGTAAAAATATTTACCTTTTGAAATAAAAGTATATTTACAAAATTTTCTGCTGGTAAAACTTTTTGGTTGGTGCGTTTTGGTGCAATGGGGGATATTGGGAAAAGAATGTGAACCAACATCTAGGTGCCCTTTTAAGTCTCATAAGCTTTTGGATGCTTCACAATACTGTAAAAATATCTCTCCTGGACATTTCTCAGGTATTGGAACGCACCTTTACTGTGTCATTCATTTTCTAGTAGTAGTAGTAGTCCTGGCCTATTTGGTGCCATAGACAAAATTGCAAAAATCCCCCCAACACCAGTCCCTCGCCCCACCCCTCATACACATTCCAAAATTAACACTGCAAAGTGTTCCCTTGATTTAAACTATGTTGGAAACATTTTTGACACTCACACCAGGAATCACACCCAGGTCTTAAGCATGAAACTCAGTGACGTTCTTATCATTCCACCGCGTCAGAGGCTACTGTAACATGCCTCGTTCATGGTTTGTAGCACGGCTGAGCTAATCATGTTCTTTTCTGCTTTTGGAAAAAATTTTTGCTTAAGTAAAACACCTAAGAGCATCACATGGGTGGGATCATGGATAACGAGTTCCACGGTGTGTGAAAAAGCTGTCCGCGTTGTGCTGCCCTTAGCAAGGAAACCGCCTCAATTCCCTGCGCCTGATCCGGACCGCCACTGATCCGGAGAGTTGCCGAGCCGCACAACGGTGGGCCCGCCGCGCTCTGTGTACAGTTAGCATCAGAAAGTGTTTGAAACTCATCGGATACACCCGAGATTGCAGTGGCACTGTTGGTTTGAAGTCGCGGTGCAGACGCAGCAAAGATGCTGGCCGGAAAGGCCTCGGGTTTGATGCTCCTATCTCATTTCTACAGCTGTGAGCGAGGCCGCCAGGACTCGGTTTATATTATAAACAAGACAAACGACGCATGTGTGCGCGCTCCTGTCTGCTAAAATCAGGCTCAGATCAGGGTGCTGCTACCAGACAAAATGCAGGTAAACTCACATCCAATTGCATCTTAGCATTTCAATACAAATACCTTGTTTAAACAAATGATTGAGAAAAGTATTTTCAAACAAGCCCTCACTTAAATACATCTGTCCAATCTGGTTTTTCCACGCAGGTATTAAATCGCCATATTCAAATTTCCCATTGTGTTCACTGCTTCCGACGTCCCTCCCCCTCCCCATCTCTGCCTTCATGTCTACTGCCCTTTCTTCTGTCTATCAAATTTGTCCTCCAATCATCCAGTGGGAGCACACCTCATCTGAATAATGAGGCATAACTCCTCCCCCCTTGGACTGCAAGCCCAAGATCAAATATGTGTACTGATATACCAACATAACAATCAACTCCTTCAAAATGAACTTGATTTTGCCTGAGCAATTATTAAAATATGAATTTTAAAGCAATTGTATTGAGACAGATTGTATTGCATAATAGGTATTTGATGAATTTGATCTTGGGCTTGGAGTACAAGGACTTGAGCCACCCTTCACTTTTTTTTTTTTTTTTTTATACAAGGCTGTTGACTCAGTCCCCACAATATGGGGTTCAATGACAAAGGGAGAGAAAATAACATCATGAGGCAGACAGCATGGAAGATGGAGGTCAGAAGGTTGACCTATGAACGGTAGCAGTGTGGAGGAGGAAGGATGGTGGAGATGGTGAGCTCAGTGGTAGATCAGGTACTTAGCAATTTATACCTGTGGAAAAACCCAGTATAGCATGCATGATATATTGTGAAGGGCTCTCTGAGAATATTTCTCAAAATCTTTGTCTTAAAATTTCAATCCACATTTCATGCTTCGAATTTTTATCACTCTACATCGACTGCTAACCTTGATATGGCTTGGATTTTCTTCTCTTCCTTCCTCTTCTCTTTTTGTTGTACAAGGAAACATCACAACTGCTTTAGCTGATCATTTTTCAGAATATTACACAATATACCACTCCGATGAACTTCAAATTATGTATGATTGAAAATTCAGCTGGTAATATTTCCACTGTGGTCATCGTCCAGCACCAATGCACACAGACAATGTATCAGGATATAAATGTTTATGAATCACTGAAATGTAATATTAGATCAAATTTTTACCTAATTTCACCTTGTGGTAGGGAAAAATAGATAGCAGTGTGTATATTTTCTTTGTGTGGAACATGATATTGCACAATAAAGTACATTTCACTCAGTTTGATGTACAGACAGATATTAGCGATTGTATTTTCGCCAATGCACGTGTATGCGAGTGGCTTGGCTGCTGTATGATAAATAATAGTTTTATTTGAGATTATGAGGAGGAGCTTTTGGATGGTGTGCAATTTTCTGTGATGCGTCACAGAGATTTGGGGACATCTGGCATCATAGCAAGCGTCAGGCTTAGGTTTAAATGTTTTTGGTGTGAAAACAGGGACACGTGGATTGTCAGCGTCACGTGTGCAACATGGGATGGGGGTGGACAGTGAATGGGGTGGACAGCCATTGACTTTGGGTGAGGAAAAATTGGGAAAAATCACTGCAAACTCGCTATGAAGTCATGCATGATTACTTCAGGGACCCTAGCGTTTAAAAATCCCCAACGGATAATTTTCAATGAAGAAATTACTGACAGTGAAGTTGTACTCTATCATGTCAGCTCTTGCTTTTTGTTGGAAAGAAATACCAAAACGCAATCAATAGTAATCCTGTCTCTCCTTTGGTGACCATATGGCTACAAAAATATAATTCACGTTTGAGTTGGTTGTGTGACATGAGTGTGAATTAAATCAGGCTTAAACTTGTTTGAACACATTACCCACAATCCCCCCTGCTCAACTGTGTGTCCAACTCAATTGCTTGGGTACCGTCTTTGAGAGCAGACATGCTTCACCCTCTCCCTGTCACATTTGATGGCTATCACTATTTTACTTGAACAAACGTCTTCATCGTATAGCATGTCATAAGTGTCAGTATCATTTTAGTCATGCGTATTTGTTTTCTTACTTTTTTTCTGTTTTCTGTTTCATGAGGTTAATACAGATGTGATCAATGCTAGATTTTAGAAATTTTCGATTTTTGTACCCTCCTCTTCCAAGAATGATCAAATGGTGGGCACCTATTTGCAGAAAACGTTAATATGTTATTCAGCTCAGTATCCTTCCGGCTAAAACAATCTCTCCGTTGTGACACTGCAGATATTTGAATACCACTTGCCATAAGAAAAGAGAAATGTCATGTATGGCATATGTTCACAAAAGTAATAGTTGCGATGATGTCCTTGTATTTGTGTAGACATGAAGGTCAAACATATTTACGCTGCACGGAACAACATGCAATGATATTACAGCATTATTTACCCGTTCTGTTCTTTGCTGATAGCCTGTACGGTTTTATGTAATATTGTTCTTCATAAATGAATCCGGCCTTCCAAGATTGTGTTTTAAAGCTGCTTGTGAATTATCATGCAACACACAGATAAGCATTGCAGAGTTATTAAAGACCTGTTGAAGATATAATTGCCTTTTTTGCCTCAGTTAGAAAAAAAATACCCTTTGAATTAGCCATGTTATCCATTGCTGTTTGCTGTTGAGCTGGCTTTCCCATGGCAATACGACTCAAGAGTATTCCGGTATTTTAAAATGGTAAACATTTCAATTGAACACATTTTGAAAAATACAATTCCAGACTAACTTGGCTCCGTTATAATGCAGACAAAGCATTTCATTCATTTCATTCATTTTATTTAGCTGGTTATGTGACTTGGGGTAACTGAAGCACATTATTCCAAATGTTTCACAGTAATTTAAAGTGTGAGTCTCACCATGATACTCACAGACATCTATTCTTAAGCCTTTTTTAACTATAGCCAAAGCTAGTTGTGATTAAATGTTCCTTTCTAGTTTTTTTTTTTTTTTTTGCCATGTCTTATTGCATTGCTCTGTGTGTTCTTTGGTGTTTATAAATTGAAATAACGTGGGTTTCATTGCCTTTCGCCTGGAGGATATTATGTTAGTGCCCCTTATGGTTACTGGATCTAATCCAGACACAACATGTGGTTCTATAAGGGCTGTCAACAGTTTTCTCATTGCCTGCTGTCCTGTTTTGTTTTACTCAACTCCCAGAGTAGGGTTTGAATTCAGTTAACATTTGTCCTCCTCATTACTCAGAAATGCTGGTAGGTTTTTCTTCACAAACTCTTCTTGGCAAGCTAATCTCAAAACTCCAAAAACTGTTTGTGGTGGGGAAGACGGACAGCACTAAAATTTCCAAACCCAAAGAATACATACCAGCAGGGCCCTCATTGCAGTTGAGTCACATTATTCTATTTATAACACTTTTATCAACTGTTAAAATAGGATTCAAGCATTGCGCTTAATATTTTCTGCTTAACATTGTGCATACTTTTTATGCAGCCTTCTTTCTCCATTCATTTCAATAGTCTAGCTTCATGCCGTGTTTTGAACTGGGTCAATGAGACACATAACCAGACTGGCAGAAAACCTGGGTGGAAGTCCTCATAGACAAACTGCTCCACTTTTTTGCTTGGCAATTAGGGAAAACACACTGTGATAGCACATTGAAATATTAATAAACACGGGTCTAAGTTTCCTGACATATTTTCACCAGAAAACCACAAATTTAAAAAGTAAAGTGATTGATTTGAATTGACAGGTCCTGTTTCCACCAGCGCAGAGTATACTTAAAAATTAGGAGGGGAGTGGGGGGGGGTTTCTAGAAACAGTGTGTTGTACTATCAGAACTACTAACCATGTTTTTCCTCATTAAATAATACTGTCCCTGAAGGCTGATATGAATTAAAAGTACATTTTAATTTGAAACCATCTTTATTTAATGTTACCCTTTTATTTTGAATCTATCTAGTCCCCCCTCTACAGCATAGCTCAGAGCAATTCCCAGTTATTTCACTCTGTTTATGATCAAATGTTACCAACTTTGAATGAATGCTCTAACTAGATGGTTGACTACTATGGTTGGCCAAACATTACATGATATTTCATTTACATTACAGTCATTTAGCTGATGCTTTTACCCAAAGTGACTTACAGTTGATTGGGCTAACCAAGGGCCAATCCCCCTGTGAGCAATGTGGGGTTAAGGGCCTTGCTCAAGGGCCCAACAGCAATGGTGTTCTTGCTTTGGCTGGACTGGGGCTTGAACCACCAGCCCTAGGGGTCCCAGTCATGTACCTTGGCCCCAAAACTAAAACAGAAAAACAGACCTCCTTGGAATGAGCTCAGTGTTGGCACATGGTTACAATTCCAGGCTAAAACAGGCTAAAAAGTGTTGTAGCCTCATGTTGCTTTTGTAACCCTATTGAGAGTAAATATTTTAAAGACAACAAATATATAATCATGAAAATAAAAACGTGTTTTTCTATAATTTTCAATGACTGCCTCCTAAGTGAAATTAGACATGTTAATGTCACAACTTGACAATTTCATTATTTTTAATTGAAATTAAATGAATAATGAAAGGAGGCTAAGTAATCACGTAATTACATGGCATTAATTAAACAAATTGCTGTTCCTGTGTAATTGTGTAAATAAGGCTCTCCTGCCAAAACACTGCATTGCGGACAAAAGGCAATCCGTTAAATGACTGGTTTGATTATGATTGGACAGTTTGATTACTACACGGATGAAGCCATCGAGCCGAATTTCTTCCTTAGAGAACCTCGCAGTGAAAGATTTGAATACTTCCATTGTGTAATAATGTTTTGGAAACAAAAATGCGGTGACTCATATCAACTTCAAACCATTTAATCACTACATTAATGAAGCAACCCTGGGTAGATATAGGCCACCGAGAGCTGAAATTCCTTCTGCAGAGACCCTCTCAGAGGGAGATTTAGTGAGAGATACTCAGAATGACTTTGGCCTAACCAGTGGAGTCCAGCTCCTGTCAGCAGTGTGATACTATGCCGGTGGTGGGTACTTGCAGAACACTGTGGAGCGCCATGGGCCAATCTTAGGGTCTAACCCTAGCCTAACCCTGGACACAGGTTGAAATCTTAGGGTCTAACCCTAGCCCTAACCCTGGACACAGGTTGAAATCTTAGGGTCTAACCCTACCCATAACCCTGGACACAGGATATGCAATCTTAGAGTCTAACCATGGACACAGGTTGAAATCTTAGGGTCTAACCCTGGACACAATATGGAATCCCAGGGTCTAACCCTGGACACAGGATATGCAATCTTAGGGTCTAACCATGGACACAGGTTGAAATCTTAGGGTCTAACCCTGGACACAGGATGAAATCTTAGGGTCTAACCCTAACCCTGGACACAGGATGAAATCTTAGGGTCTAACCCTAACTCTGGACACAGGATGAAATCTTAGGGTCTAACCCTAACCCTGGACACAGGATGAAATCTTAGGGTCTAACCCTGGACACAGGATGAAATCTTAGGGTCTAACCCTGGACACAGGATGAAATCTTAGGGTCTAACCCTGGACACAGGATGAAATCTTAGGGTCTAACCCTGGACACAGGATGAAATCTTAGGGTCCAACCCTGGACACAGGATGAAATCTTAGGGTCTAACCCTGGACACAGGATGAAATCTTAGGGTCTAACCCTGGACACAGGATGACATCTTAGGGTCTAACCTAACCCTGGACACAGGATGAAATCTTAGGGTCTAACCCTAACCCTGGACACAGGATGAAATCTTAGGGTCTAACCCTGGACACAGGATGGAATCTTAGGGTCTAACCCTAAGCCTCAGGCAGGATTTCTTCCCCAGGTATCCCCAATGCTGTAGGTGGCATAGATCAGGTATACTGATTCCTGTGCTTTTCATACATGAAAATACATAAGTTCATCATGGACTCATTTGATGAAATTGGTCAATATGCACCAATTTGGTTTTAATTGCATTCATAGGTTTCAATTGGATTTATTGATTTTTGATGGCACAGGCTCTATTTTAATATTTTTATATAATAAATTGTAAATGTAAATGTGCAATGGTATGTTATGTCCATGGTCAAATACTAACGTAGTTGCTAAAAGGCCTGCTAGCACACATGGCTTTTGATTGGAGAACAATGAAATTGGCAGACAAGAAAGAAACTATGTTTTGATATGTGTGCTGTTTGTTTTCTATCTTTTATATTTATCAAAAAGACATTCAAAAATGTTCATAGTTTAATGATAACATAAATAGATTTTAGCACTTTATATTCTTGTGCTGATTGGTTAAAATGGGTGATGTGTAAATGCATCTATTTATCAACAACTAATACTTTAACAAGAGCCTGCTTTGCAAAGTCTCTCGTAAGAGTCCGTCTAATGATTGCATATGGGAAACACTCTTAAAAAGAGAATGTTAATCACTTAAGAACCCAGTAAACACATTTTTCTAATCCAGTGGTAGCGGGAAGCCAATTTCTCATGAATATATAATAATCTCTTGCGCAGTTAAAATGATTTTTGACCAGTGTATTTGCCATACGTATTGAAGATTATGTCATGATTTTTGACATTATTTCACTTGACATATTAAATAATTAGTCATTTCTGTGATTGACACACCTGCAATCAACTGTTTGACCTCTTTCAAAATCTGTTCCATCTTTTACATTGATTTAGAAACCCACACATTACAGTATTCATTTGGTAGTGTCTTCTGTAACAGAAACAATAATATTTTGAATGTTAAGTATCAAACTTGTGCATGTGTAACTAATACCTATAAACTTAGAATAAGCCATTGTGTTTTCAATATTTTGTCCAGTCTTATCCCTGAATAATTGCTATTTCCGCATCGAAATGCTTAGGAACAAATTAGAGTGTTATTACAAAATTAAACAGAATAATAACGAGTATTAAAATCCTTATTATGCTGTTTTTTGTTATTGACAAAGGATTAGTTAATGAGTTATGGTCACAGATAATGAGCCATGAATTTGGATTTGAAATTGAACATTATGTTGTTCATTTTTGCTGTACTACTTGTGAGTGACCATGCTCAGAAACTGATGAAACTGTGGTACATATTTCCTTTGTCTGTTGTATTATTATAATGCCTTTTAACTGGCTCATTTTCTGTGGTTTCTATTTATGTCAAATTAGCACATGTTACAATGATTTTTCACACCTGCCACCTAAACACTACATATTCCTGACATACAGCCTACGTATTCCTTCGTTCACAGACCCCATATGAGAGAAACCTAACGAAGGTAGAAAGTGCTGGAATGTTGGTTATTTGTACTGTGAATACGCAGCTCGGAGCAAAGATATTGTGTGACCGTCTTTCTTTTGTTGTGCCATTAGTAGACTTCAACACCCTGTCATTTTTTTATGCCCGGCTGGCAATTGTTAGCTCATTCCTAACTTGACCATATTTTTCTTATAATATGTTGAATGAACAAAAGTGTGAGTTAACTGACAGAGCTGACTTTTCCTCCATTCAGCATGGGATGGGCTCGATCTTCCCTCAGCTCTAGTTTGCATGTGTTTGTTTCTATTGCAACTGAAAGATATACTGTACTGATATATGATTCAATAGTGGCTTTGGGTGGTGCAGATAGTAGCATCAATACCCAGTCCAATTCTGAACTATGAACTACACCTTAGTATGATGGGTTTGCAGACTATCGTTTGTACAATAACTACAGCCATTGGAGACCACTTCTACAGCAAGATTTAATTGCATTGTTTTATTTGCTGGTCTAATTACTTCTCTAGGGGTCCTGGTCCAATCCCATGTAAATATGAAGTGCTTACTTTGTTTGAAAAATAAATCAACTTCCTTTTGGCTCAAATACCATTCAAATATTTTCCTGCATGCATTTGAGTCCCAAGCTGACCTTTTCTGGAGGGAAATAAGGTTGAAAACCTTATCACATATCATTCAGATATATGAAGTACTCTTCACATATCTGAATGATTCTAGTTTTCAAGGGGCTACAGAGATGGTCCAGGTTCATTAGCATTATACCACTAAAGAGCAAAACCATAACATTTGGATGAAGATAATATGAAATTATTTTCATCCAAAGAGATGAAATCTCACTGCGTAGTGATTAGGCCATTAGGCCTTTAGGAAAATGAGTACACTGTAGGTTGACATGCTGGGAAATAAATGCTTCACTATCTTACCATTTCTCTATAAAAGTGCCCATACTTCAGTTCAGTTTAGTTCATTTTATCTTATTGAAAAACTCACCAATGACCTTTGTAGCATGCTGTTGAGTTCCAGTTTCCGTTACAGAAAAGAAATGAAACAGTTATATAGCTCCCATCCCAGGCTATTTGTATGGTTCCCAGTTAGTTTAAAAGTCAGTTTAATCTCACCATATTTGTGTTCAGCATTCTTTGTCTTTTTTTTTTTTAACATTTGTTGATGTTAAATACCTTTTAGCTTGTATATCCAGCACCACCCAAACTAGGTAGGCCCAAGCATAAAAATGTAGTGTATAAAAATGGACCTCTTGGTGGAGCAATAGAGCACATGACAAAAAGATTTCTTGGTACACTGGCCATATTTGATGATTTAGAGGGTAAGTATGAAAACGAAAATTGAGAATCCCTTCAATAACAGCCAACTTTGTTGAATTACTGTTTTTTACTTGTTTCTTGGTTAACAACAGCACAAGATAATGAGTGTAAGGCATCTCTGAATTTCTTGGAAAACCCACTTTACCATATTCACGCAACACCCTCCCTGTTTTTGTACATGTTCCCAAGGAATACCTATGTAAACAGAAAATTAAAACAATGTACTAGCCGACCAGGCTTAATTGTGTTGCTATCAGCAGAGAATGGCCGTTCATTTCTCCCTCTGTCAGTGCTTTGTGAATCCTGCATTACTTTTCGGGTGTTTGGAGCCAAAGGAAGTAAGTGATTATTCGTATTAGCACCTCAGTTCTAGCAAGTATTCTGTTCCAACGGGCTGGGCGTCAGTTTTCATGACAAAATGAGTCTGGAATGGAAAAGTATCTGAGTAAAATATGCTGAATGCGTTGAATCAATACAAGAAAGAATGAACTGAAGATGAAGAGTAAATAATGCGAAATAATTATTCTCATTCTCTTTGCTGTACCTTCGGGCTAGTAAGAGAGACTGGTAAATTTCCAGATGACAGGGATTGCAGGAGCTGTGTAGGAGCCAAGAGATGCTGAATGGATGGCATACACTGGGTTCTGCCTGTTAAAGAGGTCTTGTAAATTTAACATTTGGTTTGTTTTGTCTGGTAAAGGGGTTCACTATAAAATTCATGAACCATTATGAGATTTAGAATGAGTTCCAAAAATATGTAATCAAAAAAGAAATATGACAAAAAGGAAACTATTTCCACTCATGTTTATGCTTGTGACAAGTGACGGTCTGCTTGCTGTCATGTCTTTGACAATTTCTCCGGTGCCTGAAGGAGGTTGTGTCCCTTGATCATGGAATATGTCCTCTCAACAAGGGGAAAGAATTTCATTCTTGGAAATAATTGTCATGTTTGTCATTTACCTTGTCTCCAGGACAAAGTGATGGAACAGAGTCTGGCTTTAGTAGTTTTTTTTTTTTTTTTTTGGTTTAAGAGTTTGAAAAGCTGTTGAGGAAAAAAATAAATCCTGCAAATGTGGACTGAGATGAAGAGGTCAGAAGTTGACACACTTATCTTGAAGGATTTGGTCCTTCAGTAGAGAATGAAAACAGATTCACCGGTGAGTGAATGTGCAGCCAGGGGGTCTGTATTTACACACCACAAACGGTCTTTATCAATAGTATTATTTATATAGATTATAACAAAATACTACTTGAATTAATTAGCCATGAATGGATTGTGTTTTGTGGTCTTGTCATAATGGACCGTACTGTTACTCGCATTGGCTTCGGCCAAGTACATCGGTGACTAGAACGACCTGTTAGTTCGTCCTTCCTGTAAGCATCAGGGAATGTTGGGACCAGTACTGGCATATGTTCTTAAGGTGGCCCAGGCCCCCTTCTGTAAACAGGTCATTAACCCTTACCTTCTGGCTCGGTCAGAGGGCAGTGTGCTGCTAAGTGTTGTTCCTTGTGCTCTGTAATGACCCTGTGGGAATAATGTCTTTAGGACACAGGAAGTCTGTCATGACAACCAAGCCATTTGTCTGCTGTGCTCGAGGTCACTCCCTGGCCAAATAGTCACACCGCCATGACCTCCCTCACATGTTTGAGGTTAAGGCCATATGGCTTTGTTGAGTTTTTGTACAAACTCCACTTGGGGTGTCGCTAACTGATTTAGATACATCCTGTGTCTGTCTTATATATAACAATGTGTCATGTTCTGTCGTTAGCAGCTCAATAATTGCACCCTGTTAATGAAAGAACAGGGTAGCCTACAGCCACAAATGACATGGGTATATCTAGCCTTTCAGCACCAGGGACAGCTCCCGGGAGCAAACTCAACTGCGGGAGGAAACAGACCTGGGAGTACCTAAAAGACTCCCTATCACACAACTAAAAACGAGAAGGTCGGAGAAAGCACAGAGAGAGACCATTTTCATGCTACTGACCGACTAGCTCTCCTCCTTTCTTCCTCTCAGTGGCCCTTCTGCAGGAAGTGACCATGGCAGCAGCACAGACTCTTGGTCCACCAAATTTAGTACCAATTTATACCATGTACACCAATGTCATGGAGAAATATTACTATGTGAAGTCCGTTTCTATTACCTGTTCTCAATTAGTTTGACAGTGCTCCCTGCATATTTCTGCAACCCAATTCTAATAAGTGTATTAAGGGAACACGGGAACAAAATAAGAGCAGTTCCTGTAGTCAGTATGCGGTCCCTCCTCAGTAATTGAATAAGTGCTAAGCTGATGCAAGGTACCTGTGGAGACTGAAGCTGCGGCCGAGTAATTGGGTTTTCAAGAAGGAATGAAATGACTCACCTGTGCAAGGGACAGGGTAGGGAATGAATATGAACTAGCGGCTTGCTGGTAGGGTAGTCAGTTTGTGAATAGATTCCTGTTTTTGATTTTCTTTCTTCTCATATTTGAGGCACTTCCTTCCTGTTTATGCATGAGTCGTTGAGGTCAATGCTTCACTGGTTGTTTAGCGCGAGTTGTCAATTTTTAAAACGGTTTGCTTACTTGGTGAAGCGAATGTAAATGTATAAGAGCTTCAAAGCTATAACCAGATATTCCGGAAATTGCATCACCATGTTGAAATCACAGAAATGTGGTAACTAGACAGTCTGTTTACTGAGGTGTGTTGTTGTATATTAAATATGTTAATGTCAACAGCTAGAAATGTAGAAATTTTATTGGCTCAGACAAAAGCTTAATGACATGCTTTTTAGCATCTCATTTCTTTTTAAGTGGAAGGTGTCAAAACCAAGCATTTTGATCCATTTAGGCTGTAAGTTCAAAGCTAGTAAATGAAACTGTATTTTCATTCGTGCATCATCGGCCATCCGTCATAATCATTTTCCAAATGCTTGAATGAGAAAGAAAGGTCGAGAGAAATATTATGAGCAATGATTTGATTATTTTAATGTGCATATGATTATACAAGCAGCCTGTAGTCTAGTGGTTAAGGTACATGACTGGAACCCCTGAGGTTAGTGGTTCAAGCCCCAGTCTCCATTGCTTTTGGGCCCTTGAGCAAGGCCCTTAACCCCACATTACTCCAAGGGGGATTGGCCCTTGGTTAACCTAATCAACTGTAGGTTGCTTTGGATAAACACATCAGCTAAATGATTGTAATGCAATAAATTGCCATTTTCTTGAGAAAGCAGAACATGAGAGTTACAGTGGTTTATTCGACACCTTTCATGTAGAAATAAAAATACTGTTGACTGACAGTTTGATGAAATCAATGTGACCTAAGGCATATTGATACTGAATAATTCTATGACCTATTGCATGTTTTATTTTTATTCTTCCGCCAGCAATTTTTACTATTACTATCAAACAGCAGGCTACCATAAAACACCCACTGGTAATGGAGTCTTTAAATCAAATGACTTTTGAAAAATTTGTGATAGAGACATCTGCGGTTACATGACTGATCTCAGTAGTTTTTGATGTAAGTTTTGAGAGAAAAGTGACTGGCTTTGATGCACAAGAAATAACAGCTGTCTGTGTGTTTTTGTGACATTTCACGTCACAAGATTCATTGTCAGAGATCACACAGAGCATGTTGACAGTAACATTTTCAAAAGGACTGATTGTTTCAGTTAGTTCCAAGACTGGGTCTCACAAAGAAATTATAAATTATCAGAAGGTTCATAATCCCAGTTTTTTTCTGTCACATGACTTGGACAGAGGGCATGTTTTGCAGGGAAAATTCAATTATATCTTACTTGGTGATAATGTTACTGATATCGATAGTTGTTAATATTACTATTAGTATTACGAAAATCATCCCCAAAAATGATACCTTTACTATTTTGAAGTTGATGTTGAACCCAGTCACCTAAATTTGTGTCCCTCTTCTCTGATATGTCACAGAACTAGTGCAAGTTTAACTGTATTCCACATATTTCATTGGTTAAGAGTCTTCTGTGTTTGAGTTGAGTCAACCAAGTGATGACATACTGAGCCTAGCTGTGGAACACAGCTGCTCCAAATAGATATGACACGGTTATCACCCATCTCTCTAGTGTTTCCCAGCACCACATAGATCAAATGGCGGAGCGTGGCAGACTGGAGAGATCCTGAAAGCTGTAAGGAGAACTGTGACAAGGTTAGCTGAGTACAGACCTGGAAACAATTCCTGAACCTGGATTCTTTTTTTTTTTGCATGGTGATCCGTCATAATGTGGTGCAGCTGTGATCCCATCCGTGAGAAGATCATGCTGTGTGTGTCCAAGTATTTTTCCAAGTATTCTGCTGAAGGTTTTTCTGAATGTTATCCTATATATTCTCATATGTCCATTACCGTGACGAAGGGGTGGGCCTATGGAGGCAGTGTTTTGGCGGCCTCCCCTACTGTTTTTATTTTGGATGCAAAAGTGCCCCTCCCAGTTTAAGAGACAGTTTAAGGATGAGGACAGTCACTCTCAGTTTGAATTAAGAAGCAGAATACAAATCCATCCCTCTTGAATGTGACCCATTTTTTGAGGGTGCTCTTTTCTAATAATTTGCCACCAGTCACAAAGAGAGTCTGTGCACACTGCTGGCAGGGAGCTGGGGTGTGGTTTGGATGCCCCAAACAAGCCAGTGCATTTGGTACATGAGAAAAAAAGGAAAAACAAAAAAAAGAAAAAAATGAGGGATGAGTGACTGTGTGTGTGTGTATGTGTATATTTGGAGTGTGTGTGTTTGTGTGTGTGTGTGTGTATTTGTGTGTGTGTGTGTGTGTGTGTGAGTGAGTTTGTGTGTGTGTGTGTATGTGAGTTTGTGTGTGTGAGTTTGTGTGTGTGTTTGTGAGTTAGTTTGTGTGTGTGTGAGTGAGTTTGTGTGTGTGTGTGTGTGAGTTTGTGTGTGTGTTTGTGAGTTTGTGTGTGTGTGTGTGTGTCCACAGTGGAAGACTGTGTGACACGCTGTGCTTCTGTGCTCATACAGTCCTACAGCTGTCAGCAGGAACTAGCACTGCTGTAGCATGGGTGGTCCAGCAGTGATCAGCACCCTGAGAGGGAAAGCACAATATGAGAGAAACAATAATCCCTGCCATTCCTTTGTGTAGACGCCACAGGTTTTATGCATTTGTTAAAAAAAGATAAAATAAATTGCTCTTTAAATGGAAACTGGAAGCTCAGATTCAATCTAATGCACTTTGCGTCTTTAAGAGCAAATGCAATTCAATAAAATGGCTTTACATTACAGCATATGTTTCTTTGAATATTTTCCATTTTATCTGAGACAAACAAGCATTCCCTTAGGAATGTGTTGTTTCCATTCCATTTTATTGAATATGTGCCCTTTTTAAAAAGACCAAAGTGTTTTGATTGAATTGCACATGCTCATTCAATTGCCCATGAAGAGACTTCATTCATTTGATTGAATCCCGGCCATAAAGAGAAACTGATAATACGAGGAATCCTGTATGCTCAGACGCTTTCACATTGACCTTTTCAAAACGTTTCAAGTTTATTAAGCTCCTTGGCTCAAATAAAGCTTTAAACGTGAACCTCTCTTCTCCACTTCCTCAAAAACCATTTTAAATGCATTTTATGACCACTGAGTCATTTTGTGTACCGCAACAAAACTGGGGCAGTTTATGAAGGGCATTGTGGGGACAGGAAGGACTCCTGAACTTTCTCTACTGACAGGAAACAGGTGGTGAAGCACTTCTACAGATTCTTGCACAACCAATGACTTATTTGGAGAACCTATGTTTCTGTATGTTTATATCTGCGTATATCTTCAGGCATCTGGATTCTAAATAATTTTCATGTTTGCCGCATGTTAACGACGCTCCTCGACACATCATCAGTGATGTCCCAGGGTTCATATTATGGGTTGTGGTTGGTAGGGGGCTGGAGCTGATGTTTCTATAACCAGGGGGTCAGAGTGCCTGGTGAGATTTTGCAGGGGTCAACAAAATGGCCAAGTCTATGCACTATTATGCAAAAAATATTACTGACTTCAGTTATGTTTGTTTTAAATAATTATACAAGTATATGTGTGTGTGAGTGTGTCTTTGGGGGCAGAGGGGCATAGACAGCCAATGTATGGACTGTCAGTTTGATATTTCCATACAGGCAATCCAGGGGTGTCCTAAGGCATACAGCAGAGCTCTTCCAAAAGGCTGATGTCATCGTGGGGCTATGTGATTGGCCAGGAGGCTGAATGGAATACCCAAAGGCACAGCCCCCTCCCCCTCCCCCAGGTAAGAACCAGGTGGCAGATGCTTGGGAGCCATGGCAACTCTTCCTGGGACTTGGAGGATCTGGCAAGCCAGTGTCTGTTTTGGAGGACTGCCAGCTCATACATGATAGGAAAAGAAAAAAAAAAAAACAATTTTACCCACCGAGAAGGCGGTTATACTTATCTGTCTCCTGTTCAGTAGCCAAGGGTCAGTTAGTATTTCAGGTCATTTAGGGGGACATTCTTGTGTCCATGTCCAGGTCCAGGATGAGGATACTGACACCACATTGTTAAACCAGTACATAACAACATAAGATGAGGAGACCAGGCTGTTCAGCACAAATAGGCCCAATCACTTACCTACAATCTACAGAGCATCCAGTACTGCATCAGGCCTGGACTTGAACACTCCCAGGTTCCCTACCTCCACCAAATGATCCGGCAACTTCTTCCAAGTAATGACAACTCCCTACATAAACAAATACTTTCTGATAACAGTATGGAATTTATTCTTATGTATTCTCCACCTATGTCCCCCTGTTCTGCAGACTGAACTCAACCATATTCATTTTTTGTTGATTTATTGTATAAGTATATTTTTAAACTCTTACACCATTTTTAATATGCTCTCAGTGCAAATTGACTGTGAAAGTGATGCAGTGGAACAATAGTTATGCACCTTCCAGTTTTGGACTGATTAATCAACTGAACTTATGATACTGGAAATAGCATCCAAAACTATGCACAACCGAAGCTGAAGGGCAAAGTTTAAACCAAAGCGAGTCAGGATTTCTATGAATGAAACTTTCAAACTGTCAACAGTGATATCAGGAAGGGCAAGAGAAAAGTAAATCGCTAAAAATGTACTTTTTAGAATGCTGACACAGCAAAAAAGGCATTTCAACACATTGTGATTACTGTTCATCTTTGATTTCCTATTAATTAAAACTGACGACTACAGCTACAAAATCAGAACAGTGCATTTATAAAACAAGGCTACAATCAAGCAAGCATTTTCAAGCTGCAAGCATTCCATAGTAATGAAATAACTCCATTTCCAATGCAGTCTTATCTGATATTTTACTGTGTTTACTTTAAGGTTTTGACAGCGTATCCTCCAAGTGCAAGTCCCAAAGAGGTTTTTTTCCACAGTTTACCTCAAAACTGGCATTCAAGACTTGTAACTAGAGCCCAGAAGACATTCAGTCCCCTGAGTATGAAATGCCGAGACCAAAGAGTCTTAAACTGCCATGTATGTATCCTGTTTGTTGTCTTGTCTGCTATATGTGTATATTGCCGCCACTCATTTCTGTAACTTTGGTCTTCTTCAGTTCTTTGCTTGCTTTATGGTTATGAAAGACACATTTTCCCATAAGTGACAGTAAATAAATAATGTATTCAATGAAATTCCCTGCACAGTCAAATACACAGCACCCTCCATAACATGTGGGGGAAAAAGGCACATTCGTTTCTTGATCTGGCACCGTATTATATACGATTTTATAAAACGATAATGTTTGTGATGAATGTCTTCAGAGGTGTTTCTAATCAGTCAGGTGTATTCATTTGCTACCTTTGCACAGGTATAAGAGTGCTTTCAATATGTAGTCTTTATTCAAAGCATTTGATTGACTTACTTATGTTTTTCATTATTCTCCAGTACATTAATAAAATTACCCTTCCTTTTCATATTTCAGGAGAACTCCACAATCCTTCCTAACGCTTGATGGGCTCTTTTCCGACACTTTATTTTTTTTTGAAATATCAGATTTTTACCATGACTTTGTGATATCTGTGGCATGGCAAAATTCATTTTGTAGTGGTAGGGAATGTATCTGTTTCAGTCGCATTTGTGACTGTTTGTCTACATGTGTAAAATTGACGCCACATAGTTTTTCATTTAGCATGCCAGAGATGCTGAATTTTGCCCTTTGCCTCATGAGTATGGACCATGACAACAAAACCATCGTCAAGAGCCCCAGCTCCCCGCCCCTCTTGGATCTGATGTACCACTCTGGGCTTGGAGAATAATAATAACTTGTTTTTGTGTTTGTGAGGTTGATGCTTTGATGCTTTCTCTTTGAAGTTTTGTAGACCACTCCTCACCAAATAAATAAATGCATTTGGATTTTTAGATGTGAGCTGTGAGCAGTTGACATAAAACCAGATCACACATAAAAATATGTTTTCTTTGAGAAATTGTATAAATGATTGACGTGACGGCGCAAAAATGCAGACTTTGGAATCAAGGTGTCAAAATCGTATTATAAATCTTGGATGTACATGCTTTTGTCAATTTTCATTTAAAAGTTTTCATGCAGCTCCATGTACGAATGATCAATAAACAACCAATAAAGTTTATTTTAAAATTGTGAGGATTAACCATGATTTTGTATTTGCGAGTGTAAAGGAGACTCCGATGTTCCTGGTAATTCAGATTGTACTCACAGATGTACAAGGGTTATTTTTTGCACAGCTTTAATGATGTTTATGAGGTAAAGCAAACAGTATTTCATTTTAATCTGAATTTTATTTCATGTTGCACTAATCTGAATAAAACATGGTTCATGGATCCACCGAAACATATGAAGCGTAAAATAAAGCATCTGGATTGGATCGTCATGGGACTGACGGGGGTTGCCAGGTTTCGTGTTTTCGTGCACATTCAAATAGGTATGATTCAGAGTAGGAAATTAACATTTGTCCTCCCGGAGGGCTTTGGTGTCCTTATGACACATTTTCCGGGGCCTTTGGGTGCATTTCTGGGGAAATGTTCTCATATGTGAGAGAGAAACCTTGGTTTTTTTTGGAAGGCAAGAAAGAAAATGATTCAACGACTATGCTTGGGTTTTTTTTTTTTTTGGGTTCCTGACCATGTTGTTGAGGTGAAATCTTTGCCTCTTGTTTCAACTAACCAGTGAATTACTGGCTTTTCATTGTTTGGAATATGGTACTCTAAGCAATTAGTTCCCCTCATTTTACAGTCTGCAGTTATTTCGGGCACTGGCTGTGCTGTAAAAATACATAAAACTTAGAGCAGACGAGTGCTACAACTGGGCTCTAGTGTACGCTGGCTAGGACCATATGTGAAGAGTCAAGCAAATGTTCTCCTGAAAATCGGGAAAAGACATGAGGCTATAGCCTTACCTCCAAAAGTAAGAAAAATGGGCTGACAGAAGAATAATTGATTTTTCTACTTGAAATCGTAGTACATTAAGTGTATTATCTGACCATGGGTGACAAAGTTGTCAGAAATGATTAGAAAGGGAGTAAATGAGATGTATATGTTCTCCTGAAAATCAGGAAAAGACATAAGACTATAGCCTTACCTCCAAAAGTGAGAAAAATGCGTTGACAGAAAAATATTTGATTTTTTACTTTAAATCGTGGTAAATTAAGTGTATTATCTGACCATGGGTGACAAAGTTGTCAGAAATGATTAGAAAGGGAGTAAATGAGATGTATATGTTCTCCTGAAAATAAGGAAAAGACATAAGACTATAGCCTTACCTCCAAAAGTGAGAAAAATGGGTTGACAGAAAAATATTTGATTTTTTCACTTTAAATCGTAGTAAATGAACTGTACTATCTGCCCATGTGTGAAAAAGTTGTCAGAAATGATTAGAAAGGGAGTAAATGAGATGTATATGTTCTCCTGAAAATCAGGAAAAGACATAAGACTATAGCCTTACCTCCAAAAGTGAGGAAAATGGGTTGACAGAAAAATATTTGATTTTTCACTTTAAATCGTAGTAAATGAACTGACCTATCTGCCCATGGGTGACAAAGTTGTCAGAAATGATTAGAAAGGGAGTAAATGAGATGTATATGTTCTTCTGAAAATCGGGAAAAGACATAAGACTATAGCCTTACCTCCAAAAGTGAGAAACATGGGTTGACAGTAAAATATTAGATTTTTTTCACTTTAAATCGTAGTAAATGAACTGACCTATCTGCCCATGGGTGACAAAGTTCTCAGAAATGATTAGAAAGGGAGTAAATGAGATGTATATGTTCTTCTGAAAATCGGGAAAAGACATAAGACTATAGCCTTACCTCCAAAAGTGAGTAACATGGGTTGACAGTAAAATATTTGATTTTTTCACTTTAAATCGTAGTAAATGAACTGACCTATCTGCCCATGGGTGACAAAGTTGTCAGAAATGATTAGAAAGGGAGTAAATGAGATGTATATGTTCTCCTGAAAATCAGGAAAAGACATAAGACTATAGGCTTACCTCCAAAAGTGAGGAAAATGGGTTGACAGAAAAATATTAGATATTTTTACTTTAAATCGTAGTAAATGAACTGACCTATCTGCCCATGGGTGACAAAGTTCTCAGAAATGATTTGAAAGGGAGTAAATGAGATGTATATGTTCTCCTGAAAATCGGACAAAGACATAAGACTATTGCCTTACCTCCAAAAGTGAGAAAAATGGGTTGACAGAAATATATTAGATTTTTTCACTTTAAATCGTAGTAAATTAACTGTATTATCTGCCCATGGGTGACAAAGTTGTCAGAAATGATTAGAAAGGGAGAAAATGAGATGTATATGGTCTCCTGAAAATCGAGAAAAGACATAAGACTGTAGCCTTACCTCCAAAAGTGAGAGAAATGGGTTGACAGAAAAATAGTTGATTTTTTTACTTTAAATCGTAGTAAATTAACTGTATTATCTGCCCATGGGTGACAAAGTTGTCAGAAATGATTAGAAAGGGAGTAAATGAGATGTATATGTTCTCCTGAAAATCAGGAAAAGACATAAGACTATAGCCTTACCTCCAAAAGTGAGGAAAATTGGTTGACAGAAAAATATTAGATTTTTTCACTTTAAATCGTAGTAAATTAACTGTATTATCTGCCCATGGGTGACAAAGTTGTCAGAAATGATTAGAAAGGGAGTAAATGAGATGTATATGTTGTCCTGAAAATCAGGAAAAGACATAAGACTATAGCCTTACCTCCAATAGTGAGAGAAATGCGTTGACAGAAAAATAGTTGATTTTTTTACTTTAAATCGTAATAAATGAACTGACTTATCTGCCCATGGGTGACAAAGTTGTCAGAAATTATTTTAAAGGGAGTAAATGACATGTATATGTTCTCCTGAAAATCTGGAAAAGACATTTTCTTACCTATAAAAGTAAGAAAAATGGGTTGACAGAAAATTACTACATTTCTTTACTTGAAATCGTAGTACATTAAGTTTATTATCTGCCCATTGGTAACAAAGTTGTCAGAAATGATTAGAAAGGGAGTAAATGAGATGTATGTTCTCCTGAAAATCAGGAAAAGACATAAGACTATAGCTTTACCTCCAAAAGTGAGGAAAATGGGTTGACAGAAAAATATTTGATTTTTTCACTTTAAATCGTAGTAAATGAACTGACCTATCTGCCCATGGGTGACAAAGTTCTCAGAAATGATTAGAAAGGGAGTAAATGAGATGTATATGATCTCCTGAAAATCGGGAAAAGACATAAGACTATAGACTTACCTCCAAAAGTGAGAAAAATGGGTTCACAGAAAAATATTTAATTTTTTCACTTTAAATCGTAGTAAATTAAGAGTATTATCTGCCCATGGGTGACAAAGTTGTCAGAAATGATTAGAAAGGGAGTAAATGAGATGTATATGTTCTCCTGAAAATCAGGAAAAGACATAAGACTATAGCCTTACCTCCAAAAGTAAGAAAAATGGGTTGACAGAAAAATATTTGATTATTTCACTTTAAATCGTAGTAAATGAACTGACCTATCTGCCCATGGGTGACAAAGTTGTCAGAAATGATTAGAAAGGGAGTAAATGAGATGTATATGTTCTCCTGAAAATCAGGAAAAGACATAAGACTATAGCCTTACCTGCAAAAGTGAGAAAAATGCGTTGACAGAAAAATAGTTGATTTTTTCACTTTAAATCGTAGGAAATTAAGTGTATTATCTGCCCATGGGTGACAAAGTTGTCAGAAATGATTAGAAAGGGAGTAAATGAGATGTATATGATCTCCTGAAAATCTGGAAAAGACATAAGACTATAGCCTTACCTCCAAAAGTGAGAATACTGGGTTGACAGAAAAATATTTGATTTTTTCACTTTAAATCATAGTAAATTAACTGACCTATCCGCCCATTGGTTACAAAGTTGTCAGAAATGATTAGAAAGGGAGTAAATGAGATGTATATGTTCTCCTGAAAATCAGGAAAAGACATAAGACTATAGCCTTACCTCCAAAAGTGAGGAAAATGGGTTGACAGAAAAATATTTGATTTTTTCACTTTAAATCGTAGTAAATGAACTGACCTATCTGCCCATGGGTGACAAAGTTGTCAGAAATGATTAGAAAGGGAGTAAATGAGATGTATATGTTCTTCTGAAAATCGGGAAAAGACATAAGACTATAGCCTTACCTCTAAAAGTGAGAAAAATGGGTTGACAGAAAAATATTTCATTTTTTCACTTTAAATCGTAGTAAATGAAGTGTATTATCTGCCCATGGGTGACAAAGTTGTCAGAAATGATTAGAAAGGGAGTAAATGAGATGTATATGTTCTCCTGAAAATCAGGAAAAGACATAAGACTATAGCCTTACCTCCAAAAGAAAGAAAAATGGGTTGACAGAAAAATATTTCATTTTTTCACTTTAAATCGTAGTAAATGAACTGACCTATCTGCCCATGGGTGACAAAGTTGTCAGAAATGATTAGAAAGGGAGTAAATGAGATGTATATGTTCTCCTGAAAATCAGGAAAAGACATAAGACTATAGCTTTACCTCCAAAAGTGAGGAAAATGGGTTGACAGAAAAATATTAGATATTTTTACTGTAAATCGTAGTAAATGAACTGACCTATCTTCCCATGGGTGACAAAGTTGTCAGAAATGATTAGAAAGGGAGTAAATGAGATGTATATGTTCTCCTGAAAATCGGGAAAAGACATAAGACTATAGAATTACCTCCAAAAGAAAGAAAAATGGGTTGACAGAAAAATATTTCATTTTTTCACTTGAAATCGTAGTAAATTAAGTGTATTATCTGCCCATGGGTGACAAAGTTGTCAGAAATGATTAGAAATGGAGTAAATGAGATGTATATGTTCTCCTGAAAATCAGGAAAAGACATAAGACTATAGCCTTACCTCCAAAAGTGAGAAAAATGGGTTGACAGAAAAATATTTGATTTTTTTTTACTTTAAATCGTAATAAATGAACTGACCTATCTGCCCATGGGTGACAAAGTTGTCAGAAATGATTAGAAAGGGAGTAAATGAGATGTATATGTTCTCCTGAAAATCTGGAAAAGACATAAGACTACTAAATTACCTCCAAAAGTGAAAGAAAATGGGTTGACAGAAAAATATTTGACAGAAAAATATTTTTTTCACTTTAAATCGTAGTAAATTAAGTGTATTATCTGCCCATGGGTGACAAAGTTGTCAGAAATGATTAGAAATGGAGTAAATGAGATGTATATGTTCTCCTGAAAATCAGGAAAAGACATAAGACTATAGCCTTACCTCCAAAAGTGAGGAAAATGGGTTGATAGAAAAATATTTGATTTTTTTTACTTTAAATCGTAATAAATTAACTGACCTATCTGCCCATGGGTGACAAAGTTGTCAGAAATGATTAGAAAGGGAGTAAATGAGATGTATATGTTCTCCTGAAAATCTGGAAAAGACATAAGACTATAGCCTTAACTCCAAAAGAAAGAAAAATGGGTTGACAGAAAAATATTTCATTTTTTCACTTTAAATCATAGTAAATTAAGTGTATTATCTGCCCATGGGTGACAAAGTTGTCAGAAATGATTAGAAAGGGAGTAAATGAGATGTAAATGTTCTCCTGAAAATCTGGAAAAGACATAAGACTATAGCCTTACCTCCAAAAGTGAGAAAAATGGGTTGACAGAAAAATATTAGATATTTTTACTTTAAATCGTAGTAAATGAACTGACCTATCTGCCCATGGGTGACAAAGTTGTCAGAAATGATTAGAAAGGGAGTAAATGAGATGTATATGTTCTCCTGAAAATCGGAAAAGACATAAGACTATAGCCTTACCTCCAAAAGTGAGAAAAATGGGTTGACAGAAAAATATTGATTTTTTTACTTTAAATCGTAGTAAATTAACTGTATTATCTGCCCATGGGTGACAAAGTTGTCAGAAATGATTAGAAAGGAGTAAATGAGATGTATATGTTCTCCTGAAAATCAGGAAAAGACATAAGACTATAGCCTTACCTCCAAAGTGAAAAAATGGGTTGACAGAAAAATATTTGATTTTTTCACTTTAAATCGTAGTAAATTAACTGTATTATCTGCCCATGGGTGACAAAGTTGTCAGAAATGATTAGAAAGGAGTAAATGAGATGTATATGTTCTCCTGAAAATCAGGAAAAGACATAAGACTATAGCCTTACCTCCAAAAGTGAGAAAAATGGGTTGACAGAAAAATATTTTTTTTTTTTACTTTAAATCTTAGTAAATGAACTGACTTATCTGCCCATGGGTGACAAAGTTGTCAGAAATTATTAGAAAGGGAGTAAATGAGATGTATATGTTCTCCTGAAAATCTGGAAAAGACATTTTATAGCCTTACCTCCAAAAGTAAAGAAAATGGGTTGACAGAAAAATATTTGATTTTTTACTTTAAATCGTATGAAATTGAATTATCTGCCCATGGGTGACAAAGTTGTCAGAAATGATTAGAAAGGGAGTAAATGAGATGTATATGTTCTCCTGAAAATCGGGAAAAGACATGACTATAGCCTTACCTCTCAAAAGTGAGAAAAATGGGTTGACAGACAAATATTTCATTTTTTCACTTTAAATCGTAGTAAATTAAGTGTATTATCTGCCCATGGGTGACAAAGTTGTCAGAAATGATTAGAAAGGGAGTAAATGAGATGTATATGTTCTCCTGAAAATCAGGAAAAGACATAAGACTATAGCCTTACCTCCAAAAGTGAGAAAAATGGGTTGACAGAAAAATATTTGATTTTTTCACTTTAAATCGTAGTAAATGAACTGACCTATCTGCCCATGGGTGACAAAGTTGTCAGAAATGATTAGAAAGGGAGTAAATGAGATGTATATGTTCTCCTGAAAATCTGGAAAAGACATAAGACTATAGCCTTACCTCCAAAAGAAAGAAAAATGGGTTGACAGAAAAATTTAATTTTTTTCACTTTAAATCGTAGTAAATGAAGTGTATTATCTGCCCATGGGTGACAAAGTTGTCAGAAATGATTAGAAAGGGAGTAAATGAGATGTATATGTTCTCCTGAAAATCAGGAAAAGAAATAAGACTATAGCCTTACCTTCAAAAGTGAGAAAAATGGGTTGACAGTAAAAAATTTGATTTTTTCACTTTAAATCGTAGTAAATGAACTGACCTATCTGACCATGGGTGACAAAGTTGTCAGAAATGATTAGAAAGGGAGTAAATGAGATGTATATGTTCTCCTGAAAATCAGGAAAAGACATAAGACTATAGCTTTACCTCCAAAAGTGAGAAAAATGGGTTGACAGAAAAATATTAGATATTTTTACTTTAAATCGTAGTAAATGAAGTGTATTATCTGCCCATGGGTGACAAAGTTGTCAGAAATGATTAGAAAGGGAGTAAATGAGATGTATATGTTCTCCTGAAAATCGGAAAAGACATAAGACTATAGCCTTACCTCCAAAAGTGAGAAAATGGGTTGACAGAAAAATATTAGATTTTTTTACTTTAAATCGTAGTAAATTAAGTGTATTATCTGCCCATGGGTGACAAAGTTGTCAGAAATGATTAGAAAGGGAGTAAATGAGATGTATATGTTCTCCTGAAAATCAGACAAAGACATAAGACTATAGCCTTACCTCCAAAAGTGAGAAAAATGGGTTGACAGAAAAATAGTTGATTTTTTTACTTTAAATCTTAGTAAATGAACTGACCTATCTGCCCATGGGTGACAAAGTTGTCAGAAATGATTAGAAAGGGAGTAAATGAGATGTATATGTTCTCCTGAAAATCTGGACAAAGACATAAGACTTAGCCTTACCTCAAAAGTAAGAAAAATGGGTTGACAGAAAAATATTTGATTTTTTACTTTAAATCGTAGTAAATTAAGTGTATTATCTGCCCATGGGTGACAAAGTTGTCAGAAATGATTAGAAAGGGAGTAAATGAGATATATGTTCTCCTGAAAATCAGGAAAAGACATAAGACTATAGCCTTACCTCCAAAAGTGAGAAAAATGGGTTGACAGAAAAATATTAGATTTTTTTACTTTAAATCGTAGTAAATGAACTGACCTATCTGCCCATGGGTGACAAAGTTGTCAGAAATGATTAGAAAGGGAGTAAATGAGATGTATATGTTCTCCTGAAAATCAGGAAAAGACATAAGACTATAGCCTTACCTCCAAAAGTGAGAAAAATGGGTTGACAGAAGAATAGTTGATTTTTTCACTTTAAATCGTAGTAAATTAAGTGTATTATCTGCCCATGGGTGACAAAGTTGTCAGAAATGATTAGAAAGGGAGTAAATGAGATGTATATGTTCTCCTGAAAATCGGGAAAAGACATAAGACTATAGCCTTACCTCCAAAAGTGAGAAAAATGGGTTGACAGAAAAAATTTGATTTTTTTACTTTAAATCGTAGTAAATGAACTGACCTATCTGCCCATGGGTGACAAAGTTGTCAGAAATGATTAGAAAGGGAGTAAATGAGATGTATATGTTCTTCTGAAAATCGGGAAAAGACATAAGACTATAGCCTTACCTCCAAAAGTGAGAAAAATGGGTTGACAGAAAATATTTGATTTTTACTTTAAATCGTAGTAAATGAAGTGTATTATCTGCCCATGGGTGACAAAGTTGTCAGAAATGATTGAAAGAAAGGGAGTAAATGAGATGTATATGTTCTCTGAAAATCAGGAAAAGACATAAGACTATAGCCTTACCTCCAAAAGTGAGAAAAATGGGTTGACAGAAAAATATTTGATTTTTTACTTTAAATCGTAGTAAATGAACTGACCTATCTGCCCATGGGTGACAAAGTTGTCAGAAATGATTAGAAAGGGAGTAAATGAGATGTATATGTTCTCCTGAAAATCAGGAAAAGACATAAGACTATAGCCTTATCTCCAAAAGTGAGAAAAATGGGTTGACAGAAAAATATTTGATTTTTACTTTAAATCGTAGTAAATTAACTGTATTATCTGCCCATGGGTGACAAAGTTGTCAGAAATGATTAGAAAGGGAGTAAATGAGATGTATATGTTCTCCTGAAAATCGGGAAAAGACATAAGACTATAGCCTTACCTCCAAAAGTGAGAGAAAATGGGTTGACAGAAAAATATTTGATTTTTTCACTTTAAATCGTAGTAAATGAACTGTACTATCTGCCCATGGGTTACAAAGTTGTCAGAAATGATTAGAAAGGGAGTAAATGAGATATATGTTCTCCTGAAAATCGGGAAAAGACATAAGACTATAGCCTTATCTCCAAAAGTGAGAAAAATGCGTTGACAGAAAAATAATTGATTTTTTTACTTTAAATCGTAGTAAATGAACTGACCTATCTGCCCATGGGTGACAAAGTTGTCAGAAATGATTAGAAAGGGAGTAAATGAGATGTATATGTTCTCCTGAAAATCAGGAAAAGACATAAGACTATAGCCTTACCTCCAAAAGTGAGAAAAATGGGTTGACAGAAAAATATTAGATTTTTTACTTTAAATCGTAGTAAATGAAGTGTATTATCTGCCCATGGGTGACAAAGTTGTCAGAAATGATTAGAAAGGGAGTAAATGAGATGTATATGTTCTCCTGAAAATCAGGAAAAGACATAAGACTATAGCCTTACCTCCAAATTTGTCAGAAAAAAGTGAGAAAAATGGGTTGACAGAAAAATATTTAGATTTTTTTACTTTAAATCGTAGTAAATTAAGTGTATTATCTGCCCATGGGTGACAAAGTTGTCAGAAATGATTAGAAAGGGAGTAAATGAGATGTATATGTTCTCCTGAAAAAATCTGGAAAAATTTGTCCTTATCTCTAAAAGTGAAAAATGGGTTGACAGAAAAAATTGGACTTTAAATAGTAAATTAACTGTATTATCTGCCCATGGGTGACAAAGTTGTCAGAAATGATTAGAAAGGGAGTAAATGAGATGTATATGTTCTCCTGAAAATCAGGAAAAGACATAAGACTATAGCCTTACCTCCAAAAGTGAGAAAAATGGGTTGACAGAAAAATATTAGATTTTTTACTTTAAATCGTACTAAATGAACTGACCTATCTGCCCATGGGTGACAAAGTTGTCAGAAATGATTAGAAAGGAGTAAATGAGATGTATATTTTCTCCTGAAAATCTGGAAAAGACATAAGACTATAGCCTTATCTCCAAAAGTGAGAGAAAATGGGTTGACAGAAAATATTTTGATTTTTTTACTTTAAATCGTAGGAAATTAAGTGTATTATCTGCCCATGGGTGACAAAGTTGTCAGAAATGATTACAAAGGGAGTAAATGAGATGTATATGTTCTCCTGAAAATTGGAAAAAGACATAAGACTATAGCCTTACCTCCAAAAGTGAGAAAAATGGGTTTGACAGAAAAATATTACATTTTTCTTAACGTTAAATCGTAGTAAATTAACTGTTTTATCTGCCCATGGGTGACAAAGTTGTCAGAAATGATTACAAAGGGAGTAAATGAGATATATATGTTCTCCTGAAAATCAGGAAAAGACATAAGACTATAGCCTTACCTCCAAAAGTGAGAGAAATTGGTTGAAAGAAAAATATTAGATTTTGATAAATGATAATAAATAAGATGTACAATTTCCCCATGGAAGAAATTTTTGTCTGAAATGGTTTGAATGTCAGGAAATGAGATCTTTGTATTTTGGTAAAAATCCAGAAAAGACATTACACTTATCGTCTCACCTCCAAAAAAAAAATAAAAATTGGGTTGACAGAAAAATATTATTCACTCATGCAAGAAAGCATTGTCAGAAATGTCTTCATTGTGAGGAAATTAGATCTTTGTGTTTTGGTAACAATAGTGAAAAGACATAAGACTGTCGTCTTACCTCCAAAAATACATAAAATGTGTTGACAGAGAAATATTTGATTTTTCTGTCATCTGACCCTAACTCTATCCTTGGAAACCCTCTCCCTAATTCTACAAACCTTAACCTTATTTCTTGGAACCTTATCCATAAAAACCGTAAGCCTAATTCTACAAACCCTAACCCTAACTCTCGAAACCCCAACCCTAATTCTCGGAACCCTAACACTTGAAACCCTTAACTTAATTCTAGAAACCCCAACCATAGAAACCCGATCCCTAATTCTAGAAACCCTAACACTAGGAACCCTAACCGGAATTCAAGAATCTCTTACTAGAAACCCAAACCCTAATTCTGGAAACCCTAACCTTAATTCTAGAAGCCCTAACCCTAATTCTTGGAACCATAACCTTAGAAACCCTCAGTCTAACAGTCTAGAAACCCTAACCCTAGAAATCCTCATCCTCATTTTAGAAACCCCAATCCTATAAATGGTCACCATAATTCTACAAACCCTAACCCTAGAAACCCATTACCTAATTCCACAAACCCTAACCCTAGAAAACCTAACCCTAATTCTACAAACCCTAATCCTTGAAACCCTAACCCGAATTCTAGAAACCCTCACCCTTGAAACCCTTACCCTAGACACCTTAACTCTAATTCTATGAACCCTCACCCTAAAATCCTAATCCTTATTCTAGAAACCCTAATCCAAGAAAACCCTAACACTAATTCTAGGAACCCTCACCCCAGAAACCCTAACCCTGAAAGTCTAGAAAACCTAACCCAAACCCTGGAAACCTCAGCCCTAATTCTGGAAACCCAGACTGTCACCTGCGCTATCCCTGTCAGACTACCCCTTCACCATCGCCAGTTTACATTTTGCTGCACTTTCATCATTAATCTCCTTTTCTTTTATATTTGTTCCCCTTTTACTCTTCGCTCAAGACAATTGTTGACATCGCTTCTGTGATGCTTTCCCACAAACTCTGTCTTTTGCCATTTGTTGTTTTCTGACTTCATGCAGAAAGATAATCCAGGAAGTGGTAGATCACGTCACATGATACATTTGAGCAAATCACATTGTCAAAAATTTACATCAGCAATGACATTTCGTATCTATCTTTAAATCCCCTTTGTGTTTTCACCATTGGTTGCCAGTACAAAGCACATGACCAAATTTGGATGCAGTGACATTATGTTCCAGAGAGAGAGCTTTCCAACGATAACTAGTATGTCAGGGTTTAAACAACTGTCGCGTAGTGGTATCTGGCTAATAAATGCTAACTTTTTGGTAAACTTAATGTGAATTTTGTGTGAATTTAATTAATTAGTCTGAATGAAAAAATGTTATTGTATAATAACATGGCATAATAACCCAAAATCTCAATATTGACCATTGACAGCAAAAACAACTTTTTTCCTGCTGTCTCACCTTAAGTGCAAGCTACAGCCATGGTTATCATGGGCTGGCCAAGAGAACAGAAGCCTCACATCCAGGACACACATTGTGGGTAAATATGTTTTTGTCAATAGAGAGCTTACTACCCTGGGTGTAACAGGCCTTCTACCTTCACCTCATGGACAAAAAATGCTGTGCTGTATTCCAGTGTCAAACTCACACTCAGTGTCTAAATCTCACATAAAATTAAGCCGAGAGTTAAATCATACACTGGCTCTATGCTTTGGCTAAAGCCTGCCCATTCACAAACAGACTGTGTGTCTCTCTCTCTCACACACACACACACACACACACACACACACACACACACACACACACACACACACACACACACACACACACACACACACACACACTCCCCTTTCTGTCTCTACACCAGCAGAGCAGAGAGGGGGAGGTTTGTCTCTCCCCCACTGTACCCCATGTAGCGTCTCCATGAACACAATGTCAGCCAAAGACCACGCTGCCAGGCCTGGTTTTGACTGTCCAGACCGCCAGATCCTTCCCCCTCTCTCTCTCTCTCTCTCTCTCTCTCTCTCCTTCCCTGCTTGTGTCTCACAGCGAGCCACTTCATCCAGACAGATGACGCCCCCCTTTTGAGCTCATGATCCAGGATGGCTTGCTCGCTACGTCTCCATCAATCTCCCGCAGCTTTCTGCCATGTCACGCCCGCCCCAGATCGCTTGTCAAAGGGAGCCATTTCAATCCTGCCACGGGCAGAAAGGGCGAGGGGTTTTGGCTCTGTCCTGCTTCATCATCCCAAAAAAGGATGGTAGAATGGGACTGCTGTTTTTTTTTTTTTTTTTTTGATCTAAGAACTTTGAACCACGTTTTAATGAAACCGCGTTTGAAATGTTCACTCACAAATGACTGCTTCTCTCAGTGCTGTACGATCATCAATCTAAAACGTGCTTATTTCTATGTAACCGTGGGGCAAAATTGTAGGAGATCTCTTTGGTTTTTACATTCCGTGAAGTATGAGTACGTGAATACAACAGGCTCCCTTTCGGGCTCTTGCTACCTCCTCTCACCTTTGTGAAGTGTGTGCAAGCTGTGAGACGCCCTTCATCACCTTGGTGTTCAGGCTCGAAACCCATACCTCAACAATTAGCCTGTCCTCACCCCTTCCAGGTGGACACAGCAGTGCTTCACGCTTCAGCTGTAACCTCACACATAACGAGGCCGGGCTCCTGCTCATTCGATGCAATGGTCCCTCACGATAAGACAGCACACAGTACTTCAGCCTTAGTTTGAATTGTCTCGCAATGAGTACTAAAGCACAGACCGGGTGACAAGCAGTAGCACTGTGATGAACTGTTCTCGATGCATTCACAAACAGCGCGCAGTCAGTGTTCTACCGTAGGTGCGCTTGCTGGGATTGATGGCAGCAGCCGACATGCGGAGCTGCAAAGAGATGTGCTCAAATTCTGGTTCATCACAACCAATGGGTGCGGGTGGCCTGTCAGGACCCTGGACAGCTCCCTGGGGAAAAAATTATCAGCCTGAGATCTAAGAGGAGGTTGTGGGAGCTGTCCGGTGCTGGACTGGGAATCAGTTATCTTGCATTCCCTTTGTCACAGGCCTGTACCCCATCTCTGAATAAGAGGCAGCTGAATAAGAGAGCTCTATCCCGGACTGGAGGAGAAAGATATGGACAAAGGAAAGGACTCAAACTCATGTATCCCTCTTGCTCACCCACCATCCCACCACACCCTATCTCTCCCCCTCACTCTCTCTCCCTTTACTTGACACACAAGGTTGGACTGAGGTCACAGTGGTGGATTGGAGGACATGTTGGAATGGTTGACCAAACGTCGCTTCCCGATCCTTTGACACGGCCAGTCTCTGAGACACTAACGCAATCAAACCCCTGGACAAGGACTCAGATTTAACCTGTACACTTTCTCTTTGTCTTTCCTTGCTTTCATAAGCCAGAAGACTGATGATTTTTTGTGTTTGAGTCATCCTTTTTATTGTAAATTAATTGCTATTCAAAATTACATTTTTGTTTGAGTGTGTTTGGTTACCCATGCTCACATCGATCGTCTGCCCCTAAAGCTTTCGCGAAAACAATGGAGACAAGTGATGGTTTCCTCTGGTCTCAAATCTCAGGCTAGAGGGCTCTGTTTTTACATGAGTCTACACCCTCTATCATTTACACCTTAGTATTCACTAGCGCCTACCTGACTGACTGGGATGGCTTACACAAAGGAAGAAGGGAGCAAGGTCGGTCAATGAATGACGTAAACCCAAAACCTTCCTCATATCAACGATCTGAGGCAGACGATAGTCTCAGTAGTTCTGAAGCACCGCCTGCCGTCAATGGGGCTGGCACGTATCTGTCAGGATCGACGGCAAAGCTGCCGTGTCATGCATGATCCATCACTTTCCCTCCCTCCTCAGCGTGATGCAGAAGATTTGGACACGGGCCCGCGCCAGTCTGATATCATTGCCCACCCAGAATATCCTGGGTCACATGAGCATACGGGGAAATGTTTATGCTATTCTAAGGCTGATTAAATTGAAATTAGCCTTTCTGCAGGGCAGAGGATGTGAGCATTAGCCAGCAGTTGGTGAATGGGTAGAGGATGTAACAATTAGCCAGTGGTTGTGTTGTTTGAGTTTTGTTTCATTCCTCACTGGCTTCTATCACTTCTCATGTACTGTACAAGCAATTTATGCTAAAAAGTGGCTTAAACTTCAACTAAAATTTGTCCTTAACTTTCATTTAGGACTGAATAAGAATGTTATGCTTTTTCTGTACAGTTTGGCAGGTTTATTTTTATGATCTATGAACTCACAAAACTGTGTTTGTGAAGATAAAAATGAAAACTTACCGTGAGCTGAGGTCAAAGACACATTTTGATTGTCTCTGTCCATATATTCTCAGTTCTTTTCTAAATATACCTACAGTAAAGTTCAAGAGCTTTAAAATAGCACTCTTTGCACTTGAACTTTGTATACACCAACAAAGACTTCTTAAAAACCAAAAAAAAAAAAAATATTACACCAATACAATGGATACTGAAATAGCTAAATAATGAGTGATGTCATTTTAAAATCATAAAAAATCATATAAAGAGAACAAAATTATTGGAAACTGCAGGATACATCAATGCTAATTGCAAAAATTAAGACTTAGGCATTTCTAATACCTCTGAGTTCCAGATAAGTCCTTTTAACAGAAATCCTTATAGCATCAAAGTCTGAAACGACACATTACCACTCTGTAACCTCACTTCTATCAATCACATTTTGAGATGGTATGTTTTTTTATCTTACGCATATGTAAAATCAAGCTTCTGAGTGTTGATTTATCACATTCGGCTGACTGAAAAAAATCGCATCGTAGCGGTAGATGAGGACGAAGAGCATTAATCTGCGAGCTGGGAGGGCTTGGCCTGCTCGATTTCAGGCACACACCTGTCAATGCGCGGCCCTCCGCTGTCAGCCCTAATCTATTTTTAAAGAGAACCCGCTGACACGTGTAGTGTCTGATCTTCCCATTGAGTTTGGAATGCATTCAAAAGCAGCCCGTCTCTAAGCGAAGCTGGAGGACCTGACTTGTTTGATCTTGTACGTCAATGTCGGTACACAGTGAGCGGAGAGAGGAGAGAGAGAGAGAGAGAGAGAGAGAGAGAGAGAGAGAGAGAAACGGGCGCCCCTGTGCAGAGCTAAAAGGGAGGTTATATCCGCAGGTGCGGGTGAGTGATGAAGGTTGGCAGGGAACCCCAAACCTCTCCGCAGCACCGCACCATGTCTCCGTGGAGTCCTTCAGTACCTTGCGCGAAGGAATGCTTTCATAATCGATTAATAATTAATTAATTACATTCATGCTGGAGGATAAGAGGGATTGTAAAGTTTTTTTAAAAAATACCATTGAAACCAGAAAAGCGGTAAACCCATCTTTGAGTTGTTTCTTTTCCTCTCAAGATGTTAGTGGAGAATATGCGTTTGCATTAACATCATTGGTAAACATGAGGACTCTGGTACAAGAATCCCTGCACATGGCTGAACTGTGTAGTCCACTGCAGCGATCTGCTCCCGCCTGCTTGGAAGGAGCATGCGATGACACCGGCATGGACAACTGGCCCTTGCCGCTTTCCACTCTGCAGACACACCACCAATCACACACTGCCTATGTCGTCGGAGAATTACACAGTCAGTATGTTCTTCCCATAACCCAAGCAGCATGTCACTAAAGAGAAATGAACTAATCAAACTATTGACCAGACTACACTCCCAGCATCCCTTGTAAGGCTGGGCCAATTGTTGTCTCACTTCTTGTGAACCTCTGGCCATGACTAGTAATGGAGAGGCTGGGAATTCAACACCTAACCCGACGGCTCCCAGGCAAATATTTAACCCTTTGAAGCCCCATTTTGATATATAAATGAAATTCATTGGGCCTATTGAATATCGCTGACAAATGGTTTCAGAGAGGAAAAAAAAACATACTGTTTTAGCAGTTTAATTCTCTTGCACTGCAGCATGCACTAAGTGTGAGCTAACAGGTATAAGACCTTTTTAAGGTCTACTTAAAGTGTTGATTGTAAAAATCATGGAGACATTATAATTATCCCCCACAAGGTGATGGTAGGTGTCTCTCATCCTCTCTGCTGGCTATGGATTATTCTCAATGAAAATTCAGGGATGTTATTGACAATTGCCTGTGTTGAGGTACTTCACATTGATTATTTTATTGTATTCCCTGACTCTACTGCACAAAGACAAAGCTTTACTGTTTTCACTTTCGTTACTGATTTTTCCTGAGGAGCCAAGACAATTTCTGGTCGAGTAATTCAACAATAGGGTATTCTTTTGGGGAAGCCATTTTTGGACTTCCACTCAATACTATGGCAGGAATTATGTCATGACCATACTTTTTGGACTCACAGATTGTTTGAGATAGAGGGATGTTACTTTTCTCATACTGGTCAAATTGAAGGAATATTTTTCCTATAAATTATGATGTGAAATAATAAAACAGACCGAGACAGGAATTCTTATTTTTCTGTTGGCCAAACCTGGCTTCCTTGAGTTACTTACAGTTGTACAAAAATATTACTTCTTAAAACAATTAAAAATAAGATAATATTTCATTCACATCTAAAATACGTCATCGCCCCAAGCAAACACTCACAGTCACGGTACTCTCTCAAACTTTAGTATCTAGCAACAGCCAATGACAGGAGGATGGGGATAAGTTGTATCATGGGATATGTTGTTCCTTGGCTGGGATTCGCTTTAGATTTTCATGTCCATTAATTAATGAAATCTCATGAATTAATGAAAGCAGTAAAAGTTCCACTCAAAAGTGGATACGACGGCTGTATATTTCTTTACCGACTTCCCTCTTCAGGAAAAAACACCCTCATTAATGATATTTAAATCAAATACATGATAATGTAATAACTGTTATCTTGACATCATTCCAGTGCTGAGTGTTAATCCACTTAAGTGGAGTTTAACACTCAAAAAAACACAATTTCAAATGCAAATGATCAGACCATAGCTTATTTCCCAGGCTTTCTAGAAAAAATTGTTGAATCACAAAAGTATTGGAGGCTAAATTACATCACAAATCAGGGAATTTTTCTTCAGTATCCATCCCTCAGCAAAACGCTCTACGTGTTTTTAAGAGAAATTGTGGAAAACCAAGATATAGACAATAATTTTTTAGATGCCCCCCCTCCCCCATATTTTCAAGTCCAACATCTTTGTATCATTCAATTGTTGTGTAACTTCCATAAAAGTAAAAAAAAATCAGAATAGATAAAACAAAAACAAATCATTAGTCATGTTTGTTTTATGATTTTTATGATCCATAAGGATTTCTTTGGATATTGCATTTTGTGTATTACTTCACCTTAAGAAAATGCATCCACGGTACACTTAAGTGCCTTTGACATTGTTATGAGTCATATAGTCCTTGTTAAAATGTATAAATAAAAATCCCCTGGTTGCTTTGTTTCTTATTTATTACATTTTCCATCAAAATGCATTAAATGGGTCTTGTCACTTTGAACTGAATTCCATCATTGCTCTCACTCTGTGTAATCTTGTGAATTGCTCTACAAAAAAAAAAAAAAAAAAAAAAAAAAAAACCATGTGTCTGACAAATGCTTTCTTCCCTCAGATCCATGCAATCAGAACTCACTGGGCAGAACCCTAGCAGAATACAAATGAATGGAAATGCATTTTGTTATCATATAAATAAGAAAAGCTGAGCTTGAAACATGCGGGAACTGACATTTGCATTAAAATTTATATCACGGCCATCTGATCTTTTTGTTTTTGCACGCTAAAACCTGCAAAGGCCACCCTTAGATTAGCTCCGCCTAAATTTAAATGTTACCATTCGCTGTGCTAAATGACAACAACACTGCTGCGTCATACAATTCACCATGCTGGCTTGTGTCCAGTGTAGGGACAATATGTTCATAGTTGAAGCAGTATTAAAACGGTACATTTTCATGAGGTGTTTTCAAAGGCCTCAAGATAAGCCTCAAAAACAATATTAAGAACTTAAAACATTTGGCTCATTCCATCAGAAATAAAAGTCCCCGTCTGACCAACTAATTTTTGATATTGTCTGTGTACAGCTACTTTTATGTATACTGTGTGCTGACACATTGTAATATACTAAGGTTCTGGCATTTAAAAAATTGTGTCAATTCTCTTTGAACCAATGGGGGGTGTCTTCGGTTCTCTGAATCCTTCCCCTTATCTTGTTTGGACTTTTACAGACAATGACATTTATATCTTTTGAACTCTGATTACTACACCACTGACAGACATAGTGGCATGAAATGTTTAGCACTGGTTGACGGCGTAAATAAATGTCATAAATAAACTGAACATGCAGCTCAATTTTCAGTGTGAAGACAAAGCCATGAGTTACAACAGTTTTAAAAACACATGCTTGCACTCGTTCATTCACCTCCGCCAACGGAAATCACAAAATTTTATGAGAGTTATGACGACCAAATCGAGGCATTTTAATATATGGAATCTAAATTAATGTTATACACACTCTGGTCAGTTTTGCGCAGGTTTCTCTCTCTCGATTTACGTCTGAAATCAGGAAAATGCTATTTTTATGTTTGGGCACATGGAAAGTCTTTCAAATGACAGGGTTTGCTTGGCGCTAAATTGCACTGTCTGACTCAATACTTCAGTGCAAGATCCAGCCTGCCATAATGAGCCGGTAAAACATATGTCTGCCAATCAGAATGCTGGGAAAATGCCATTTCCGTGCATCTTCACTGGGATACGGTTTAGGTGGTGAACAGTAAGGTGGCCCTTTGCTAATATAACATGAAATAGTCACTGATTATCTCCACTTTGCTACCAAAGTTCACATGCAACTATAATATCCTCCTCTGTGAAATGACAGACAAATGTATGAATTTTGATAATAAATAACTATACTGATTCTTTGTGCTGTCTGGAGTTTCATATCTGTAATGATGTGATCTGCTGACATTAAGCATCTAAAATAAAAGAATAAAAAAAAACAATTTTGGGCATGACAATATCTAACCACAATTCATTCTGGATCAACAGGACCACAAAATATGTACATGCAGATTAAAAAAATAAGTTATAAGTGATATCTAATGCAATATTTAGCCACAATTCCTTCTACATTGATTACACCATACAGTGTTGTGGAAAGTCTAATCAATTTAGACAGAATCATGCAACCATCTACTTACAATTCCTTCTACATTGATTTGTTTTGACTACATTTCAAAGACTTAGCCCCTATCCTACGTATCAGTTCCAAATCTAAAACTTAAACTAAAATTTTCCTGTAATATTTTCTTGTAATATACATATTTGGTGGGACTTGATGTGGAATGAATCATGACCACTTACTAAAAATGTCACCTAATTATTAATGACTCAAGACAAATTGCTATTCTTAAACAAGTAGTTATTAATTAAACATGTAAACCCTAAAATAAACAACTGACATACCACCAATTAAAAAACACCCACAACGTGAACCTGAACTAATCCTGCAGATGATGAGTGAAATTTGGGACAGGACGGTTTCCAATTAAAGACAGTGACATTTCTCATACCGTCTGTAACTTTCCGTCCTTCCAGAAATCTCCCAACCCCATTGCTTCCCAGATACCAAGGTCTGAAATGCAGAAGATATAATTCTCCTACTCTTGTTTGAAGGACTTCTCTTTCTCTCTCTCTCTCTCTCTCTCTCTCTCTCTCTCTCTCTCTCTCTCTCTCTCTCAACTTTCCAAGGCCAATGCTGTTTCCTCTGTAGTACTGCAGTCACCTCCATATTTATAACCTCAACATACAACACACTCAAAAAAAAAAAACCAATAACAGATGCTGCAGGGAGAACTGTTGATTCCATTCTCTTTATTATTTTCCCATTACTAGGACCACTGGGGAACTGCGGCGTGTGTGTGGTGGGGACCGCTCTCACTCGCTTTCAGACTGACCTGGTTTGGCGACGCCGTTCGGGAAGCCTGGTTCGGCACGGGGCCCCCGGCCCACCCGACGCCTGCGCGATGAAACCTGACCCGGAGACAAGACGACGGCAGCCGCATTTTAACGACATCTGTGCAAGAAGACATCCAGTCCAGTGAGAGGTGGGCAGTGGGGGGGCAAGGGGGGGCGGGGATTGGGAACAGAATATACAGAAATATGGCTCATATTTCAAGGGTGCGAACGCATGATGGAGAGAGCGACCCGTTGACAAATCGCAGTGCTAAAAATACATCATTATATTATCCCTCTCTTTTGAATTGTGGCGGAATTTTTCTCAGGTGTCTTCTAGTTCACATATCACTCTATGCGTATCCTTGTACTTGTTCCATATATCAGTTTTAACTGAAATGTGCAACAGCAGAATCTCAGAAATGTCCAAAAAAAACCCAACTACCCCACAAATATAGATGAAACATGACATTTTTACATTTCAGCTCACATTTCCAACACTCTGATAGTCTCACATATCTAAAGGGGGTCTTGGTGATTTTTTTTTTTTTCTTCATTTCTAAAATTCCTCAATAACAATTTTCTGGACAGAAGAATAATACAGAGTACAATTGCACAACCTTTTTGCCTGTATAACATTTTCATGTCAGCCAATTCTGTGTGCCACAATGAAACATTTGAGGTCACCTGTAAGGTACAATGTTATCAGCACATTAAATATATTAGGTCAATTTGCTTGAACATGCCAGTTTTAATAGTGTATGAAATCAATACATAGGGATTTAATATTAGCCTTTCAGGACTAATGTAGCAATTTAATTTAAAAGGGACTTTCTTGCTACATGTTATTATATATCATTTTAAAAAATACAGACTGACCTGGTGTAATATACTGCTGATCATTTCTCCCATTCGATACCAGGACGACCGTGTCTGAAGGACAAATGGAAGCAGGATTCTCAATATACTTTTAGAAATAATATGTTACAGTGTGACATATGACATGTGAAATCTCAATAATGTCTCTAATGACCTTCATTAAACATCCAGGATATTATTATAAATAATAATAATACTTCTATTATTATTACTACCATCATTAACTATATCAACATTATTATTGTCCCGCAATATTTACAAAATTAAAAGGTCATTTTATTTCACAAAATGCAATAATTTATTTTGAAAAGACATTATGAAAGCATCATGAGTCTAGCATTGGATACAGATGAATATCGTAAATGATCACAGAACTGAATGCTGAACATTCTCCATTCTGTGTTGATGTGACTAGCTTTACGTGGTACTTTGGTGTTGCTGTGGTGCCCCCCCCCGCCCCGCCCCCGCCCTGCATGGTTATCAGAGAGCTTGCAGCAGATCGACCTGACACTGGGAAGGTCATGACAAACAGCCATGATGCAAATGGCACTGCAGGTTTCAGGGCCAGTGACAATGTTCGCAGTGCCGTTTCGGCACATGATTATGGTCATTGGAGGAACAGCGAGGCTGAAGGACCGTTTCTCCATGCAGGGGATAATGATATCAATGTTCTGTAAAATTACATTGTTAGGTTATAACTAGGGCATCTCGCCCACCGCCTTCAGCACACAGAATGTCTCCTTTGATCCTGGTGGATTGTCATACTTATCTCAGATTACGTGGCTGGGTGTCCAAATCACCATACGCCCCCCCCCGCCGCCGACCCGCTCGCCCATTGTCTTTCTCCTTTCTGCTTGAGGGTCATCCTCATGCACTGTGACTGGCGACGGACACCATGGAAGAACGCCACGCGGGCAGCCTGTCTTAACGAGCGGTCTAAAACCCCCCGAATCCGATCGCGGTGTCCGTCCGTCGGCATCGTCCTCGTCCTCAAGCTGTCGCACGGCAGAAAACGAGCCAGCGGCGAGGACCGAGACGCGTTTCCGGTCCCGTCCGCGAGGATCACGAGACGGCGCTTTCTTGGAAGCGCTAATGAAGCCCGTCACCTCCCCATGGCGTCTCACCAGAGCCGTTTTTAAATCTTTTGGCTGACCTCCACATGTATCAATCTCCACCACCATCTGTGTGGCCTGCAGCTCCCGCGGCCTCCGCACCTCTCCCAAGACGGCTACCGCTTCCCTTTTTTACGCCTCCCTGGCATCAACCCAGACACCATATGCCACTCACTGGAAAAACTCTGTCACTTCCATTCCGACTGACACCACGTTCAAGGTCATGAATTCTTAAGGGGTAAAACTAATTGATTTCTATTGGTCCATTTGCTGCAAAAAAAAAAAAAACCTAAGCAAGATGTTAACCATTGTGTTGCAGTACACAACAGATGTACATATAGTGATTTTATCATGAAATAAGCGGTTTGAAAGAACATATAAATTCCTGAAAATACAAAACCAGTTTGAAACTATCATTGATTAAATGTAAGAAATAAATCCAAGTCATAAAGATGAATTTACTAGAGTAATTACTTACAAAGATAATGGTGAGTTCTTGATACATGTGAACTGAAACGAGTGCACACATACAATGTGGTACTGAGTATGTTTAAATCCGTTGTCATCTCAGCTAGCAAGCTTAACAATTTGTTTATGGCATTTTTCCTGCGGTGTTTACACGTAGTTTATCAGTCTTCCCTAAACACACAATTCAAAGGTTTAGTACAATATTTTGTTATTCAAGTCTCTTCCAAGAGCAGAGAAACCCTCCATTACAATTATTTTGATTTCCGTTTGTGCATTCTGGAGAAATTTCCATTCACCAAGCTAATGCTAAGAAGGCTCTGTACATTGTTCAGAGAATCTCTCCTGAATTCACAAACAGCAATTAAAATGGTTACCAGTGCGTTTCTCTGCTCTTTTAGACAAAAGGCCTTAATTGCCTAAAATGTCAGAGTATCCTTTTCACAAACGTCTAATTTATACTGAAGAGTAATCACAATGATTCTCTCATGGCCAGAAAGTATACGTTTTTCACAATTATTGAGATAGTATTCCAATGGACATATCTAGATGATGCTGGGATGCCGTTTCTCAAATTAGAACATTTTATGCAATTTGAATATGGGTGATTCAGTGCTTCTAAAACGACATTATCAACAAACAGATGCTAACGAAAGACTCAGGGGACCCCTAAGCTACGCTAACGTGTTGCTGCCCATACCCAGCGGTATAGATTTCCCATAACTAATGGGATAATTTCGAAATACATGTTTACTTCACACTGACACTGCATGCATGTGCCTGCATACACAATGAAAGCGGGGTTTAGGCTAACGTATTCTACAATCGACCGACTGAGGGCTTCCAAAACCAGGAAGTATAAGAAAGCTGCAGGCAATTTCAAAGGCTTGGTTTACATACAGAACAGCTAAACATACCACATTCATGAAAGTGCACCTTGACGTAGACTGGTCGTTTGAAATACATTTGAGAGGACGGTCAGAGTCCAAATGAAAACACCTATGGCAAAAACCGAAGAAAGGTAAAGCCCCTTCATTTGTTCTGTAGTTCCATAAATACGATATTTATATCACATTTGTAATATATGCAAGAACCTATGTCATGGCACCAGGGAAATCATTTTAGAGGAAATCGTGAGGAAACTTTAACAGTTCAACTACTAATAGTTTGACTGATGTCAGTTTTTGGACTTGATTTCAAACTACATGATGTAATATACAGCTAAGAAAAACATTAGGGTGAGTCAAAGGGGGCTTACATGTTTATCATTCACTGCAATTCACAGGGGGTGTCTCTCAGGAGTGACTGGCACCTAATATTAAGATATAATACATCATAACGTGAAATGAAATAAGGATGCCACTTAAATATTTTGTCCTCTATCTGAAAGGAGACTGAAAACTAGGACTTACGAGTCAGGTCAAACGATTAAATCAAGTCAAATGAATCAAATCCGTATTTCAGCTTCACATTTTGACCGAAAAAGGACATACGTTTGTTGTACTTGCATTCTTCCCTTTTTTAAGGTCGTTTTCCGCACCAGATTTACCGGTGAGAGCACAAAACGTTCATCCTAGCCTCTGACATATGAATGCCACGACATTCATCTTGAGATTTCAGACCCTTGCATGTGGAAAAGGATCGAGTCAGAGCGGTATCAGTATAGTCATCACACTCTGACGATCAAAATATTTATGCGCTGTTCCCTTGATATTTATAGCCAATATATAGCTCACGTTTGATGTGATAATTTTCTCCGGCGGTAAGGCTATTGACGTGCCACTGAATCTTGTTTGTGTACTGATGTTCACCGGGCCTACTGGATGGTTTCATGAATTATTTTACATACCAATTCAAATGTTTGTCTGTTTCCAATAACCCTTTTAAGTAAGATGCATCAATTTGGTCTTCTCATGCTGGCGGTATTTTTATAAAAACCCATTAGTGCACTTCAGACTCCTGAATCGTCTGAGAATAGTAAACGAGTGCTTGGCTGTTTAATAAAGGAATAAAATGCGGGTTTATATTCCATACATATTTCATCAGTGTCACCATATGTCTGTATGTGTATATATACACAATCATCAGAAATCAGTAAGAGATTACCATTGCTATCGATTTCTCTCTTCAGATGTTCACGGTCCAGTTTCATGATCGTTTGGCTGTGCTTAAGATTCACTTCACGTCATGCCGTAAGTTAAATCAGCTAAGATACAATATATGGCCCCTGCAGCGAGACAAAGCTAACTGCAATGCTACATTTAAATGCATATTGTCCACATAAGGGGTAAGGACATTGGGAAAGGGCACTCTATGCTAATGAATTCAAGAGTAGAGTGACCTGGTGTGGTTACTAATTAGCATGGTGGTAATACTATGTTGCTCTGAAGAGTATTTATTTGATGTTTGAGGAAAAAAACATTGTTACAGAAGATATTTCTGAGACAAACTGTGGGACTTTTAATGTCATAATTTCATGTTACATTTCCTGGATCACATACAATTATACAAAAATGCCCACAAAACTTGAATTTAGAAAATAATGACATTAAAATAATTGCTGGTGAAAAACAAGAACAGCCATCTTTGATACATATGCATATATGTTAATTGCTCTGCATCTACTACCATCCTTGAGAAACACAGGCTGTGCGAGTGGGTGTACCACATTGCTGTTTGAGTGGACATAACACATTCATATATACATATTAATCAACGACTGCCCTAATTGGCTGACAGAGCTAGTAATTCCTGAACAATTAATTCCCTCAGCTACTTAAAATTTAAACTGCATTCCAAGTATGCAGAATGGAACTTCTACAATTCACATGACTGCCTAGCTAGGTCATGTCATGAGGGGGGAGGGATATGCAAATAGAAGATTAAATTTGATTGGTCAACTGAAATTAAACCAGGTTTTGAAGACACAATTGGAGTCAGTGTCAGACTGCGTGTAAAACAGACGGTGATTTTCACATTTACCCTTGAACGTATCAAAGTATTTGACTTCAGTCACACACACACACACACACACACACACACACACACACACACACACACACACACACACACACACACACACACACACCATAGTAAATTTGAATGATGTGATATGATAGGATTTTGATTTGACCCAAAGGGTATCTTTGTACCTAAATGCAGCAGATTTTATATAAACATCAAATTGATCATCTACAATTTTACTTGTTCTTATCAACACTGCGAAAGACGTCATCAGATTTCATGCTGAAAAAAATTTCAGGTATGGCTTTCAGTTTAAGTTTATGGGTGGTTCAGCTATTTATGGGTTTAGTCTGAACAATGCTTTGTACTACAATATAACTTGTTCATTTTGACTAGTTTTAACTGTTGTCACACCAGCCATGTGTGAGACAATAGCCTCCTTGGAAAGATGATATTTTCAGAGACACACAAGTTAAAAAGCATGCTTTTCTTTCTCTTTGATCACATCGTAACGACAATAAGGCCTGCACATAAAGGAGTGGTACAAGCACTTCAGAGAAGCAACATTTTTGTAATTAATTTAATAAAGTGATTTTTAACTGTTATGCTCATGAGCACCCCCTGCTGGTGGAGGACCTGAGCTGCAGCCCATTGGATTAAAATGGCTCTAACATATCAACATGCAAACAAACATCCCATCATCACATATGCTATGGGCTTGCACCCCACCAAACTGTTGATTTTGGTGATGACACTAATAGTATATTACAGTCGTGCAGAATTTTCTCTTCATTTCCCGGCCCTTAGTTACTGCTGCTCACTGATGTATTTTAGATGTATTTTTGGTAATGAAAAAGGCAGGCGCACGATCTATTTAATTTGAACTTCCTGTAATATTTTGTCTTCTTGCGTTCCAGAAATAATCTCCTCCACATTATTTCTGTTTTGGATGTGTCTTGCAACACGTGACTGCAGATCTTTCCCTCCCCTCAATCCATATTACTGTCTTCCACATTGATACTGGGCTGTGCACCAAGTGAAACGCTGCATCACCAAAGGGCCTCTCACCGTTCGGAGCCACCGATCAAATCTCGCTAACTCAATCAGTTAAAGATCAGCTATTCCCACCGCACAGACAGAAGACCTTATTAAAAAACGGAGCTCTAATTTCCATAAGCCTTTAAAGAGAGGAAAAAAAGTGGTTCCTTTCTTCCAGTCCTCTGCCACTCTTGCCTAAATGTCACTTACCTTCATAACACAATTAACGTGTTCACCCTTTGCTCCCACCGCGACAGGCTCCAATTGCAGTTTCTAGGCCTCATTTGGCGCATGTGAGCCTGAACTAAATGAGGTATTTTGTTTTGCGCGGTGGGAACATTACAACTTAAATAAATTCTAAAACCGAGACCCAATGAACCGCAATCTTTAAATCTCAGTTCGTTTAAAAAAGACTTTACATTATAACGTAAATTTCCCTTAGGTTGATCTATGTTATTGGTGGAAAGTAAAATGTCCTTTGAACTGAGTTCTTTTAATTCTGAAATAGCATAGCATAAGTCTTTAAAACCAATCAGGGAGTAAACAATTCAATGAAAGAGACAAAGTTTGTTTGATCGGGTACTGGCCTAAGAAAATTAAGATGTTTTCCTGAGGAAAAAGTAACAACTTTATTGATTCAAAGTGTTCAAGGTTAAAAAATGAATGTGCTGTACAGATACCAAACAAAAACTTTGAAACATGGGACACAAGTATAGCAAAGCAACATAAACTTTGTCAGCCATGCAATAATTCAGCAAATACCATCCCAGCATGCACAGGGTCATGTATAAAAATGTCTGCCTTTCATCTATTGGCAATTAAGGATAAAAATGTCTCTGGAATGTCTTCATACTTTCTTTCCAGAAAACAAGAGGCTATGCTATGTTTCAAAGGTCACTTCATTTGACAACAGCAAGTGATATATTGTAAAGTGCTGTATTGAGAGTGTTGTAATAGACAATTTCTTATTATTGGCAATAACTTATATTGCCAACATGCCACAAGTTTCCACAAAGGAAAGGAGTGAAATAACAGCCGGTGAAACCTGCAAACACTTAGAAACCAATCAGGGAGGTGGCTAAGGTGAAAAACAGCACAGATGCTTTTCTGAAGCAATCCACTCACAGCCAAAAACAAAAATTACCCTTCCACCCCAGCAAAACGAATGTTCTTTGTTCTTGAAACGCAGAATTAAATGAAGGATGCAAAAATGTTAAATGGCAATAAAATCCATTAGCATCACTCCAGCCAATACAATTTCCCTTGTAGTTATCAAACTGACAAATACATTAGACATGCGATTAGAATTAACTTGTTCCAGTGCTGGCTTTTTCCTCATGTAGAACAGTTTTGTTGTTCCAGTATAATTTTTTGGCTTGCTAGACGTGTATATAGTGCCTGAAACCTTAAGACGTTTCTTTAAGTTTTTTCTATATTGCATACTTATAGTTTCTGTTCCCTAGCGTTTTCGATGTTTGTTCATCAGTGAATTCAAGAGAAGCAATACATGATTCTACATTTGTAAGTCTAGTATAAGACCTAAATGTGATTCTCAGTTGATAAGACAAATAAACCAAGGGTGGAGCTAATACAGAATACTCATTCGTAGTAACTCCCCAATTTTAAACAGATATCATGCTATGTAGTGAATGCTAAAGCCTTTTAAAATGGGTTGTTGGTCATTCATTGGTTGACAGCCAATGGCAGCTCCTCCCATTTTTGGTGACATACTTTATTTTCTGTGATTAGTAGAAGGTAATAAACAAACAAAGAGAAGGAAGGAGGTCAAGAGCCTCACCTGCCTTGGATCTGTAACGTTTAATGAAGAGGTTGGTAAAAAAAAAAAAAAAAGATTGCAAATTTAAGATTCAGATACACATTCAAATGAAAATGATAGTTTGTGACAGTTTGGTGACACCCATGTCATTTCTGATCCACTGGTGTTTTTATAATACATACTTTTAGGTTGTGTAAAGAAAAACTTAGTACCATATTATTTTGAAATTGAATTTCCCATGTGGACGCCCTTAAAGAGACCAAACACAAGTTTGCTCATGATTTAGCTGTCAATCCTACATATTCTGGTGACATTAGTATTTCCCCAAAAACAGAAAAGGTTGCACCATGCAACATTTCCATTCCCTACCCAATCCTCCACCCCTACATTGGATATTTTGTAATTCATATATACAGTCTATCCTGGCCTGGATATAAAGTATTGCCTCTCTGCTTACATAATGATTGCATTTGTTTAAAATGTCAGTGATCGGAGTTATCACTGACTGCTTATTTCCCCCTCTCTTGTATTATGTGTTCTGTTCTCTGCGCTTGTCTGTTTTTGGTCTGGGCAGTACATTTTTTCTGCAAATCCAGAACAACACTATATGACGCTATATGATAACCGACTTTGACAGCTCTACTTCTATGACCAGGCAGCATTCTCACACTCATGTAAGAAATGGGTGCCAGAAATAGAATTAGTAGTGCAATTAGTAGTTATTGACTAAATGTACACTGGAAAGTAAGGGAATACTGAAATTTGACTATCTGCTGAATCAAACATCAGTCTGATACTGGCTCTCATTTTTCTCTAATAATTTAACAGCTGTTTACAGCACACTTGAGTGGATACAATCCATTTGGCTTCATTCCTGTCCATCTAAAAAACTGTAAATGACATGTTCAACCTGTTCAACACGTTCGAATAACTGAATTATGCCATGAAGCTTAGTTTGATTAATTTGACATGGCCGCATTTGAGAGCTCTGATATAGGTATGCTAAGAAACATTGTTAGTTTTGTCTTTTCTGGCAAATGTTTCAAAGGATGATGGGAAATTCATGAAATTGCCTCAGCTTCATATTGACATTTGCACTGACCGGGGTTTTCAAATGTTAAATTTCATTGGGGTATTGAGGCGGGGTTGTGCTTCTGCTGTGGTGGGATCTATTGGCTGGCCAGGGAGGGGGAGGGGCTGGGAGAAGGTGCTTGGTGGGGGGGGGGCGGAGTTGTCATCACCAAAAAAAATAAACTCCAAAAATCAATACGGACCTTCAAAAAAGAGACAAGTATTAAATAGAAATTATTTTTGCATCATAAAAAGATCCATCAAGGTTGCTCTTAGCGACCCCAAATTTGATTCCGTACCCCCCACACGCAGCTCGTCTATTCAAACCCGGAGTGATTAAGAGACTGATTGGTCATGGATCCTTCGCTGCATTCAGAAATAATCCTATTCTGAAGGTTTCAGCTCTGTGAAACAGCTGTCAGAGTAACTAAGCATTTCAGTCTCAAGCAAATCCCCCACTAAACTGACTCCCCTGAAGGGTGTAACATTGTCATGAAAGAGCTGATTAAACAAACACTGTGTGGTAATTATGGAAAACCCCAGTCCTCGCAGCTTTCCCCTACTGCAGAAGGAAAGGGGGCGAGAGCCAAGAAGCGATCCTGGCACTTACGACGGTAACCTTGTCGGAAGGAGATAATGGCATTTTTGAGGGAATGCCGTTACTCGCTCGGTTCTGTTCCCCCCCCCCACCGATGCAAGATACACCATGACTCACACTTTGGCCGTGCCGCCATTGCTTTCTTCTCTGAGAGCGCCAAGCTCAAAGAGGAGAGGAGCTGGGAGAAGAGACAAATGTAAAAAAAAAATAGTTCTAAAATACTTCTTAATTTATCACTGAATTAGTTATCATGATCATTGACACATTATATTCAATAGGATTCAAGCCAATGGAGATTTATAAACAATTAATGACTGTTTCACAACATTTGCATTACCATGATATATTTTCCAAATATACATAATATTACATAATATCTAAAGACTGGAGAAATGCTGTTAAGGCAGTGTCATATTTATGGAACAGCAGAGTATTATGATGGTTTGGCAGCTGTGCTTGTAACCCTGGGGTTGCAGGTTCAGTTCCTAAGAAGGACATTGCTTTTTTACCCTTGAGCATGGTACTTAACCTATAACGCTTCAATATATTTCTAGCCAAACAGACAGAGTGTAGAAATACAAACTGTAAGTTGCTCTGAATAACTGTCTCTTCTAAAAGTAGTTTTTGCAACCTTCAACTTAAATGCCATAAATCTGTTTAAATACAGGCATGAATTGATGTGATTGGTCAAATAATTAGCCACATAATTTGTCAATTTTATTCATCATTACTGTCATTCTCATTTGACTCATCATTATGACAGGCCATTATATATGCATTCGTTACATATCTTGATATACACAATAATCTTTCACATTGTAAGATTGATCATTTTGTGGATGCCCATATGAGTGTAATGAGAGGGGTGCACATTTATGTAAAATTTAAGACAAGGTTTCTTAGGTCACAAATGCTAAGCTAATCAGCTGCATCAAAATAGCAGTATGTCAACAGTGAGCCTGACCACACCTCCTCTTAAGACCGACCCATCCAGCTAGATGCAAATTGTGCACTATTTTGCAAACTGAAACACCTCTTTAATAACTAGATCACGTACAGGTCACCATTCATTCTGGTATTCAGAATAACATGTTTTCATTTGTAATGGCCAGATTTATTTTGCAAAGTAAAAAAAAAAACAGTGGATTTAACAGAAAAAAAATATTTATAACAAAATCAATATTGCAAAGCCATGTGAGACAAAATTTTATATTTTTCAATTATATCCACATTCATTCTGAGATTGATTCATTGGTTGTACAGTTGTGCATTACTTAAAATTGCATCATTATTTCCCCATTTTCAGCTTCAGACTGTCAAGGGGAACATATTTTGTGATACATTTGTACAACTGTTTAGTTATTGAGGGAAAATGAAATTTGACACAAAGGGAGTAATACCTGCCAATAGATACATCCATCAATCTGTGACGGAATGCATTCTGCAGGATGGCAAACTGACTATGGCGTGGTTTTTGTCAGGCTATTTTCCTTCCAATTTTTTTGCCATTCATGCAGTGCGTCGTGAATTCTCAATCTCACTTCGAGCTGATTTAAATATTTTTCAAGGTTGTTTTGCATAACTTATGTAACGGTTGCATGTCTTTAAATTAAAAGTTGCACTTTAAATAAATATCGCTCGATCTGAATGAGGCGGCCTTGATAGCAGTGCAGAGCGAATCAGATACGCCGAGGCCTACGCTGTCCGTCGTCCTTTTGTCAGAAGCTGATTGTGGAGACCGGCAGCCGCTGTCAGATACAGACTGTCGCAGGGGGGGAGCGTATCGGTCCTCACTCACCTGCATGGATGGGTGCAGCCACTAACAGGAGAGCTGATATCTGCTCTCCATTTTAAATGACAAGGTAAAGGACCTCGAGAGCGTCCATTGATCTTCGCGGTCCTTCATGCTGTCAGTTACAAGGACCCTATCAATCCTGATAATATGCAGATGATTTAAGAATATAGTAATAGACATATGCGATAGATTGGGTCACAGATACTTTGTTTGGTAGCACTTTAACTACCTGCCATAATGCCTACATAATGCTATCATAGGCATGACATAACAGCTATAACAGCCAAATGCCGTAACACTGTCATAGTCATATATGTGTTGATAATATCTATGACACACATTGACATAAAAGCTTATGTCACATACTACACTTTACACTAAACTTTATATAGACTAGATAGCATACTTCAGCATGCAACATAGAACCTGTTATGTTAAAATGTGTCATGATGTTTATTCATGCATGCGTTATGACACCCATCTTTAAAAAGCTGCAATAAGTGACATTTCTGACAGTTTATGTCATGTTTATGATAGCATTATTTAAGTGTCATTGTGTATATTTCAACTTGAGTGTTACTAGTATAGTCCCCAAACAGCCATCTCAATTTCCTCATCAGACAATTTTGTACACTTGCAAAAAGCATTCACCATGACCCCTCACCCCAACCCACCCATTCAATCCACAGTGGGTAACGCCCACATAGGGCATGATTGGGTATGAGACTGGCCAATGAACAAACAAAAAGGCAAACCAAAATATAGCTGATGCTACAACACTTTAACATTTATGCAAAGTACCCTCTAATGCAAAAAAATTGTTGACAGAAGTTCTCATTTAATATGTAATTCAATTAAAACTAATTTCCAGGGTATTTCATTGTGCTCAAAGTCCATTTAATTATTCCCACTTGCATCAGGAGGTTCCTAAATCATAACTTTACACTCAGGTATTTTGCCAGTTTAATGATTTTGGACGTTAATGTTCTAACCAATTTATGTTTCAAGTTAAACACAATTTTGAAGATGATACGCAGCACAGAGTCTTGATTCACCTGGAAAAAGTAATGAAATGACAAATACATGTCTCCAAGTCAAACCCATAATTGAGGCACACTTGAAACAAGAGATATGTGACACATTTCATCTAGATACAATAGTAATAAACGTTACTCTATAGTATGACTAAATTAATATGTCTGCAAAACTTCCAGCACTCTTTCATAGAGAAGAGAAAGAGGTTGTCAGGTATGGACTAGGCTGAAAGTGTTGAAAGAGTTCTCACTTTCTGAGAGATCAGACTCTTTTTTATGTGAAGTATTCATGGGACGTACAAGCCTTTAAATACTGACCTTCAAGCTTGTCCACAAGACAAGTTTATCTTTTACCCTGGACAGTTGAATATGGAATTACATTGCAATACTCCAAGCAGCTGGCTTCAGTGCTTTATTTGTTTTTTTCATCATGAAAGATTTCTATTATGTCTAACACCATTGTCTACATGGTCTTTACCTTACTTTCTCCACATTATATGCAGATATTTATGCTTTCCATACAGCGGATATACAGATCTAATGGTTGTCAAGGCATATTCCAAACATATCTAGCCATACTCCATTTTCTGAACCAAGCTTCAAGGGTGTGCCACTTCAATGGGTTTCCCTATATAAGTCACTACAGTGACCACATGTCTACAGTCATTACACACTGACTAGTGTGCTCTCTGGTCTCATGTGATCACAGCTTCACAAGGCCACACAACAAGGCCCTAGAGCCAATATTTGAATGATCTTCACACAAAGGTCTGAGCAACATCAGTTGACTAGCTAATGGCATAACATTAGATTCTGATGCATAGTCATAGATTTGAATACATTAATTTATGTTATATGTATATCTTTGAAATAACATTTATAAAATGTATAAATATAGTACATTAAATCATGATTTCCAAGCTGTCATTCTGAGGGCTGGATGTTCCGACAAGCATTAGAGGTTGTGGGTCCACTAAAAAAAGAGCCAAAAAGCAAAGGGTTTTCTGGACACCGGGTAAAAAAAAAACACCAAACACAAGAACCACTTTCTGCAGCCATCTTTGAAGCTCCGAGTGTCAACTATGTGAAACACAGTGTTTATGTTGTCTAGTGGTTTGTAGTCCTCTTAAAAATCTAGTTTTTTTTCAGCAACCGTATTTACTATATTGATAGAATCAGCTTTTTGGAGCGTATCCAATTCTGACATTAGTTCTGTTTTCTGCTGCTGCCGGCTCTGTAAATGTTGTTTTGGCTGTCAGAAAGCCAGAGAAACCCTTGTTAAACCTATAGTGTCACAGTTATATTGAAAAAATAGAATCCATTTCAGGCTGTGTAGTCTGCAAACCTAAATGTTACACAGAATAATTCCGAGTAATGTTATCTGACCACCACAAGTGACTATCATTTTCTATTATTCAGAAATAATTTGGGGAAATAAAAATGCCTTGTGTTGGTATTATTGAGGTTAAATCAGTATGCTGAACCTAGGATACCAGTCCTGGCCAGCTGGGCATGTGCAGGAGTGTGAATTGAGCGTGTGCAGACTCTGTGCTCCTCCAATGGCATAGGCAACGGCAAATGTGAAGAGTAGCAAGCTTGGCAACAAGTGAATCTGAGTCAGAGGGACCAATCAGAAAAATTGTGATCGATTACCACCTGGACCTGTACGTCAGGTGCAAATGTCAGATATCGTCTCCATCCGTTATTAAAGTATGGGAGACAGTAATCCGCGAATGGGATTTAGGCTGATCCAACACGGAAGAGTTCAAAGTCAGGATGAGCATTCACAGGCCACGGTCAATGGGCATTGAAACAAACAGGAAACTGGACTATCATGACATGTATTTTCACTTCCTGTAAGTCTGTCTACTGCATAATTGTTCCCTCCTATGCATTTTAATTGTATGAACTGTTCTGAATCAAACAAAATTAGTGTGAAGAATTAAAACGCACCATTACCACAAATATGTACTTTCACTTTAGTGTGAACAAAATATCTGAGTATTCACCACAGAAATGTGAAAGCAATGCCTTGAAAAAGTTGCATGTGCAGCTAAAGGTATCATCTATCAGATTCAAATTCAGATTAATCTGAATCTATAATGGCTACACAAGCTACTGAATCATGTGGAGAAATATACCAGTGGTATTTTTGTTGGAAAATTGAGCTTCAGTGATCGATGGATATCAGTCAAGGCATCACTTATCTACAAAACTCAATATATTAAATCCATTTATGGTTTAACAAACATCATTTACATGTTTCAGTTGTGGTGAAACATTAAAGGGTAAGTGAACCCAAAAATCAAAAACTCAACATCCCGTGGTACATATGTGCCTGAAATAACAAGATAAACCATACAGCCTGTCTAGATATTGTACCCACAGGTTCCCAATTTAAAGAGGAAACGCATCATGTGCCTTCACGGTCATAAACAGATAGGAGAGGCAGAATGCATTGTGGGATCTCATGGCATGTCATGGAATGAAATGTTTGGTCTTTTGCTTCAGATTTCGCCACCTACAGTGGGCTCAGAAATGATTGGCACCCTTGATTAATGAAGACGTACGAGAAGGCTGCGCAGAACAAACACAGATAATGAGCTATGTTGTATGCGTCAGCAGTAGGGATGAGGTGGGGGTAGGCAAAAGGAATATTAATTGCAAGGTTAAGTAACTGATAGACTGCTAGAGCAGTGAGTGGTCACAGGTCATATCGGTTGAGCTGAGGGGAGGCAGAGATCATGTAAAGAGGTAAGTAGGGTTAGATACCAGGCAAATACCCACAGGGATGGGAGAGGATAGGATGGGTTCAGTTCTCTTGAACAGTTCATTTTATTTGGCTTATTTGTGGCTGCCAAATTTTGTGTTTGTATGCATTGATTGATGTTTGTGTGAGTAATGACAGGCTTAGCTTATGGAGGCTCATTGGTGGATGACGTGGTAAACTGGAGAGACTGAATGTCAGCCAGTGAAACAATGGTAGTGAAATCCTGGACCAGATCTTGGAATGGTACTCCCAGTAAAGAAAGGCACACTGGGCTAGACCATAGTGCATGCGTGTCCATTATGGAATGGGTTTTCCCCTGCCAGTGTACAGCTGCCTAGGGGGTGACAGTAAAGACCTGGACTGGACTAACAGGCACAGTGGGGAGTTGGTGCTCTATGGATTAAGTGCTGGGTGTGTGAGATGAGACACTATGCAAGTTGCATGGGCTGTTGCATTTGGCTAACTTAAAGCCCATAGAAAAAATCTTGAAATGGGTGCAGGGTGTTTATTTTGGTTCTCGTTTTGGGAGGCTTGGAGAGGCAGTGTGGGTCAAACTACATCCTGCATTTTGAATTCCGCTTTGGTTTGTGGGGGTGTGTGTACGATAGCCTCCCCCATAAGTAGTCCTTCCTCAGCTGGGATAGAGGGAGAGAATTACCTCCAGGGAGCCAAAAACCATCCAGGACTGAAACAATCCATTTTATTACATATAATGGTCAAGAAAGCATTGCCAGTTCAGAAGAATTGCACATGGACTGTCAGGGTCCTTTTTAAATCTAAGAAGTGTCACAGTTTAACCTTTTAAAGTAATCAACAGGCTTTTCCTGCAAACAAATGAGAAATGCTAAATTTTTTGCCCCATTTCCAGCGCCCTTGAGTTACCCATGTTGCCCCTCTTCCACATTATGGCAAACACTTCATGAAAAACCGCTCAACAATCCAATCCAAAATTATTCTTGTAACCCCTCAAGCCCTGCTTTTAAGTTATGTCATTTATTTCAATGTCACGCCATGCAATAATGCAGTCCTGGCTAAACTCCTAGCAGCTAAAACATATTGCCCTGCGATGGCAGCTGCTACCTCTACGGTTGCCAGCAGATCTTCTCCTCTCCGAATATGACATATATAGACCTCTCAACCCAATTGTATTGCAGCAAAGAAGAGCACAGTAATCTCCAGCTCCTAGCAAAACTGGATTTATGAACACCATTGCTAATCTATACAAGATGACTTGTTTCAAGACCAAGTCTGGGTTTTTCCCCTGAAGTCATAAACAGAAAAAAAATGTTCAAAGGCCTTTAGTTAAAGCATTTGGTTTGTTAAGTTCTCACCCCTCACTGGTGTGTGTGCCCTTATGGGAAGTAACAAAAAAAAACTGGTGCAACCAAAATTTAAAATCCAGAAAAAGATGATCTTAACTTTGTGTCTGTTGTTTAAATGTATCATTCAGCGGAGATTCTTAAATCTGTTCAATCGTTTTGTGTTTCTTTGAATAATTTATCATAGAACTCTGGATGTTTTAACTTAAAACCCTTTTTTCTTGTTTTAGGCTTTTTCCTTTTTAAATGCATATACAAAGTTCTGTTTTAAAAATAAAACTTATATTTAAACACTTTAAGGAACAGGAACCATAAAATACAATGTGTCTTACCTTCTCACCTCACACTATTCTCAGTCTTTCTTCAGACTAAACAAAGGCTACAAACCCTGAGGCTGATTAACAACAGGTGGCCCAAATCAAACAATCTCTGCCCAATGATTCAAGCTAATAAAGACATGGCTCCGCCCACCAGACTCAAAACACAATACACCAGTCACCAACTTCAGTCAGACAGAACAAACGTCTGTATAAATATACACAGTGCTTTCCCATTTGAGCAACAGTGCAAAACCAAGGGTGGACTCCGACAAAAAGTGACCGAGGTACTATAAATACGATTTGCAAAAAAGTATGCATTGTTAAAAACAAAGCTACATTTGCTCACTATTCATTTTATCTTTAGACCACTTAATTCAGAACACCACTTACACACATCAACATATGCAAATATCCAAAAATGTGCCAAAATAGTTCTGATAAAATTATAATTATATAATTATAATATATAATATACTGTTGAATATAACATACAAACTGGGTAATATGTAAATAGGAAAGTGAAGTTTCCAGAACTTCCAAGACACAGGTGCACCAAGGTGAAAATCTTGTTCTTTCTATTTATTCTTCTTCAGGTTTTATAGCGGCATCTGAGGAACTTGCTATCCATAGTTTGAACTCTGCACCCTTCTCCACTAGATTTTACCATAAGAATTTCTCCCCTTTTGTACCTGTGATAGTGCATATGGCAGTGTCTCCTCTTGCCAACAATGCCCACAGCATCTGTTTGTATGTTTATTAATCAAAAATAAGTCATATTAGCTCCTGAACGTCGCACCCTACATCTTATTATCGCTGCTTCTGTGTGACAGCTCCCCGATAATCTGACCGCTTCCATGTTCCATCGTTCTTTGTTTAAATGAGATGCTCCCTCCATTCTTCCTGTCATATCCGCCTTTCCCTCCTTCCTTCTTATTGTTAACTCCGTCTCAACAGTACCTATTCTTTAGGCCTGTTTGGACGGCCTGCCTGCCTGCCTGCCTGTTCTTTCCCCTCCACCCCCACGGATGCTGGAACCCATACAAACCTGACCATAATCCCCATCTAATGCTAAAGAATGTTAAAGAAGAATATTCTGCCCACTCCCAGGGAAGAACGATTGTGTGCTCATTAAGGTGGCACACGAGTCAGAGCGGACAACAACTCTGAGGGACTCTTTCTCTCCACCCACCAGAAAGGCAACGCTGCTATGCCTGGCTCACAAGGGTACACAGATAAAAAAGTAGCTCTCTCCTTCACTGCCACCTAAACTTATGGTTTCATAAGGGATGAGCCTTCTCTACTTGTCGCTAGATCCTTTGATCCATCAGTACAAACTGGCTGGAGAGCATGTGTGCTGTATCCTGAGGTAGAAGGAACCACTACCACATAAGGCATCTCTACCTGTCCCCCTTTCAGCCTCACCAGCAGCCCAGGATTGATCTACAAGCAGCTGGGGTACCATAGGAAATAGCCTTGGGCTGCAGGCCCCTTTTTCCCCTGACAGGACTGTTTTTCTGTCTTTCTTATTACCCGTCCTATGCCAAGCTAGTCAGATGTCTCCCTCCTTGCTCCCAGCAGGCCAGAAAGTTTCTGGTATGCCCTTATGCTATGTGTTTCTCTTCATGGCTTTGCACAATAACCCAGTGTGCCATTAGTATGTTGTCCCACGCTCCGAGATATATACACTTGCACCCGCTTCTCTATTTTCACCTCCCGAACTCAAAAGTGCTGTGTGCCCCCCGCAACCACAACACCAGACCTGTACCCTTCACTCTCAACAATCTAGGTTCCTTTTTTCACCATCTCAGGGTCGCTATCAGCTCCTCCTCTCCCTTTTCAAACCTGTAGTTCCACAAGCACTCATGTTAAGATGCGTATTTTCATGTTGCACTCTACTATTGTCAATATATCTTTTGTGAATATGCTGCACTTTTTTGCCAAAAATTCCTTTGTGCCAATTCTTTACAGCTTAACCAACAAACCTCCATAAGGAAGAACTATGCCCAGAAATATTTCACCTGTTTAAGTGTGCCACTGTCCTTCTTAAACTTTATTACAGCGTTAAATTACTAAATCACCTTCCTCTGAACAGATGTCACTTCCTTTATCCCCGCTCCCTTTCGAAGTGACGCTATCAAACCGCCTCCCCTGCACTTCTCAGCCTCTTCTTTCCTACTCAGATTCACATGAACAACTCTTTCATAGCTAAAGACCAGCAGGGCGCATACTTTCATGTGTTTTCACGCCCTTAGAGTAGATAATATCAATGCTTATCCTTTCAAGGGATTGAATATCAATGTCTAGTCCTCGGTTTCAGCCGACGCAGGCGTCCATCAGGTGTGCAGAAGCAGCTCTTGCCCCCATTAAGGCAAAGGGTTTTCTGAATTACATTCATGATTGGCCAGCATACACAGTTACTCCCTATCACTACTGTGGTATTACTCCAACATGCTCCAGACCTATATATGGGACATAATCTTTAAGGTGATCCTTGGGAAGAGCCTACCAACCCCCTTGCATCGAACATTGTTCTTGGGGATCGAGCTGGACTCTGTCCCCATTATAGCTTAGCTGTTTCCACTGTGAGCAGAACATCCATGGCGCTGTGTGGTGGTCTAATTGATTGTGACAGTATGAGTACATCCCTTGAGTATCGGCGGATTGGCCTTCTATACGTGAAACGAGTGTAGACCCAGTTCACAGCACTTTGTGCCAATCACCATAGGGTGACAGCGTCCCGGCAGTGTGCCAAAGCTCTTTGCCCTTACGGTGGGACCACAAGTTTTAGAAAACAAGGGTTTCCCTGGGGAGGTTTCTCTCCTGACGATCTAACTATGACCATTGCCTCAAAAAGGGGTCAGGGCACACTATGCAATGGAGGCTCCGCCCATAGCCGCTGGTTTGTGGAGTCATTTGCAAATAAACGTGCTGGACCTGCTGACAGTTGATCCGCATTCCAGCACTTCTCATGTTTGCATTTACATTTATTCATTTTGCAAACGCTTTTATCCAAAGCGATGTACAAGGAGTGCATACAGCCAGTGTAAAGACAACACAGGAAAGAGAGTGCACCATTTAAACATTGTTACAGCAGTTTAAAGCTAAAAAAAAGTCTATGTTGCAAGTAATAAACATAATACAGCATCCAAGTGTTGAGTGTCACAAATGTGTACGACAAGTGCTACATGGGGGTACGATGGTTAGACTATGTACATAGTCTGAAGAGGTGGGTCTTCAGACCACGAAAGATTTATTGATTGCACTGATTGAGTGGTCCATAGTGGACCGTTCCACCATGTGGAGAAACAATGTGTAATATACACTTGTTCAGAGGTGGCCTGATGCAGGCTGATGTGGTCACAGAACAGATCCGTGGTGATCGATCCGTGCCTGCTTCCTCCTGGGTCAACTCAATGGTGGAGCAGACCTCCTCTCCTCTCTACAGGAAGTGTCCCTCTCTGTGGAGAGGCACTTCATCCATGCACGGTCCAGATAATAAGTAACCATGGAGCCCAGCTTGGTGCATTCCTACCTGAATCAGTCTGGGCAGCTCTGTTCCATGGCTGTAGGGATATCATGGCTGCACCACTGGGTATGAGGTTTCTGCCCGGCCCATTGAGGCTATTTCTCTTGCTTATGTGAGTTATGGTCACACACCACAACCTGAGGTTCACTCCAATCCCCCCTGGGGGCAATGTGGGGTTTGGGGCCTTGGTTGCGCAATGGTGTTCTTGCTGTGGCTTGAACCACCAACCTCAGGGGGTCCCAGTCATGTACCTTAGCCACTAGACCACAGGCCGCCCCAATTAGGAGCTGCAACTTATATTTAACCATCCAAAGCTACAGTGCATCAGGCAGCGTACTTGTTGATCCTTGTGTGGATGGAAATTTTCCTTTTTGCATCTGACATGTAGGGATAACAACCTGAGCGTCAGGCTAATTGCTTATTAGTCGCCCTGCTGAGAATGTAGGAGATGGCTCTCATGCTGCCAAACCAGTGGTCTACGTTTGATGTCTGCAGGGATGAAAAAAGCATGGCTGCAAACACTGACATGAAGGCCTCGGCCTCCCACATGCTTCAGTCTCCTTGACTTTTCAATAAAAAAAAAATAAATCCCCTCTCCAGTTCAATTGTAATTTGTCAATCCATAGACCTGAGAGTAACATGGTTCTCTGAGGTATAAAAAACAAAGCAGAAATACTTGCGCTGAATTTCTCTAAACTTGCTGCATGTAAATAATCGGAGACTAGCTTAAACACATCTGAGGTGTAGAGTTTAACAGTCTGATATATTTTATTCAAGACATGCACACATGTCCTTTTGAGTATGTTCAGTTTTATTCTGCAGTAAAATAGCACATTCCCTTAAGGGGCAAACGTCTTTTTTGATTTAATTGCTCATAACCCCATGAAAGACTAAGCGCATTTGTTTGAATCAAGCCCATAGCTGGTGCAGGCACACAGACTAGCTCAATATCACACAGAAGCTTCCAGTAACACCATATCATTCCCATAATTCCCTGGAGACAGCTGTTGCACACAGGATGGTGGACCTGCACCTGGACCGTGGACCCTCTTGGTTCATTAGGCACAAACTGAGAGCCCTTTTAATTCTGGATCAATTAGTGGGAATTCTGGGCCAATTTCAGTAGCAGCATTAGGTATCTTCTGTGGTAGTGTTCACTGGCAAGATGTTGAAATCTTGTCTGCCTTGATGTTAAGCATCCAGAGCATTATAACATATTATGTTATGTTATATTATATTATTATGTGCTGGAGATTAAACAGAAGAAAAAAATAATCAGAATAACATACACACTATGGACATACTCAACTAGAGAGAGATGGGTAGAACATTATCTCTGAGTATACTTAAAGGGAGAACGGTTACCGTTTACAGTCGCCTGATGGTACCTCTAAAGAAAAGGGCATCACCTCCATTTGATGAATCTGTAGATTTGCTTTGATGAATCTCAGTCATCCACAGCGTGAATGATTGAGATCTATTTGCAACCTACGTTGAGATGAGGTTAAAGGGTAGAGTTGGTGGGAATGGAGGAATTATGCAGACTGAAGATGGAACGTACAACACCTGTGAGCTGATTGAAGTACAACAAATTCCATGAACCTGTCATGGAGGGAGATGAAGCTTATATAAGCCCAACTGAAGAAGTGCAAAAATTGATAATTCCCCTCTTAATCATTATAGGCTGTCTTGCATTTATGGCACCTCAAAAAAGCGTGTGTGTTGTGATGTTGAGACAGCCAGCAAACCAAATAAAGATAGAACCCATTAAATGTCTCAATCGCCAACTCCACTGTAATGAAATTGGTGTCATTCTTTGCTGTTGTGTTCCATATGCTTCACTGAATTAGGTGCAGCTCAAAAAAACAAAAAGGAAATTTTAATATTGATTAGGCTGTATTTTAACCCTGTCATAATATGTTAATTGCTGAATGTAATATTGTTGGCAAATACAGAAAGACATACAACCATGATGACAGAGACCTTCACTTAGACTTAGTGAATACATTTTTCTTCTGGTGGCTCAAAGGATAAAAGCACCTGATTGTGGGGTAGGTGGGGTACCTGCAACTGGGTCTTCAAGTCCAAGCTGTGGCATCATCACCTATGGCCAGAGGTCCATACTGGGGAGGCAACAATTGGCCAAGGTCTTAACTAGGGAAGAATAGAAGTTAAGCCAGTTAAAATCCTCTCCTCGCTCTCTAGTGCCCTCTATGGGTTGTCCTGGTGCCTGCATATTGTCATATGTTGGTTTTTTACCGTAACAGAAAAGACAATATGTGATTGGAGCTTCACCTGACCTGTGGAAAGAAGCGAGATCTAGTGGTCACATGACTCCGAGGTGTCATTTGTGCGTGGGTTCCTTCTCCTGAGTCAGTGGATGACAGTCGCTTGCAGGGGCTGACAGAACAGTAGTTCGGCTCGGATGCAAAAAAAAAGGGGAAATATGCAAAACGAGAAAAAAAACAAGTACAGGAATGATTTTACACCGAAGCTGCATCTCGGAAAATGGGCTGGCATGTTTTGCTAAACGTCAGAGCCAATTTTTACCCCCAGTCAGTCACCGTGTAAATACCTTGTAGTACACACTTTCATCTCTCAACAGCCTCGACTTGACTATCAGGCTCCAGTTGACTCAAAGCTTACATTACAAAAATAAGATATTGCATTTTCAAACAGTTATTTTGTTCAAAAAAATAACTGTATTTGGGCCACGACTATTTTGTGCTTGTGAACACCAGCAGGGAGGAAATGAGACCGTAACAGCAAAATTCCTGGATTCCCATTCAACAAAGACCCTCAACTCATTGCAAATTGCGTGAACGGCATACAAAAAAAAGAAAACAACACTAATTTTCTCGTGGACGACCGTGTTCTTTTCTTAATTGTCTGCTGCAAACCACTTTAGTCGCGCAAAAAAAAAAAAAAAAAAAACATTATTTTTGTGGCATAATGGTTTCCATAATGAACAGTTCCATAGTGCCTGACATAAAATATAATTACAACTAAAAGGAAGGCCTCCAGCAGCTTTTGGAAGAAAGTCAACCACCTCTTTCGCGGTATCATTGTGTTGACAGCTTCATCTGAGGATAATTTCATTTTCTGTTGAAGAGAAGCAGCCAGGGTCCTTGTCTGCCTCCTGCCTCCCCGCTGACAAAAGAATTGCATCGGTAACAGCATCCAGCTGTTTTTGGAAGTCGGCGTCCATTCACAATTACTGTATCGGCTATACGGCGCGAAGCGCGGGATGGCGGCTGTCAGACCAGAAACTCGGCTTGCGGAACACATCCTCTCTCCCCTTGGTCATCGCTGAGTGGCAGGGCTGTATAAAATTTTAATTACGCTCAATGTTGCAGTAAATTGGAGGAGACGTCGTAAAAGCATTTTTCTGACACCACGCCGGTGGTTTCCTCTGCCCCTCTCTCCCTTGTTTTGATCACCGAAATTATGGTTATTTTGTCAGGAGAAGTACCTCTGTATAAGGTTTTCTACCTCCATGTCTGATTTTTTTCCCCAGGATATACAGTATATCACAGTAGGACATCTGGGAACAAACAGAGCAAACAGTAATTGGTTGGAAAGTGAAATGATGTATTTCCTCTAAAAACGGATTAAAACCGACTTTTTATTTGACAGTCACTACATATTTTTGACAGTCTTTGTATGTCACTTATTACATTTTCTACCACAAATACCTTTCTCACTTTCTAGTTTTCCCTTGATGTGTATATATGTTTTTCTTACACCTTCTTTTCAAGCCTCTATTATCTTTCTCAATTGAAAATATAACATCTGTATTTTAGATGGAAATATGTGTCATGGCCTGCCTAGATTTCCGTTGGTCCCATAGTATGCATATGAAATCAAACATCAAAACTTTTCTGTTGGAAAGTGGACAGAATATCGCTTACCGTACTCACATTTTTTGGCACTGCTATGTTCTGCTTGCACATTAGGCTATGTTGCACTGCTACGTTCTGCTTAAGGCTATGCTCTGCTTGCACGTATCTATATGCCAAATAAGTTAAACCTGATTACGACATAGATGCCATATAACCAATTATATATGCAGAAAAGAATTGTATTCCCCATCCCTCCTACTGTGTGTGGTCTTTCATTCTGTGTCAATATGACAGAGTGCCCAGCAGGCCAGGAGTACCCAGAAGAGCAGATATTAAGTGATATTATGGTGCTTGCTCTGCTGTCCAAAACTCTCTCCGGGCGAAACAAGTCCAGTATTCATTGTGGACAAAAGAGGTGCAGTAGCTCTTCAGTTTGGAATCGACTTCAGGGACCCCCAGCTATATTTTCTTTAAAATACTGTGGGCCAGAAGCCTTTAGCACATGATAAACATGTTTTCGCATGCCTTGTTAGTGACATGATTTGTGATTGGAGCAAACAAGCTGCCTCCACCAATCACATACTCCCTTTGTCTTTCTGTGCCAGATAAACAGTTTTGCATGTATTAAATGATTTAGTAAGGCTCTATATGGTCACTTAAAAACCTACTTACTAAATTCTGACGGTAATCTGTTTTTACAACGTGTCTTCTTCTTCTCTGTCCATTTCAATAGCTATATAGTTCCTTAGAAACTACTGATACCATAGCATTCCTGACACAACAGCAACATGACTGTTTAAAATGATGTGCCCATACACATACTTAAAGGGCAAGGTCAAGATGCTAATTCACAGTGATGGTAAATTAAAACATGTCTGGCCTACTTATTTCCATCTAATTGGTGGTAACAAGTTTACAGGGCAGTTGTAAGAGAAGCTGGTTTAAGAGGAATACATTTCTTGTGTGTGTGGCAGGGATTTAGTGTTATAATGACAAATCAGGCCAGTCATTTTTTTCCTCTAATACCAGTACGTAAAGCTCTTAGAAAAATAGCAACATCATCATGTCTGATGACAAAGAACAAGTACCAAGTAGAGGAGGAAGTCCAAGAAGTTTTCTCACAACTGGAGAGCTGATTCTTGCCTAGGAAGTGTTGTCGTCGAGGTGTGTTTATGATGTTTATGGTATGTCAATTAAGCCTCTTTGGGAAAACAAAGACAACCTGCTTGTAATTAGCAGGTCGGCGTTGTTTTCTTTTTGACTTGTACCTGCTGGTAGTTTTAACAACAAGCACGCACCTGTCCTACCTGGTGTGAACCAGTCAAAGTAATGACCTGTACGCAGGCAAACCGCAGTACAAAGTGTTGTGTTTTCGCATTTCTCAGACAGACGTTGTTGAAACATTTTGAACGACATTTTTTGTTGTTTTTTTGTTCCCCTGTCATTCAATAAAATTAACCTTCAGCAACTCAATGTCCATGCAATCACCCATGGACAAAATGTGGTTGAGGTTTTAGCATCTGTAATGGATGACGTGGTACTGTAGCAATGTTTCACAAAATGTCCATTTATGAATGATTTTTCGGGAAAAAAACAATTTTTAAAATGAGGGATACTTACACATTAATTTAACAAACACATACCTCACACAATTTAATAGGTGTACTTATGGTCTTGCTGTTTTCCTCTTCTCGTGTTAATGTATCGAAAAACCAGCCCTTGAGGCCGAAATGCCCACAAACTTTAGAGAGCTTAATTGAATGCTTTTAAAATAGTTGTTGATTGATTGAGTTGCCTCAGAGAGAGATGAAATACACAAATTCACAAAACACTTGTTTACCTCGTCCTTTCAATGTTGATAAGAGAGCATTAATACAAAATAGCTTGTGGCGCTCGCGGCTGGAGTTAAGAGGTGGTCCGGATGGACAAAAAGGCAATCGCATTGACTGACTGACACGAAAACTGTGCTGTGCCAAATCTTTTTTATTGACACGACTCCTGGACCTCCCCACTCATGGTAATGGAAATGCTTTTATTACAAATCACGAAACTAGCAAACTTGGAGGAGGTGAGAGATGTTCCATTTGCGAGAGACGAAATGAGCAATTCAATCGGCGTTTTCATCATTTTGACTCCTTTCCAAGTTTCCCTCTTGCTAAACAAGCTATTCAAACTTCATAAGAGCCGGGTGAACTTGCTCATTTCCATTGATTTTGACAGACATGCCGAGTACAAACTCAGGAATGTGTTCTTGTCAACTGTAGAAACAGCCAATGAACTATTTATGGCTGCTGCAGATTGAATGAATTGAAATAAGGCTGACAAGTAAACATCTGCTCTACAAGATGTTCTTATCAATCATTAAATTGCCTCCTGTGACAAACTAATCATAATCCATTTAAAATGCATTCTAATTTAAACAAATACATATCATAGATCAAAATATCATATTTAAATTGACCATATTATCTTAATTGTTCATTTATATTTTGAATTTCAGTACCTATATCAATAGATATTACAGTGTGCTCATTGCTGAGTTACTTTCAGGTTTTAATAGTTTTGGGGGGGAAGATATTATGTAAATAAGTGATACTCACCATAATGGATGAAATTATTTTATCTTTAAATGCTTTCTCACTCAATATCTTTCCCTATGAAATGACATTTAACATTCCTGTATACACAAAATATAAATGCATTTTCTAAACTAATGCAGATTAGCTGAATTACTGGGTCACTGACAACAAAACGTCAGCACGTTATTAATAAGAGAACATCAACAAATACTTATATTAATTGCTTTACTCACATCAGTTATCCATGTTGCAGACAGGTTTAATGAGCGGTAATTTGCTCAACTTATATTTATGCAAATAGCTTCTATTTAGACAAAGACACAGACACAATTCAACGTCTAAACTACAGGTGTGGGTTCCACTACCTTAACTAACACTCAGTTCGGAAGACATTTAATTAAACAGGAAGATAGATTAACTGAATGACTGAATTAATGAATGAGAACACTGAACCAATTGCTTGTCTATCCTTAGGTAACAGTTACTCACATGCCACAGAGAACAAAGAACATAAAATCCAGAAATGAAAGAAATTAAAAGCTCCATGACAGCATGTCCGTTGTGTGTCAGAAGACCAATAAAATTATGAGGAGGTTTTCCCATGGAAGCCTGATTTACAAACCAAACCCGACCATTTTAAATTCACTTACAATCAGAGCAAGACAGGGAAGGTGTGGCTTTACCTTTTTGCAAGACTTTAATTCACATGAACTCTAAATATGGCCTCTATGAACAAACAAGTTTGATAATTGATAAAATGGTGGTTGTAGCACACGTCCGCACTCTCGTTGCTAAGAAACAGTGGCCACTCATTGAGTTGAATTATGAGTTCGAAATTATCATGTGATCATGTGGTTTCTCTTGAAGGCTCAAATAGTTCCTTAGCAAATACAGTTTTCCCCTGGGAAAGTTTTTGAATGTGTCCTAAAGTAGATAATTTATGGTACGTGGACACATAGCTGTGGTTTAGACAGCCAAGAGCCAACTATACACATGATCATTTGCATAAATCACATGATTAAGGTTAAAGTTGCCTAAAGTGGCTGTTGATAATTCATAGCTAATGTTAACTAGCCAGCTAAAATGTATAGCTATAGCATAGCTTAATCAAAGTCTCATATTACACATTAAGGGGATCGTAATCTGCTTGCTCGTCAGTCTGCTTGCTATTTCAAAGATCTTCACTTGGCTTTCACTCGTAGTCTTTCCAGCAGTTTTCTGTCAGGTGCTTGGCAATAGCTTTCAGTTTCTCTATCATAGACTCAAATATTATTCCCTTTTGCCATTTTAAGTTACAGTTTTTAATATTTTTTATTTTTGTGAGCGAGTACACATATATATGGATGGGTGCCTAGTTGACATGAACTGATAGAAGTTTAATTGTTTGTAGTTTAATTGTGACAGTAGCCTGTTTAGAAAGTAGAGTTTCATTCAAAGAATTCGTGTCAAATTGTGTTTTGACATTGCTTTCAATTATCTGGAACCTTCAGAACACCAAACCACCCCCGTCCCAGGGGGGCACAGGTTCCTAGAATTCTTTACCTTCAATAAAGTAAAACGCTTCGACTAATTCAAAGATATGCAACTGCATTCCTATTTTAATCAAATAGTTACAGTGGTCAGTGGCAGAGACATTTAATTTACAGCATACTTTTGATTCCTCACGCAAATGTAATGGAAAAGAAAATGCATAACTCTATAATTAAAGAGGGAGAGAAATGTAAGTGAAAAGTAACTAAGCCATTCAAAATATTTTTACTGCCAACCCATACATTGTAATTAATGCTGATTGTAATTAAACTGTGAACACATTGACAGGGAAGGAAGTGGATGAAAGCATCTAAAAACCATATCCAAACTAAAAAAAAACAAGGTTAAAATAACACTTTCATGTAGAGACTTTATGTAGAAAGGCAATCGTGAAGGTGCTCTGTGTCTTTACCCAACCCTCACGCTCCACCCCCGTCCCCACCGCCCAATGTGCCTGAGCGGTACAGACACATAATGAATAATTAATGAGCATCCCGAATATTCCACATGTAATTGGGGGCACTCAAGGAGCGCGTTGACGACCGCTCGGAACGACAGACGAGAGCGCGGCGCTGAAGTTGATCTACTCTTCTTAGCCTGGGGTAACATCCCTCTCTCCTACTCCACATAAAACACATTGATTTATTAATGTGACAGACCTGCTTCACATTCAGATGAATACTCCCCTCTATACTTCCCGAGCCTTCTTTTTTTCCCCCGTCCTCACTGTAGGAATTAAATCTCTCACACGGAGTCCCTTTTTAGTAGAGATGTCATAGCGCTGTACAGGTTTAGCTCGAAAACGAAGGCAGTGGCAAGCAATTTCTTTAACAATGGGTTTCTTCTTCCCCTGCTTCTCCTTCGCGGTCATTAAGACTCTAATAACTACAATAATATAAAATGCCAAAAAATCGTGGATTATGAAACTCGGTGACATTCAAATTCAGAACAACTATAATTAGTTTTTATTATAACTGACTGCAATGAATTGGTGGGGATCTTCCAAAAGAATTTTAATATAGACTTTGTTTTCTGTAAGACTCGATGAGCCTTCTCAAAAAATAATGCCATACAGAGACTTTAGTACAGTCTGTTGTGAAAGATAAGACAGATTATTAATTTGTCATTACTTTGTGACAGTAAATATTCTTCCATAAGCAAATATTGAGGTCACATTTTTCTCCCTTGTTTGTTCATACACAGTTTTTATCCAGATACAGGTATATTGACTATGATGTGATTTTGGTACTACCTTCTGAAGCCTGTGTACAATATGGAGCTAAGGAACCCAATACTGTAAGCAGCAAACAAAATACTTAAGTCAGGATCTCTGGAACAACCTATACCAAGAAACAGCTGGAGGAAAAAAAGGCATTGATATAAATTAAAATTTGTTTGTCCACTTCAGTTGGATCTCCAGCAAGGGAAGTACAGTGGTGAACGCCATAAGCCCCTAGGCCGTTTAATCAATGCTGTCGGGCTGTTTGTCATTTCGAGATGAACTCTCAACCCAGCTTCACAGACTGCTCATGCACACTTACCAATGGCCTTTAGCACAGAGATCAACCAACTATGTGTCAGGATACTGCAAGGACTCAATCGCAGACAGACGTGAAAATAAACCGAAGTTTATTGCAGCCAACACCAAGTCCACAATCCAAAAATCAGGGACAAACCAGTAAGGCATGGCAGAAGTACCAACACACAATCCAAAAGACAAAACGGGAAAAACAGGCAGAGGTCAAAAACAGGAAAACTCAGCAATCAAACACAAATCAGAATCCAAAAAACGAGAAAACGGGAAACAGGCAAAAGTCAAACAAGAGATCAGGCAGGAACAGAAAGGCTTGTAATACAACAGAGAGTGAACACAAACTGAGATGAACTTGCACGGAACAAAGGACAAGGCAGGGTGTAAATGCACAGAGAACTGACGAGCAAACGAGACACAGGTGAACAACAGGGCAGGTGAGACAAATCGGCAATCAGATAATAAGGAGGAAGGCGGGGCAGACACAAGGGCAAAGGAAAACAAAAACACATGGACCGGGGAAATGAAGAAGACGAAAACACACAAACACAGCTGAACAAAACCGAAAAAATAAAAACCATGACAATCACTGCAAGTACTGATACAATGGTTGGCACAGAGATCAACCAATCAGTGAGCAGAATCCAAGCACTAGACACCACTTCCTACACTAAGGTCCAACAACATCTCTGTCAAAATAAAGCTAAGGTTAGTTACTTAATATTATGCTACCAACTCAGGAAGTAATTAAGAGGAGTTACCAGATAAGAAATGGTTAAACAGTGCGCCAGGGGCACCTGCAGTAGTGACACTTGATATCTTTAACATTTGGAAGTAAATGTTGAAGCCATTCCTTATCCAAAATCCACACTTAAAAAATATGACACACTGTTGTGTGAGAGAGGTACAGTTATCCACCTAAACTGGTCCAGTTACCCCATATGAGCAATTGGAATCCTGGAAGTGGGTTTAAAACCCAAAGTGAGTGGTCCAAAGGACACTGTATGTGACTGAAAGTGACTTTTTAGACATGGATATCATTCATTTCTATGTGATGGACAATATCAGGAAAACACAGAGAGGCTACATATTAATTACATCATAAAATACAGGAAATAAATCATATTTGTTGTGACAAATATCACATTTTATGTGGTGCAACAGAGATCTGTGAATGCAACAGGATTCTGTTGAAGAAACTAACTTTTAAACTGAATTGTACATATAATTGGCTAGTTTTCGACACTCAAAATAATTCAGCTTACTTCATTACTGTATGTGACATTTTGATAAAATACCTGTGTTTTGGGATGGAAATTTGATACAAAAATCCAGACACTGTGGAAAAAAATGAATAAGCAAATCGACAAAATGAATAAACTAATATGTCTGCAACGCAATTACAGATTTGATGCATTTGGTGAATGTTGTGGGCTAGATTAAAACAATTTTGAACCTAACTTTGTTCAAGTGTTATTATTGTCTTTGCAAACACAATTTATAGGTTCTGCAATGAGCAGAATGAGCAAAAATGCCTTAACATTGAAAAAGTGACACTAATTTATTACAGATAGTTGAATCAAGGCTTCTGTTCCATTTTTACATTGAGTGGAATCAGTATTTATTTATTCATCCATTTAATATTTATTTTACTAAAATTTATATAAAAGTTTTGGGACACTGAAGAAAGTACAGTGAATCCCGACTGCAGCTTTTGAATATATCAAACACGACATCTAAATCAACCACAAACTACTATCGTCTATCAAGCATTGATTGACTGAAATAAAGAACACAGAGGGGGAAAAAACAACATTTCTGGAGTTAGAAAACTAAATTTAGTGGTTGTGTATTTTGTAGAAAGTTGTCCATTTGTTTTAAGCCCTACAACCAGAAATACAGCTTGCACGGTGAGGCAGTGCAACTTAGACTTTTGCACAGCAACCACCAGGTGATGATCTCAAAGGGCGAGAGGTAGAGCGACACCTAGTCAGGTCACTTTTAAAAAAGACCGAAATTCAAAGCTCACGTCACTGCAAGTAAAGAAGTTTCGTTCTAGCCTGTTTCCCGTACGTCCCACAATGCCTGGAATATGACGAGAAGCAGTGGAGAGGGCCTTTGGTGGGTCAAAGGTGAGCATGTCATGTTCGACTCTGACTTTCCATTGTCTCTCCATCCAGACTAGGTTTCACATCAGACTGGTCCACCTGACACATCTTTGCAGACCAGTATTACTGCAGAAACTTCCAGCAGGCACCAGGCCCACATCAGGGGCAAGAGAGTGAAGAAGAGGCTCCATGCTGCAGGCTGTGCGGCAAGGCGGCCTGACTAAGACCTTCCGCTCACCCACCCCGACATTGATGCCAGCAGAAGCATAAATGCATACGTTCGAGTACATACAGGTTGAGTATCCCTTATCTGAAATGCCTGGGATCAGAAGTGTTTCGGATTTTGGATTTTTTTGTTTTTGCTTGTATCTCGAAATGGATGCAAGTCAGACATATGTTAGCATGGCATGTAGAAGTACACATGTAGAAGATGTACGACACAATGCTGGGATATTGTCTGATGGTCACTATCATATGCATGTAGCCATAAGCACTGGTGGATGTATGACCAAGCAGTTTTTATATTTCCATGTATTTTTTCATTATGTTTAAAATAATTTACACAGTATTTTTTTCGGTCATATGTGCAGATGGTCGTGAGTCGCATAGGTCAGGTGTGGAATTAAGCCTGACCCCCCACCCCACCCCCATTTCAAATGGTCTAGAATCACCACTGGACAGGAAGTTCATTCCACCATGGGGGTAACAGTAGAAAAGACATGTGACTGGGAAGGGAGGGCCAGGTGACTACAGGGTGCAAAGTGGAAGTCTGGCAGGAGAGTGTGGCTTGATAAATTGTTGGTAGGAGGGTTGAGTTCCAACTGCACTTATATTATATAAACCACTAATAATTCAAAATGTATCAGTCACCTCCAGGCAACTTTTACTTTTTAAAAATGTTAACTGGCAAAAGCTTCTAATGCAACATTCAACAGCAAGCGCAATATTTAACTTGATGCATTTGATGTATGCATTTGTGTATTTATCCAAACTTTGCTCAAGTGTTATTGTTGCCTTTGCAAACATAATTTATAGGTTCTGCAATGAGAATGAGCAAAAATGCCTTTACATCAAAAAAAGAGACAAATTTACAACAGATAGTTGGTTCAAGGCTTTTGCTCCATTTTTACATAGCGTTGAATCAGTATTTATTCATCCATTTAATACTTTACTAAACTTATCTAAAAGATTTAAAACACTGAATGAAGTACAGTGAATCCCCACTGCAGCTTTTGAATACATAAAACATGACTTCTGAGTCAACCACCTCTGCTCACCTACCCTAGACATTGATGCCAGCAGAACCATAGACACATAAAGGGGTAGATGAAATGTTCAAGATTCTGGGTTAGATGGTGTCAGGAAGCAGCAAGGACTCAAGTGTAGACAGACTTGAAAATAAACAGAGGTTTATTGTAGCCAACAGCAACAGTCAAAAATCCAGAATCATAGTCAAGAGTAAGCAAGGGTCAAAACCAGAACGACTCAGCAATAGTACAAAGTCACAAACCAAAGACCAGGTAGCAAAACAGGCAACAATCTAAAAGCCAGAAAGACACAACAAACAGACAAAATCAGAATCCAAATCAGAGAAACCAAGAAACAGAGGAAAAGGTCAAACCTAGGAATCAAAATGGGACAAGAAAAGCTCACAGCATGCACAGAGAAACAAATCAGCTAAGATAAACTCACAACAACCAGTGAAACACAAGGGATATAACTGCAACAGGTAACGAGGTGAAACAGGGAACAGGTGAGTTAACTGGCAGGTGTAACCGATCACACAATCAGACACTTAACAATGAATCAATGAAACAATCAAGCGGGCAACAAGGGGGGTGGACAAGAGACATGAGGGAAACGCAAACACAAGCACATGGCACAGAGACGGGAGAAAACAAGGAAGCACAACAAAATGAAAACAAAACCAAAACAGAACTAAGACACGGGTTTACTGACAGATGGGTTAAGATGAAGTTTAAACGGTTTTCAGTTTGTGGCAGAGGATGGGCAGAGATTCTGTGGTCCTTATTGTGACAGGGACAGGGGTGGTAGTGGGGGGTGGTTGGTCATTAAGCCTCCCCCTTTGGCCATTCTAATTATTAAACTTTCCAAATAATAATTACACTTCATATAATTGCAAACCCCAAAATGGACCCCATTTCAAATGGTCTAGAATCACCACTGGACAGGAAGTTCATTCATGGGGGTAACAGTAGAAAAGACATGTGACTGGGAAGGGAGGGCCAGGTGACTACAGGGTGCAAAGTGGAAGTCTGGCAGGAAAGTGTGGCTTGATAATAAATTGTTGGTAGGAGGGTTGAGTTCCAACTGCGCTTATATTATATAAACCACTAATAATTCAAAATGTATCAGTCACCTCCAGGCAACTTTTACTTTTTAAAAATGTTAACTGGCAAAAGCTTTTGATGCAACATTCAACAGCAAGCGCAACATTAAATTTGATGCATGCATTTGTGTATTTATCCAAACTTTGCTCAAGTGTTATTGTTGCCTTTGCAAACATAATTTATAGGTTCTGCAATGAGAATGAGCAAAAATGCCTTTACATAAAAAAAAGTGACTCAAATTTACAACAGATATTTGGTTCAAGGCTTTTGCTCCATTTTTACATAGAGTTGAATCAGTATTTATTCATCCATTTAATACTTCACTAAACTCATCTAAAAGATTTAAAACACTGAATGAAGTACAGTGAATCCCGACTGCAGCTTTTGAATACATGAAACACGACTTCTGAGTCAACCACCTCTGCTCACCTACCCTAGACGTTGATGCCAGCAGAACCATAGACACATAAAGGGGTAGATGAAATGTTCAAGATTCTGGGTTAGATGGTGTCAGGAGACAGCAAGGACTCAAGTGTAGACAGACTTGAAAATAAACAGAGGTTTATTGTAGCCAACAGCAACAGTCAAAAATCCAGAATCGTAGTCAAGAGTAAGCAAGGGTCAAAACCAGAAGGACTCAGCAATGGTACAAAGTCACAAACCAAAGACCAGGTAGCAAAACAGGCAACAATCTAAAAGCCAGAAAGACACAACAAACAGACAAAATCAGAATCCAAATCAGAGAAACCAAGAAACAGAGGAAAAAGTCAAACCTAGGAATCAGAATGGGACAAGAAAAGCTCACAGCATGCGCAGAGAAACAAATCAGCTAAGATAAACTCACAACAACAACCAGCGAAACACAAGGGATATAACTGCAACAGGTAACGAGGTGAAACAGGGAACAGGTGAGTTAACTGGCAGGTGTAACCGATCACACAATCAGACACTTAACAATGAATCAATGAAACAATCAAGCGGGCAACAAGGGGGGTGGACAAGAGACATGAGGGAAACGCAAACACAAGCACATGGCACAGAGACGGGAGAAAACAAGGAAGCACAACAAAATGAAAACAAAACCAAAACAGAACTAAGACACGGGTTTACTGACAGATGGGTTAAGATGAAGTTTAAACGGTTTTCAGTTTGTGGCAGAGGATGGGCAGAGATTCTGTGGTCCTTATTGTGACAGGGACAGGGGTGGTAGTGGGGGGTGGTTGGTCATTAAGCCTCCCCCTTTGGCCATTCTAATTATTAAACTTTCCAAATAATAATTACACTTCATATAATTGCAAACCCCAAAATGGACCCCATTTCAAATGGTCTAGAATCACCACTGGACAGGAAGTTCATTCATGGGGGGTAACAGTAGAAAAGACATGTGACTGGGAAGGGAGGGCCAGGTGACCACAGGGTGCAAAGTGGAAGTCTGGCAGGAAAGTGCGGCTTGATAATAAATTGTTGGTAGGAGGGTTCAGTTCCTATTGCGCTTATATTATATAAACCACTAATAATTCAAAATGTATCAGTCACCTCCAGGCTACTTTTACTTTTTTACAATTTGAGTTATCTGGCAAAAAGCTTTTAATTCAACTTTAATTCAACACCAAGTGCAACAGCATCAAATCCTTGAACTACAAAGACCCACATGTAGCACTGCAACAAACAAGCGGTGATAGCCGTAGTAAGTGCCTAGAATGTTTTTATTTGAGGACTGAGAGAGAGAAGAGTTCACTAGGGAGCAGGGTACAGGTCTGAAAAGGTGCTTTTTCCGTCTGCGGTGATATATGAAACTGATATCAACTCCCTGCAGTCCAGCGATTACTTTCAAACTGAAAATAAACAAGCAGTAGGGCAACATTTAAAGCATCATAATGATTCTCAAATTGTATTTTCATTTTTATATTCAAAACGGTATACTAATTTATTGCATTTTTTCATAATTATATCGTATGGGCCAACACTGTCACCCTATAGTGCTGGAGTGTAGTGTGTACTTGTTACTTCATTCCTGACCAACATTTTAACGTTTTTATTCCCATTGGCCCCCCTTATTATTTTTTTTTCAAAGGAAATAACTCTTGCCATCTTATTTTGGCATAAGAGGGGTTGAGAGTTTTTTACGAGAACGGAAAAGGGTCTATCCGGAGATAGGCAATTATATTCACAGCGAGGTTTGCCTTGAATCTATTGCAAAGGGACTGTTACGGGCTCATCCCGGCAGTCTCTTTTTTCCTGGTTTGAAATAGAGCTTTTTGATAATTCAATAAAGAAGAATTTCCCTAAAGATAAAAAAATAGGTGCACTGATTGAAATAAAAATAGTACATTCAAGGAAGCAGGTAATATTTTTCTACAAAATACATATCAATCAACATAGTTGCTTAGCATTTTATGAACAGAAAAAAATGGTGCTATGACTGATTCCCTCTTAATTTGAAACCAAAAAATATATGTGTACTATTAAGTATAACCTTTTAATCAATGTTAAAATGTAGTTGTTGAAAGAGCCTATAGCATGAGGCTATTCATGATTGGAGTCTAAGAATGGCGAAAAAGTCATTTTTATGTAAGATAGGTGAAAATTGCAATGTTTTATTAAATAATGTACCACCACGTTTCAGGGATGTTCCTTGCTAGCACACCAAGCAAATTACGACTTGTTATAAATTATGGCATATATGCAGGGCTAACTTGAAGCAAACGATCGAAGCTGGGTGAATTCTCTGGTGGTTCAATAATGAACGCAGACATAAATTGAGACCACTATATAGACGTAAACACATTCGGTGAAGGTTTTTGGCTGGGGGGTGGGTGTTATCAAATTTCTCTGTCTCCATTTACTTTCAAGAGCTCCTGGCACCAGTCAAATCAATATTCAAAACCATCACTCTTGCCCTGTGAAATTAGACTTTAAACAATGGCATTGGAAGTCTAGGTTTTTAAACAATGACATTGGATTTGATGCTTACCTTTTAAAATAGCCTACTTCCAAATACCGCGGACAGCAGCTGTTTCCCCATGGCGTTTCTGTGGACTTAACTCCTAACTTGGACTTGAACGGGTGTTCCACAGTTGTCGCCTGTAGCTACAGCTGCAATATTTTACCATTGTTTGCAAAGAGACACAAAGAGTTTCATTTATGAAACTGCAAAGAAAAGAAATGGGCTATACGTTTCATTTAATGTATTTGGACCCCCCGGCCCCCCTTCCACAAACTTTGTTATCTAACCTCGTAATGGTACATACACTCAAACAGGATGGTTAAGTTAGAATTTCAATTGGTCTTCAAGTACTCAAATCTGCAACAAAAAAAGAGCGTAATCACAAAATTTCTCAAACTGGGCAGACTTGATTGTACCAGTACTGCAAAATACAATTGTCTGCCTGGAAATGATGTCATCACCATGAGACAAATGACCTCATTTATGAATGCTTTATACATTCAAAAATTTGATCAGAAAAGGAACCATTTTCTTATAAAGTTTTGGATTTGACAGTGATCTTCAGCTATGATTAAATCTCACACTGACTCTCATCTACTGTTGACTCATCTACTGTGCTAATGAAGAATCAGCATATCATGACATTTTGGGTTTTGGCAGTCAGAACCAAAGAGGTGCTGCAGATTATACATAAATTCAGTGTTCTCCTGTAATATAAACATGCTAACATGAAGTAGCTGTAAGGCAGGCTCATATAATAGTGTTTGCTGTTTAGAGTATGAGTCCGTTGGCTTTTTGCTTTTAGCAAAATGACCCAAGAAAACTGGAGGGAGAAAAAATAACCCATATGTGACTTCCATCATTTATCAAATATATTGCTGGTTGAGGACGACGGGTCGAACGTGGCTTTGATTCTTAAGTGCAGCTATAATTCATAATCGTTAAAAGTCATTCAGATACCATTTTGAACTACCTAAAGATACTTCTTTCTAAACATTTTCCAATAATGATGGGCTGGAAAGGTTTTTTTAAAAAATCCATACCGCTTCAATGACAGCGAGTCCAGAAGAAATGATGCAATTTGAATCGTCCTAAAAAAAAAGCGTGTTTTTATTCTACCTCTCCCTTTACGGCCCTCATTTTAAACGGGTCGCCTGTCTTTATGGGCCATCTGGACACATTTACCATAGCACTGACTGCAGCATATGGCTGCTATATGCCTTTATGAGTCCACTCTCCGTGTATCTACTTACAGTTTCAAAATCAAAATCCACTCACACTTCCCTGAGACCCATCTAATGGAAACTCTATCATTATCCAAATTAAGATTGATGTGGGACTTTGAGGCTATTGGTGTCGCTTATTCAACTGGATAATCTACTACTGTAGCTATCGGTAGCAACATTAGAATTTCACTCACCTCAGCAGTGCTTATTCGGGTTTGATGATAATTTGTTGAAGGCACTTATGAAGTGGACTCATGACAGACGGAGGAGACATTTCACTCGACGTGCGGGATACTTAATTTAGACATATTCAGAGAGCTCTTTCAGATATGGCCATCAGTGTTGGTGACCTGTATCAATTGTAGCTAAGTACCACTACTACAGTGTTTACCTACTATCCAGTCCAGAGCAGTGCACGTAGACATACAACCTGAGACTACCAGGATATCTTCAGAAAATGTATCCCCACAAACCACAAATACATTTTTTTTGTCAGGACAATAAAAGACTGGCTAATTGGGTTCCCTTTGTTGAAATCAACTGACTTAAAATTTTGTAATGGATAAATCTGAGAGAAGAGTAGTGGAGTACAATAATAAATACAATATTTTGAATGTTGTGGGGTAGATTATAGAAGTAATCAAGTACCCAAAGATAATACTTAAGTACTGTAACAAACTATTTTTACTTTGTTACTTTCCACCGCTTATATACCATTTAATTTAATTTGTTCACCATGACACAATGATATCCTGGGGAATATTCACAAAAATGAACCCATTTGATGAATTTGTAATGAAGTCATTATTTCCATGTAGCTTCTAGCTAACCCAGTTTAATGAGTCAGCAATAAAAAGGTACATCCATTCACAACAATGATTAGAAATGCTGCATGAACAGCCATTAGCTTGGATGTAGCAGCTCAGGAGTAGAAGGCATACATAAATTATTTGCTTTTCAGTGGGCTGGCTCTCACTCCTCCTTAACCCTGACAACAAAACCTATTTTGGATATGATAAGACCAACAATTACTTTGAACATGCACTTCTCAAAGTAAGTTGGTAGTTTTCAGCACAGTACAGCACATGAACACATGGGGTTGCCGTAGTCATTGAATGCGGTTCACTACTTGTTCAACATTTGGTCCCTTTATTGGTGTTACCACATTTCAAACAACAAAACAACCATGGCAATTCTGTCACCAGATCTAAATACCACATCGCTAAGACAAATAAAAATGTACAAATACAGGGCAAAGTTGGAGAAAGAAACCAAAATAAATAGACAGAAGAATGGAAATTCAGACAAATCCCACGTTTCACCTTTCCATTTACAAAAAAAAAATAATAATAATAACAGCTTTATTTTTAACAGTGTTCCCTGTGACCGCACTCTTTTTAAATAATTACAATTTTGTATAAATACCAATGTCGGGGTTAAACCAGCCTTTGACATTAACTTTGACTCTCTTAAATGCAACTTTTTCATTAAGGAAATATAACCATCTTCTTGAGCTCAGTTAGCCTTGAAGATGTTAAGGACAAATGTTGATTGAATATTTTGCTTTTAATTGTATTTAGCTGTTAGCATAGAGGAAAACAGTTCAAACGGCAAAACCATAAACACTAAACAGAAAAAAATGTGGCGTTGGTGCAAAATGACGTAAAATTATGCTCTCATTTCCAGTCGCATATCGTTCTGCTCTTTGCTTTAAGTTCATACGATGACTAATAAAACCCTATGCAACCAGTAATTTATAGTATTTTGGAGTAACCTCTCAGATTAGCAAGCCCAGATTCAACTAACATTGTTCCTTCATTATGAATTAGAAATAATTTATGGTGCTACTTTTCTCCATGCAAAGAATATCAATAGCTAAATATGCCAAATGGTGTTTGTAAGGAATAAAAGAGAGCTAAAGTTAAAAATGTTGATTCAATCCAGGCATGACAGTGTAACACAGTGTGGGGGAACCATTTTTTTTTTCTTTTGGATTCATCTTGGATAGAGGCACGGCAAAAATGCTTTCAGACCACATCCTAAGGTTAAGGAGTAGAATCTGTCGCTGCTCAATACCAAGCAGCTGTTGGCATGCATCTAACAATGTAAAATTATTCGGGTTTGGTTCTTCTTACCGCCGCCTTCTGATATGTTAATTTCAGGGTCATCCTCTGTGTTAAATAATGCAAATATGGCACTGTTAATGAACTCCAACTTAAAGAGATTTACAAATGTGCACAGGTACTGAGGTAAATTGGGTTTTTTTTTCCCGCAAAATAAAGTGCAAATGACAGAATACAGGCGTCTCCAGGAAAACACTGTAAGGGTATGAAGTTTGGGCACTGATTTCACCGCAATCCAAGTAGATCTGTCAGAATATGGATGGCAAATCACCTCTGTTTCCAGTCATTCCTAAAGCCACAGGTCACACAAGCATGAGAGGTTTGATTGTCTGCAGGATACAAGAGGCCGTTGGACTATGTGAAGTAAATAGCGAACAGAACCGAAAAACCCACAACAATCAAACGATCCTGCCTTATAGTCACCAAAAGCCTATGTACCGTGGTACCGTACGTGTGTGTATGTGGTTAGCGCTGACGCATGAACCATGAAACCAAGTCCAGAAAAAGAATCCAATGCTATTCTGTCTTAACAGGGAAAGATGCATTTTTTTAGTTTCGTTGGAGTAGTTCTCCAGGGCCCGGGAAAACAGAGTTTGATTCTTTTCCATCTACATGTATTTTCCAGTGTCTCATCACGGGAGTTTTGTTGCATTTCTGATTGAATATCAGTTTTGTACATTTTCATACTGAGGAGATAACATTCAAGGCATATATCTAAAAAGGAAAGTACTGTACAAGATCACAATACAGCCCAGGATGCACGTATCGACGCTGGACATTGAAGAAAGAGAAGGAAAGCAGAGTATTAACACGTCTTTTTTTTTTCTTTTTTTTTTTTTTTTTTTTTTTTTACAGTTACAAGGGCTCCAGTCTGGGGCAGCATACACGTAGCCCCAGTCTGGAAGATAGTCCCCTCTGTACAGCTTGTTTCGCTCGGTTCGTTCCCGTAGGTTCCTGCAAACGCAGTCTGTGTCTGTTCGCCGTTTGAGCGGTGCTGCGGGTTTGAGGCTCCTCCTTCAGTGGCGGCTTCTCAAAAAGAACTCAAGCTTTCCAGCGCAACTTCATAGCAGAATTTGTACTGCTCCTGAAAGAAAGAATGGCAACAAGTAAGCATTAGCGAAACACATCGACATCTACATTTAAGTTAAAATCGCATTCCAGTGATGTTTTGGGGAAACACAGATTGCAACAACTGAAATTAGTGTTCTTGCGAGATAGAAGGCTGAAATTGTGAGCCTACATTTTCAAAAAAAAAAAAAAAACCAGAAGGCTCAAGAATGTAGGAAGAGAGAAATAATCTGTTTTGTTGGAGCGAAAAGGAATTTTTCAAATCCACTACTGCTCATCAAGAGCATGTCTACTTCACAGAATAGACAAGAAGAAAATCACAAACAGAGAGGTTTGAAATGAACATATTCTATGCACTTATGTCCCTCAAATTGCACAACTGTGCTACAGAGTGAAAAAGCTGAATCTAGAGAAAAATATTTTAATGTGAAATTTTGTCCTAGTGCCATGATCATTGTGCTGAGAGAGTCTGCAAAATTTTCCCTAAATTTAAGCAGTACAACATCATTTGAATTTGCATTACCGATTGTATGTTTGGTAAGTCATGAGCAGTTTTCATTCAAACTGCCTTTTATCCAATCTTCGTTGATATAGTCTAAAATCTTAGACGAAAATCTTACCAAAACGGTTCCTGGGTTTAACAGTGTCATTGTTTATCACAGCACTTGATTATGACAAGCATATATACCCATTGGCTGATTAGCCACAGGTGACCCAAATCAAACAGGCTCTGTCCAATGATAAAAACGAATATAGAAGTGGCTCCATGACTGTCCGCGCAGGGCATAATAAGCCAGTCAATGATTTTTATTCCTGCGTTTGAACTACTACTCAGGACGTTTATACATCAAGCCGCAAGCCTACCTGGGAACATCAAAATATTTTCTACAGTTACAAACATCTCTAGAGGTAATATACACATTCTCATCAACTAACTCTGAACAGAATTTCCATTTTAAGTTATATGGGGGTAAATGGAACCCAAACGGCATTCATCTGTATTAAGGTATAGTCCGTTAGTCCATAAGATATTGATCAGCCTACTTTCACAAACTTCTGATTTTGTTCATACTTTTATTTGATATATAGTTTTTTCAGCAGAAAGGTACTGGCAGATATTTCACTGTGAATTTTAGAGATATTCATCCAAAAATTAATAGAAGGACATCTTTTTATTGTCAGTAAAAAAGAGATTTCAAACTGATTCAAGCAATTGATGTTTCTTGAAAAACCTCTTTCAACATCTTCAGACCTTGTCTAAACTGATAGACAATGGGCAGAGCCTAATCAAATGCACTTCGATCTTTCTGATGGAATATGTAATTCACTAAAATAAAGACTTTATTCTTTGTAAGGTCATATGCTATTCTGTTTTATCATGAAAATAGCAGTCTAAAGTCTGCTTGAATTAAATTGCATATGTCCTTAAAGAGCCTAAATTCCTTTCATGGTGAAATGGCCATTTTCTTTGTAAAAGTTTGTCATTAACATCTGTAATTTTAATCTTCAATCAGTCTTATTCAGTTGTGTTTATGAAATCGCAAACACACGACTGATATCCGGACATGAATAATCTTGTCGTTGTCTCGCTGGTAATGGACTAGTAGCAATGGAATGTGAAGAGACTATTACAGCTCAACGGAATTGTGCAACAAAAATGCAGCAGGGACTATTATCCTACCTTTCATCCACTCAGGCGAAACAGACACTTCCTTTCCTTAACTAACTGCAGCCTGAAACTGCCACTGCTTCCTTTGGTATCACTATGCCTTAGAATTTGTGTTCTTACCTTAATCTTCAGCTTGTATTTAAAACGAATCAATGTAAAAGAAATCATGACTAGAAGCTAGAAGATTCTAAAATGATTAGACCTGTATACATGTATATAGGGTGATTTGAGGGGGTCTGATGACTGTAGTGGGGGATCATGATTAGTTTTATCATATTTATAGCACCTTGCTAACGTGCTAAATAACACAACGTCCTAACGGACCACAAAATTACATTATTTGAAACTGAATCTAAGGTACCTATTCACTTCTGGTAAAACACACATGTTGATTCTTTCTGTGGTGCACTGACAGATCCAAGTATTCTGTAACGGTGCCAGAAGCAGTTCTAAGTCGAGCCGGGTGGTCAGACATCGACTGCTGCTCTTCTATCTGTCTTCTCTCACTGACGTTTATGACAAGGCAAAAACCAGCCAACTCTCAAGCTTTAAACTTACACATTGGCATAGTTTTGGTTTAGTCTGACATGAACACACTCTGTTCTCAGAATTCAAGACAAACAACTGTAAGCTATCCAAGTTTTGAGGGACAATTATTGTATCAAAATTACATTAGGGAGCAACACAAATGATAAAGAATACAGTGTGGGAAAATCAACAGTGTTCGTGTTACCATGATCAACCTGCCTCAAACCACAGACAGTGCAATATACTAATATTCACAAACACATGAGCAAATAAAATGACTAATACATACATTACTAATGATTATAAACTACTTATTAATATGTTTATAAAACGTTTATTGCAGCACCAAAACGTAACTGCTACCAAGGAGCAAAATCCTTTTTATGGGTATTATATTTGAAATTAATAATTTACATAAAATGCAACAAAAACATTCTGATGGATGTAAATATTGTGAACTGGTGCAATTTAAGATTTTGTTGGCAGCGAGACGGAAGAAATTAATATTTCTCAAAACGATTTGTTTGTTCGGTTGGGTCCCAGCATAAATGTAACATGGCCAATTGTATTTTATTGACACAAAAAAACAACGTTACTATATAAGGCATCTCTTCAGAGGTCTGGCCAATTGCTACTCGTCACATGTCTGATTGACATCATCTTTACAATAACTGTCACTGGAACATTAACTGTCATCATGTTTCCTGTCCCTTTTAAGATGCCTCAGCCAGCCTCTGTGACATAATGGCTTTTTATGTTAGCCGCTATACGAGGGCTGCGAGTGGCTGTTGACTGAAAATCTCGCTGTAAACCTCTTTCTTCTTCCCACTTCATACCCCTCACCAGCATCAATATTCTTCGAGTGACAGACAGAAAAACTGTCAGCTAACGACCGTGAGCCCATTATACAGGGAAACACAGTTGAATGAGCGCGTTTCTTTGTTGACAAGCACTAAGGGATGCTTTTTTTGGAAGTGCCATTTAGAAAAATGAAAAAAAATATCACACACTTGTAACTCTCTGATAAGATTTATTGAACAGGAAAAACATCTTTTTTTGTGGCACATAATGGCTTGGTCTTTGACCAAGAATGCTACGTCTTCGATAAATTGCTTTGCAGGATTCAGTAACTGGTCTAGTTTTAGTCAATATTGGCCTGCATCCTTAAAATAAATGCAAGTTTACAATGTTTGGAGATCTCGTTTTGGTGATTGTTGATGCTAAGACTGAAAAACTTGTATTTAATTGTGATATTTCTGTTTGGTTCTGTTTAATGTCTGAGAGCCCAGATGAATCTCACAGCTGAGATCTTGGAAGCAGGCAGGGATTTGAATATAACACCCCTGCACCTGTCTGAAGTGATGCGGGGGGTAAACAATGGCTTTCGGACTGTTTCCAAAAACAGGCCTTCAATTAGCGTGATGTATTCTTGATCTTAGGATTTTCCTAAGTGTTTTTTTTTTCTTTTATCTGCAGTTGTATGGATTTTAGCTGTAAGATCCATCTGCCAATGCACAGTAGGTAGGTTGCTCGCGGTCATTTTGCAGCTATGTTTCTCATCATATTTTTATTTTGTTAATTTTGTTTTATTTTTCCATTGAATATGCTCTCTAAAAAGAGGCTCATTGCTTTCTTTTGAAATATTTACAAGGGGAATTGTCTGCAGAATTGACTTCAAAAATGCAAGCTCAGTAAGCTTGTTAAGTGTTGAGTACTAAATTGCGACGCTCTGGACTTTATTGTTATAAATGTATTTAGCGGAAACACTGTGTCATGTGCTTTGTCCCGCTTACTCCTAGAATAAGTCCTCTTGTTATTCTGTGGGGAGACCCACGGGTGAACAGAAGCTTACCATGGTTTCCACCATGTTGGATTTGTTGTTTCGTAGCGTCTTGACCGTGTGAAAGACATCCACGATGTTCTGTTGCTGGATCATCTCGTTGATGCTGCAGACTGCGCAGAAGGTTCCGCTACGTCCACCCCCAGTCCTTCAGAGAGAGAGAGAGAGTTTAATATGGAGTCATACAAGGTCAGCAACAACACAAACACAACAACTGATCCGCACTTAAAACGGGCTGTGTTTGTAATTTAACTAGCTGGACTAAATTCGTCTTATAGGAATTTGTTATCAGTGGGGATTTGTCTGGACCTCTCGAACAATTAAATTGTGTATATTCAATACACCTTTTTCCACAGCATGCTCTGTAAGCTTAAGGAATGTAATTAAGTCCAATGGTACTTTTGGGGTTTAATTAAGCAATTAAGGAATTTGGAATCGGATACAAAATAAAAACTAGCCCCAAGACTGGAACCAAGAATCAATATAAGTCAGTGTGATTCTGCAGTCGACTGACAATGGAGCTTTAATGATCTTGTAGTCTGTGAAGAAGAAGCTTGCCTCTAATCCTTATTAAAACAGCAAAACAAAAAGAGAAACTTAAACCTCTTTCTTAACGGCAAACACCATGAATTCCTGCGCTTCTCTGTTCAGGTCAGCTCCATTATAGTTGAAAGTATTTCTGATAGATGAACAGGTGGATCAACTGGCTACTTTGTTGCATTAAAAACATAACAGGTTTCAAGGATATTGACCAGTGAACCAACAGAACGATTCTGAGCAAACTCTGAAGATGTAAATTCCAGAAATTTTTGCAGGCTTGGCCTCACCTCCATGTTTATTTCCTTGCAGAGTTTTAAACCATGACTGCAGCAGAAAGACCATCATATATAAATACAGTGTTTCTACCTTATTTCCAATGCAGGCACTATCTCATGCTTGATTATTCATGTCAGTGAGAAAATGCAACAAAAACACCTGCTTTCTCATCTGCATCAACTATTGAAAGCCATGTAACTGTCATTCACAAAAGATGCGTTGCTATTGCAGCAATTCATATCGATTTGAACCTGTTTGGGATTCGAAAAATTACAATTAAGCAAAGTCTGTGAGCCACTGCAGGTACATCTATTCCTTGATACTGTAACAATGTTAGGTGAAGAATAGCACACAGAAGATGCAGGGAAATGTGCAGCATGATTCATTAAGAAGTAATTAAGGTGGAAGTAATTAATGTTAGTGGCAATTTCTCACCATGTCCTTAAGTCAATGTATCTGTTCTATTGGCTCATTCACAAAAGTACTGTACTGAAAGATGTCCACTGAGAAAAGCGCATGAGTGAGCGATGAACAGGTGATTCCAGAGAAAGGAATCTTGAGCATGTGGAGCGTATGAATTTAAGACAGAATCATTTCATGGGAGGTGAAAATTTAGCATGTGTTCAATTAGGCATTGTGCTGCAACGGCAAGATGGCCAACAGAACGCTGAGATGTATAGCGAAAAGTATTGAATACAAATAAAATGACTGTATATTGAAGTTGTACAATGCCTTAGTTAGACTGCACTTTGCAGTTTTGGGCACTGAATTAAAAGAAAGATAAGAAGGCTCTTGAAAAACTACAAAGGGCGACTAAACTGGTTAGTTACAAAGTTACAAAGAAAGACTCGGGACATTTCATCTATTCAGACTTAACAAAAGGAGGTTGAGGGGGGTTAAGTTCTTTTTAAATTCATAAAAGAGTTTAAACGGAGTGAACTACAAAAGATTGCTCAGCTTTAATGCTGTCAGGAGAACAAGGGGACACAGATGCACTTGGGTAAAGGCCTATTAGACTCACTCTAGTTTGAAAATGGGATAGCACAATGATCCAAGTGCAAAAATTGACATGTCAGTGAAAGGATGGGTAACAGTACAGTACAGTCCATTTTCTCACTTTCTATTAAGGCAATTTACTTATTTGCACAATTACAGAAGTGATATATCTACCCTGTTTGTGCAGATATTGAGTAAATGAAGGGGCATTACTTTTATAATGCATTCTCCAATATACTCTCCAATTTTAAAGTAAAAAATTTCAAAGTAAAATCAGGGCATAAGTTCAGTTCAAAAGAGCCACTCTGCCTTAATTTCATAAGCGGGAAAAAACTCTGATGGATACTCTGGATTCACTGGATAGCCTCTAGAATAATGGGCCTCCTAGAGTCAACACCTTGTTCACATCGTCTTATGCTCTTATGTCCTTTCTTAAGAGTAACAGATGAAGATGTGGTCACTATAGATGCCTACACATCAAGAAAAGAGGGACAACTGATGGTACTTGGAAACTAATTCCTAGTAAGTAATTCATGGGTCAGTTTAGGCTACACTGCATCACTACACTAAACAAGAACATACCACAGTGAACTTATTTCAGTTAGGATATGATAATATGATGTTAGGCACCAGGATAGAAGTATTTCAATACATACAATAACCTACATCAGCACTTGCTATTGCCAATAAAAAATTGTAACCCCAAACTTTTTTTGCACAGTTAGTGTTCTTGACTTTGAAACAAACATGAGATTTTGGAATTTGGAAGATTGTGTGGGGAAATCTTAGCAGATCAATAGCATGTTCGATGAGCTTTTATGTTGTAGGCACCTATTCGGACCCAATGTCCAACTTTGATCTGATTCGTATTCGAAGTATTTGTGCAGAAAATCAGGATTCCCCTCCACGAAACAGACGCGTATAAAGGTAAAGCACAAAGCAACCTAGATATTAGTGCTGAAGGCATAGACACCCCTATAAATTTCTACAATATTCCATTGATCTTCCAAAACTTACTCTCCAGTTGCGCGCTGCACACTATCGGCACTGAGGACCAGGCCTTCGGTTCATCAGTCAGTAACATTGTTCCATTTTACCTCAAACAGTATGAATAAAGCATACATGTCGCCAAACTGGCAGTAGTTAACACCAATCCTTGACTTATTTACTTTTGAAGAAGTCATTTATTAATTTGAATGTCAGCACATGTATTTTTTTCAATGTACTCATTCGGTGGACAAGTGCCAGACTGACGACAGTCAGTTCTCTTTGAATGACTAGAAAAGAAAAAAATCAAAGTAAAAGATCTGGGGTTTATGTTCTTGGGATAGTTGTGTACTGCAGACAAGGCAGTGCTATACATTGCTTACAGAAAGTTGAAAACATAACGCACAACATCAAGTTTAAAACCACTGAACTCACTGTATTTTCATAGTGCACCATGTTAATCTGTTTTGATTGCATAGTTTATGCCATTAAAGAGACTAAATGCATTTGATTGAATTCCAAATAATGTCGTTTTGTTCTGATTTGATCCAGTGACTACAACAGAATGCAAGCGTTCTACTCTATGCAGAATGCTTTCCAATTTAACAAGCTCTGACAGCCTCTTCCATGCGGCATTTTAACTTGAAACAACAAACCTTATTTTCATGTTGTCATTTAATGTCCTTTACGATTTAGGCATTTACAAAATAACACTGTTACACAGTGCCTTCTTTCTCCGATCGTAATCATAATTATGATGAAATGACGTTTTATCATAACTCCGAACTGATTTGATTTGAATCAGCCGGTGAAAAGGTTGTCTCGTTTTTGCATGCTGAAAATGATTTGCATCTGTGACAGGTACAAAATAAGCTCTCAATCAAAGTGCATGAAGTCGGGGCGGATCACTGCAATTACACCCCAAGTCATCCAGAACAACAGCTCCATTATAAATCTTTAACGCAAAATAGTAGAATGCGAAAGGCAGGTGTTCGCATTTGGCAGTTTACATCTTTATATAGTGCAGTCTGAGTCTTGAGTATCCCTCAGACGCTCGTTACGAGCTGAAGTCTGTTGCCTCGATCTTTATCTCTCCTTGGTTTATAAACCGAGCGGAGGCTCGTGGCACAGCCGCGTAAAAATCACCCAGTTTTTTTTTTTTTTTTTTTTCTCAGCGATGCGGTATTTTGGCTGACGCATAAGACAAACAGCGGCGGAGCCCGGGAATCAATGGCGGACTGATTGGATCAGCACCACTGAAGCATGGTTAGGGGAGAGTTCTGTCTCTCTGTTGTGTGTGTGTGTGTGTGTGTGGGGAGAGGGGGAGGGGCTGAGAAACCTGTGTAAAGACTAATCAGTTGTGTGTACTACTTTCTGCCTGTTTATTGAAATCTGATTACATTATGGATTTTTAAGAGACCTGTCTCTTATCCCCAGCTCCAATTTTTCACTCTCTCTCTTTTTGGCCTCGTCAACGGCGTAAGTACCCTCGAGAACAGAGACACTCTCTCTCACTGTCACACACACACACACACACGTGGGAATCATGATATCACCCTTCATTTCAGCCAATAGGAAATAGCAGGTGCCACTGCTCAGCCTACTGACTCTATTGTAAGATGAATATGATGAGCTTGATTGCAAACAGTTTCTAATTAATGCAGTGTTACTCAAAGACAGGAATCCAATACCGGCTAGACAGATGTGCATTCTCAAGTGTTCATCTTCCAGAGTGCATATTGATTATAGGACAACTTCTTATGACTTATACATCCATAAGAGTTGTTGATGTACTGTCACAAAATATAGCTATTGATAATGAAAGTGGGGAAGAGATAGAATGAAAGGTTGCTGCCCTCTGTACTGTATTGGCCTATCTCAGCTCTATCTCTGCCCTAGAGGCGTCCTAAAAAGCCTCCTAAAATAGCAGCCATATTCATACAAAATCTCTGCCTTTAAACAAGTTTTGGCAATTAAATAATGAGACTAATGCTCAAGAAAAATATGTCTACTTCAAGCGATGCGTAACGGCGAACTGAAGATTGGATTGAAACTTTCTGGGGTTGTTTACGCTTGCCCATCGGTCAATGTGTACCACGTGGTTCGCGCTGTGGTTCCACTTACATAAGCCAAGTCTTGTTATTTAATAGCCACACCTTGTAAGCGTTGGCGAGAGCGGCTAAAACTGATATCTTCACCAGGGAAGAGGACAGAGGAAGGGTTTAACACCATGAACAGCGGCTCCTCTGTACATTTCTGAACAGCAGTGGGGGAAAGGTCAATTCATCAGACTACCTACTCTGTTTGAAGGAAAGTACTTACCAAGGAACAACGTTTCATGAACAATATTAACATTAAAACGTCTCACATGACTAGAGGTGCATTCTATGAATATCTAATTAGTTGAATATTCATTACCATTTACAATGTATATACAATAAATTAATGACATGAAGTTTTTGCGGAAATAAAAATGTCAATACTTATCATTGATGAATATAGTCGATGAATGACCAAGTAAATAAAATGCACCTTCAGAAGGCATTTAATTTGCTGTACCGTATGCTGTAACGTATAAGGCTGTTTTATGTTTTCATTTTATCTGTAACCAAATTTTTCTATTGCACTTTTTTTCTTCCAGAATCTTGTGGTTTTAGCAACATCCTTTGTTCGTTTTTGTACCCAGCCTCACCGAAAACTGGAGCGATCTGTGAATGCCCTTATGCAGAGCCCTGTTCCTCATCTCTATTAAAGACCTCTATACACTAACACTACTTTGAAGGGTAGGTTATAATTAATGGCAATACAGAGACTGCTTCATTAAGCTACTGTAATTGTTCTAACAAGCACAAACACTGCTATTTGGTGCTGATGGGTTGGCAGCCAAAGTTTTAATTGCACACAAGCAGTTTGCATGTCCAAGCTAAGTTTTAGCCTCAGTTCTTTAAATATACTAAGCTTTGAGCATACATAAGAAGCACATCTCTTGAGTCCGTTCCTGTGTTTGGTGTGTTTGTGTGAATGGTGGTTTGTGGCGGGCTGAAAAGCGCTCTCACAGGCAGTGCACCACCGTGCGTCCGTCGCCCCCGTCGTACTGCTCCTGCCACTTGGCCAGCCGCCTGACGAGCTGCAGGATGGAGCGCTTGGAAAGCGGCGTGTCGCGGTACGCCGGCCAGCCAATGAACTGGAAATGCTGCACCAAGCGGTAGCCGTCCTGGGGCTGCAAACACACACATACACACACACACATACACATCACAATGACATCAGCATCATCGCCAACAATGTTAGCACCGCTAGGCTAAGGTCTATTAATAAGGCTCTGATTACCACATCTATATGTACACACAAACACACAATCACAACAACATCAGCATCATCATAATCACTCACCACTGTGCTTGCCAACAATGTCAGCACTGCTAGGCTAAGGTCTCTTTATGGGCCTTCATTAGAATGAAAGGGGCCTTAAACCTGGGAAACTACTCTGTTGTACCCATGTGTGCTTTGAATTTCCACTTCAGATGTGTTAAGGAAGTGATTTTTTTCCACTGATACATAAACAACTTATGAGATGTTGTCATTTAAACAAATACATTATACCAATGCTAGTGAACAGAGGCAATAGAAGTATTTGATGCATCTTTGACACATGGAGGTTTATTTATTGTGGTGGGCAACAGAACGGTATGGAATGATTTGAAGCTGTAGCATCCTTATAGCTGCCATTGACCTTCCCCGACCAGGGTGTCAGACTGGGGAAAGGAAATGTAGACGTCACCTGACTTTGCTGTGGTCAGGAGTTGGGGGGGGGTGTAGGTGGAGGGACTGGGTGCGAACAAGGGTGTCACTCGCTTCCGCGCCGCCCCTGATGGAGCTATTTCACGGTAAATTTGTGACGCGGCTGTCCTTTCACGCCTCCCTGGAGCTCTGCTGTAACCGTATGGCCGGTAAATCCTCCCTGTCGCCATCGGTTAGGGGGAAGGCCTCACAGAGGACGACAGCCCACCGAGATGAGGACTCTACTCCGTTTACATTTTGGAGCTGAAGGACGCTTATGTTCCATGGCCTGGCATGTCACTGATATTTGGCAAAGCCAACTCAGTCCTAATTACATTACAGCTATTTAACTGAAGCTATTAAACTAATATTTGATTGGACTAATCAGTGGCCAGTCGTTGGGTCGAGGGCCCTACCCAAGGGCCCAGCAGCTACACCAATCTTACTATGATGTCTGTAAGTGTCACTAATGTAAGTTTTGTGATAATTGTATGTTATACACATAAAATACCCATTCACATTGTACTGGATAAGCTAACCTCAAACCGCCTGAAAAAGCATTCTGTGAACTGTATAAAATGGAATTCTCATGTCACCTGGCCTGATCGATGAAGACATGCCCTGAATTCAGTCATCTTTAATCCTTAAAATGGACTTCCAAAATCCAAAAAGGTTGCACAAATTAACAGAAGTTAATCTTGGTGTTCCCTGAAGTCGAATAACTTAATAGTTAAGTCAAAGTTCATTATAATCGATGGAATTGAGGCCTATGAGAAAGGGATTTTCGATTACCCACCCGCGCCATGTTGCAGATCCTGAAGATCCTGTTGATGATGTCCTCGTCGATGTCGGCGGAGATGAACTCCACTTGGATGGGCCCGTAACAGCAGGAGCTCTTTTCGGGCCAGTATTGCATACAGAGCTGCGGGGAGAGCGGCCGGATTACGGTGGCTTATGTGGCTTTAGTGTACTTTACCCAAACTCACACGTTTTTAATTATGTTGACACAGAGGACTGGTGGAGACGTTTCCAGTCGCGACAACTTTGAAACAGCCATTGTGTAAGATATACAGTCTTAATACTGTCCATCCATTTTCAAGGTCTGATATTAGATATTAGATAAAATACACCTCATTTATTTAATTCAGTCTAATTTAAAGTAATACTTCGCAGAATCCTTCCCACACACCCACACATAGGTAAATAGGTTTTGATTTGCATACCGAAATGAAAAATCAGCACATCTACCTTATACATTCTGACGAATACATTATTCTGATATGAATAAATGTAACGCAAGACAAATGTAAACCGGTGTTTGCCAGCAATTTTTTCCCCTTAAGTCTGATGAAAGCTAAAAAAAAAAATCAATGGAATTTTCTATTCACTAAAGGAAAGTAATCGACCAAATCAGTTCAGAAAAGTGTAATGTAGCACTTCAGGGTAAAATCCATGAAGGGGTTATTCTCAAGAGCCTGAGCTGGGTTCCCAGTATTCATACCATTTCAGATGAGGTCCCTTCAATCACCGCATATTAATAGAAAGCAGTATTGATGAGGCCTTGGGCTGTGAAGAGTCAGGTCGTCAGCTTGTTGGCAGATTTGAGTGAAATTAAACCTCAGGCCGAGTGAGGAGCCTTTTACCGCAATGGTGAGGCTCGAAGATGGAATTACAAACAAGGGTCAGGGAAAAAATCACGGTCCGTCGAGATTGAGAGCAGCGAGCAGATGCCTGGTGGGAACACGCGCAGGCGTTAAGTGAGGCCCTCGCTAACTCCCCCATTTTCCAACATACCTGCGCGGCGTCCATCTCGTTCAGCATGACTATGGACGAGCAGTTGTAGTCGAACACCAGCCTCCAGAAGTCCGCCACCGTGTTGGGCAAGGGGTGCTGCGTCACGATGAAGGCCGCCGGCTGCTTGTGGCTCTGGAGGGCGGCAAGACAAACTCGGTCAGGGAAGCGAAGGACGTGCGCGCCCGTCTGTGGGTAGTGTGGCTTAGTGCCACGACTTTAACCATTAAAGAACTCAGACTTGGCATGACTCAGCCTGGCACCCTTCAACATACACTTCCAGATGGTCTGAAAAATAACACACATTTACACATTAATCATATGAAATATTACTACGCGGGTCTGGCTCAGAGATACTATCCATGTTGTATAGTGGGTGCACTTGGATTCGTTCATGAATGATACAACCGGGCTTCGATTCAAGAAGTTCATTTTACTACTTAAGACTTAATGATAACGGGGGCTTGTGTTCATGTGCTGACAGAAATTTTTCTTTGGAAAAATGCAGAGGCAGCTCTGACAGATTTCCAGACCACAAGGTGACTGAAGGATCCGATAGCATGTTGAGGCACCATGCTGGTGAAGCTGTCGCCGGCTGCCAGAAACTCTGCTGGTTTTGTTTGACAGCTGTGCTACGCTGTGCTCTGCTGTATGAGCCAGTTAGATAGCTCCATGAGAACAGATCGCACTGCACTGCTGATCAAAGTCTCTCCACCAACACAGCCATTTCCCACTTATTCTGAGTAGCATCCGGTAAAATCGCTGTAGTGCATCATACTGGGGTCACCGCAGGCCTGGATCACATCAGAATTTGTCGTCTGACTTAAACACATAAAACGTTAAGAAAAAGGCCACCACTTGTATTCAATTGTGAGTTACATTTTAAGAGTGAACATGAACCGAATTAAGACTTAGTTGTAGTCGATGGGAGAGAAAAACTTACATCCATAAGTGCAGCGTTGATGTAGTTGCTTGATTCTCCATCGACAGAGATTAGGAAAGGAAGGCAACGGTCGACCGACAGAACGTCCATACTCCGGTTCTTGTCATGGTTGCGCGGGAGCAGCCCGACGCTACAGTCCTCGGGCCGGACCCGCGGGGTCACGATGTTCAGCGTCTGGTGACAGAAATCAGGGGTACTTCACCTTCTTCCATGAAAGAACACTGAATCAGTTGCTGTGGCCTACCTTCATACTAGTGTCTAAACCAATGGCTTTGTCAAATTCAACATTACAGCATACAACATATACATAAAAACATAAAAAGGTTTTCATACAATCTATCTGGTTGTAGAGAGAGTAACATGAAAATATTCATATATCATGAGTTACATCTACAAATAGCATAACCCTGCACACCTAAAAAATATGTGAAACATACGCAGTGTTCATGATCTCTAAAGCACGGCCGTAGCCCTGTGACAGGACATAGAAGACGTCGGGGTGAGCGCTCTCCCTGCTAAAACCAGACGGGCGTCATCGCCTCTTACCTGAAACTCGTCTTTGATTTGGCTGGAGTTGGTCTGCGGGTCCAGTCGGCTGATGTTGTAATATATGGCTCTGAACTCGCACACGGGGATGGCTGTGTTCCCACACAGACAGGCCTCCAGGATGGCGTCGTGCACGAAGACATACTGCTCCTGAAACAGGCCGCGGCAGGTGTATCACACAGTGGGCTAATGCGGCTCGCACACAAATGCTATACAAACCAGATGCTGTGTGATTCACAAATATAACTAGACTTTATTCATATTCTGTGCCCTGAAACTGCTGAACTGCAAAATAAAAACATTTATCATACATTATAAATCATGTTAAGCAGATCTGGTCATACAGATCTTTAAAAAAAATTGTGCATGGTATGTATATAAGTTACATTTACAGTCGCAATTGTTAATATTTATTATTATACAATAATTAAAGGCTGAAAAGGGCTTTTAGCAAGTACGAAATATAATATTGTGTCAAAAATAAATGATTAAACCTAATAACAAAAATTACAACAGGTGTATGAAATGAGATCATGCAGAAATACGGATGTATTGCTTTAAAAAACTGCACTGTGCACTTCAAAACCCTCCTATGAAATAATGTCCCAAGCCGGCCGTTGGTATGGAGTAGATTTGCACATATTTCCCCCTCAACAATGCCAAAGGCTTAAGGGTTTTTGATGCTAATTGCACCCTTTGATCCGGATTGGGCTAAATCCATCTACTGTTGACCTACGGCATCCATTACCTACACCGAGTTCTTCTGGCGAAAAAAGCCTTTTAAAGGATTAATTGCTTTTTTGTTGTTCTGTACAGGATTAGCTTCTTAATTGTGCATTATGCTGACACGAAATTGCCCCGTGCCCATTACCGAGGCCTGAGAGCCCTGCTTGGTCCTTACTGTCTCGCGTTTGTTTCACTTTAATTTTACCGGGCGCGATTGTCATCGGATATGTAAATCTCTACATTAGCGGAGTCTAGAAAGGGAAAAAAAAGATTAAAAAATATTCGGCTTCTGTTAATGGCTTGCGCTAAGCTTAGGACAACATGTAAACTCATTCGGAGATGTAACTGTGCGTTCATAATGGAAGAATTATGCGAAGGCTGAATTAAAAGCATCTAAATTTCGAATTCCTAAATCCTTTCCAGTATACGTTACATAATTGTAAAATGCAGCACCTCTAGCCTGTCTGTCTTTGGAGAATGGACCTGCTTGCAACTAAATTGAGAACATCAAAAAGAATGCCTGGACAACTGGTTAGTTTGCGCATATATCAAAGGATTCATTTGGCTTTATTTTCAGGGAAGGTATTCAGTTGACGACTGCCATAGCCTTGTCTAAATGACAATAAATACATCTGCAGTGGATTCGGCCCCCGTAGATGATTTTTGTGTCGATTTTTATTTCGCCTTTGATTGTGACATTCAAAGATGTTCAGCGTGAACGCTTCGCAGCCATTAAGCACGCATCTACCATGGCGAGACTGGATTAACTAAGACGTTAGAGGGAAGGGGGTGGGGAGGAAGGAAAGACACATAGATTTTACAGGGATTTCACAGGCCTGAGGCCGGCATGTGTGAGGGTGGGAGTCATTAGGACGTGTGTGGAAGCTAACGCTGTGCTGGAGTCCATCACAACAGCCGCATCTGCTCTGGAGTTAGCGCTAACAAGCAGCAGAAGCTAGCGGGCCTGCCAGCACCCCGATACTAGGCCTGCTCACCAAATGAAGTGGCTGCTGGAGAATAACAACAAATAATAAGCACTCACGGCTACATCTCTAATGGATTCAGATTCAGAGGACCTGGCTAACATTGTCAGACATGCTGCTCTTTTTTTACAGAAATGCATGATATCTGATAGATTCGCCCTCCCTAAACCGAGCTCCTTTCATCAGGGTAATGATAGTAATGATGCGGTTGGGGCGTTGACAGGATGGACCCGCGGTTCGGGCCGTGGGCGTTTCACGTCCATCGCTGGGCTCACCTCGGTCTGCACCATGTTGACCCTCTGTGAGCGGAGCTCCCGGATGCAGTTGAAGATGTCCACCACGCCCTCGTTCTCGGCCATGTCTAGCATGATGTCCACGGCGATGAAGCAGCCCGTCCTGCCTGCTCCAGCGCTACAGAGAGGGAGAAGGAGGGGAAAGATTGTTCACTTTCTCTTTCTCTATCAATAAATACCTTCATAGTATTGGAAAACTTGGAGAACGACAGGTCAGTATATCTGATCCTGTCCCCACCTGTGGAACCCTGAGAAACTGTAAACATAATGTATCTCATAGACAAAAATTCAGGTAATTGCATGTTATGTATTAATGTACATCCTCATCGGTTTCAGTATATATTGGTATCGTAATTGTAGTGTGTAGCCATTGTAGTTTTTATGGGCTGAGAAGGACAGACACATTTCAGTCGGGGATGGACATGACTGCAGTCTGAAGTTGATAAATCTAAAAGACAGAGGTCAATGAACAAACTTCAGGTAACTGAATGTGATGTATTGATGTACATCCTCATTGGTTTCGGTGTATGCTGCTGTTGTACTCTTACGGCCTGAGGAAGAACGACACATTGAAGACACGGCGAGAGGGGAATGCTTGTTCCCATTAAGAGTGAGGCCTGGTGTGGAGGACAAATGAAACGGGTGTACGCCGCGGCCTCGATACATCAGGCATGGGGAAGACTGATGGGATTGGGGGTTGGGGGGGGGTGGTTAGGAACGAGGCGCACGTTCAGGAGAGGGGGCAGGACGAGGTCCGGCCCCATGCCCATGACCCATTACGCCTCTGTAGCAAGTGACGGGAGGGATGGGGGGGAGGGGGTGGGGTTGCATCGTGGGAGCCGGCTATGCACACACACACAGTGCGGGGAGAGTGATGGGTCGTTTTCAGCTGGTTGCCCTGACCCTGGTGTTGGGTGTCAGGGAAACACACACCGCGCAGGGGTTGGGTGTAGTACGGCGTGGGGTTGGGGGTGGGGGGGGTCATGGAGCCATCATTCAATCGTGGGCTCCCTGACAGCTGCGGCTCTCGCGCCCAGGTCCGCTCACTGGCTCGGGCCTCTCGGCAGATTGCCTGTCAGCCCGCGTGATTAATGGCGCGACCGGCAAAACAACTCGGTCTTGGCAGGGGCTAACGGCTGAGGAAAAAAAAGGGAGCGCTGAAGGAAATTAGAAATTACTTTGCAGTCTGTCAGGAACTTCACTCCGCGGGTCAAACCTCATCTGTTGGACTTCATCTGCATTGTCTCCTGTTCTGTGTCAGCTCATACGATGTGCTCCCAGCTCGCAAGGGAAAGCCCTGTAGCCTTTATTAATGCCCCATAGATTTCAAATAAGGAAACCGGCGGGTCGTTCACTGTTAGCGATCTGCCATTTTGGCTCACCTTGACAGTAACCATGAAATGTTATTACATGCATCAGATATGTGGGGCTGTAATTGGCAATTTGCACTCGGTATTGATGCAAATATTTAACCATACATTTCTGAAGATATCATATTAGGTAAATGTCATGCATGGCTGTCAGACTTTTGCTGCAGGTGAGTATTCAATTTATGCTCCTTTTTTTTTTTTTTTTTAGGAAGTAGCTCCGAAGGTTACTGTCACTGATGCAATTTATGGAGAGTGAGTGGAGGTGAGTTTGGAGACGTTGTAAGGTAATAACCTTTATCGCACGCTCTGTCACGGTCACAAAATTTCTTAAAAAAAGGGGAGAGGGGGATTGAGCACCCTCCTGGGGGGGAGACAGGAGAACGTGTTTGGCAATCCGGCTAATTCACTTTGAAGATGTCCTAACCACATCTGCTTTGTTTTCTGAATCTGAAGCCAAAAAAGGAAGTAAAAAAAAAAATGGCTGCCCGCCATTTTTTTAGGGACTCTTTCTGACGCTTGTCTTCTCTGCAGCCCCCTCCCCCCGTGTTTGTGTCTGCTCCAGCTCCTGTGGTCTCTCGGGGGAATTGAGGGGGCTGTGAGAGAGTGGGGGTGCGTGACTCTTCCTGTACCCTCCTGCATTAATTACCCATCAAAAGAACACACAGGACAATCTTTCAATTTCACAAAATTTCTTTTGTGTGCACCTGTGTGGCAGGATGGTGGCAAAAATGAAAATATTATTCATTATATTATTATTAGTTATGCGAACTAGTTTTAATATAATAAACAACAAAGCTCTACATTCAGTCATGCATACACAATCACAAACTAGCCCCCTTAAGGGCATATGCAATTCAATCAAAACAGTTCTTTACATTACACCACCATTTTCTTTGAATATTGCATATTTTATTGAAGACAAACAAACCTGTCCTTTGGAATGTATTCTTTCAATTTTGAAATACAATATCACATGCCTTTAAGGAGACTAAAGTCCATTTTGACTGAACAGCATATACCCTTAAAGAGATTAAGTGCATTTGATTGAATCTAGCCCATAGTTATATTGACTTTTAAATGTCAAAATTATGGGTGAATGTGGATTGAATTGAGGGCATTCCCCTAAATCCATGGTTTCACATGTATGCGAGTTGCCTAGGGACAGCAGCACAGACAGCGTGTAAAAGGCGTGGGATGTACATTTGGCTTCTCGATTTATAAAGAGTTAGCTTCAGTGGATTCTGAGCGTGAGCTGAATCACTCATACAGGGGCAAAAGGAACTAATTCAGTGAAATTTCATGTGTGTTATTTTTACTCAAATCACTTAAACACTAAAGTCACCGATGCTGCATTCGACACTGGTTCGTTAGTTTAATCGATTTTCCCCACAGAGGAAATATGTGCAAATATGCACTTTCCAACTCTCCCAAAACAAAAATGCAAAGAACTAAGAACTTGTTTCTATTCTAATCAACCTTACACGGTAATAACAAAATATGTTACACAATGGTGAAGTTCAAATTAAAGGGTGAGAATGTCACAATTAAAACAACACCAACTGTTCTTTTCTTAGAAAAATCTATATTTCCTCCAATGATTTAGTATTGATTTCCTTAGGTCAAAAGGCGCCATGGTATGGCTGCCCACAGCTCACATTAAATCCAACCACTCGTCAATGAGTTCTAAATGCTAATGAGCTGAACTTGTGCACCACTTACAGTTCATAGATTAGATTTTTGCATATTTCTAAGGAACGCATTGAATCCTAAATAAACAGACAATATATTACTTCTGCTCTCTCTTCTACCTTCTACCATAGTGATAGGCAAGCTTCACATACCCCATAATAGGTGGGGTTACAATGGGCTGACTTTGTCAGCCAGCCAATCACTGACTTTGTTGAGCCAATCAAATTAATCCTGGAAAATGACAATGACTGGTTCAGCAATGATTGGTTCAAACCGTACCTGCAGTGCACCACGATGGGCCCGGCGTCGGGCGGGTTGAGGAACTTGACTTGACGGACGAAGCCCAAAAGGCCGGTGGCGTAGCAGGGCACCCCGTGGTCCGGCCAGCTGGTGAAGTGGAACTGCCGAATCTCCCGGATCTCGTGGTGGCCCTTCTGAGAAAAAGCGCATGGGTTCATGGGATTCCAATGGGAGGACTTACACAAGTACGACCAGCGCTAATATTAGCACTTATTCATAAAATGTAAGTGGTGATAGCTTACTGTGCCATTCAATCTCTGTGTTGATTTGGCTAATTCTTGGCTATGTTTTAAATGAATTAACAACCAGTGGTGGTCTATCAATGGTCTGGTGATTCAACTGATAGTTGTACAATAGTCCAGTGGTAGCACTATGCTAACTGCTGTTTCAATATTTGAAATGGATTGTTCTAAATATTGCCAATTGAGCAAGCTACAATGGTGAGACAAACAACTCGTTATGGACCATTTTTAGAACAAGCTCTTCTGTCTCTGAACTCAGCGTATTAAGGGAGGAAGCTGGGACGACATCACGGGAATAGTTTGGGAATCGAATCACTTGGTAAATGTTCCCAAAAGAACACATAAAGGCTCGTTTCGGCGTAAAAAGTTCTATAGAAAAACTTTCAAAAGAGGCGGTGACGGAAGAGAGAAGCAGTGGAGATGAAGGCATCCGCGCAGACAGCAGATTCTCATTATGAATCTGTTACAGCAATACCTTCAATCCAAGTTCAGCTTTTTATGTCGTGTAATCCAGGTCCTGTCATGTCACAAAATACTGCATTCACCATATAAAAGAGAACCATGCTTCAAAAAAACATTTTTGGTTCGTGTTCCTGGACAAACCAACATGTTTCTGCTCTCAGGCTATCAGGGATACCAGATTCTAATTACTCACTAACAGCAAATTAGGCTTTCAAAAAAAATACAAAAAAAATGCTATTTTGAAAGTTCTTTTCAAATTAATATTCTACTTTGCACTCCTTGTTACATTTCTGTAATAGCCTCTCTTACTTGAATAATTAAGCATGTTTTATGTCCTTGTTTTGGAGCCCATTATTTCACAGTGATACATAAAATGGCAGAGATTTGATGTCACTCAACACAGCTGATGAGCAGGTGACATTTCTTTGTCTGATCTGTTTGTGAATTGGTAATATAATGCACAAAGGGGAAGAAAGCTGATAAATCCAAAAATAACAATCCCCAGCACGTTATTCACTCTTTCCTTTTCCGTAATCCTGGCAATGCTGTTTTTGAACAACCCCTATCAAGCAAAGAATTCCAAGAAAACGTTTCTTGCCTTTATTTTACAACACAGCAGCGCAACTCAGTCACATGAGTATTTCCAATTAACTTTATTGGTTGTTGAGATATGAGACATTTATAACACATACACAGAGCAAGATGAAGAACTTTCAATATGTATAAAAATAGATGTGCAAGGTTTTTTATGGGTGACATATTAAGACACATTTAAAAAATTTTACATTCGCTAAAATAATATTTTGGCAAGGAGAAATACATGATAATACAAGACTTAGAGATAAGCCTGTGTGTTCTTTCCACAGCAGTATATTAATTTCCCATGCTTGGATGTTAAAAATTTAATTGGCGACCTTCCTCACATGTCTTTTCTTACAAAAACGGGCACCCACTACTTTACATTAAATAGGATTTACATTGGAAGTGTACAAATGCACAGGCTTAGTGCAAAAGGTATTCTGAAAGGTATCAGGTGCCAAAGGAGGGGAGTCTTAGAGTGAGCGTGGCCGTTTGCGGTAACGCTCTGCTAATAATCCCCCTCTTCACACCTCCACTTTTTCCCCCATTGGCTCTTGCGTTCACGCTAAGCGGCTAATTGCAATTTGGGTTCGTGAGAGATTTAATCCCTCCTGACTGTGTCGATATGCCAGAAAGCCCACAGTGCACAAACACCTCCCTGCTATACATGGCGTGTGGACTCCCAACGACTGATTCACCACTGAAGGTTGAAAACTCCCATAAACGGCGGTAAACTGCGGATAAGCTTTTTCCCGAAAAAAAACAAGAAAACAAAAAAACACAAACTGTGGGCTCCTGCTTATCTAATTCTCGCCCGATAACGCAGGAGCCGTCTCTATATCTAACAGAACGCTGCAAGTCAAATAATCCTCTTCAACAAGATCATTAATAGTGTTTTTCAGGTTTTCTGTTCACTTTGTTCTCGGCGGTTAAAGCAATTACCCACACTCTGTTTCAAAATGTGCCCATTCCGAAACAGTCAACTAGGACAGTCAGCAACAGCTTGAAGAGTATTAGCGTGGTGTAGCGGGAGAATTCAGAAGTAATTAAGACTCGCACTGCTCTGTGTACATGGAGGCATCGGAGGTCAAAGGGGAAAGGTCAAAGACATCCAAGCTATGTTGTCCTAAGCGGATGCTAGTTGGGCACAGGCCAAAAGCAAGCTGGTGTATTGTCCACCTGAATGGCTTTACTGCATCAAGCAAAGGTATTGCTGAACAGCCCACACACTTCGCTCTTCCTTATTCTTTATTACAAACCGTCCCTACATTGGGTCGCAAACCCCTCCCTCAAAAAAAGCCAGCTCTGATCGTTCTAACCCAGAAGAATCAGTCTTCCTTTTGAGTTACACGGTTTGCTTTTACTTACATTAATAAACGATTCAGGAAACGTCAGAAAGGTATATCGTAAGAATAGGAGAAATGTAAGCGGCGATATCGGTGCAGTTTACCTTTTGAACTGTGAAGGTGCGGATCACATACTCTGCCAACGGTTCTGTCTCGATCAGAGTCACCTTGATGTCCCCGTACACTTCCGTGTCATCTGGCCAATATCTCACACATTTCACCTGCGGAGGAGAACCGCACAAGTCAAGATAGCTTCGCCAAACTATTTCAGTTGGACACATAAACATGGATTCCATCAACATGCAACCAGAACTGTAACTCTCAGTAACTCGGTAACGCTGCAACTGTGAAAGTTGAACAAGTGTTTAATTTTTTTCTCCGCAGCCACCATTCGATGAGTTTGTTTTGGTGAATGTTGAGCTCTTATAATTCACAAAAGTAACACTTTGATTTAATGTGGATTGAAAAACAAATTTCAATGTTCTTTATGTGCTTGAATAAACAGGTTCTTAAGAAATTATTTAACAAATTAAACAGCGTGATGCAAAGGTCGAATTCATTCCATACTCTGCAGAGCAAAACGAAAAACAAAACTGATGAGACCATTAAATCAGTAATTCCATAGGTATCAAATATGTCTACTTTCAGTGTCTAAGTATTTTCTGCACACAAACTCACAAGCTTTTCATGAATAAAACTCAGGCTGAGATCCCAGGAGGCATTCTGAAATCACAGAGAATCTACCTACCCTTCCTACTTCAACCAGGTTGGTAACCATGACAATACTCCCAGAATTCTCCTGCCAAGTCATCCGCCAGAAATCTCTCACTGTCTCCTGCATTGGACCTGAAGGAGAAGAGAAAAACCACAACTTGGAATGTACGCTACTGCTAATGTATGTGGGTAATTGAAGAAATTAGTTGCAACACCATCAGAACCAATCGCTAAAAACATTATATATTTTTTGGGCTTATTTGCACTATGAAATGGGAATACCACTTTAATGGTTCTCATTCATTTTAACCTATACCTTTGTGGAATTAGCCTCGTTAACTGGGGGAGAAAGCTTCCAGATTGTTCCACCTTGATGCTTTTCTGTTTGCCTGCATGTCCACTCAATTACACCCCTGTCTCATTAATTACCTTGGGTCGCGATGTAGTGTCTCGGTCTGTGGTAACCCTGCATCAAATAAGAAAACACAAACACATCAGTAACCTTATGGTTCCCCGCGGATCTATAGCAACACTAAACAAGTAAGAAGTTCTTTTACTCAGAGCCGCTCCAATAATTTCCCTCCATCTTACTGCTGTTAGGCCGTCATTACGCTTCAGCTCGTACACCCACAGTGGCTGTGCCATGTATAAATATTACGTGCTTCATGTTCATTAGTGTTATAACCACTGTGAAATAAATTAACTATCAGCGCAGTTCGGCTCCCGGAGACAGAATCTTGGGCACTGCAATCCATTTTACTGCAGGATCTTGGCACGATCGACCCGGTAATTGTTTTATTAGTGGAAATGGGCTCGGTGACATGATTACAGATGCGGCTATTCTGTAGGCCTCTACTGATGCCTTTCAGAAAATCCAGCATCTACAAAAAGAAACTCCAGTGACAATGGCATTGAATGCTTATTTCATTGCATGGTTATTTCATTTATCTGCCCCCAAACACAAGCCAAATTCTGTTTTAGAAGACCTGTTTTACATGACTCTCCATGTACTTCTTCTCAGATAAAAGGCTGCGTACCTCAGATATGTTGTAGCAAAGCCCTGTTCAAAACTCATGACCTCCTCAAACAAATCATACTTCTCATTAAAACAAGGAGTTGGAAGTCTACCCTCTGCATATTGATAGCCATTAAGTCAAAGAAGAGGTTACAGACAAAAAGGAGAGAATAGTTTAATAAGATGCCTAAGCGCTTGCGCTGTTTGTTCCTCCATACTCACATCGATGTAGTTGGCGTTGATGTAGTCCGAGTGGGGGTCCCCGTCCAACAGCTGCAGTCGCACCCTGGTGTGATCGTCTGTGGGGTCAAATATTCGCAAAGCGCAAGTCTAAAGTTACATTTACCTATTCACAGGAAAACAACAGTGCTAAAGCGCAAGCCTAAAGCTACATTTACCTATTCACAGGAAAACAACAGTGCTAAAGCGCAAGCCTAAAGCTACATTTACCTACATTACAGCAGTTCTAAAACGGCAGTCTAAAGTTATATTTACCTATTCACAGGAAAACAACAGTGCTAAAGCACAAGTCTAAAGTTACATTTACCTATTTACAGGAAAACAACAGTGCTAAAGCGCAAGCGTAAAGCTACATTTACCTATTCACAGGAAAACAACAGTGCTAAAACGCAAGCGTAAAGCTACATTTACCTATTCACAGGAAAACAACAGTGCTAAAGCACAAGCGTAAAGCTACATTTACCTATTCACAGGAAAACAGCAGTTCTAAAACAGCAGTCTAAAGTTACATTTACCTACTCAGAGGAAAACAGCTGTGCTTAAATTTAAGTCTAAAGTTACATTTTCCCATTCACAGAGAAACAACTGTGCTTAAACTTCAGTCTAAAATTACTGTACATAGAATTGCAGTTAAATAGCCAGCACGTATATTACACAAATCAAAATTATTTTACATGATGTTTGTGTTTGAGTGTGTGTGTGTGTGTGTGTGCATGTGCATGTGCATGTGCGTGTACATATGCAGATGGAGAAGGTGTATTGTCATAAGTTCATTTGTAGGTACATTCTTAACATTAAGGTCCATTTACAATTAAATCAGCCAAACAGTAAAACTTGATTAACTATACACCACTTTACTACCTCATCCATGGTTACATGCAAATCAATTTAGGGTTATAGTCGGGCATTAAGACTTTATGTTATACCTAACACACATTACACAAGAAAAAGGATGAGAAGCATGTTTGTCTGTCTCCTCCGGCAGGGCAGAAATTCACTCTAGAATCTTCCGGTCTAATTGTCGGCAGTGGAATTACTGTCCTGAGCGGGGGACATGAATAATCTAAATGCACCTTTGAATTAATTACTTTAACAAGCGGCATCGATCTTCCCTAAACGCGTGACACATTAAGTTCCATGCGCACAAACTCGGATGCGGTTTCCCTGTGGTACTGTATCACCTCCCGATAATTAAGTAAGTTATTTGGGACCGTAAAGAGGCAGAAACCTGGTAATGAGAGGATTTGAGAAAGGATCAATCTTAACGCTGGTGCTGTGTGCGGGTGACATTTCACTTTGATCTTTATGAAATGCAGATTCGCTGTAGCGGCACATCTTGTTAGCGATCTGGCGCGCTCAGAGGAGCGAGGCCTGGCAGATGCCCCTCTATCCGACACGGCGGATTCCCGCGACCGTAAGTGGATTGTGACGCTTCGGTTATCCTCCCTGTCCAGCCACCCTCGCTCGCTCTCGGATCTCTCCAGAACACGTGCCACCCCACAACAGCCACCTCCCCCCCCACACAACTCCCACCTTCTCTGGCCCTGGCTGCGAGTTCCATGCTTAGACAGGGTGCATGCTGGGATTGATAGCGCTTAACCATCCATGCCCTGTCCGTTATTTCTCACTTTCGCTCTGAAGTCTCAGCTGATGTCTGTTGATTGCTCTGATACAAGTACAAGAACTACCGTGCATCGTCCAGGTGGGAGCTGTGCAGTAGGGTTTAGGATGAGTTTACCTTTGGGCTCATGACATTACAAGCCCAATACAAATCCAGTACATCATCATCATCATTAACAATAATAATAATAATAATAATAATTTTTCTTAATTGATTAAATGATGACTGCTTCTACTATACCACTCTTTTGGAAAATCAAATTCTTCTATTCTGTTATTATTAGTGAAATACACAGACAGCTGGAACAGAACGGGTTGTCTTCAGCTGTGGCCGTTCGATGCCTGAAGTAGTGATGGTGGAGTGAGGCTTCATTCAACCAAAAATGGGAGGAGCTACTGTGTTGTGTTCATGGCTCAGTAATTTGGACCAATGACCACATTGACTGTGGAGAGAAAAACATTTTTGATTGGTTCCAACAGGTTCAAGAATATGGTTGACATGTTTGCGTAGCTCCACTCTAATGGGCTCCTGAAGGCTCATTTAAACCATCGCAGGCTGTAGTAAGTGTCTAGTTTGCTGGAAGTAAGTGTTTAGGTTGTTAGGGACCAAAGGCTACAAAGCAGGACCCCACTGAGAGCTGCACACCAGGCTTGCTCGGGGTAAACGAGCCCGTCAACCTCTGGCGGCATCACCAAAGGAGATCATATCAGCAGGGGGTCTAAGTTTGTTTCATCAACAGCCACACCTCCCCGCCCCCCCCAGCCCTCTTCACCCTCACGAGGAACGAGGGGAAGACACAGTCTGCCCGAAACTCGCGCTCCCTTCTCGTGGGGCTCTCCTTCAGGCAAACACTAGTTTGCCTGGGGCGAAATCTAAAGGCACCGCAGCCCCGATCCGTCCAAAGGAGCCTGAACGTGCTGAAACAACAGGGCCGGAGTCTCTGTGCTGCTCCCTAAGAGGAGACCTGCCCATCGATTCATTCATTTTAATCAAGAATTCCGTTTTTCGGACATTGCTTTTCTACTGTCGGCGCTGGCTCTCACAGCATGGTTTTAGTCGAGTACAGAACGGACAATCCACTGAGACTAGCACTGGCTGAAGAACAGGGCTGAAATATGAATCTTCATCTATAATTTAATTTCTGTTGGCGCTATAGAGCTCTGATTGCCCTACACTTGACCATTGACTTTCATTCTATGATACCTGGACATTATGAACTAATGTAATTTAAGGAAAACTAAGTTAAAATGTTAAAGTTTTAATAAAAATTGTTCAAGTTTTTAATACAAAACCTTGTATTCCAGCCTAACTCATTCTAAACATATCACCATTCTAGAGACACATCATTTCAGATACTTCAGCAGAATAACATCTGCGGCAAGATTACGCTAACTACCAAAATACATATTTTGATTCTGAATGAGACTACACTATTTTATGTTCAGAGAATCACAGTGCACAGCCCTGTCAGTGTCTCACAGTGACCTCCCTTCGCGTGTGTGTGTGTTGAACAGCATGTCCCTGTGGTCCACCTTGAGTGTAATCCAGTACACATCTGACCGTGATAAACTGTCGTGTCGGCAGAAGTGCATTGTGGGCTTTAATAGGTACCGCGGCTCAGACACTCCGGAAAGTTCTGCTATCAAAATGAGCGGAATTCTGCCTCATTCCGTCTGTGCTGCAGTGCATGCTGGGAACTGATCCCCTGCTTAATCCTGTTCCACAGCTCTGAGATTAGCTAGACGTTCCCCCGAGGTGTACCTGGGAGATACAGTAGGACTCAGAAAAAAAAGCAGAGTGTTTACTCTGACCACTTTCAGCAAGAAGCCCATGTTTAGACAAGTGTCATCTACTGGGGATTAGTGTAGTAAAGTATATTTGTGGAGAGGTAATAGTTCCACGGGAGAATTCAGAAATTACTGATTAACATGATGATTCTCATTTACACAACATTATTTTTCCCCTTCCTGTCTATAAGGTCACAAAGTCATCTATTATACTGATCCTATTAGTCCAAAATCAGAGATTTGTGCCGTTAATTTCACCACTATTATAATTTAACTAAATCCAACATGGATTTTCGAGCACATTGATACAGAGATTTCATTAGGCAGTGGAAATTCAATCAGTGTCTCATTTTTTTCTATGTCAACTTAAGGGCAGAAAAAAAGCATCCAGTAAATATTAAGAAGTGAGTTTGTCTCGGGAATGTTAATCGCAGGGCTTTGGTCGATACATCAGAGGATTTTAACGGCAAGACTTCAAGGGACCTTCTGAAGCTCCTTAAGTTACGTGCTGAGAATTAATGCCAGTTAGGATACGAGAAACTCACAGACGAAGTCCTGGTGTTTTTTTGACAGACGCACGCACCCCATAACGGGCACACGCAACCCAAAGACTTGAAAGGGAAAAGGAACTCCCGGTACATCTTCTGGGAGACAGGTACCCCTTGTGTTACTTCTGATGAAAATGAACAACCGCTACGCTCATTATTCGTGCGCATTTCACACGCTGACGCTTCTACGCATTAATGCAAAGATGACAAAAACACGCGGGCTGAGTGATATTTCGTACAATTGGCTGCGATACTTCAATACCGCGACTGAATGTCTATCAATGCTTCTGTAATTGGTGTTGAAATGAATACTGAATGCTGGGCTAGAGAAGAATTGCGAGATAAAGATTACTTATGATTCTCACAAATATCCCTTCTCTACTGGACATGGTCTCGGCTTGTATGTTGTATATAACTTATGTTAAAAAAAAAAAAACTAATAAAAACACATTTTATAATCCTTGACCATTGCCTCAGTGTACCACTGACTGAATCTACTGCAGCTAGGCACAATCGATACAATACTAGGCTTCACGGTTAAGCTGAAATGTAGAGTTGACTCTTTGGTGGATGGGATAGATGCTACAGAGATTCTGTACAAGGAAGTAAGGGGATAAGCCATCCAGATGGTATAAAGATCAGTGCCTTTGCACAGCCTCCGAAGCCACAGTGACAAATGTTCGTAATCTCTCTTGGGCTCTCCCAGACTGGTTTTCTACACCTGTTTAAGACCAGAGTCGTGATCTTGGGGCTGGCCTTATGTGTCTGGCTCTGGTAAGCTAGGAGCAAAGCTAATTATCTTCTTGTATCTGTTTCCCAGAAGCAGTTTTTTATCTCCATTTCAATCGACAAAAGGCGAACCGAAAAGGCGCACCCCGCTGTCACTCAGTTACGCCTGGGGAGTGGGCGACCTCTTAGAACAAACTTTTTTTTTTTCCGCTCGCAAAACTGTTTACCCGACGGCTGAGCGGCGGTATGGCACAGCTCACGATCACTCAGAAGAGTAAATTCCGGGCATCGCTCTACAGTGCAATCAAATCTAAATAAGCCAAGCTGCACGCATCTGTCATATTCCCCCTGCAATTTATCAAAACCTTTTTTTTATTATTATTTTTTTTTTTTTCAAAAAGATAAAGGAGCACTCCAAACAAAATCAGGTACTTGCGAAGGAATCGCCTCAGCGAGAACGAAAAACAAAGAGAAGGAACCTTTTGGACTACAGGACTACAAAGAGAAGGAAAATCAGTCCTTAAAATACAAAAAAAAAAAAAAAAACAACAACTTTGAAAGTGAAGCGGATGGTCTGAACAATTATTGTTGGAAGCGAAAGCTTTACAATTTGCGGCTGATTTCCCCTTTCCCTCTGATATGTAAATGTTGGCCAATAAGTCTGTTTATTTTGGTAGCGGAGTCTGCTGAATTATGAATGACCATATGGAAAGCTTTATGTTTACACAGCCAGCGAAAACGCTGAAGGAACATAATGAGACAGATGTCTGTAATCTCCGGCACTTTCCAGTTCTTTTTTTTTTAATTCCATAAATTGTCCCAGGTAATTAAGTCAGATGTAGTGGTGATGGGAGAGAGCGTGACGCGGGGGTGGGGGGTGGGGAGTCGGTATTGATTAACGTTTAGTGAGTCACAAGAATGTCTGCGATGAACTTCTCTCTGGGCGCTACTTGATATCGATACAATGTCATGCTAACTCCCAGCTTCATTGTTTTGTACTAATATCAATGGCTTTTAGGGTTTTATAATGAAGATTCGGAAGAAATATTTCCCTGATGGCCCTTACGCCATTCCATTGAACTGGCTCAACCCGTTTTCACTGGCCAAATGTAAAATTGCCCTGTACCTGAAGTCCCATAATGCTCGCTGTTTGCGACATCCCTCCTTCTCCCCATCTCCACCTTCCTCACCTTTATATCTCTCTTATTTCCTTCTCCGTCTTGGTCATTGATGCTCAAATTGGCGGGAGGGGGGGCGGAACAATCTAGTCATTGTTCCTATCTAGTCATTATGTCCGAGTGTGACTCAATCACCAGACTCCAAGTCCAAGAATGAATGTATCTTTGTCTCATATGAAATATTCAGCATGTCTCAATAAAACTCCTTTTAACTGAATATTTGTTATGTGGTAATGTATTCATCTGGATTTCATTTAAAAGGGGTTGCATTCACCTCGGCTCAGAACTGTTAGTGGCTAAAAATGAACCTTATTACAACTAAATATTAGACAATAATGGCTGTGCACCATCCCAGACAAAGTGAAATCTAGCCTCCCAGTGGTTCGTAAGGATAGCCTCTGTACCAGCAAATAAGCTCCCACAATGCCACTCGAAATATTTATCGAATTATGCTGGAATGAAAAATGTGTGGGCTCCCGGAAATAGTTCTGGAGAATTCTATATGGGAAAAGTGAAAAAAAAAAAAAAAAATACATAAATAAACCCCCCACCACCGCTAAAAGCACCTGCAAACTTAGCACTATGCTAAGGCATGCACTTTCAGAGCGTCGACACTCAGCTCATGTTTTAGATGATTTACCATAATTGTTTTTATTACGCTACTGGATATTCCAGCTGCATTTCGATGCATCTGGTACATTCTGCATTAAAACACATTACGTTGTGCTGGGTGCTGAGTATGAAGATGCCTCGTTCTGGTCTGAGATCAGTCAAGAGCAGAGAACAGCCCTTACTGCACATATTTTGCTTGAGTAGAAAAGCTTCCTTCTACACTACCATCCGATGTAATTAAAATGGGTTTACATGCATACCGAATGTTTCTAAGGTTTTACGTTTGCATGCAATGATATTGGAGCGTTCTGAATTTCGAACAATGTTTCAACTAACAATAAGTAGATTTGTTTATAGATTCACTCACTGTTGACTCTAAGGTTCATTATAGAAAAAAAAAACCCTGCTTACCCTCTAAGAGAAGTTTGTACCGGTACTGCATGGATTCCTTGTGATCATTGAATCGATTTTATTTCAGGTAATGGAAAACAAACTTCAAAGCAACAATGTTTTTTGTTGTTTTTGGAAACAACATTTTTCATTAAAGCCTTGTTTGTCGGTAAATATTTATTATTCTGGGTTGTGGAATAACTTTAGCTTCCGCTGACTTATATCGGTTGGAAATCGTCAGGGTTTAAACATTTTTTTCTGGGTGTGCCGAGTGCTTTCTAAGATGCGGCTCCTCTACCCTGCACCTCTTTTTGAGTCTCCTGACTCAAGGTTGCTGATCCCAGCACACCCCTCCAAAATTCCTGCCTACCGTGCACGTTCTCCTTTCTAATTGTCTGCATATTTGACATACGAAGGTAAAACTGAATTTAAAGGGCACCAGGGCCATGAACCTATTTTCGTAAGGATTCCAATTATGCGTTTACCACCATGTTGCCAAGCAGGTCGTTTAACCCATAATTCTGGATTCCCATGGTAACAGAGCGACCGCAGTAAACACATTGTATTGTGTATCTGGTTTGATTTAAAGATTTAAATGGCCAACGGCAGCTCATTCCATGGCTGGCTTTAGCAGTATGTTTTAAATGTAAGACCATCATGCTTGCTAACAGCAGTGATCCATATATTAGCAGACTCAGACCGGTCAGTTCCTCCTTAAAATGACTAACTAACATTGCGGCTACAACCAAAAGTGACAAAGGTAGTTTTGGTGGATGACCACAATTCATTCAGAACAAATGGATTTCTGTAACAGATTTTCAGGTGAAACATGTTTTTTTTATACCTGGACTTGAAAATAAATTCAAACTAACAGACATATCATAAGCATTGTGTAACGGTTCTAGTTTTCTGGATGAAACGGTTTGTTCATTGCACTTTTTAAATCTGAAAAAAAAACCCTCTTATTGTTTCACACCATGCACAGTCAAAGCACTCCACCAATGTAAATGTTGTTCTCAATGCCAAGCACTGACCTTGTTAGCTAGAGAAAAAAAATGTATCTGTGAACAGTTTTCAGGTGTTCAAAACCTCCAGGGGCCCCTCAGATAAAATGGTGACATTGGCATGCATTTTCCTTCTGATTACTTCCCTGGACCTCAGTTGCTATAAATGCTCTTGAATATTAAAGCAACACAAGGGAAGTCTTTTTCTTCTCCATGTGTACATGAGACTGCACACACTTATGGAGATAAAGTTAAACCTCATTGAGAGACATTAAGATTTGCCCAAATGCTCCAAAGATACTGTCTTAAACGAATTCAGTTTGTGTATTGAGCAGTCTTCTGAGTTTTAAGCTATCGCAGAAGTGGCAGAATGGCTATCTCTTAGATTGAATCTGTGTACGTACAGTATGTGGATACAGCCTCATGTGGCGAATTAGGAACCAGGATAGTCCATACAGCGTACTTTGTTAAAAGTATTGTCATAAAAACTGAGATTTGAGTGTTTTTGCGAGCATATGTGTGTTTTTGTGTGCGTGTGTGTGTGTGTGTGTGGCTTTGTGTGCAATTACAGTACTCACAAGCAATGATGTTGCCGTATCTGTTCTTGTTGCGATTTTCGTCTTTTTTGGCGGTGTCCCAGGGGGCTGTCTGTCCCTCCGCCAGTCCCTGCAATGACATCAGAGGCCGTCACTCACCTTGAACTCCGCTTCCCCCCACCCCCAGGCAACAGCACAGCAACACCCCCTTCCCAGCCTACCCAGTGCAGCTGTTAAAATAAGCAATTTGTGCCCTCAAAAAAGGACTGTATTTCTATACATTAATGTAGATTTATAACAAATAAACAAAACCATTAATACAGAATGAGTGAGATGTAACTGGGAGGTCCTGCATTCATTAAGGTTCCCATGTCAATTAACACAGGAGTTGTGGCTGGGGGGAGTTTCCCTGGTGTCTGGCAACCTGGCTCTCTCAGCCCGGCCACCCAATCATCCTGCAGTCTAATTGGCTCGATAACAACTCCCTCTCCACCTGAGCGGATGTGCGGAGAGGGCCCTGCCAAACTTTTCCCCTGGACGGGCGCTACACACTGGCAGCAGAGTCAAAATTAAGAGACGGAAAATACAACCGAAACAGCATCGCTCATTACAACACTGATCAAGCTCTGTAATGCTACGGCGTCATTAATGAAAACCTAAAACGAGACAATGAGATGACAGGGGCAGTCCAACCTCAGCACCGGTTTCTCGTAATTTTGATTCAATTTTAATCTTAGCCGTCCTCGAGCTTCGATAACAACCCAGAGCCTTCTCCCGCATTAATTTCTTCAGGTCCTACTGGCTGTCAGCCTTTCTGGACGGCAGCAGTGTGTGCAAATTACTACCTGTGGAGAGACTGGCGACCTTTGCCAAAATTAGTCAAACTTGTGATTGATGTACTCCACCTGCCGCCCTCCCCCTTCCCTCCGCCTGAGGTAGGCACAGTCCAGCTGTGACTCAGCCAGGCCTGTGCTGTGGTACTGAGAGAGCAGAGCGCAAAGCCTCTCTCTGAGGACACTAGACACATAAACACCATCCCTTCCTCACACACCTACACACACGAACACACACACACAAGCGCGCCAACACCAGACGATGTAATGAGATAGCACTAAGAATTCTTTATAGCTCACAGACCGGTGGGGGGCAGATTTCAGACCCATATGAGTGGAAATACACAGTGTCTGTGGGGTTTGAATGAAAAAACGCATCGGTGACGACGTTTGGTCATTGGTTGGACTGACTGATAGATGCAGTGAAACAGTCATATTTGACCAGCTCATACTTGACCACACCAGTGGTCACTGATGGATACGCCCGAGCATGTCTTCGCTGACGGTCCGAAACGAGCCGCGGTGCCGTGGAGGGCTGGGAGCCCCTCGTCTGAGATGGTCTGGTTGATATTCACACATAAATACACCCCGTTTGGCCTGTGCGAAAAGGATGTGAAGCTTCCGCTCGGCTTCCTGCATGCTGGCATACGCCGTAATGCGGGAGGCATGGCTAAGAGCATACCTCTGCTTTACGTAACAAACAAACATGCAACCGATTCAAGCCTATCTTTGGTTCAGTACTGGTTTACCTGTAAATGAAGTACAATTATGTTCTGATAGATGAATAAGAGGTATCATTTCTATATTAATGGAATGATAATGAATTGTGTTTAATAAATAACCTAAATAAGATGACAGTGTGTCTGAAAGGGGTGGCAATTGTTGTAGTGCACATTCATATTTTAATCTTTGTTGTTTTGGTTCTAATCATATCTTATAAACACATTTGCTCAGAAAATGAATCAAATCCCTGTGAGCGCAGACAATGATGGCAATAACAATGATAAGTAATACTACCGCTGTCAAGAATGTACTGCTAATGCAATAATATAATTTTTACCATTTTGTAGCAAAATATTAATCTGTTCCTTTGATAAAGGTTATAATGGGAGATATTTTGTACATAAATGTGCAAGACTCACAGACAGCAATGAATGCTACAGCTTTGCTCTCATATGTAGCTAATACGATTTAGGAATTTGTAAAAAGAGCAGGTCCAAAACTGTTTCTGAATCTTTTTGCAACACGGTAATTTTAACCAAGTATATGGCGTGTTTATTTAAATGTTTTGTTTTCATTTGCCTTTATTCATATTTGACTATGTGGATGTTTTAGACACTGTTTTAGAGCAGTTAGCAAGCAATGGTATCTGTTCTGTTTGAGAGCCCGTGACAGACGGTCCTGTGGGAACCCATACAGAGCTCATTCAAACAAAAAATAGGCTAACCTGTCACTGGTGGCTAATTTATGCTGAATTGTACTTTAGCGTCCATTAAAGGAGATATAGCTAAGCTGCCCGTACTACATTTGCAGAGCTTATTCTCTAGTAAGAGGACATCTGACCTAGTTTTCACAGGCTCGTCTGCCTCGTCAGTCAATCAACCAAAGTGCATTGCAAGCCTATTGCCAAAACACTCTTTGAAGAACTGTTTTTTTTTTTTTTTTTTTTTTTTTTTACAGAACAAAGGTAAATGGTTTCAAACCAACCCGCATTTACTTTTAGTTCTATAATTTCTTTTCTGTCTTTGTCATACTCGTCCTTTCTAGTAGGTGTTTCTCTGCCTCCCACACAGCTCTGAGGTGGCAGAGAGAAGGGTCATGCATCTGTCTCTTTGAAGGAAGGGAAAAAAAAACAGTCTGGCTTTTAGGGCCAGTCTGAAGAGGCTGTCAAAGACAAACACGGGGAAAACGCCAGATGATTTATGCAAACAGGGAAAATGTCAGGGCCTTTCGCTTTGTTGCATAACTTTACAAGCTTTCTCCTTCCACAAAAATGTAAAAACAATAAATGAGACAAACACAATAAAGTATTTAAACAACCTTAAGCACCTTAACTGTTGATCAAGCTAATACTGACTTGGCTTCCAACACAGAATGGATTATTCTGCTCATAGTCGCTGTCAAAACATAATTGCAAAAAATTAGAAGAGCTGTTTTGGTTTTAATATGCCAACACGTACAATAAAAGAGATTTATCATAACTTCCAGGGCACCAGACTGTGCAATTTCTATATTCTATACATGTGTATAGAATATGGGCCTGTAACGTGATTGGCTTATAATGAGGGGGTTGGAAATTTTTGATTGGCTCACCCCCTTTTCGCATACAGTTTAAATAAGCAGCCCTGCCCTCTAAAGTACAACTTCCTAAGCTTCACACTTTGAAATTATCAGCTGGAAACTAATAAGGTACAAAGGCTCACTTCTGGACCACAAACTTTCCATTTAAAGACAGGTTCAATGGCAGATCAAACACAGGTATCCAGGTCCACAGGTTATAGCTAGAATTGCTATATTGCAAAATCTGGTGCGCAGTTTAGCAATCGCCCAAAATTGCTTGAGTAAAAATCCTGCCATATAAACAGATAATACATAAAATATAAAATATGAACATTGGTATGTTACCTAGCACCTGGTCGCCTCCCAAGTGAACGAATTAAGAACAAACAGGAGGAAACAAACTCTTTTATCCTGTGGTAGACATAACAGATAGCCTGAGGAGATTCAGCTAGCTCGACCCTGGGCTTTGACCCTGTTAGCGAGCTGAGGCCCAGGTCTACCTTTACATTCTTCAAAAAGACTTGGGAGTCCTCACTAAGTCTGAGATTTTTTTATATATATATATTCAATACGGTTACTGAGCCAGCAGGTGCCTTCAAGCCACACACAGCACGATTTTAAAGAGAGAGAGAGAGAGAGCGGAAAAAAGAGCTAGATTTAACTTAACCATTCACTCCATCAAATAGGTTAATCTTCCCAAGCTTAGTATGGAACCAGGCAGTTAGTTTTATTTCCTCTCTTTTTTGTTGGCAAGCTTAAAGTAAGTGCCAATGGAAGGGGGACGTGGGGTTCACAAAGCAAGGGCGAGAATTTCACAGGAGTCCATTCGATAATAGGAGAGACACTGAGAGTCAAAAGCAAGCACACAAACACCACAATCAAAGCTCCAGAATGTAAAAATTTGGATATACAAATGAATCATTCTGTGTCCTTACAGATAAAGAAAGAAAGAAAACAAAACTTGGTTCCCTTTAAAAACCGACTGAAAACACATTGCTTTGCAGTTTGTGCATAGACATCCTCCGGTTACTCTCGAGCTTTACATTTTTTTTTTTTTGACCAAGGATACAGCAGTGAAACACTGGTTGCTCGTTCATTACATTCAGGCTGCGTATTCTGTCTTGAGCTTAAGAAGCGAGCTTTCGGTCTGCTGTGAGATGTGTACGACGGCGTGTAAGCAGCACGCAATGTGTCTATTTGTTCAATACGAGGGGCTCAGTTTTGAAATGAGAAGCAGGCTTTTAATCCAGCTCTTTTTCGGAAAGCAGCATGTCAACTCCAGTTCTCCTTTTTTTGGCTCAGTCACATTCTTCGGCGCTATCCACACAATGCCATCTGCACACCGCTCAGAGTGGCCTGTCTTCAGCACACCCATGCCAAGCTTGTCTGATTCAACTTAATCGATGTTCACGTCAAGGCAGCTCAGAGCGCTTTTGTTTGGTTGCATCCACCTGCATACAAGTTGCATCTGTACAAAGTGCAGGGTACAGTAGATCTTGAGAGCGGGGGAGAATGAAAAAGCATGGACAACCCATGTTGACATCTCTTTCACTCTTTTGCTATATAATGCAGGCGTTTATTAAAGATCGCCTTGGATATTTATGTTCGGCTTTATGGTTGTTCCTATTTTGTTCTTATTTATGATTTTTTAAAATGAAATTTCACCGTCATATTATTTGTTTTTCTTTTTATTTCCTCTGTTTGCTACACTTGGATTCTGTACAAATACATTGATTCTTTTAGTACTGCTTGCTTAGTTTATATCCTGTTTCTTTACTCTCAGTTCATATAGACTCAGCAGTTTTGGCCGCTGAATATTTTATGAAAGGAGCAATAGAAATAAAATTATTTCTTATTACTGTTATATTTAATGCTATTGTTTCTTATCGCACATTCCTCATCTGGCCACTATTATGCAGAAGCCTGGAGATACTACTGCTGACTGTCATTTGCAATGCGCAGTGGAACAGAGCGGGAGATATATATATATATATACATAATCACCCACTTCCCCCACTAAAGAGTGCTCAAGTTCCCTTTCTCTTTTAGAGTTGGGGGGGTTCATTTTCAAAATGAAAAACAAAACATCCTTAATGGAATCCCTTTCATCTCGAATCTGTAGATTGCTGAACTGATAAATATTCCGAGTTAGAAGGGAAGAAAATGCATAAAAAACAACCGAATGAAAAGAAAAGAGGGAAAAACTCCCACTCTGAATTCCCCAGCCAGCTGTAGCTCAAATGTGAGCATAGCTAGAGGAGGGGGGTGGTTTGGGGGGGTGTCCCTGGGCGCACCAGTAGAGGGTGCAGGAGGATGGGGAGGGGGTGTTTATCGTGAGTACTCACTGAAGGGAAAGAGAATAAAAAGTGTCTTTTCTGATTGAAGTGTGTACCATGAAACTATACAGCATGATACTTTTCCAAGATGGTCTGCTTTTAGTGAGTTAAAAGTCACATGATGTGAGAGTATGCTTCGGATTGGCTATTTCTTGTCCTGTGGGCTGGGCGATCTTTACATATGAAATCTCCTACCTGAAACTTCTACAAAAGCAACTTGACAGCTGGCTACTGTTTCATTCGTTCTCAATACCTTGCTGTCTATGGTCCATACAGTAACTTAGGCAGTTTGCAAGTTTCACCAACACGTACAAGGTAGTCAGAGACTAAATGAGAATGATACAGTTGAAACACGTTTAAAGCAACATTGCTCATTCTGGCATTTAGTAAACATTTAATTCAACCATGATTAAACTTTTGTGCTTTACTTGTCAAAGTCATTAGCCAGAGGTCGCAGGAGAATGAATCAATCTCCAACCAAGAAATTCACTCTTCGTTCAGGGAAGAGAGATGTAGTCTCATCAAATCAGAATTCAGTTCTGGTGCTACAGTAAGCTAAATTTCATGACTTCGTCAATTCGGTCTTCCAGGTGCATAAACAGATCAAAATCTGGATATTTGACTGAATGATCATGGTCAATTTCAAAATTATTGCCTACGCATAACGCAATAATGTACTCCATTACTGCCAAGTGAGTGGCAAAATTATTTCAACATCAAACAATATATAATATTTAAGAAATAACAAAGAGTTGGTCCACCCTTTGCTTCTAGAAAAGTCTTAAACCTGCTTATATTACTGTTATACAAGTTATGAACTGTTTCTAATGGGATATTGGGCCATTGTTTAAGAACGATCCATTCTCTTTGATTTTAATGTATCCAGAAATGTATTTTACCCACATCACTGCTTACTCACAATCCATTTACACCTGAAATTGGATGCATTTCCGTACATCTGGACCGAAATCGGAAAATGACTTCCTTCGCGATATCCTGGCTTCTAAATGCACCCCTGGTTTCTGCACACATTGGTTTTGCAGGTGGGAATCCTCCACGTATGTACTGTAAGAACCGGCTGATTGGCAAGGCTACTGCATGTATACACCGGTATGTCGCCTCCACAACACGTCTCAATCCGCCTCCAGAAATTTCTTCAGACTTCAGTGCGTTTCAGATGCATTTTCACATACCTTGGAATGAGGTAAATCACAACCTGCATTCAACCCAGATGCTTTAGTCACATTTTAATACCAGGTTTAAATGAGGTCCTGCACCTGGCTTTCTAAAATAATCTTGTATTCCTCGGTTGTAAATCCTGCAATGCAGACTAATAACTGGATCCAATGACTCAAACAAGATGGCTGCCCATGCCTGGTTCATTACACCAGGAGTGTATACTAATAAGAGGGGTCACAGGGTTATCTGGTTAATGTTGGTAAATATTATGAATTTAGTTGAACTCTTTTGGAAATTAAACTAGCTCTTATTTATCCGGTTGTCAGCTAAAACCGTAAATTGCTTTTACTTTTTCATGTGTTCCATGGTTGGGCAGGTAACTCATTAAGCCAGCTTCGTAGTGTAACTCCTGGCTTATGCGTTTTGCATTTTCCTTGATTAATGATGACCCCAGCATTGGCTTTATGAAGCCCACATTGTGAAACTCACAATGTACATTGCACAGTACAGAGGGGTGAGTTCAATTCCGTAGGAATTCGAGTGGACTGTTTTGCAGTTTTCTGTCAACTATGCATCTTTTCCTGTCAGTGAGCTTTGACTTCTGACTGCTATAACGCTTTCCCGATGCACTTTTTCCTTGTTTTGTGTATGCAAGCATGATCTTTGACACTGTGTCTCTTGAGTCATTAAACAAATGCACCATTTGACTGACTCAGGACCAACTACTTCACCTTTTTCCAAATCTGACAAGTCTCTCAGGTTGCTTTAGAAACTTAAATAATAAATTACTGACATTAATATAAGCACTTCTTTTCTAGAGTTATTTAGTTGAAAATCAGAGTCATTTTTGGTGTTCCCATTACTTCTCTATGCAGTCTCCTTACATGCAGGATATAAATATTAACGCAGTTGAGTATTGCGTCTAAACTGGGATTCTCAGTGTAATTTATTTTAATTGCCCCAGTGGATGAGTCATTTACGCCTGATTTATGCTTTTTATGGTGCCGCGCAGCTCACATAATTTTGGCGAACGCGAGTACTAATACTCTACATTAATTTAATTAATATCTGCACCGGTAAGCAAATTGCCGTCCCAGTAATTAAATATAAATGTTATATGAAGGATTAAAACAGTCAAGTGTTCATTCAATGTGGGCAGAGAAAACACAGTGCATAGCAAACAAATTAAAATAAATGTTGCAAGGCCTTATTGCGAGATTCAAATATGATACCGCATTTTACTAAATGAACCGTGTTGACATTATAACTTAAGGAAGCGAGGACATGCACTCGCAAACATTACAAATGCCGTACCCGTGTTTGGTGTTGCAAAGTGATATTATTGGGCTGTGACACATGAAAGGGTGACTCTCATACTCTGCGGACAAAAGATGAAAGGAAAATGGAATCAGATTTTATTTTCGTCCTACTTCTCTGATTGGAATCGCCTGATCGCTCCTTAATTGAGAGTAACGTCTCGCACTCTTTGTCTGAATGTGTCTGTATCTCTTTTTTCATCTCCTCTCTTTTGCCTCTGTCCTTCGGTGGCTCTGCCTCCTGCTGTCTGTCAGCTATGTCCTCTCTCTGTGTCACTGCATCTGTCACATGGTGAATAATGGTCTGATTAAGCCCACAGGCAAATGCAGGTGGCAACGAGCCCAAAGGATTTCATTTGAGCCCCGATATTACTGTCTCTCTCAATAACACACAGAGTGATTCACATTCACTCTCATACACATGGTAGGGCAAACACACACACACACACACACACACACACACACAGAGTGATTCACATTCACTCTCATACACATGGTAGTGCAAACACACACACACACATGATTCACATTCACTCACACACACACAGTCGTGCAAACACACACACACACACAGGGTGATTCACATTCACTCTCACATACATGGTAGTGCAAACACACACACACACGATTCACATTCACTACACACACACACACACACACACACAGTCGTGCAAACACACACACACACACACACAGACATTCACACAGTGATTCACATTCACTCTCACAGTGCAAACACACACACACACACATGATTCACATTCACTCACACACACACAGTCGTGCAAACACACACACACACACAGTGATTCACAGTGATTCACATTCACTCTCACATACACAGTAGTGTAAACACACACACACAGTGATTCACATTCACTCTCACACAGTAGTGCAAACATACGTACACATACACATAAGCCAAGCTACACAAATGCCACAAACACTTCTTCTCTCATACAACCCCCTCCCCCCAACACACACACACACACACACACACACACACACACACAGACACGTGTGCGCACAGTATCACAAAAATACATACATACATGGGAGCAGAACAGAACACATTATCACAAGCACACACAAAACAAACACAGAAACACCACAAACACTGTTTCTCTCTTGCATGCTCACATACACACACACACACACACACACACACACAAACATCACACAAACACTCTCTTTCATGTATGCTCAGACACACACACACACAGAAAAACATCACACAAACACTCTCTCTCATGTACACTCAGACACACACACACACAGAAAAACATCACACAAACAGACAAAATCTCTTTTACATAAACCCTCTCACACAGACGCACACAGTCTCTCTGCCTCTCAGTCCCTCTCTCTCACTCTCAGATATACACACATACTCATACAGACAGCAATGGAAAAATCCAAAAAGACTCCTCTATAAATAAAATAACCTGCTTTTTGAATGTCTATGCTCTCTGACTCTGGATGAATAGAAAGGTCCAAAATGTGTGGTAACTCATAATAATGTACAACGTGACTGCAGGGTGAAAACAAGGAATGTGAAATACACACGTAAGGAATTTAATGAAGAAAGTATCGGTGACCGTCAGCACATGCAGTGGAAATGACCTTTGCCTCAACCCTGTGATGAAGTGTACAGCGTAATCATCGCAACACAGAGGCTTCCCATCATCCTTTGAGAACATGCGGTCTTAACCCATTGGCTCATAGCGCCTGGCCATTCACCACAGTCACAAAAGGAGACCTTTTAAAGGAGGTGGTTTTGGAGTGGAGAGCATGCCAAGTAAAATTTAAGTGCCAAAAACGCCAACTTCATTTATGCCAGGATGGGTTTGAAATTGGGGAGGCAAATCAGGTTAGAGGGCCGCGATAAGAAAGAGGCGTTATAAAAACGTCCTTGCTGATGGATGACCCTTTCAAACAAGAGTCACGATCGCTGGCTTTATCAGCGTCGGCACAGCAAGCGCGCTGCGTTGGCGGTGGGGCTCTTGTTTACGGCGGTAAGGAGGGAGGAAGTGGCCTCGTGCTGTGGACGGGAAGGATGGGGTGGGTGGAGCCCCTACTTCACTGCAGTTCGCTTCAGTTCTAACAAACCAGTCAAAACTCTCAGTCCTTTTTCTCACTCAAACTCTAGATGGAGTGAAGAGCTGACTAACAGCTGTCAGATATATATGTATATATGTATATTTATATATATATGTGTTACTGAATTGTAATGTGCAGATTTTACCATTTATATTAAGGGATACCTTATAGCACAGATCTTCAACAGGGGGTCCGTGACCCATGGGGGTCCTCAGAGTTACTGTAGGGGGTCCGCCATTATTTGAATTATTGTTATTTTATATATTTGATCAAACTTTTTTTTCTTCCAAAAATTTAAATATGTCCAAAAAAAACACATAATGTTTATTTTAATGGCTTAGCATTGAATGCACCGTTACAAAGTACTTTTATACATGGCTCTGTGGGCCGCCCTACACATTATTGTAGGCCCGGTTTAATAAGCAACACAATTTTATACGATATGTAACAGGGGGTCCCTCCGCCGTGTCAGGGGGTCCTTGGCCTGAAAAACATTGTCGACCTCTGCCTTGGAGAAACATTCAGGCTCATTTATTTATGATACAACGGTAATGTCCCTCTTAGGATCTGAACCAGTAAACTCTGCTTAAAGCTCACTTTCCAAGCAAGTCCAGTATACTGCAATACCCACATGAATATTAGGGTAAAAATACAATCCACAGCCTACCTGTTTTCCCTACCTATTTTAGCCTCATTGTATGTGTGGCAGACCTTATCTACATGTTATTGTACTGATGCCAGGTACTTGTTTGTAAAGCTGTTTGCTGTCTAATATAGGGAATCCTGCTGTGAAGCTGGAGGCCAAAGGGCTTGAGCCGTGCATGACCTTGATTGTTTGAATGGACCAGGAAGTTCAGACAAAACGAAGGTGCAAGACGGCTTTTAAAAACCGCACAGGACCTGGGACAGCTCGACTTATGGTTTTGAAAAGACAACCCCTTAGGCTATAAACAAAATTGAACAGGTCTAGAGGTTGTTGTGGAGAGTTTGGGATTCTGTAAAAACCCATTTCTGCTCCCTAGACTGGACAGTATAGATAAACACTGGGGACACCGTTTCACTTTGCTAGGATGGATGTGGTTGGACTTCAACTCAACAGCTGTCTTTATGGAATAAAAGCTTCATAAATATGTTGTATTTTAAAGACATTAAAGATTCACTGCTCATATGACATAAGGAGAGCTTCTCTATAATATATACTGTAATATTACATTTCGATATCAATAAAAATTCTTTCATTTTTTGGAAGGGAAGACAAGAAGACATGGCCGAGACAGCCTTCGTAGCAGGAGCATGGATGACAAGTTCTTTTTTATATATCTGTATATCGAGAAAGATTTTTGTTTGATTTGAAATTTTGTTTCCAAAATCTATCAATATTAATGTTGTTTTCAAATTTAGTTTGCAATAAATATTTGATGGGTTTGACAGGCTCCTACTTTCTCTTCCTACAAAAAAAGTAGGAAGTGCAGTAAATTTGATTTCTGGATCGAGCTGATACAGCACAGAGACTGGAGAGCAATTCAGCAGAGAGACAGCCATGCGCTTCAGCGCAAGGACTGGCAGTTCTCACTATCCAAAGTGACTTCATGTGATTTGTTTCAAAATGTAAGTAATAGCAAGACTCTGGCAGCGGAAAGCGCAGAATCTATTGGAGAGTTTCCGGGAGAAGCGGGTAACAGATGCTCAATATGGAAATAAGTACATGGGACAAGAAATTCTCCTGTTACAGGTTAATGCATTTACAGAATTAACTGCTATTTTATCCCTGTTTATTGAGCCAGGCGTTGGTTATTCTTCACTGTTTATATTAGAAGAGCTTCTATTCACCCGCTGGTAGCGCTGCCTGCTTCCATGTGATGAAACGCATTGAAATGCAACGAAGATGCGAGTTAAGGGAAATGAAACACAAAGCGACGTTACGCCCAGCTAGCTTAATAGAACACAAACGAGGACGCTGTATGAGGCATCGTCCAAACGGCTAAGCAAAATATCTAAAGCCGCTTTCTCTTTTCGCCCCCGCACAGTGATGCTGCGTGCGTCGACCTGATGTATAACCTTTGCATTATTTATATGTGACATGAATTATATGTGTTGGGATATTACGCACGTGGACCCTCCAAGAACACCTTGACTGATTGGAATATCGATACCTTCCACCCTCTGGGACAGCTGAGTAGAAGGCAGCAGGCCCAAGATTTAACTCCTGTATGATAATGAGCACATCCTTGAGGTGTTTCAATCAATGGGACGTTGGTGGAACCCACACAGAGTTCCACGCATGCCCATACATCTCACAGTCACGAACACTGCAGCCGCCACAGTGCTGGTTACAGTGTAATTGCTGCTGTTTTTGTTAAATATGTTTTGAACAGTTATTTTTTTTTTTATTCAGTTTTTGAAATGCACTTTAGGCTATGTTTTAATAAGAGGGTGGATAGCAAAAAAAAAAAAAAGAAAGTGTTCACTCGTTAAGTAGGTTGCGGGCTTGGACGTTCGGGAAGGAGACTGGTGTAACTGAGGTTGGGTTTTGTATAAGAGAGCGACTTTTGAAGCAGAGCTAAGGACTGCTTGGACGGGCTTGGTTTGAGCGCGCTAAGCTACGCTGTTATCGTCGTGAGGAAGGTGTACTGACCGTCCCTACCTCATACTCCTCCTTGAAGCCGTAGCCCTGCCCGCACTTCATCTGGGTGATGTGCTGCAGCAGGTCCGCCACGCGGATGGCGGGCTGGAACTGGCCGGCCTGGTAGGACATCTCCACCGACTCGCAGCCGCCGTAGGGGTACGTCTGGATGGTCAGCGTTGGCTGGGGTATCTCTCCATGGCTGCTGTCTGCAGAGGGGGCAGAAGGGCTAACATGAGCCGTGAAGGCAAGGACAGTAGAAGTCTGGGACTACGTTTACATTACATTTCAGCCATCAGCAGACGCCCTTACCCAGAGTGACTAACACACCCTACACATTTACTCACTATCAATTATACAGCGGATATTCATTGAGGCAATTCGGTTTCAGTGGCATGCAGTGAACGACCCGGGAATTGAATCGCGCCTCTAACTTTCGATAAACAAGCCAAGTTCCCCAACAATTATACCACACTACACACGATGGATATAACTGCTGATACTTATGGGTATTAAGAATTGATTGCACTTACCTTTCATATGTTTCCTGGCAATTAGTTTTAGGCATTAAAATGTCTCTACATGTTTACTTTGGACTCTGCTAATTGTGTAGATGAATGAGGAATTGGCTCTCATGCAGGTTTGTCCTTGTGAGACCATTGAAGCGGTATGGTGTTTTCGCCACAGACTCAAACACCCACACAGTGCAAAGTCTTTCTCATATAACAAAAGAATCAATGATTCTTGCTGAATTCATTGGTATTAAGTAAGTGGGACCTAATAATTTCACTTTCATTCACTGGAATGTTTCTCTTTCTTTCTGCAACATCGGGGCGCTGGATTGGCAGAAGACAGAGCAGTGCCGTAATGGCCTGGTATGAAAGTCACCACATACTATACAATGTTTACTGCTCTATAATAGTCAGGGGTATCGACATTCAACAGTTCGATACATATTTTGGTTGCAAATTCCATTTTCAATGAAGCATTTAAGCGGCCAATAACCGTGAAGTGAGTCTTAAAGCAATTTCCACTTAGTCGGTTTGTTAGTTTGATATATGGTAGGGTAAAGCTCTCGTAATGCATTTTAGAGCTTCAAGGATTCGATTCCTATAAGCTTGTGGCCTTCAGTAACTTCAAGAGACCCTGTTGCTAGACAACAGACATTTTATGTATATCCAGCTGCCACCCCGCCATTAGCGATGATACCTGGAAGTTTAATGGGCCTTCTAGGGGATATTTCACTTCCCTATCTGAATGGTTTTGAAAGACTCCGTGAAAATGACTCTTACAGAGATTAGGATTCAGGAGAACTGAAGTAGTTTTATTGTCGCTAATGAGTACATTAGTACAAGGAGTGAGGAGACAAATGAGAGAAATTCTTTGTATTGCACATATTAAATACCTAAAGCGCCACAGAAAAATATGCGACAGGGTGATTTTTCTCCCCATGTTTTATTAATGTGGCCATTTGCATCTTAATTATCTTGAAAATTCATTACACACTTAAAGTGATTCTACAGTAAAAATTGTAATCCACTCAACATTCTTTACCCCAACACACATAATGAAACATGAGTAATTTTGCATGACATGGCAGCACTACACTGCTTCTATCCAGTACAGCCAAGGGGAACAAACAAGCTAGAAGCGCATTTTACACAGTCTTTGTAATGTAGAAGAAATAACTGCTTCCCAGCCTCCCCCTTCAAAAAGCTTGCCAATTAGATTCTCACTGAGTGGCCGCACACTATCTCAAACCTGGCAGTAAACAGCCACTTCCATATGCAGTCGATTTTTAAGGAAACTTCAACACAGCTACTCCTGAACGTACAATTATGCAATATAAATTGAATGAAAAAAATATTAACAAACCAAAAAAAACCTACTTTACATATTTAAGGTAGTGAAGAATATATATTTTCATCCCAGAATTGATTTTGATGAACAGCCTAGGCAAAGGTAATATAATGTACCTAAATGCATAGTTCCAACAATCTAATTTCTTGTATTTTTCTCTTCCCTTTCCTATCTGTAATGTATTTAACTATATGTGTAGGTATGTTTTGTTTTATAAACACTGAATAGACCCTTCAGTAAAGAAGGTTGTATATATTGTTTGAGAAAAATATACCAATTGTTCTGAATAGTTTATTCTGACCTTTCCGATTCCATTGCCAACACTTACAAAGCTAGGGACCGTATTTTGCATGGTTGAAGGCGGGGGTTTACCAATCTTGTGTTCATCTACGATTTGTAAACTATGACTGAAAAAATGGAAGTTGGATAATGTATTTACAGATGGAGGAACAGACTTTTGCTGTTCAGTGAACTTCGAGTCTTATGTCAAATCAATTTAATGAAAATCTTATGAAATAAACAGGTTTTGTGTCTTTCTTGTGTTTTCATAAGCGCTCTGAAAACTGGTAAAATGTAAACACACATTTTCTTTGTTCAGGTCATCACTCAGCTAGCTAATAATGCAATGGACGAGATTCATCTGACAATCCATTACTATGATGTGTACCCATCTGCTTAAATAAACAAACAGAATAAGTTTAACCTTTATTAGACATATAAGGCATGATGTATATGTGTATGGCTTTTAATACTATTTAATCAACAAACCAAAATATGTATACTGCGTCACCTGTAATTTTTCAATAAGATATTTTCCAATTGCTATGTTGTGTTGCCAATGTGGACCAAGCTATGTGGTAAATATTACCGCAGGACACACCGATATTCATGGTGAGGAAAATGTAGCCATTAAGTAAGTTAGTCTAATCTGATGAAAAAATAACCTTGTGCAGGCAGTCTGCTATGGCAGTGCATTCTGAGGAGCAAGTGAGGCGTACCGGGTCACAACAGAGGTGAAAGCACGTGCGTATCTCATCCAATCAGGGAGCACAATCAGTTCATGCTCATCGGTCATCACTTACAGGCAGATAAATTGACTAATGAAATGATGGGAACGCATTTCATGAAATATGATGAGCCAGCTAATGCTAACTGCCTCTCAGATTATGGATAATATCTCCCTGTGTTTGGATGACGATCGTATCCATGAGATAGTAAACGTTGGCAGGCAATACTTTTGAGCTGCCAGCTTTCTATCCCACATAAAAATCCCCTGCAAGGTCAGGGTTCAAATCCTACCGCATGCACCTATCTAAACTATCCAACACCTTCCTCTGCATCCATTTAAAAACGTCATTTTGACACTGAAAGAAAAATCTAGAAAAAATTATACTTGAGATCAGTACTCGTTTTTCTGTGTCCACTCCTAGTTCCAGATTAATCAGAGCTTTTAGAACATGTTGAGATTTTTGCACTCGCAATTTCAATGACGCCACTTGTGATTGGAGCAAACAGACTACCTCAGCCAATCACAGGCTCTCTTAGAATTAGCCACAACATGATATGAACTGGTGGCATCCAAATGGGTTTTCTGTATGCACAGAGAGATGGACCAGGTGTGCTCCAAAAACTCAGAGAGGGCCTTCCAGTGAGCAGGACAGATGCAGCTGGTCTCCTCCGGATCCACACCAACACCCCGTCCTCACCCCCATCGGCGTGGCCTTAATTCATTATTCATGTGTATTGTCTCTCTTTCAGTGTGGCAGCCCAAAGGGTATATTATGTTGTAAATATTACCACAAACAGCCTCCCTCTTCTAAGCCACTGAAATATCGAACCGCTAATGCTTAGGGCTACAGTGAAGGTTATTATGCGTTTAGCGAGGCAAAAATATATATATTCTCAGTCTAGTTCCTCCTCAAGAAGCTTCACAGAAATTATATAGAGAAACAATAGACTCATGCTAATCATGTAACTTGACCTTCGGTGAAAGTTTTGTTTCTGAACTATGCAAAAAAAAAAAACTTTAGTATAGTGCTTGGATATGCAAATACAAGAAACATTCAGCCGCGGATAAAAACTGCAGTCGCGTACGGTCTTCCTAGAACTCTTTGTATTCTCTGACTCTCTGTGCAGTGAATTACAAACATGGTGGACAAAATCTTGCGGAAAATAATGTGCACACAGCTTCGTTGTAGAAAAGGATTACAGCTCAAGCTCTGACTTTCCTCTGGCAAACATGAAGTGATGAGATCTTGGCTTAGGTAGACGGGGGGAGAGTGGAGGTAGCAGAAAAACAAATCAGAACTAGACTCTGACACGAATGTGTTACATGGGTCCCCCGAAAACAAACACTTCAAATGCACATCGAGCTTAACGAAACACACCCCGCATAGTAAAAGCCGGCTTTCTTGGCGGAACGCAGGTCTAGGAGCAATGTTGGGCATTAGCCATGAGGCTGGAATCTTGGGAGGTGTTGCGAACGCATATTGATTCATTGGACCCTGCGCTGTGAGAGATTCATTCACAAAAGATGCAGATTGGTGGGACACCTCTTAGCTGACAGCGCCGTTATGAGAGAGAAGACCGTCCGTCGGTGCTCAAGGCAAAGTGTCTTCCCTACAAAGCCGAGATTTACTCCTTAAGGAGCTGCCAGTGTCTTCTCCATGTGCCTATCCAAGAGCTTTCCTTTTTCTTTTCAAGGAAGATGAGACAAAACTTGCAAATGCGCGGCGCCCTTTTAATAGACCTACTTCATAATAGTTCCCCGTATTAAAGTGAGGTTTTAGCACAGCCTCTGCGCCAGCCGCAAAATGATGATTAGCGGCGAAATCACATTAAACTCAATTATCAGCGCTGTTACATTATCGCTAAACAACGCCGCTTCCTACCATTAACAGTAATTATCCTCCATGCCGAAATACATTTGACAGCTCTTTGAACAGGGACAAGATAATGACATTTTAAATTACATTAAAATGGGCCGCAATTATGCAGACTAAATATAGCTTTAAAAGATTTTACATAATAGGTAATGTTTTTTGGTATTATAAGAAGCTTGTGTCGCTCACATTTGGCTTAAATCTTAGAAGCACTGAAAAGAGGAGATTCCAGATACCACTAAAGGCACCTTATGTATAGAAGACCAAGACTCAAACATTTCGGTAAAATTGCAAAGGAACTGTGGGTTATAGCTGAATCACGATGTTTCTCTTAGAATTTATGTTCCCAGCTGGATAACAAAGCTTCTGTCAGGATTACAAAGCAGGCAAATTTTTTTAAAGAATTTTTTGTTGTAAGATCACCTTCAAATTAGAAAGCAAGAGAAAAAACCGAAAGACATATAAAAGTTGTTAAAAATATTTGTATGGCCACTCGTGTAGGCCTATGCTTTGTATATAGCTTGTGCTCAAGGTCAGGAAACAAAAGAGACTTTCAGTCTGAAAACAGGTAACTCTGGGTTGACCAGAAATAAAAGCTTTGAGAATTCATGCCATTAGACTGCTATTAGACAAAATTTGAAAACTAGGAATGTATATTTCAGTGTTTTTTCAGTTTTCTTCAACAGTTGTGACAGCCAGTCACTACTCAATGCCAGGTGGACACACCAGGAAGTAGGGTAGATTCCACAGAGAGAGGGCCTCCCTTCTATCTGACACATGTACCCTCACTTTTGTGCAACCGCTAATCCCGCTAAAACTGTCTCTGCTGACTGTTTCCGCCCACCTGACAGCCGGAGCCTTGCTCCGATGCGCGGATATAAAAGAGCCCGTAATTGAAGACTCCATCTCTCCCTCCTTCCTGTCTTCGAAGAAAAACACCGCGCGGCGGAGGAAACCTCTGGTGCCGACCGCGAGTCACATCAAAGCAGGGAAGGGCTCAAGGCGCGCCGTCAAGCTCACAGTAACTGACTGAGAGGAGGGGATGAGCGTTTGTTCGCCACTGTATATATGACTAACATCCCGTGGGCTTTATTTCGAGACAGGGCTGCGTCTTCGCTCTCAAGGACGAGTCCCACACCTGGCTTGATGGCAATGGGAGGAGCAACCAACCCACTGCTAATCAGATCTTACACATGACTCACAAATGAAGAAAACTGTGAGGGACACTAACAGCGATTGCCTTGAATAAAAAAAAAAAAAGATTATTATAAACTGATGACTCTTTACTCTGCTTCTCCCGAGGACTGAAGGACTGGTTTTCCTTCACTCACTTCTTCCATTTATTTAGCTTTTAAGCCTGTGCTGGCTGAGCAATGTCAAGCTGGAATGATTAAGCAAAGCTAAATTATTGACTGTGAAGCTAGATGATTATGGTGTGTAGTAGGGGCAATTTACACATGTCTTACAGTACAAATTTACTACGGAAATCGATAAATATCTCAGACGAGAGTGAGAGAGGCACGCAGTGATGTTTGTCTGGCCTTTAGCCCCCCCCAATTCCTCCATACTAGGTCATATTTGCTGAATATAGAGCTACTCCGTTGTGCGCATGAAGAGGGGCGCTTGTTGGATGGTACCGCGAGCTGCTCAGTCAACAGCAGGTCTTTGCCAGTGCTGTTCCCGCCAGCCCGGGAGTAGGCACCTGCAGGACTGATGTTCCCCCTCAAATGGGACGGGGAAGCAGGCACAAGCCACAAAAACCCCATCCACATCAAAGCCTGAGATTGCCTCTCGTCTCCTGGCTCCAGATATCAAAGTCACATTAGAGATCATGCACACACACAGGCACTGCTGTTGATACAAGAAGCTATTTATTAAGTGATGAAATATTATCATCTGTTCTATCCGACAGCGTAAAGAATGGCAGCTCAACGTGGATGAAAAACTAAATAAATGGCCCAACTGTAAAGCCAACGCACAGACCACGAGACTACGACAAAACGTTTTTGCAGGGGTTTACAACATGGTAGTTGTATAAGGTTGTAGAAGTTTAGGGAGAGTAACAATACTGTTGCAACTCTTTTATATTTCTTATTTACCTCCACTAAGTCACATCTTTCCAGCTACATTCTCAATAAACCCTGTCACACTTTTACTTGTTTATGGACTTGTTTGCCGCCTGTCCACATTACAAGAGCACAACATTTCTATAACTAACCAGAACCAGAAGTAAAAAGAAAATGTACTTTGCGATAATGTTTAGTGCTAGCTGTGCTTAAGTCATTGAATTCACAGTAATATTTTTAAAAGAACAGAAAGGGCCAATGAGAGGAGGTAAAAAGGAGAAATATAATAAGAAATGGATTTGACATTTAAAGAGAGCTTAAAAAAAAACTCAATGAAAAAACAGTGAGCCGTGCCATTGTGCTCCAAACACGCAAAAATCTGTGCGTTAGCATTCCAATTGTTCTGAGAGGAACTTGTGGTTGAATATCTTGGACGCAGATATAATTCATAGTTTTGGCAGGTCTATGGGAAGCATTGGGCTGGATTGAGTCAAAGATAAAAAAAAGTGTATTGTTGTTAAATTGACTCATTTGCCACCCATATTTCCTCTACAAAACAATACAAAATGATGAAAAGTGATTGTTTTTTTTTTTATAAGGCAAGACATTAAGATATTATCAGGACTGAGGAAGGTTTTCGAGATGGTTACTGAAAGAATAACAAGAATGATACTGGTGTATTAAAATATAATCATCGTCTGTAAATTATGTATTACATTTCATTTTCTGCATTCATGCCTCACACAGAGGAAAGTAAATACTATCCGGTGATCTAGTGGGCAGTACGTATCACTTACCTAAAGATGCAGTTGCAGGGACTGGCTCCTTGGATACTACAGAGGAAAGAAAGATACACAGAAAGAGAACAATATTCAATATAAAATCTGCGCCATTACTGACTCTTCCACGCACATTTAAGCATCAACAAAAACCTACTCTCACTGCAAACTGATTTCAGAACAGTTTTCTCAACGGATCTCTCTCTATGTTCTATTCAGATTTGATCTGCCGCTACAAGTACTATAGCTACTGAATAATACATTTTTATTCTTTTGTTCTGAAGGATACTGTGGTCAGTGTTCAATCAAACACACTTTCTGTTTTTTTTCCACTTTTCTCTATTTAATGGGCCAAACTTATGGCACACTGCTCAGTATCACATTACTTTGAATAACTGCTGCGATGTCAATTTTTAAACTGCATGGCATCAATTTCACACAAGTAAGCAGTGTGTGATAGCCACATGGCCATAACGCTTACATTCCAGGCTGACATACAATGACATAGACACACAATCTGTACCATCCGTCCTTCAGTCCAGACTGAAACGGCAGAAAATGCCTTTTTCCCCATTTTGTGTATTTTCGTTTATTTTTATGTGCATGAAGCTGATCCATGCTGCTTTGATTGAAACCATAAAAGCTTTATAAATCTTGCTTGACTGAATTGCATTCACCTCTAAAGTGATTACATGTGTTTGATTAAATCTCACCACGTATTCTTCCAGCATGGAAATAAAAGTACAGAACAATTTTAAACAACGTACTGTGAGTTTACAAAGCTGACTCTGTATAATAACTTGGCTGAACTGATGTAGTCTACATTGCATTTTTTATCATAGGTTTCCATGGTTCATGCCATTAAATCGCTATGAGGCCACTGCTGACAGAAGCATTCACAGCATGTTACACCTCTACGAGGTAAGCACTTTGAGAGCAGCTGTTGCTGTACCTGAGTAGTAGGAATTCAAGAGGCTTTTACTTTGAAGAGTTTTGCCCTGCACAGAGAAGGAGCATGGGGAGGGGGAGGCTGGGGAGGGAAGAAACACAAGGGAGAAATTCAGAGACATTAAACGCATGGCAGCAGAACAAAAATTTAGGGATAAAACACAAGGAGTGGGGGAGAAATGTACTGGAGTGAGGCTGGAGCCAAAATGGTGCCCTGGAGCCAAAATGGTGCCCAGATAAAATAATTGGTGGGGTCATTCACTCAGCACAGGGCTCTACAGCCAACCCCTTTATTTGGCCATCAGCTTCCAGGCTTTGTACAGTCATGAGTTGCTGTACAAAGACACAGAATAATTTTTGATTATTAAAGAGATAATCTCTCTGCTTACAATACAATCCCATTCCTCTAAACTCTTTATACCGTGCAAGACTTGCACTGTCTGTACAGCGCTTTCATGGTAGCGATAACATCTCTGCATCAGTAAGCAAATATTGCATCCATTGTGTATCAGGGAAAAAAAGGGGTACTTGCAAGCATTCATGTAATTATTAACTCATAATACTGTTCAAAAGCTGTGTTTGCGGATTTCTTCGCCTCATTAGGCACAAAGCATATCTAACAGACCTCATCCTCTGCTCTCGTGCTCTGGTAATGATTGGAAATTCAGAACATAAATAACCAAAACAAATAATGAAAGAACTCGGTGTTCGAACACGCACACTGTTGATTCAATGGGCAAAACAATCTTGGAATGGGAAAAGGAATAATTATCTGGATAACATTCAATCTGAAGGACACATTACTAAATTGGTGAAAAAAACCAGAGGTCCGACTGACTGGCATTTAACGTAATGAAATACAACGGTGAGCCATCGTCTCACCTCGTCTCTGTTTCTGGTGATAAATACGTTATATTGGAACAGCTGCTGCTGTAAATCCAGTACTCCTGAGCATGTTTGTATTTTGTCTTATGAAGCTTATGATCCACATGGACATGCTATATATGATTGCCCATTGTCTTTACACAAACACATAGAGATTTGTAGGGCATTCGGATATATACAATCACTGCCTTGAGCTGTGTGTCTATACTCTACCAATATTCTAAGTATACTCTTTGCAGTCTATCTATACTCTTAGCCACCCACTGAATTACAGCTACTCCCAACATATTTAGACATGTAATAGAAATAATAACAATGTACCATTATATCAACATTATCATTATTAAGTACCATTCAAAACCAATGAAAACTTTAAAATAATGTCATTTACTAATGACGGCCAGACATGCGAAGCTATGTTTCGTATGGTATACGCAAAACTGCAAAGTCGCACAATAAATTTTGGACAGGTTCACAGCGTGCGCACTTGAAACCCAGTCAGGAAGTTTCGGCGAGGTGCGGGAAACCTGGCACCACACGGGGAAAAGGCCATCATGCATTATGAGACTCGCGCGAGTGTGGCTGCCCTGAACTCTCAAATTAATCCTTTCACAAAGGCCAGTGTGACATTTTGCCAAGACGAGAAGGCAAAGAAATACTCTTCCTAATTATTGCTCCACACAGCAGGAGAGACCCCTACATAAAAGAAATAAAATAATGATCAAAATGCCATTTTATTTTTCCCTCTTTTGTTCCTCTTCAAAAAAAGAGTCAATGGAAATGCTCTTTGTTGTGAAGCAGGCTGAAGAGAAAGTCCATATTAGGATGAAAAAGGGTCTTGGACGCCATGTTCCTTTTGTTTGCGCTTTTCCTTGGGGCACGCTGAAACCCTCCAATATCACCCGTGGGAACAGGGCGAGAGGGATCAAATTGAGCTACTCTGCCAGCAGTCAGCTGGTAAGTGCTACGATGAGCTACTCGAGCTATTCAGATCAAATTGCAGCGGGCAAGACACTGGACAGGATTCAATCGATATTTGTCCTTAACTTTGACTCCCAGGTAAATGTGAGTCTTCATTTTATGTTTCACAAACATTTGAGGCAAGTTCAGCAGTCAAAAAAATTAACTTTCAAAACTGCATTCCAGAAAAAAAAAGTGTTAATGGAAGTCAAGTTTAGAGATAAACGCGTATTGCACTGTAAATGTTGTGCTTTCAAAATGGGCACAGTGGATTCAAACGTTTGTCCTTAATTTTGTCAAAATGTACAAACACAATTGTTAACATTGTTTTCTAAAAAAAAAAAAAAACAATTTGCTAATCATTTAAATGCACATGCTAAAATTGTGGCTGAACTACGAATCAATGCAATTTTTTTTCTGAACAAAGTTAAGGTTAAAATTTTGATCGAATCAGTTAAAAACATTTGAGAGTGAAAATGAAAGGATGAGCATGATGGCATTGGTGACTGGCCAGCAGAGCAGAAGAGTGTGGGGTGTTCTGGGAGACAAAGCAAGGGGGTCAGGCTTGTGGGACTCCATCCCCCCAGACTCGGTCCTCCGTTCTGTTGCCGGGGAGTATCCCAAGAGGCCCAGCACCTGCCTGCTGCCTCAGCACTTGGAGGGGCCTCTCTTCCACCCCGCTCTCACGGTCCGATCATGCTACGGCACCTGCTTGGTGCTGTCACCCACTCTCATGGTCCGATAATGCTTAGGCACCCGCTCTCACGGTCTGATCATGCTACCGCACCTGGGCCAGAGTCTACATGCGCTGCTGGGGTCAAAGCGGTAATAAGGGCCAAGGAAGCTCCTTCCCACGGCTAAGACAGTACTTCATCTGCACCATCACTTTAAGCCTGGAAACTAAACTTTTTGATCCCACCACAGCCCAAATTGAATTCCTCTTCTGTTTTCGCTCTTCTCGATTCCAACGTTTGACAGCAAAATCAGTGTGGTTCAAAGAAACACAGGGAGTGACAGAGAGACAGAACGGCATGGGACTCCAGCACACATTCTACAGTAGGGCTGACATTTTTGGCCTTCAGGAGATCAAAAGTTCTGCAACTTTTCATTGTGACTCATGAGCAATTAGAAGTATTTGATTGTTCAGTTAACTAAGCTCTTTAGGTTTTTGGGGTTGAAATGGGTTGCTGATTTTAATTGGAAAATAAAATCCACAAGAGCCAATGGCTGTCCAGGATTTGGGTCAGCCACCCCCCTGTTAAACAGCGTGGGCCGGCTCCAGGTGTTTCCGGGCTGGTAAGAGTGGTTACATGGTTTATGGCCGAGTCAGAGGGAAAAGGGTAAGGAAAACATGAGCGTGATGGAAAATAATTTTCATTCTGTCTTAAGGAGAGGAGCTTCAACCAGCCCTAGGAGTTCTCATGAGGGCCGCGGGGTCTGCAGGTATTCACTCCAGCCATCGACTGCACCACCTGAGTCCGCTAATTAGCTCCCAAACCATGGAGGTAGACTAATTAGCGAAATCAGGTGGATCTGGGCTCGGTTGGAACGAATACCTGCAGACAATGTGGTCCTCATGAGCGGAACTTAGGTACCCCAGGGCCAAACACTTTTTCAAAAAGTACAACGGTAAGGTATGATACACATAATTAAGAGTGAAGTTTAAAAAGTGCTTCTATTGTGCTCTCATGTTTTGAATTGTGACGATCTTTGTCAGAAGCACAGGGACAGGAATGTTTCTCTTTCATATCAATAATTAAAGCCTAATAATTAGAATAATTATGTAGTTTGAATTCAGATGGTGTAAAAAACGGAAATATTGCTGGTACTCCAGGACTGGGGTTGCCTAGTTGACCTTGTTCTGAATTATTCAGTGCAAATTTGTCTTTTCCCTGTTAAAAAAGTAAACTAAATAAAAAAAAAATCTGAAAATTAGACAACACAGAGTATAACTTCACACACTGATAAGAGAGAAACTTCACAAACATGATTGGTCATGGCATCAAAGATTCCAGGATCCTACAAGACTCTTCTCACTGGAATTATTGATTAACTCTAGATTACGGGCAAAAACGATAAGCTAAAGCGAAACAGGGGCTGGTACTGACTCGCCTGCTCTCATTATTGTATTTTCTCATATTTTCTGACTGCAAGTGAGTGCTTTATAAAACAAGGAGAGGTGATGGCCTGGAATTTTTAAGAGAGGAGAGTGGGGATGAGCGGAAAGGGAGGGTTGTGGGACGGGGCGACTCACAGAAGCTGTTGAGGTCCTGGGTGCTGGTGGAGAACGGGTCGTCCTTGTGCAGAGTGCTGACTTTGCCCGAGCTCTTGTCAGCCGTTCCCACCGGGCCCATCTCCCGCTGCGTGCTGCTGCTCGCCGTCTCCTTCTGCTTTTTGGCGAGTTTCCTTCAAATTACCCCCCAAAACAACAGACAGGTTCACTCACAAACAGGAATATGGCCACATTCAAACATATTCCAAAAACTCAATCCATACAGTAACAGCAGTTTAACGGCAGTTCACTGTAACATGCTGTTTGGAAAAAAAAAAAAACTCAAAAGCTCTCATATGTAAAGAATGTGTAATCTAACTTTAGTTTACATAATCATGCATGTTTAAGAATTCATACGATTCAGTCATTAAGTTTAAACCAAAGACACATTTTCTGAAAGGGACTCAAACGACAAACACAAACTCTGTTCAGTTAATAAAAGTGCAAAAAAAAAAGTGATGATCAAACCGTACAGCTTAATTAATTTCTGACCTATTCCGTGCAGATGGGACTGAAAAAACCTGAAAACTGCGGAGAGCACGCTATTGGCTTGTGCTGAATTCTAGGCCCGGGCATATTTTTAGACGCCAATTAAGTGTAACTCCCGAAATGCATCACACCATGTGCAAATTACACGCTTGCCATGTGGAACAAAGCACATCAGGATCTTGTTATAAATTTGCCAAAATGCAACTGTTAAAATTTTGATGAGAGACGCTCTTGGAACAGAAAAGATGTACTTCACTAAAAAGCTACAATATCAATCAGACATATATATTTTTTTCTTACCAAATCCTTCAGTAAATGAGCACCAACCCCACAGGGGCAATTCATTTAATTTCCTCCCTGAAATATAAATAGCTTGTAGAAGGGAGGGAAGGTTCACCCTTACTCAGCATCCACTGACACTCCCTGAGCCCCCCCAAGCTCTCACCCTGGCCATAAGCAAGCTATAATTACCCGTTCGTCCTTATACGATACCATACATTATCACGATAACTCACAGATCATCTTTAATACTTATTTTGTGACCGTTCTGTGAGAAGAGGACAGCTTCTGAACAAGTTCGCTTGATCCACATTGTGTTTTGTCCTTAACACTGAATAATGATACTGTTTCTTACTTGACGAATCAAACTTAAGTGAAACTGGGACATAAAAGGCTGGTGCCCGATTTAATTATGGAAAAACTGCAAAGTGGTTAGGGCAAGTCTGCCGTCACCTTCGCTTTATAAATGTGCATTTTATAGCGTCGAGCTTTGTCCTATAGCAATTTGGCAAAACGTTATCCAGAGGAGTTAACCAGAAAGCAGCTGGTGTGTGTGTGTGTGTGTGTGTGTGTGTGTGCGTGTGTGTGTGTGTGTGTGTGTGTGTGTGTGTGTGTGTGGACACTCGCTCGCTGAGAATAAGAGCGCCAGGGGAGCTCTTGAGAAGCCCCCTGTATCTCCTGGCACTGAAGCTGAGGGAAATGGGACATATGGACAGAGGCCTGAAGACAGCACCTCAGCGTATTTGAGTTGGCAGAGATAGCGATACATAATAAAACCGGATCGTCTGTGAGGCTGTGGCCTTCGGCAGCGTCTCCGATGGGCCCCAGCTGAACTGAAGTCCTACCCTAAAGCTCTAAACTTCACTGACTGAGGCCGGGTTTGCCAACATAGCCGGAGACAAAGCTAGATACACATTGTGCTTCCTTAAACACTGCACCTTTTGCATTTCTTCACTATTTTGACCCCATAAAATGAATTTTATAATCAATTTGCATTGTCAGAAGCAATAGTCCCTGCACCAAAACTTTATTGTCTTTGCTCTGTGTTTCCCTGTGTTTGGTTTGAAAGGCAATTGTGTGTGCGCTTGTGGATGAGAGAGGGAAGGAGAGAGAGAAACTATTTTTTCACTGCATATTTTTCAAGATAAGATTGGATAGAAAAAATCCTCATAAATATAATACGTTTGGTGAGATTTTGAGCATCTCTGCGGATTTTATACTCATTTTTAAAAGTGGCAGAAAAATTGGAACACCTTTTCTATTCCTTAGACTTCTGTGTACTGACGCTATCACCATTTTATCACAATTTTGAATGAACATGAAATAACAGATTCCTATAAATAACCCACAAACAGCAAAACAGCTTTAACGGTGACCAAAAAACACATGAGTCAATCCAGGTAAAGGTCAACTTTCCAATCTTTAAGTCGTTACAATGTATTTGTTTTAAAGATGATAAGTCTACTATCGTACTATATACTGTGACAGTTCAGTTTATGAAAACTTGTTACTCGTAGACTTGTTGATTTCATTTAGATGTTACTCACAAATGCAGCCTATGAGAACACAATCATCTTAAAACATTAGCTTAATACTGTCTTGTTGTTCATTCTCCAGCTGTAATCTCTGAATTGGTCTTGTCTGTATAGGACATGTGCCTCACCACATCTGACAAACGCACTTAATGCTGCAGCACACTCTGACTCGCGTGCGTGTGCGTGCTCTCATGTGGAGGAGGAACTTAATTGAGCGAAGGCAAAGGCACATTTCCGTTCCTGCTCAGTCGGGGGTCCCCCCCCCCCCCAACAGGCCCATTTCCAAAGAAAAGGGTGAAATATACCTAAATATGTACCCCTCTACATGCTGTTAGCCTAACAATATCTATTCAGACTAAAAGCTGAACAATAATACGAGTTCTGTTCCATTCAGGTACAAAATCCGTTCGGTAAAATACCTCTGCAACAATTGCCATTTTAATGGTAATTAGACATTACCTTCTTCATTTTGTGAGTTTTTCATTGTTAAGATAGGAGCAGCCATGCCTGCGCCTGAATAGATAAAACTACAGTAAGAGCACAGAGAATTGGGTAAGAATATTTCTTTCAGCATTTCAAGATTAACCCTGTATTCCCATATCTGAGATGTGCAGCAGAATCAATAATCTGAACTTCACCGTGAATTCAGATATTACTCTGAATGTTCCTTTCACATTATCCTTTTCCTTACTGTTAAATATAACCTGATATCAAAACATTTCAAATCGGGAGATATCAAACTATTATGAAAAGGAGAACACATGAAAAATGTCCATTTAAAATTGCACCTCCACTCTGATAATATACGTTTTTACGTATTGGACACTCTCCATGTAGTCCATGGCGATTTTGCATGCATATACTTGCACATGAAAGCCCAGATTTTAGCACTGATTCGGAGTCAGCCGCTGAACTCAGATGTAAGATAGAAGCCTCTGCAAACTGGGAACACACTGGAATGGGGACACGTAACGTCGTGTGTTCTGCGACGAATTTGTGAAACAAATTCAGCATTTTGCCTCCTCAGCAGGCAGAGGGCTAAGACAGTGGCAAACGCTGCATTTGCACAAAAACAACCCCTCTCAGTCAAGAAGCAATAAAGAAAGGGTCAACTCAACTAGCACCTCTCCTTTTCTAATTAGTTTTTTTCTCAGCTTTTAATATAGAGCCAATAAAGCAGTATGGGCTGACAGGGCTTACTGTGTGTGTGTGTGTGTGTGTGCGCGTGTGGTTTTCATATGTTTGTCGTATATCATTGAACGTTCTCCCTAAAAGAGGGATGTTGCTTGATCGATGACAGAGATCCACCATTAAGCTCTAGATTACGTTAATTAATGATGATGAACTGCGGAATCGATAGTTTTGTTCCGGTCTTTACCTGAATGGCAGGGAGGTGAACACAATAATGGCTACTAGAGGGTATGAAGAGGACCACATGGTGTACGACTGGGCTCGAGGAGACGGAAGACAGAAAGGGGGGATGTTGTTAAAGTGGGAGAGGAAGAATGAGCAAGGGGGAATTAGCAGTGGATGAAGCAAGGAGGCAAGACGAGTGGAAGGAGGGAGGAAGGGAACAAGGGAGCATGAGGCGAGGTGACAAATCGCCTGTGATACCCTCAAACCCGGTTTAAAGCAGGTTCCTCCGCTCACATATTTTAACTTGTGTTACCCAGCAACAAGGACAAGACTGTGCCATCACTGAAGCGACTCAGGATAGATAAACAATCCATAGTGGTTCTGAGCAGCATGAGACCAATCACGGCCACGGTGTACGTCTCCAGCTGCGCCAAACCCTAAATATGGCGGAAAAAATCGTCCTGGTGAGTCAAAAGGTCACACCAAAGCCAGTTTACACCAGTCCTCTCCATAGTGTGGCTTACTGGAAAGTCCTATAATAGGCTCATTTAAATGACAAATTCCCTGCATATTGCGAGTGGCAATGAACTAGAGATAATCCTTATTTAATGAATGTCAAATCGGCACTTCATTAAAAGCAGGGTTACTATGCTCATGATGGTCTGGCTCATATTTTAAGTCACCCGGCTTCACAAGTGGCACATCATTTGACATTCTAATCTCACATATTCATTAGCTTCGTTTTAATCTGAAATCTGAAACATACGCCACCTTGGTGTCGTTTGATGGGGAGCAAAAACCTCACATCACAAGCGCTTTTTCAACATATTCCCTCAACACGAATGCGCGTGTCATTCTGTGGGATGTCAACTAGAGAAACGAAGAGAGGAGGTTTTGAGAAAGAAAGAGAATAACACACCTGCAGCTAAATAGATGAAGATGTCTGTTCCTTTCTGTCATTCTACTTCTATATCTCTAATTCTCTTTCACACACACTCTCGCTCTCAGTCCAGTTCTCTCTCTTGTTTTTTCTCACTATCTCTCTCTCCATTTCCTCAGGCAGATTATCATAAATAAAGTGATCTTTATTAGAAGACAGACTGAGATGGAGCCTAGACAGTACTGTGGAGTGGTGGTCGGGGAACGGAGCTGGCAAACTGTTTATTTAGTCATTACCCTGAAATCTCGATTGGGACATCAAGCAGGTTATATTACACCTAGGCAGATTCTGATCTTTTTTTTAAAAAATACTCATCAACAACTGTGTAATGGTCCCATTATATCATAGCGTACATACCAAACAGTGCCTTTCAGTCCACTATCAATGGACAGGAAGAATTTAATGAATGATAATGACTCAAACAATTATTCAATAATGGTGAATTAGTAATTGTATCAGTGGCTAATTGTGAGAAGGAAGAGAGCTGTTTTCAATAATTCATAATAATGCAAATTCATACGGTATGTGTAAACGTTCAGCTAAAATCAATGCTAAATTCAGTGTGCTGCGGGGTAGAGTACATTTAGTCTTTAAGTGGATGGAGAGTCACACGCGCCGTAGCTAGCAGTAGCCTCTGGGCATCGGAGGAGGCTGGTATGACAGGTGCTGAGGAAGATCTTTCCAGCAGAAACTGCTGGGAAAAGCCAACTTTCATCTATATTTCAGCAGCCCTGATCGCAAAAATACATACAGCTGGAGGACTCAGGATCCGAACCTCTTAAAATCCTTTCCACGCTTGGAAAACCTCCCAAAGTTATACTCGTACGCGGTCCATAAACAGCTAGATTAAAGCATTTATCTGCCAAGGAATATGGCTCTCCCTGTTATGACAGCGGCATAACTGTGTGTATTTAGCATCAAAAATATTTCAATTCTGAAGTTTTGACCATTTTAAGCAAATATATGGCAGCTGGTACACTGAAACGTGAGATCTTGATTATTTCAAAGACAACGTAATGAGGAAACTGAAAATTGTCAAGTCAAGCGGACAGTGCAACAGTAAAAAAAGATAATCACTGCTGTGTTTATTTTATTTTTTTGTCGTTCACCCCTTTTTCCCCAGCTCAAACTATTTAGCCTCTTAGAGCAGCCATTTCCACTGACATCAGGTGTAGGAGGCACATAGGTGGTCATGTGACACCTCCATTTCACATGAGGACAAAAGTCCCCAAAACTATTTCCATACACCAGGAATTACATGTGGCATATGTCACTGGAGGATGCTGTGTTCAGCATACATTCGGTTTGTATGCCCGCAGGCACCTGGCCAACCATGCTGTGTTTATTTTTCTAAGTCAGTTCAGAAAAGCACTACATGTCTTGTGAGGGGAGAAGTGATGGCTAAATATTTAAAGAAAACCCTACGTGACAGTGAAGGTTTAATATTTTGCATAATGTGAAATATTGCTTTGGATTAAAATCCCTGCAACGCTGGCCTCGCTATTTCTTTGATGAGCCTTGGTGCAAGATTCGCTAGCTCAACCCCTGAGCTCCCCAATTTCAGTAAACTGAGGGGGTGGGGTTTTGCAAATTGGTTGTTTAGGAAAAGAAGGGGTCTGTCCTACTTTTTGAAAAATCTCTGGTAATGCACAAAACCATTGTGCAAAAAAATAAAAAAAAAAACTGTTGATAAGCAAATGTTTGGTTTCATTTAGATAACGGTTTAGTCAAATACACAACAAGTTGTCATCTTTTGTGGTGAAAGCATCAAGAAAATAAAAATATATGGTTTATTTTAAGACGTGTAATCAAGGAAAACAACTTGACCTTGTGGAGCCGAATAGGTTTGAGTTGCTTTCTACGACAAAAAAATGTGAGCAAAAGTTAAAATAATATCTACTGCCGTGTCATGACTGAGATTCCTTTCAAAATCCGGACAAACTAGCAGTGCCTGTCACTGCCCCTGAACACTTCCAGAAAGAGATTTTTTTCCCAGCAAATACATTTTAAAAGATGATACACATTTGTCATTGTGTTGTGTGACTGACTGAAAATCAATGTTGTTTCAGAAAAGAGATAATTGCAGTAAATGGCAATTTGTCATGTCAGTATTAGAATATCCAATTCAATGATATTACAGGCCATTTAGAAATGTCTGCACTGATATAACATTAATTGCTTTGAGTGCAATTGTGTGATGACTTATGGAAAACACATGTGCTGATTTACGGCTGTATATCACAAGATAGAGCCTTACTGTATATAGATGCATTGATTATTTGAAAATGTTTCAATAAATAATGTGCAACTGTAGCTTGGCCATCTATGTTTATGTGTATATCCCAAGAGAACACATCATATTTCATGGCCAAAGTAGAAGCTTTTTAGTAGCATGAGGTAAGCTACTCAACGTAACCCATCTTCTTTTAAACCAGACAAAGTGTGGTAAATAAATAAGAGTACCTCTTATTTATAATACATGAAAGAGCTCACAATATTGTAGATTAGCTCTTCCATCATTCCTGGCCAACCAAGAAAAGTCTTTACATACTGTATATACATTACATTTTATGCATTTTGTAAATGATATTATGCAGAGTGATTGATGTAGGTTATGTTTTTTTCTTCACTGTCCATTTATACATGGGTACTCAAAATGGTGATTAGATAGAGAACTGAACCTATAACCTTTTTCAAAGCCAGCTTCCTAACCATTATACTACATTGCCAGCTATGATCCAGCTAGCATGTAGCACTAGCATTGCTGGTGCATTATTAAAGCAACCAACTCCTCCCACTGTGATGAAAAGGACTGCATATGCACTGAAGGCAATGACCTGCTAATCCATATATGTGAGTATATGTGTGTACTGGATATAGGGACTTGCTATACAATGAATGTGACTGACTGAGCTTTCATAATGGGTGAAATTTTCAACTGACATTAGAATGAGTTATGTATCTGGTAGTTATGCTAAGGGCATGGTGGGAAAAAAAAACTTTTTTTTTAAGATTTCACAGCCAATAAGATTCACGGGATAATGAGGTGGGCAGATGTAGAGAGTAAAGTTTATTGGAATTTGATTCTGAGGCTATTTCTCTTAGTAGAAAAGGCCCGGGTTTAGCCTCACATCCAAAGAACTACATCATAGACAGGCCAATAAACCCCCCTTCCAATAGCCTTTTAGTATTTCCCAGGATGTCCCCTGGGTCCTAGTGCTACTCAACTTCATTAATTCATCTTATCATGTGAAGGGTACAGGCTGGTATAGGTGCTACAGGCAATTAAACATTTACTAAAGTACTCTCATTGCAGTGCGGCAACTTCAAATCTTCTCTTGAAAAAGATCCACTAAATTTCTCGACGGCATTCTTTACACAGGCTTAAGTTTGTTGTAAAACTTCAAGAAAGTCTGACCAGATAAATGAACCATCTTTAATTGCCACAAGTGACTACACCAGATTATTTTATTTGGAAAACATCACTGATGGTGAATCCTGTTCATGCGAATGTTGTGCTTACCGCATAAAATGAGTTTGGGTTCAAACAAAAGTCTAAATTTGAAATTTAAGGAGTATCAGCAAATTATAGCATGCATCTATTTTCTTGTGCAATTTTGCAATGGTGCAGTAATTCAGTGCGGTTTCTGTCTTTGGCGTTGAGATGCTTTGTCCACCATGGCGTGTGCTGGGTGAGCAGATAGACTGGGAAGTCAACAGCGTGTGTACCTCTACACAAAGGTTTAGGTTGATAAAAGGTTCCACTAACTGTCCTGCATGCTTATACTGACAGACACACTGACAGACAGAAAGGTATACTGTGGATGTATACGCTCACTCATAACATATCACTGACAGAGCTCTCATTTACTGCAGGTCACCTGCTACCACACACCGGGAGAAAATGTGTAAATGGGTGCGTGTGTATAACATTTGTTGAAAATATACATATCATTTAAAATGTTGCTTCTATAAAACAACAAGCTGTCCCAGAAGATATCCATTTACACAACTTAATAGTGCTTTTCATTTGCTTTGTTAACAATATGGTTATGGGACCATTTTAGAAAAAGCTGACCAAAAACTGAGAACAAATTGATGCCATGTAGGTAAGACAAAAGGTGAAAAGAGAAACAAGAGTAATAAACAGGAGAATAGAAAAAAAGAAAGACTTTCTTTTTCTCGATTCTACTTACAGGTAATAAGAGTAGGAATACGCATTTCTTCTGAAGCATGAAGATGAGCCAGTGGGGTGTGTGTGAGCACCCAAAAAAAGGACAAACAGGATGATTAGTTATCTGTACTGCCCGCACCGAGGAGGAGCTGATGAAGGAAATGTCTGGTTAAAATGAGTTACAAACATTGGAAGCTGCTTTTGATGTCCCACCCGTGTCTGAATTAAGTCGATAATAAAGCAGATATCCCCCGCCTATATCACTGTTACATCATGGCTACCTGCAGGGGGGGTGTGGCTACCAAACAGCTTTGTGTCTGTCTCCTTCTACCAATCAATGCTTTGAAGACTCAGTTAAAAACAGCAACACATAAATCATAACCATAAATAACAGCACACCTGGCTTCCCATGAAATTAAAAACCTTTTAAAATTGATGCACATGTCTAGCTGGATAGATGGAAAGGTTGGGGAGACAAAGAGAGAGGAGGGTGGGGAGTTGTGGGGAGGAAGGGGGCGGGGTTTGTGGAAGGGATCTACCAATGAAAACATACTGTTCTGCCATTTTGTACAGTGAGGACAGGTAGTCCTGTGACAGCTATCTCTGGGTTTGGATCGAGGTCAGAATAATTTTACGACATTTCCTCAATGTGTCCTGCGTTCCACTGACGAGGAAGGACATCCACAGACGACTTTCATCAAGCAGCCGTGGAACCCCCAACTACACGACCAGATGGCGACTGTCATTCTGGTAATCTATCGTCATGTCAGATGCGCAGAGTACAGTAATATGTTTGGAAAGACATCTATATAGTTAAGTAAATACCAGCTTTTGTGTCATAGATCATTAATTAGGATGGGGTACAAGTTCGTGGCTGTTAGCCATATCCTCTGCACTGGAAAATGGAGGTTCTTCTTCAGCTGGTTTCGGTGCCAGACCGAAATCTGATGCTTTCAATGCGCCCGAGAGCTATCGGGCATGATCACATGTGCCTGGTAGACATATCCCATTGGCTGCTTAAACAAATGAATGCTTAATCTGTATGTTTGAAGTGGCAGGGTTTTGACTGATGAATTGAAAATGGATTTTTCTAGTTCAAAAGCAATTACCATACAACTCTTAAAGAAAATATGTGTATATGTAATCTGGTCCATCATAGCCGATGCTAGATGAGTCATGCCACAAGTGAACTGTCTCTTGCTGTTACACAACACGGCAGCCTTGGTAGGCTCCTAGCCTGGCTTTAATGTTTACAGGACAGCCCCCACCCAGCAGCTCTTGTGTTCTTTGATGTATAATTTAGGCATTAATGATGGTTCTTGGAACAAAAAGTGTTTTGCTTTAAGCTCTTTTTTTGCACCTAACACTTCATGTTTTATTGTAACTTGGCGTATTTTGCCATCTGTGCATTTTTGCTTTCATTTTTGTTTGGTGCATGTTCGTTGTGGTTACCAAAATGCCAGGGCACTCTCATGACCTGCTACTTCAAAGTCTGCCATCTGGCCCTTTCTGAGGACACCACAATAAAAATGTAATATTTAATAAATTTTGGGTTCTCAGCACACAATGTGACACAAAGCAATACACTAAAAGCTAGTTATGTTTAACATAAACACTAGTTGAATTTACAGAACATTTAACTTCCATTTACTTCTCCATTACGTTTACTTTCCAATGTTTTTGCATTTTTGAAATGTATTTACAGTTAACTGAACACAGGCTGGCCAGACTTTCAAAAACTTATTCACTGCCTACCAACACAATATGCAAATATTCAAGTATTGATGTAGGCTCTTGCAATGTCTCCGGCATTGTTAAAATTTAATTAAAACAGTGGTTGAAATAATGTATTGACTTTTTCTTTGAGTAATGACTATGCAGACTCCAGTTGGTGGACTTTTTTTTCAGTTAAGTTTCAATACCCTTGGTTCATTACATCCCACTTAAAAAGAATAAGCTTACAACAGAAAAGAAAAAAAAATTCTATGGTAATCTGTTGAAAGTACCCTGGCATGAAATATATATTTTTTTTGGTTTCTGTGTTTTAATTAATTCTGTTTGAATTACATCTTTTATGACTCCAAACGCTGCATGCAAAGCAATGAGGAAACAGGGTTTAAGTCTAGTTCTTCACCCTCCCTTGTTTTGTTCTTATTTAACATCTTTATAGCTTCACCCAAAACTACACAGACTGAAAAGCAGAGCAACACATCCGCTCAGCTAACTTTCCTCTCTGCACTGGGAATACGTCCATGTTGCATAAAGGGAAATTATGATATGAAGAACAGTTTATATATAATAAAATCTAACACATTTATAAGGCCTTTAATTATGTATGGATACAACAAGGAGTGCTTGTGTTAAAAATACCACGGAGAAAGATTACAGATCAAAAAAATACATAGCGTAATGCACACACTAATATTTCATACCATGATATAACACAGGAACCCTACATATTAAATTTGCAATAATTTATAATGCGTTGTTATGCTGTACTGTACTTGTTTCTGTGACGCTTACTTATTGTTTACATGATGTTTCTGTTACTTAATCATTTCATTTTCTTGAAAGCATTATCAACATGTTCCCAGTTGACTCTGATTAATTGTGTGTTTATGTTCTCTGGATCTACACTTTCTTCCTCTAAGATATTTTTGCACAGCCCAATGTCTATGCCGTTACTATCATGCTGCAAGTCACTCTGGATAACAGCATCCGCTAAATTCCTGTAATGTAATGTAATTTAGTGCAATGTGGTAATCATGTTAATGTTTTGTCTGTGCCATAACCAAGCTGTTACCCCACTAATTACACCTTTTTCACACTAGGCTGCCTGGTAACAGAGTAAAATAATGCATATTAAATTGTTAAAAGTTGGCCAACCATTGTCCCTGAAGTAGGGTCCTGCCTGAGCAGACAGTCACACAGGAATCTCAAAGTGCCAAAGAGAGCGCTCTGCAACAGGTCTGGGATCAGCCCTTATCAATCACATGGGACTAAAGTTGATTCCATAAGCTACAACTGCACCCCCTGTATAAGTAGTGATATGAATCCTATTCTGGACTGTTGTAGTTACAACTCGTTTTTGATTCCTGTTCTTGTTCTTAAGTACTTAAATGTCACCTTAAGTCAACATGAAATTGTCTCCTGTTTTGTATGAACGTAGAGGTGAAATTCTGGAGTCTTTGTGTCACCAGACTAAGTGTGAAGCTTCAGCTCAGTGTTGTGGTTTTAAATTGGGCTCATTTGTGATGTCACAATCAAACTGCATTTTAATAAACCAATCATACTTGATCTATTTTGCATATCCATGCCCAACAAAATGGCTAACTGAAGCTGAAACCTCCACTCTGTTCATCTATATCCATTGCCTGGTGAGAGATACTTTTCAATGTGTTTCTACCTTTGGTGCAATGTAGATTTCCTGTGTGAATACAACAGAGTCCCATAAATAATGTACCAACTATTACTGACATCATCGGGCCAGAACAGTTCAGAACTGTTCGCACATGCAGTAGAGCAGCACTTGTGCTCAGAATATAGGATTTACTGCTGTGTATCTGTCTAAATGTGCCTTAGCACTCATCACTGTGTAAGCAGCACCTCCAGCTTAAAACAGAGCAAACTCATTTGCTTAAATTGTAAGTCTTATGTGTTTGAGTAATTCAACCAATTCATCCTGTGGACTTTAACTGCACTGTGACAGCCTACAGTCTGTTGCCTATTCTTTGCATGCAATGTGGGCTAATTGCGAGACATTTCTGTTTATGAAAAACAAATGTTTTCATCTTAAATGATCAGTATTCATATTATGGTAATTCATTTTCATATTTAAAAAGAATGGCGTACTGTAGCCACCGAAACTCGAATATTCTGGTGATAAATACGCCTTGTTATTTTCATTTTGCATATTTTGAAATTGCATTGTGCGCCATGCTTGGACGGTTTTAATTTGTACAGGTTTTTCCACCGCAAATCTGGTTTGAGGAGGTTGCTCAGCCATTAGTCAACTGTCAGCCAATCAGAGCCGTGTTTCATTAATGTGAATGACCGAAAATGCTACACCAACTGTGACAGCTAAAACCATGCATTTCAATGAGAGAAAGAAGCATTGACAAATAAATGGTTAAAATATTATATATTCAAAATTATTATTGGATTTTAAGGATTTTAAGAGAGGTCACTGATAGGCCGAACAGTCTGCACACGTTGTTTCCAATGCCTATTTTAACTGCTGTCCACACCTGAGACCACAAAAACCTGCAGACAACGCGGCCCTCCAGAACACTGCTTCCCTATACAATAATCATTACGTTGTTGGTGGAGCGGCATGGTTTATATATAGAACTGTTCATAAAGACATTTTTCATCTGTTAAAACAACAGGGGTCAGCAGTGCAGCCTCAGCCTAAGGGTCTGCACTCACAGGAATTCTAGATGAATATAAAACACAGCTGGACCGCGGTTTTCCAGCAACAGTAGCGCATTGCCTTATGGCGGAGAGCAACCTAGTGCGGTCTGCAACCGCGTGCTCCGCTGTCCTTCCCAACTCAAAACCTCACCACGTTTGAGCTTTTGTTGGACTGCCCCATGGCATAGCAATGCGTCTTCCAAAAGGATACGCTCTATCAAATTGACATTATCTTAGCTAAATTAGCTACATTCCTCTCAAACATTAAATGTATTGACATTGGTTGATACTTTTATCATAATATCGTGAAAATATAGAAATAAGAAATGCTACAGCAAGTATTTACAGCTCTATATTTCTGTGTAATACTAAGCACCCACCCCCACCCCCCCTGCGGTTCTGCCCGCCAACTAAACAAACCATGGACTACCCTGTGAGTGGGTATGTGTGTCATACTTCTCTGCATGTACGTGTTTTGAATACATCTGTCTAGTGAGATGCTTGACATTTACCCTCCATATACTCAATGAGTAAAAGGAAATCGCTGTGATCGCCGCATTCACCTCAACATTGAGGCACAAAGGGTGACGGGAGAGAGGATTTTGAGAATAAGGGAAGGTGCTTTGTGTCTTTTTTACCACTCTCTGTCCTCAGCATGGAATTCTTGCTTTTCAATGATTTGAATTTCTTTTGCAGTGGTCAGATCATTGCATATTAGTTTGCAGAAGCATTTCTTATAAAGCTCTCGCCAAAAATGAGCCAAATTATCACATTGCACAACCATTTACTGTAAGTCAACCTACTCCTAAAATACTAGTGGGAAGCTGCAATTTGCATTTGCTTGTTAATTAAGCCGATTATGATTAAACGGGCTTTAAGAGCGATGTGTTAGAACACTTGACATGTTTTAATGCTTTTTGAACTCTAAATAAATTCAATACAAGCCAAGAGCGGTCTGACTTCTTTGACCAAGTTCAAAAAAAAAAAAAAACAGCTGATTTAACGAGAGCTTCGCACAACGCGAGGGGCTGAGGCAGCTAAATTCGCAGCCGTTGGAACAAGTCAATATATATGTCCAATATATATGTCCCCATCTTTTTTATTTAGATTGCCTTTTAAAAGAGCTGCTGACATTGTTCTTATGGCACTAATAAAGGGGAGTGAAGGCTCCAACTGCGGCAGTCAAAGGCGCCTATAAATATTAATACACTAAAACTGCTACATTACATTCAGTCTGGCAGTAAAAGCAGAGTCAAATTTTCTGTTGCTAAGTACTTGAGCGCAATTTTTCTTAAACAATACAAGCACTTAGGTAACCTACTGTCAGGTAATCAATCAATAAATCATATAAAAAGTACCATAGAAATGCACTGGTAATTATTATTATCTGTGCAGATAATAATAGTTATACTGTATCTACATGTATACATACTCTGAATCCACATACAGTGTTCATACACGGTCACACAAACATAAACATGCAAAAGGCATGCGCGTGAAAGACATGCAGAAATAACACGTGTAACAATAATGTGTGACGATAATGTCGACATGCGAATGCGGATACACGTCACGCAGCCGTCCCCAGCACGCCGTCAGTCAAACCCCGGCCCGCTTATTGTTTTAAAGTGAGAGTTCTCCCTCTGTGCGCATAATCTGTTACTGCCCAATAAATTGACTCGAGCCACTCCGCGTAGTACAGACCAGTATTAATGAATCCATCCATTTTCTGACAACTAGGGTCTTTGAAGCCGTGAGCAACGAGCTGGTATGGATTATTTGACCTCTGTGTGAGGCCGCTCGCCAGCTCGACGGGGGCGATTAGCATTCGCTGCCCCGCGCCGTCTTCGCCTGAGCAAACATTACAGTAGAACACATCCGTGTTCCCGAACGTCATTTAGTCTGCCAGCCCTTATTAATCACACACGGAGGAGCGATGGCAGGGAACGCACCGCGTCCACGCGTGTGTGTGTGAGTGTGTGTGGGGAGGGGGTGGGGGGTGGTCGCGGAAGGCGGCTGAATTGTGCTCAGCAGCACCTGTCAACCCCAGCCGCCTGTCTTCAGAAATAGAATTAAGCCATACGCGGCCACACACCTCATTTGTATACGCTGCAAGACGCTGCGCGGTGCACTGAAGCGGAAAATCGACGGCGGTGGGAAAGGCGGGGAAAGACTGCGAATCTGGAAAGCAGAGGTACCACCATGCATCGGGCCCACCCATGCACTAAACCAGCTGATTTCACTAATGAGCTCCACTACCTGGCTGGAGACTTGTACAAATAAGAATCAGCTAGTTTAGTATACAAGTGGATCATATACTTGGTAATAGTTCTATTTTTCGACCGGAGCAAAATCAGTCGTCGATGATCAAGGGGGCTCTTGTGTCAGCCGTAGAGAGGTCAACAGCTGGCCAACATGGCTGCGTACGAGTCCCCGTCTGCAGTGACTGACCAACGCCTGGGCGAGCTCAAACTCTAGGGTGCTATGAAGTGATGATGGTTTGGCGCGTGCCGAAAACTATACGGACGTAATAAGTCACCCGACCCCGTAACTGTATGGCATTTCCTGCAAGGACCCTTTGGCACCGTTCCCGGGGAATGGATTCATTTGCATATCCAGTTCACATTCGGGTTTTTAACAATTTGTTTGGGAGACGTTAATGCCTTTTGACAGCTGTGTGGATCGTTCGAGTGATTTGGAGCCAGACGTTTTTATCCCCCCCCCCTTGTTGGGATCAATATGCATTTCATTTTTAGTTGTCCACTTTTAAAAAAACATTTTTTTTTTTTTTGAAGTGTTGAGCCAATACATTCCAGCAGCCGTGCGCGGGCCTGAGAAGGGCGGGGAGACGGGGTGCTGATGTAGGCGGACGGCGGTGGGAAGCGGGCCTCGCAATAATGAACGCAGCATGCTGGGCGACGGTACGTGCCGCCGCGCTGAGGGTTTAATGAATCTGAATTAGCGCACCGCTTGAAAGAGGTTGTGACATTTTTAGTGGAAAATAATTACTAATTTGACATGGAATGTAAAGCGCCGCTTTAAGCCTTCCTCTTGGCGGATGAGTGCAAGTAAAGTGTACAAAAGAGTAGCCCTAAGAGCATTTATTATTGTGCCAGAGGCTTATGCAAATTCCTATTATTGCAAGGTGTACTTAGGTCTACAGTGCATGAAATTCACTCTCTGAATTTAGCCCATTTAATATGGTAAGTGAGTGGCCTTGTCCCTGTGTAGCTAGTCACAAACGGCCTGCAAACAGTATGTCACTGCAATGTGTCAAAGCTGGTAAATGAACAGGAGGATGTACATGTATGGGTGAAACGGATCAGAGCACTCGGTATGATTATACTGCACTTGATGCTGACAATAACCATAAATTGTAATTAAGCGATGCTTAGACGGCGTTGACTTAAGTCCTCTATTCATTACGATCGCAATGCTCACTGCGCTTAACTTTACTAGCAGAGAATGTAAACAAACATTCTTTCTTTCTTTCTTTTTTTGTTAACTTTGTGACCACAAAACACAAGACTGTGAGATAATGGGGGGGTAGGGATGTGACAAAATGAAACGGCTGAATTTAGCACTTAAATGTTTGAGTAGAGGGCATTACCGTAAGTCAGAACAGAGGCTTCTGAAAATAAATAAGGCTTATGTTTTTTTCGTGCACGTGGCGAACATGAATGGCGGATTGGAGCACGGATGAGGAAAAACAATGGCGTGACAAAAAAAGTCAAGATGCGTAGCTAGAAATAAACATACAATACCCCACACTCAGAGTTCTCCATGTGTGTATTTCTCTAGGAGGTGCAGGTTCGAGAGAAGGAAGAAGAGACAGGATGTAAGACTACGGTATGAAAGCCGTTGCTACATCATTTTCTATAGCTAACACTTGATACACAGAATTCCTTCAGAAAGTTTACATTTCGTACCACAAATATATGGCTTTCGGTCGGAAAGAGAGAATGAAAACCTACGTTAACACATCAACATTTCTGAATATGTGCATGCCTTGGAAGGTAATTGAAAACAGCAGATAGAAGATGTTGACCTTCTGCTCTGTGAGGATGAGTATGCTTCAATGATTCACAGCGTGTGTCTGAACTGAGGAAAAAACGGATGGATGGTTTCTTGATTACTCTGTCAGGATGTGGTAACTCACAAAAATGGCTTTGTACTCGTAACCTATGGTCCCCTCCCAAAAACAACAAGAGCAAATGCAATTGATATATCATCGGAAGTGTCAGTGACACCTCCCACTCTTGCAGGGTTCTGGAAAATGGCCACGGTCTGCCTTTAGACCATATCAAAACTCCCTTCAGTCTCAGTCATGGTTTATATACAGAAAATGCGAAGCATAAGTGTTACATTTAAAGAATTTAGCAAGTGCTCTTAACCAGAGTAACGTACACAATTTTACATTTTTACACACTATCCATATTCAGCTTTTGCACATTCGCTGGAACATTGGATATATGAAAAGGTGACATGCCTTGCTCTAGAGCAGGGTACACTCAAATTGCAGTACCCCCCTAGGAACTGAAACTGCAACTTAAGTTACTAAATTAGCTCTCAAACCACTGTGCTACAGTGTCATCCTAACATGACATCATTCCACACTGCCATCCCAAATGTGATATTAATGTTCTCCTGAAAATGATGATATTACTATATTTTTGTCCAAGTAGGAATTGATGGAGGGTTATTTTAGCTTCTTTAAGATTTGGTCCATATGACTTATGTTATTTGTCCATAATGGAGTAATCCCCTAAAGCAGTAATCTTAGGAGTTGTATCTGATAAGATAAAATCAGAATCCAGGTCAGAAGTGCTTAAACCAAGGGTTGCTATTGATACAGTAATGACATTAAGTACCCGAGTGAAGCTGGACATCGCTACTGAATATAAAACAAACAAAAAAACGTAAACAGATATTATTTTGAGCAAAATATGTTCAAAACTGAGGAAAAAAATCTCCCCTGCTCCCGAAGTTCCATTCAAAACATTTATTAAGTAGCACACAATAACTCTTTGTTAAACATTTGGAGCATAAATACTTAAACGCAATTCATCATGGAATCTGAAAGAGAGGGATTTTAAGCGAACTGTAAAAGCCCTTGAGATGGCGTGAGTGCACCAAAAACATAAATTCACCATTAAGTCTCTTTGGGCTGTCCAATTTGTTCTTATATTATTATTATTGCATAAAAATGAAGTCTGTCAGCACAGCTCAAAAACATATGTAACACTGCCTTTGAAAGATTAAAAAGACAGTTTACTCCCCTACAACAAGTATTTTTTGCAAATAATTCATTGGAACTGAAAGGTTCTAATATATTAAACATTGCTCGACCCTTGCGAGTGTGTCATGAGGATAAAATATAGATGATAGCAATGCAGGGTATTTTAAGTCATTTCTGGCTAAGTGCTTTTCTCTCTTGACTCTGTCCTATATGTTACATGGCAGGTATGGCTATCAATAGCCTTATCTATTTAAGAGAATATTGGATCCATATGAGTAATTTATACAGAGACAGTGCAGTAGCAGTACCCATTTAGAATACCTCTCTGTAAGCCAGTGCTGGGACGCTTATATTATGCATTCATTAACTAATGGTCTACAGTGACATAACACTAATGTAAATATGCTCCATCCTCCATCCAACAATGTTGTCGGTTATTAATGCCGAAAATGTAAAGGAGACATACGTTTTATAATCTGAAATCTGTGTCATCCACATGCTATCGCTGAAGTGCAGCAGAAACACAGTAATCCTGAACCCAACAATTCAGAAAACACAGGTCATATTAACTGGGTATAAACCTATAAGTATCTTTCTCATCATGGTTTATTCATTTCAGATGGTGCTATAAATAGGTAATCACTAAACCCAAAGGCTGTCATACTTTAAAAAAGATAACCACAAAATATAATCATAAGTGGAAAAGAGAAAAAAAATGGAAACTAGCACTAAAGAACTACTATTTGGCCAAATTAACAAGGTGATAGCAGGAGCGGGTTCATGCTTTATGATTGAAATGACTGGCTAGCCGGCTAAGATGCAAAATAACTAGACACATTCAAACTGTAAATTAACTAGCAAGACATAAGAATGAACAGCAAATACCTGACCTTTCTATCTTTATGACTGCACAATTTTTGTCTTTCCTTCCACCAACATAAAAGAGCAAACATGAGACCAAAACAAATCATACAAATGTAAATTATAGGTGTTACAGGGGACAAGTCTATGCCAAAGACATATAAAGGCCTGTCTGTCCCCTACAATGTTACATTGACATAAAAGAATGAAAGTGCCTATAGCTCATATCATATCTTACATACTAAATTTGGGAACATTTTTGGGGTAGAATGACGTCTGAATTAGAACTACATCAAATGAGACACATATCTGGCTGACACCCTACTTGCATAATTTTGCAAAAACATTTTACTTGTGCAAAGAAAACTAAGAAAGGATTCAGGACAGAATCAGGCACATAACGACTTATAATATGAACAAACAAAGGGCACAAAAAAATCTGGTTTCACAAAAACATATGTCCTAAAGACATAGCAGTTTAAAGCACTTCAATCCTTAGAGCTAAGATCTGGGAAAAAAGTCCCCTAAGTCAACTGGACTTGAAGCTTAACAACCAAATATTCCCCACACAACACCGATTTAAACTAGGCTCACACCAGATCTGTTCGGAATACTTTGCAAACCTGCAGATACCCAATTATGATGTTCATCAAAAACTCCAATTTGGAACATCGGACCCATTTAACGCAAATTGTCTAGCTGTATTTCAATGGGAGACAGCAATCAACTAGGTGTTGGCTGCACTTCCTGTTTGAAGGATCCTCTTTTGCATTGCACTCTTCTTCCTTCTATCCTTCTCTCAAGCTATTTTCCAGGTTAACAGCCTCCAGTTTCTTGGAAATATGCAAATATATTATTTCCATTTGCCGTTTCTAGCTATGGCTAGGAATGTTGTAGTTTTTGAGGGTCCAATTTTTTATAGTATCATCTATCTTTACACACACATGTTTAAGGTGTGTGTCTGTGTTGAGAGAAACTCTAGCTACATCATCACTAGCTACAAATAGAATAGCCAGTAAGACAATATATAAGACAATTATATAAGTACCAGTTTCAATCAAATGATTTACATTCTTCAAATCGTATTTCAACACCACTCTCAGTAACCCAAAACTTTCCATTTTCTAAGCCACTTCTGGTATCAAGAACGAAGTTCCACGGTACATTTTCATTTTCGCTGCACTAATTTGGAATACATTTCTAGACATTTCATTACTGAAAGGCAAGGGTGTAGTGGCCTTGCTTGGGCATCATATTCTGGTACCATAATTAGGACTTTCTTTAATATTCATCACTAGATGAATAAGGGATATACCATAACAGTTCATTGTAAAACAAAACCGAAGGAAACCCTGTGAGTTGGTAGATTTTCCGGCACTTTTGGAATGTGCCAATAAAGATAGAGACAGTAATGTGAACGTCACTGTCCTGATGGCTTGTCATTTTGACAATGCACAGAGGAGTGTTTTGACAGTATGACCAATCAAATATTACCTCTGGCCATCCCCACAGTACACAGTCAGAAAACACAAAACAATAAGTGGTTATTCTTTTCAGTATGTCTGAATATGAACTGATAAACTAATCATTATGAACTGACAAAAATTAACCTCAAAATCTCATTAATCTCAGAATAATTTTTTCATCAGTTGTCAAGTTTGTCACTTTATAAGAGTTATTTGACATTGTTGGATGCAATTTAAATGGTTTTGAGTGATAAAAACGGAAAGGAAAGTAAGTTAGTTGATGACCTGTTAATCTCCCAAAAACATTCTTAGGACAAAGGTCATGTTAGCGCCATTTATTTTCAATGCTTCTAAGCTTAGCTTAGTGCTATGAGGGTATAGGACACCACACCTTCATCAGTAGTATTACTCCTGCAGGTAAAGTTGTTTTAAATTAAACTGAGGTACACTATGCACCAAACGAAAGGAGAGCTGTCTATGGAGTTGGCGCACATGCTTTGCATTTGTAACTTTTAATTAAACCTTTTTTACATGTGCCTTAACACAAAATAAATGGTTTGTAACAATGATATACAAGTGCTGCCAGCTTTGGCTGCTTCAGCCAAACTGCCTGAATTGTCACCGATTTCGACTTATGGGACTGTAGAACCAACTGGCTTTTTGGCTTTTCTCCTAAAATCGTGTCGACTTCATAAAAACTCCCAGCTTGAGTTGTAATTGGACGACAATGGACCCATTCCTGTGCTGAAATGGACCCATTTGCGTTTCCTTGGTGATTAGTTTGTTGTACGAAGCCAGCTGGATTATTGAAGCAACTGGCTTTTATTTTTTGTCTTTACATTTTTATCTGATTATCTTTCTAAATTATACTACTAAATAATAGCCAATTATTTTAAAATAACCATATAACTAAGAATAAAACTGATTAAAAGCCATCATTTCCAAACAAGGTTGGCATTTCTGCTGCGCTTGTTTTATGGCACTGCATTTGTCATTGTACTGAATTTGTTTTTTGTTTTTTTGGCGAGCTCTGCTGGCATTCTAAAGCTTAGAGCTTTATTATATACTAACAAAACTTTTTGGCTCAGAATATAAAACAAATATTTGCTTTGTTACTGGAATGATTTAATGGACGTTGAAATGCGATTTCACCAAAATAATACCTTTACAGCAAAAGTCTCAATAAAACAATTCAGTTCACTTGAGAGCAGTTAAGAAGTTATTCAACAGGATAAGTGTTGGTGCCTGAAATTAAGGAGGGAAGGGCTAAACAGGCTTTATGCTTTAAGAAAGAACCCAAAATCTCCAATATTTTCCTGAAGAATGGCTACATTTTTACTGTGGTTACCCCTCCCATTGTTAGTATAAGATTTTATCAAACACTGCTGTTTTACTTGGCACAATTCAGTCTCCCCTCGCCCTGTATTCTCATTTTTGTCCTTATAAGACACAGACCCCTCTGAGACACCCCATTGTCTGCCTGAGACATTTAACACCTCACCATGATTACATGCCATTTGTTCCTGAATCTAGGAGAAACTAACACCAGCAGATTTAATTGGATGCCCTGAGACGGTCACCTTGAGGTGACTGGTACTTAGGCAGGCCAGGACAGTATAACAGATAGCTCTTTAGAAGAAATGGGGGGGCTTCTACTAATATTTGGCGTGTCTGCTGTCCAAGCAACCATCAAGTAAGATAAGCACATGCTTTTCTTTGTCTCCCTTGTTGCACTATAAACTGAAAGAACAGAAGGTTTTCTATGTTTCTTATCACTTTACTGTATTTATTGGTTTACAGTAAATTGCTACTCCTTGTCCAGTGGCAGTCTTTCCTAGAGTACCACTTCCGGATATAAAATAAATCTAATAGTTATTGTGACTGTAGTAGTAGAATGGTGATCATTTTTCTTTCATTAGAACTTGGTAAATGGACGCAAAATGTTGTCTGCATGTTTTTTGTGAGATTAATTTATCCATGCAGAAAAACAAAATAAAAGGAGCAAAATGTTTAGCTTCAAGGGCTAACAATTTGCTTGGGGGCAGCTCGGATGCTAGCTAGCTAGCTGACAAATGACAAGCTATGTAAAACATATTAATAAGCACTAAATTCAGAAGGATACTGTTTGTCCCCTCCTCCCTATAGCTATTGATCTGTCTGTCAGGCACTGAGCTAGATACCTTGATACAAAATGTCTGATAAGACGTTTTTGCTCGGATTTATGCTCGGAAAGCGACTGTGTTTCGTTTAAAATACATGATAAACATTGTCAAAAATATAAGTTACTCATTTCACAATACTGAACTTTTATGAGCAAAAAAAGTGCAAAGCTATCACCTTAATATGACTGAACTATTTGAAACATGCATTCACTCTATGCTGATTTAGAAAACGGTTATTTATTGCAGAACATCGCCTTAAGTTTAACTAAGCTTATAGCTGCTATTGCGCCCTCCTTCAGCACAACTCCTAGGCATTTTTCAAAATAAAATAAAAGCTAAGTGACTGAACTTTTTAAAAAGCTTTTTTGGTCAAATATATATATATAAAAAAAAATAAAAACAACAAAATTTGATTAAATGCCAAAATTCCTCCACCACCAGAACTGCGTCCCACTAGCACTCAGTAAAACGTCTGTGATCGTGTCCCCCTTGGTCATGTCAGAATATTGCATTCTGGGTAATTTTCCGATGTTACATTTCACTCATGCTGATGGCTAGTTTTTATAAAATTGTGAAAAGTACATTTTTTGAGGGGGTCATTCATCAACACTCTGTTAGTTTAGTGAATATTACTCTGCACGATACTTCAATGTAAATGCAAGATCTCCTCTACAGAACAACTTCAGTCTTAGGAGAGTCAGGGATGACGTCTACTTTTACGTCTTATGTGAAATTCCCGGACTTTAACGGATTTCAACTCCAGATCATCCCGAAAATCCCCCACCATGACTGGCCTTATTTTCTTGGGTGGAATAATGAGGGAGGGAAAAAAACGATAAAAAATATAGAATGTGATAACCCTATCACTACAAAATGGCATGGTCAGTATGCAATTAGGACTGTTCAAGAGGGTGAGAGATAGAGAACAGAGGCAGATGTAATGGGAATAAGCCAGTGTGCATGTTTAACAAGAGACAGAAAGCTATGTTTGCTTAAAACACCCCCAAAAAACCCCAACCTTATCCCCCTGACCTGAGTATTCACTAAAATATAGGAGCAATGATTATAATTACATTACACAGGTAAAATGAGCGTGCTCTGAAAGCACTGTGACAGGATGGGCTAGCGGCTTCCCGTTAGCTTGGTACCTTCGTTTAAATGTCAGCACCACACCCAGGAGGATGATGATGAACATGAGGATCCCGGCGATGACGCCCGCCATCTTGACCGTGCTGTCCACCTGCTTCTCGGGCTCCACGGCGTTGGAGTTCTGGGTGGAGGCGCCTGCGGAGCGAGCAGACACATCACAGAGAGGGGGAGGGAGTTTACCGTGGGCGCCCGCTGCCCGGCGACAACAGCCCTGACAACAGCGCACGCACGCACGCATACACGCACACACGCACGCAGTCACGTTCAACACGACCACAGTAAAAACGAAGAGAGAAAAGAACGAACGTCGACCACACAGGGGCATGCATATTGATGCCACGGCCTTTCTCCATGACCGTGCAGGAGACGTTTAAACTCGGATGGATTGTGGACAAATGGGCAACACTCTGCTGTTTGTTTTGGGCATGCCGGCAGAGCGATGGTGCCATGTCAGAAATCCTTTACCACAGAGACAATCAAAAGTCTTTCTTTAAAGGGGGTGGGGGAAGGGAATGAACAAGCTATGGCAACTGTTAGATGACATCAAATCACGAGGAACACAAGTTTGACGATGCACATGCAAGTAACAGCTAGCTCAAACAGAGGCATACAGACAGGTAAGAATGAATCGAGTGGTGATGTAGTATAAGTTCTCTCACTGACATGTCATATCAAGACAGGTAAGTTTGGTGGGCTGCAATATTTTAATGGGATCTCAAACTGTCCAAATGTACTTGCACAACAGTATCACATGTGAAATTAGACTGAATGTCTATGTTTGGGGAAAAAAATGCATGTAAAAGGAAAAAGTTGTTTCACAGTGATGAAATACACACACACACATACACACACGCACACAAATACATATATATGCATACATGCATGAGTGCACACACTCCCACACACTTTGCAAATGAGAAATGTATCAAGGACATTACATGGTGATGGAAAAGGAGAAGGGAATGATTGCAGAAAATGACTATGAGTGACAATGAGCAGAGAGAAAGTGACATACGGTCATTCCTCCTTTTAAACATTCCTCGTCTACGCTGTTTCCCGGAACTGAAATTTGTTCTAAACCCTCTGAAAACTCTAAACTTTCTCCCGCTATTTGTTACGATTCACAGTTCAGAGAAAGTAGCGATCCTTAGGTTACAGTGCATTACTCCTAATCTGAGGATAGCTGTATGTATCTGGTGGTATGGTAAAGCCAGATAACAATGGCTTTAGGGATGTGCATGGCTGAACTGAAAGCCTTGGCATAAAATACAATGTGGGACTCTACCTCCTGAATTTCTCTGGTAAATCTCCTGCTTTTATAATGCAATAGCATTACATATCAGGTGATTTACAATATTAGCTATGCTTACATTTGCTAAGGAAATGCCTTGTAAAACGATCACTTCTGTTGAAGAAGAAAATCCATGAACATCATATCTATGACAGTACTAGTGGTATCTTTTGCTTCTTCTATCGACAGGTAAATTTTTATATCAAGTCTGCATCACATTTCCTCAGTGAAGTCTGTATTAGCATAACAAGAACAACTAATTATTTTCTCCTTTAAACACTCTTTGTAACAAAGGCTGTCAAGAAATTCTGAAATCATTAGAACACATAATGTAATTATTTACAGTAATGCGGTTTCTCAACAGAGCAAATTAGATTTGGTTTCTGAATTTGATTTGGCACACAGCCCAAACATTAAACTAATAGTATTAATTGGCTTAATCAATGCTATTGGCTCTGTTCTGATAACATATACTTGTTTAATTTTATGGAATTTTCCTTTGCACTTTGCTCAAAGTCTGAGAGGTTTTCAGTGCGAGTCTTTAAGGCTTTCTGAAAGTAACTTATTACAGACATACAATAAGACACAAAATAAGTATTCCGAGCCATGACACTGGTTCAATAAAAATGTTTTTGATGATAGAATTTCATTTTCTAATCCTGAGCGAGATGCGGTACTAAGTACTGAATATCATCTAAGTGCAATTTCACTATTGCGAGGAAATGGTTTCAAAGAAAATGGAAGAGGGAAAAAAGAGGCTAACGAAAAGCCCGGCTACACAATATTCACTTCAAAAAAGGATGCGGCTTGGTATCCCAGCTATATGAAAGCATGTGATTTATTTATGGCATATAAATGAACAATTGCTACGGCATTTCAGGCAGTGAGAGAATATGTCTGATGAATAAGGCTAAATGGAACCTTGACCTTAGCAGACCATTACGCTGCGCTAATGCATTGTATTGTGCTTGAATCTATTTCATCTCTCGACTTTAGAGAGGAAGGAAAAACAAACAAACAAAGCATACGTATTCGTTTGAACTTTCAGATAAGGTCACTAACTGCCTTGACATTTCTTAAGCGGTGCTTCAAAAGTTTTCCATTACGGTCACTTAGCGGACGTCTCGTCCCAGGCGCTTTGGGAGGATGTAAGTGCATTTGCGCTCTGATTGATATCAGCGATAGTTCCAGACAACATTCCCAGATCCACAAGTAGCATCAAAAACGCTTTACATTAACTATACTAGCCAGAACTAAAATACAAAACCCTGGGTACAAGCAATGCGTCCACTATAAGCTTGACTAAGAAAACCATAAAACCTCCATAAACAGAACCATAAAATGCGATAACCTCAGTTTACATAAAGTATGAGAGTGCTAGAGGGCAGGGATGGGAAAGAATGGCTCTTCAGTCTGTGCGAAAAGATAACCAATAATTCTGCCATCCTAACCGCAGAGGGAAGTTGGGTTCACCATTGAGGGGTTGGTGGGGTTGGCGCGATATAGGCAGTGACTGGGAGTCGCGACCACACAGGGAGGAGCGGTGGAGTCTTGAGGTTGCAGAAATAATCTTTGAGCTATGGAGAAATAATATTCTTTTGACAGACAGGATAAAAGATGCATGAATGAGCTTTCTCAAGCCATCCATAGCTCCCCACAGACTACCTCAGACAGCCATAGTATTTATACCAGTTTTATACCTCCAATTGTCCTCCCTGGAACCCTGAATCTTTTTTTTTTTTTCTTTACATAACTTAAATCGCAAGCGTGGTGATGTGAAGGTATCCACCTGCAGTCATGGAGGGACTGGAGCAGATATGGATGAAATGCAGATTCAGTTAAGAATCTGTCATTATTTCCCAGTGGCCATTGGGGAAGATAAATCATAAATTAGGGGCCCGTGGCCAGGCTTTCCTGTCACATCTCAGTCGTGTCCCTCAGGGCCCTACTGTAGACTGAGGTAGAGACAAGATTTGTGTATCCTTTTCGCTGGAATCAATTTCATGGACATAGACTTATATAAAATCTGACCGAGGCTTTTTATGTCTGAACTGATCAACAAAAAATATTCCGTATTCAGTGACTGGGAAGTTTCTGTACTTCCCTTTGTAAAAAACACCCAAACCTAGGACTGAGGAAAAAGCCGTGCAATTTTCGTGGTGCAGCTATGAAACCCTCTTAGATTAATGAGTTTCATATGCGCTGAGTGGTACCATCGGCAAAGCGCGCCGGGTATTTTCATGTTTGTTTGAGGGCTCCTTGTGACTGATTCGCTCTGCGCCGGCCTTGTGTCTTCACAGAGCGCGGGAGCTGATTGGGGCCAGAAGTTCATGGTGTTACGACAGAGCCTCATCTGGCAGGTTTGCCCTATTTCCTGATACGATGCGACGGATCCTGCCCCGCCATCTCGCTTACCTAACAGGGTCCTCGGTGTGTGTCTGCTGGCTTATCTTGCTTATTTTCAGACCGCCGTTCGCCAAAAAAACGGGGAGCTTAGAACTACTGCTTGCCGAGGTTTTTAACCATGATCCTCTTTGTGAGTAGCTTCATTCCAGATGACAAAAGAGAAAAAAACAGGCCCCATCAAACAAGGGGATTTTCTTAAAATGACTTTTGAATTACTTTTACTCTTAGATTACAGGCCTGCTTTCAGAGGTGGAAAACCCAAGATTCAGAAAGTACCACCATGTATTTGTTCCATCCCTTAACAAAACCAGCTGGTTCTAATCAGCACAGCTCTTCAGCCAGGTAGATGAGCTAATTAGTGAAATCAACAGTTTTAGCGCACAGGTAGGACGCATATATGGTAACAGTTTTATTCTCTGAAGCCAGGGGTTTTCGCTTCCGTCAACTCCTCTGGCCTATACCTCATTGCTCTGTGTAGTTGACCACATACTATAGCTCTAATTACAAGTTTTGCAATTGAAAGTAATGTGAGCGCTTATTGTAGGTTTCAGGATTGTTGTTTGAGTGTCTTCTTCATTGCTACATTTATCACGAAAAGCAATAATTAGTCTGCTGTGGTGTGTTGAGTGACGCCGAGACAAAAATAGTTTAATCAAACCTAAACTGACTTTGAAACGAATCTCAGGGGTGCGGAGAAAATGCGAAGCACCCTGATGAAGCACAAAAACGTGCAGAAATGAAAACAGCAGTGCTGGCTTGAGCATTGTGAAGCCAAATGTTTGGATCACTGCCATAGAAGGGTGCATAGGTCATGTTCTTTTTTGGAGGGAACCATTTTAGGGGAGGTAAATTACAGGGAGTCTTTTGAGCAGGATTGGCTGCCTCTTAGCTTTGTTTACTGGGCCTCCCGCTATAACTCCGAGGGGTCAGGGGGTCACCGGCAGTGCGGGGCTCGCAGAAGAGCTCCAAACATCACGGCCAGACAGACTACACTCACCCAATGGCATCGTTTCACGAGTCCTAACCCCAAAGCGCCTGTCCTTCCACCGCTCCTCCTGGCTGAAGACTAATGACTAACGATACATCAGTCTCCGGTCACCGCGTCCGACCCCATCCCCAAAGGCGGGACGCGGGTCGTGAGACAGGAGGGGCCGACGAGCTCTCTTTTCGGCGATTGTTTTCCGACGGTGCTCGTAATTGTGACATGATTTCCAGAGCCCGGGCCGCCGCTCCCTCATCAATATTAACCTGCACCTGAGCGCTGTCCTCAGCTTGTCGGCGCGGCTGTCAAATCTATATTGATTAAGCGGTCTGCAGGTGGCTTTGCGGCTGAAGCTTTTGTTATCCCTGCTAACTCCTAAACTCTCGCCCTGGAAACCCTTATAAACGAACCCCTTTTCACTTCCGATTCTTTGATAGCTTTTTTTTTGTCTTTTCAGGAAATGTTTGCCAAGGACCCCCCCCCTCCCATCCCATAATTTCCCCACTTTAACCGAGGAGATCAAAGATTAAAGTGCAGAGCTCCCTAAAGACACGAGTCATTTGGTGCATTATTTAAACCTCGCGCTGATCCGTGGTTAAAATCATAATCTTTTTTCTGATTAAATGCTCGCTGCGCATTGCCTTACACCCACAAGCCCTGGTGGTTTGCCAAAAACAATATGCAAATCCTTTTATTTTGGGTTGGGGTAAAATTAAGTATCAGAAAGGAATTATTTTTAAACCCATGATATTAAAATTTAATCCTGTGCGTTGTATGGAAAGAATTGATTTGACAGCCTACCATATTAATTGCTAGCATTTCCTGCACTTTCCGGCATCGCGCGAGGAAAAAAAAAAAAAAAAGAGCGCAGGTTGAACTTTATTAAAATGCACATCTGTGGAGATGAATTACATAAGGATGTTCGAGGCGGAGGTTTCAGTACAGGAAGCGGTTGGGAACAGGCAGGATTGGGGGCAAACGCTGTTAGCGGACATTGTTTAGGGGGTAGATGGGTCTGGCTGCTGGGATTAGCACCGCAGTCCCAAGTGTCTCTAACAAGATTACGATCTCAGTACTGGAGCAGTGGGTCAGATGGGCTCAGATTAGTGTTATCTATCTGCGGTGTAAACATCGCGCGATGCTAATGCGACGGGATTGGCCCTGACAGGCAACGCGGCCTCTGTCTCGCTCCTGTGTGATGAAGGTAGCCAAAGGGGTAGAAGTAGGGGTGCAGCTGCATTCCCCTGTCCAAAAAAAAGAGGTTTGTGGGGGTATGTTTGTTTTATATAAGAATAAAAAACAGAATGATTATTGAGTTTGGCTCCATGTTTGGATTCTCCACTGCATACATACTGTTGGTATATATAGTACATACATACAAGTATAAGTACATTCTGCATAAGAATTATACCACCTTACTGATTAGCAGACTACATAATAATATGGAGTATGTTCACATACTTTTTGTGACTTGCCTGCAAAAGTGGAAGCTCAAAGGCAAACCATTGAATAGGGCAAATCGGTATGCAGCTGTTTACCGTCCAATTAGCTGACCTACACTGACACCCTAGCTTCTTCAGTTTCAGAGTCTGCAAAAATAAAAAACTATGTCTATGATCATGGGTTCATTAGACTGCTTCTGTTAGTTTGCAGCCAACTATTCTGTCTATTAAGTGTTTAGATATTAATTTACATGAACGTTAATGAAACATAAAGTTAGCTTTCAGCACGGTAACGTAAGAAATCCCCTGGTTGTCAGCATTGCTTGCTTGCAGAGCTGTGATACTTTGAATGTTCAGGATAAATAAGCAGATAGTTCTCCCACAGGTCTTACTTTCTAGCTATCTGATACTGTATTTACCCCAGCTATATGCTTTTATATACTTTTCTACAGTGTAAAAATAGAAGGGAAAATTGCCCATATTAATTATTACAAAATGCATACTAATGTGACATCTGATTACACTAATGTGACAAATTCATTTTTCCATCTCTGTCTCTGTCCATGTTTCTGTCTGTCTGCCTTAACCAATACATACTATAGCTTACATATACATATATTATGTTATTCAAGAAAGACTGCAAATTATGTCAGTATGCAAAGTAAATGAAAGTAGCATTGCGTTATTTTATTATTCTACAGTGATTCAAAATGTTTGTTGGAGCAACTGGCATTATTGGCAGATCTAGGGTGCAAAAAACCCATTTGATAGAAGATTTGATTATCGTGATGTTCTTTACAGCTGCCAAACACAGCAGAAGCTGGCCTTTCAGCGGACTGTATGCTAGTCTCAGTGACTAGCCTGGTAATTTCTTAGGTGTATGTACGAAACAAAGACATTATGCGATGTAGTGGAAAACTGGGAATGACTCATAAATTAATGCTGTGGACGCACCTCATCGTATTTATCAAATCGTATCAAAACGTTTAATGAGCTGTCATTTTGAAATCGGGCGAAGCGGTGTGAATGCCAGGTGTTTGCTTGCAGGGAAGGTGTGACAGTATCCATAGTCAAATGGCATAATATTATGTCACTTTTGCATGAATTCAGTGTTCCTTATTTTGAATTACTCCTTCATTTCCTCACTTCCAAATCCATGTGGATAAAATACTAGCTGCATTTTATTATACCTCTTATAGCCAGGAACTGTGTATGAGGACAGACTAAGAGTAACCGATGCCAACGCTCTTAAGTTCATGGACAGTCATTGACCATAGTCTGCACATGCACCTCATAGTTTAATAAATATGGAATTTTTTGTTCCTTTGTTTAAAATTCTGTGTAAGGCTCTCCAATGGACTTCCCCTTGCACAGGGATGAGCTGTTCCGTTATTTATTTCTTCCACACACTTTATTACAAAACTGTTTTCTCATTTGCATGTAGCCTTGATTGTTAATGTTTGAGTAATTTTCTCCTTGTGCTGCAGTCCAAACGATCTCTCTGCTATATCATTCCACGTTTCATTCCTTTATTTTAATAACACAAGTAATTATTTTCTTCTCCTTTATATTTTATGTGCACGCTCTGCACACAATTTACTGTATTTCACAGCATGGGCTATTTTCATATGTCTGGTCTCCAAACATGCAAATGCATTTTATTGATGGAGTTGTCTACTGCAATAGCGGTGAAGGGTATTTAAATTGGTTCTCTGGAGCTTGACATAATTAACATAACTGTCCTTGATAAATATGTTGGAGTCATGAGCAGAATTGCTTACATGCAGAGTGCTGTGATTCCAGGAAATAAATACTCTCCTTTGATAAACCTGCCACTGAGAAGTCACATCTTTAGACATATTCTTCACATTGAGGAAATCCGACTTCTCTCCCTGCCTGCCTTTGCTGTCAGCAAATGTTCAGCTATGAATTATATCTATGCCATGTCCTAATGACTGACTATGCCTCCGTCCCACACCAGGTATGATGAAAATGTTCTGACCCAAAATGTTGGGGAACTTTCATGTAAGGTTAGAATTTGGTTATGGGATTAAATTATGACAAATATGTTCCATGGACGATTTCTAGAAAGACCAGGATGTGGTTGGCTCATACAAACTTGCTACAAACATACCCAGATGGTTATCATTTTGTTAAAAAACTCCAATAAGAAAAAATATATGTCAGGGGTGTACTGATATATAAATTCTGAGTAGATTCCAATTTCTCCCAGTATTTTCCCATAGGTGTTCAGAATCTGCCCGGTCAAATATCTATCAACTATGATATTAAAATGGGTTTATAATTTATTACACATGTTTATCAACTACAGGCAAATAGATCAAATCTTAAATATAAATGTTGCACATGATGAACATCTATAAGATTTAATTATGAACGATATAAAATCATTTACCCTGTTTACTGCATGACTTTGGTAACATGGACAGACTTAACCAGTGTAACTTGTATGTGCCTTTGCTACTGAAGACTGATGCAATATCTCAAATCTCAAATCATATCTCAAAATATCATGTTTTTATGGCCTGTTTGAGCATGGGATTCATTAAAATATGTCATAGTGTAGACTTTAAAATATGCTATGACTTGAAAATATCAGCTGGTGACATATTTTGCATTTTAAGCCTGTGTGGAGACCATTTCTGCATTCAGCTAGTCGATCGGTAAACTCCTTAAACTGTAGTAGTCAATCAGTAAAAACCAATAACATTTTAAAATATTCCAAATTCATTTGAAATGCTACATTATTTGAATATGCCTCTTTACCAATAAAATCAAATTAATAACTGTCATTCATGTATAATTGACCAATAACAGTAGAACTTGAAACGACTGGTGGAAGAATAGGCTACAATTGCTATTTGTATCTTACAGATAACATTGAAGGAACATCCAAGAAAAGTGGCAGATTAATGTGTGAGAGAAGTTAACCATCAGTCTCTGTGAATGTTAGCATGGATAGTACGGGGGTCAGTTTATCGTAAAATGCATTTCACACCAACGACTCCCCTGCAGAGGCCATTCGCACATACAACACAGAAAAGACGGCCATGACAGTTACACAGGCACATCCTGTTCGCATCTGCTTCCATTGCTGGGGATATTACCATTTATCTGCTCTCGTGAAAAATACGGCTGGGACCACTGAGCAATACAACATACACCAAGGACGCTTTAATAACATTTCTCAACCCTAAATTCAGGAGTGAACATTACGATATAGAAGTAATCGGTTTTAGCGAAGGAGCACATGTGCTGTTAAACAATGTTCAGGGATTTCAGAAATCATCACTCTAAATCATCAAGGCAGCAGTGCATTAAAAAATAATAATGCAAAAGAACAGATGACTACCAAACCCTGCTCTCAGACATAACTCAACTAACATAACCCAGTATGGAAAAGTCATTTACATATAGTGTTTGAATATGCTAGAGGCCGTTTTTGATCTAATTGTAATGCATTTTCCTTCAATTTTCAGCAGTTTTACACAAAAGCTGCATTTACGTTTTTCAAAAGTTTATAAAACAGAGAAGTTACACTATTTACTCCATGTACAGGTAATAAGATGTTCATATTTCTGATAACCAAGGAAAAAAATGCAGTGCAATTTGATCATACAGGCTTCATGGTATAGATATAAAGCTGCATCTATAATTTTACTTGGAGCCATAGCCTGTTAACAGAGCTGCATTTGGTTTCAGTCCGGGCTGGAAATTGAATCGATAAGGGACACACACGGTGAGTGGTACACAGTAAAGGTGAGCAATGCATTGTGGGAGATGTTCATGTCAGTGGAGTAGACTCAGTTTGGGAAGGGGGAGGAGTTCTGGTGTCATTTCGGTTTTTATGTTTTGCTCAGGAGCCTACTAGGCCAACCCCTGTCTCGATCTACATCTTTGCATATTTGACTCGGGGCGGGGAGGGAAATCCTTTTGAAATAGCGATTCAATTTTATATCTGCTCAGATCAGATTAAGCAATATAAATGAAAGAATATACGAGGTAAATCTCTTATTGTTTTTCAATTTGTTCAAAGACATTATAAAACCTTAGACCTCCTGGGCTCTTTAGCTCAAATACAAGATGATAACCTCAAATATAGGCAACCTATGAATCATAGGAAACCTCCATATTCAGCTGTTCTTTTGCAACATAAATTTTGCACAGAAATGCAAAATTTCAATACGAAATTTAGTTTTAGCAATCCATTTTTATAAAATGGAATATAATATTTTCTAGCATAATAGATCACTGAGCAAAACTGCAAGAGAAGTTCAAATGGATGTAAGAAAGTTTGGAAAATGAGGTAATGACGATCATAATAAGAACAACAATACATATTCAAGGAATCAGGTTGTTTCAATGGGCCAAGGTGAGGGCAGACTACACTTTTGTGGATCAGACATGCAAACCAATGCATTAAAATGTAAAAACAAACAAAAATTATAAAACAAAGAAAAAATACAAACGAAAAGGTAGGAACAACAAAATAAAACGAAGAAAGTAATAGGTAAGTAAGAAAAATAATAATAATAAAGTAGAAACAGAAGAAAGAAATCTGGCTATGAAGCAATAATCACCTTCACTGGGGATGACAAGAATGTACGGCGTTGTTATTTGTCCCCTACCTATTACCACTAAGAACAAGGTTTATAGTTCCAGGAGGGCATGCATGAGAGAAAAGAAACAAAGAAAAAAGTCTAAAAACAAAATACGCCTTCATTGTCAAAGAGATTCAGGTCCTCCATTGAATTGCACAAATTAAAATACAGCAGTTGGGGGGGAAAAAATATTGATTCAAATGATATAGCTTGAACATTTCCATACAGTCAAAAGGCTATGGGGAACATAAATGTGTATGTTCTTGAATATGGAATTTTCCACAGGTGTCAGGTAGCTCAATATAGGTGCAATTGCTGCTTTAGTCCTGAGGCCGCTTGAGCAGAGTTAAAGCCAGGAGCCTTCGTTTAGATGGGGTGAATCTCAGTGCATGTGAATGAGAGTCTCGGAGACAAGCATTGATATTAACCTGTGAGTCTGACTCGAAAATAAAACAAACAAATGGAAACGAAAAAAGTATCAAATGTTTGAACTTTGCGGCATTTCCTTTACGTCGTTAGCAGGCAGTAGTAAGGAATGTTCTTGAGTACTTGAAGTCTAAAATGTTGTTTTACAGCTTGTATTGCTTTAAGACAAAACATGATCTTTGCTGTCAGGTCAACTTTATTCTTTTTTTTCTAATGTATAGTATCATTACTATTGAGATGTTATAAACATGTAGTGCCACAAAGTTTAAAGCATGTCTTCTCCAAAGCAGACACGCAATCAGACTGGAGAGTTCTCTCACTCACAGCAAAACTCAACTCAGAACAAGGAATATAGAAAGAGAGAGGGGGAAAAAAGAACCAAGACCACTGATGGGAAATGGCTGACGATGACAAAAAAAAAGAAAAGAAAAAGAAACTAAAGAAAAAAAATGTAATACGCCCCTAAATACATTTATACTCCAATCAAATAGGTGAGATTAAAAAAAAGAAAAGAAGAATAAAAGGATTGTATAAACTGGCTTTGTGTAGGAGCTATACTGCATTGATGGGGTTTCATATTAAAACTGTTGGACCCTGAATTTGTTTTGTGATATTTTCGGTAATGGGGAAAAAATGAAAGAAATCAAGGTGGGGGAGAGAGAGAGAGAGAAGAGGCTTCTGCAGAGAGTCTTCCACTTCCGACTGTAAATCATGCATGTTGAACAGTAATAATTGAGTATATCTGAGTATGGGGTCACTCGATACCAAAATTTGCCTTTAAGTATCTCATGATTATTTTTTGGTCATTTTTTTTGCCAGTTGCATTTCTGTTGGATTAACCACTCAGTTAATCTTAGGATTCAAATCTCATTGTGTTCGACCCCACCCCCCTGACACTTTAGCACCTTATACACAGAGCTAGCATAAAAGCCAGCCTTGTGTATCTTCCATAAAGCAAAATAAAGTCAATGTATTGAACCTAAGAATATGGTAACCCCATAAAAGCGAGTTTGGCACTTCAACGACTTACTTCAACTTCATTTAATCACTTTCAATAACGCATGCAGGTTTACCACTGAAAATGTCATACCTTTGGTGGCCAGTCGCACGCAGTTGATTTTTATCTCCTGAAAGACAAAAACAGAGACTTCTATTAAACATCTTTTTAAAACCTCATTTTTGTTTTAACCCATAAACAGCGTGGTTGGGGAAACACATGAAATGTAATGGGAACAGGTGAATTGAAAATGGGATGTGGAACATTTCGGTCAAAAACAACAAAGACACGCTGACCCAAAAAGAGAGAAAGTGGAGTTTGCATGATCTGAAACCAGGTCGCTGTTTTTAGGGTATACTCGTACTATTCTTTAAAAAAAAAAAAAAACCTCACCACGTCAATTCAAATAAAACAGACATAGAACAGACATAAGTAATATATTCTAAATCCTTAGGATATTTATATGTTGTACACGCTCACACCACATCACAAAAATACTGCAATATGGATGTGTAAGTTTCAAGTGAAAAATTGACACTGGAGCAGTTTTTTTTATCATCTGAAAACACAGTGTTTTAAATAGAAAATATTGTTATCAGTACTTGGCATAGCTTGCCAGTCAAGTAGTTGAGGTAGAGGCTGAAAGTCTATCCTACAATTCCTCATCATTTTATTGTCAAAGCTTACCTAACTTTGAGGACCCGAAATGAACCATCAAAAAACCCCAATTACTAAAACTGCTACACAATTTCAGTTGAGAAAGTTGAAAAAAAGGTTAATAGGGCTGGGTGCATTAAAGCTGGCAAAATTAGAGATATCAAACAATCTACTAGGTCTTGCAAAAGAGCCTGTCATCTTGACAATTCTTTTCAACACTACTCTCTCCGCTAAACAAACCGGCCAACCAAGAAGGAAGACAAAAACATAATCCAAACAAACAGACATTTCTGTCTTTATCAAACAAACTAAACCACACAACTCAAAACACAGTTTTGAGTCTAACCCAGGCAATTCACCCATACAATTCAGAGTCAGCATATGGCTAACATTTTAACGTGAGAAGTGTTGATATATACAGTAGAATTACTCCCTTCATTCCATTTGTAATCATTCTCAAAACATTCATTCAGTCATTAAGTTGTATCATAATTCAACAGATTAAAATCAATAGACTGACAAATCTTACAAACACCTGTTACAACCTTGAATTCCATATGTAAGCCTTAAGCATGAGCGTAAAGAGTATACACAAGGGATAGACAAAGGAATTACGTATGAAAGTATTTAAGTACTGAAATTAAAGCTGTTTTCAGTACTAATGAATTTGCTTCTGTAGCTTGTGGGCGTGATCATTCCTTTGGGACCCAATAAACATATGTCTGACCCAGGTAAGTACCAATCACATTCTGCATCACGTAGAATCAACACTCAAGTTCCCGGGCCAAGGGGAACTCTGCTGTCACATTTTCATGCAGAGCCATCGTCTGAGAGAAATTAAAAACACTAAAAATGTGTCTGCATTCAAAATAAAACAATTGCCATATCTTCCTTGCCAACTTCAAGGGTAATAGCTTTTTGACAGGCTGCAATTAGCAGCAGGGACTCTGAAAGTCTCTGCGAACCGCCATCAGGAGTCCTCTGGGCTGTCAGGCACTTACAAACAGCTGCCGCTTCTGAGGGAGGCCTTCTGTTTTTCACCCCATTTTTCTCAGCTAAAAGTGTCACCGAATTCATTTTTTTATTTACCCCCACAAAAGGAGGTACACGGGTGGTCTCTCTCAGTTTCTGGGCCCAGCGACATTATGATATAATCACTTAGCTGTCAGAACGAATGTGTGGTGATCTTCTTGATGGAGATAATGCACACGTATACACGCGAGTTACACGCACTGTTATGAGCGTGTGTGCCAGGCTAAATGTTTTCCCCCACAGAACACTGATGCTTAGAGTTTTGTTTGGTTGCATGCAGTCTCTAAAATAACACTTTTCCAACACTAAAGAGGATGCTAAAGTCTGCCGTCTCGTATATCTGATTTGTGCATCTCATGCCCAGTCAATGCTTTCAAGCACTCTGGCAGGCAGGCACGCAAATCGATCGGTCCTAATTTCAGGAAACGGACCTTGTCATTCAGAAGGCTGGCTAGACAATTAATTCAGATAAACCTGTATATTAAATTTCCAAACCTGTCAAAACCTTTCATCTGGGGAAAGTGTTGTTTTTTGTGTTTTTTTTTTTTTTTTTAAAAGTACTTACGTTAAAAAAAAAAAAAAACACTGGGGTAACCCAGTTGATTTGGAAAAGGAAAGCTACTGTGGCGTGAAGCGAAATACTTTGCCTCGTCTCGCCAAACAAAGTACGACAGCCTCAGGTGGAGTTTAGGCAAAAAGAAGCAAATCGACACAGCTTCATTTTCTCTGCAGACTGGAGGTACTTACGGCTGTGAGGACGCAACTGCCAAAACGATTTAACAGGATGCCCATCAATCTGGGCTTTTCTCCCTGCAGTTGCTTTGTCTCACATGAGTGCTGTGTGCTTTCAACCTTTACCGCGGTCGGCCAGCTCGTCCTCCGCCTGTTGCCTCTCTACTTCCTTAGTTCTGCCATGAACAAAAACACAGACTGCTCTCCCTGTTACATTTTTTACTTGTTAAAAATGTGTTAGGTTTACTATATGCATCATGAAATGTGGGAGACACCCCTGTATGTATGGTAAAGAGCAAGGGTATGAGATAGAGCTGGCCTGTACCCTCAGGAGAAACCAAGATTTAACCCTGCCCAGAACTTGAGAGGTCCTCTCAATCTCCAGTTTAAGACCAACTGGGCTGCTATGTCAAAGCCATAGCGGAGGTCCAAGAACCACAGGTGGATATTATTATTGTTATTGTTATTATTATTAGTAGTAGTAGTAGTTGTTGTTGTTGTAGTATTAGTAGTAGCTATAGTATTAATAGCATTAGAGAAGACAAAAACAGTTTTAAACATACTTCACCCATGTCATGACAATATTACCAACATACTGCTTTTGGTGGAGAGGCTGTCACCCAACTTTGTTTTTGCTAGTATTACTCAGCAGTAAGTGAATCGCTGCTTCACCTTGATTAGTAATTCAGTCATATCTCCATTATGATGACTGAAGAGTACTTATACTACTGTTACAAATAACAGACCTTTTTTGTGATAACGTTGTTAATAAAATTGGGCTCAGAATAGTCATATTGGTGAAGTGAAACTGATGGCTAATGTCATATGTACATTTTCTACCACCATTCTTTGATATGATATTGACATATCTACCGTATGTTATCAAATCTAGGTTCATAAATATAACCAAGATATAAAATTCTTGTATTCATTATACCAACCAGCTAAATTATACCTTAACCATGTGACAGTCTAAGAAACGTTATTACATAGTCCCTTTAAGGATTGCATCATTTAAGGATGCTTTATCCTGAAATTTCTATTCATATTAAAATGTTTGCCACTGCAATATTAATAAATTAGGGCAATAAAACATCCACTAGGATATAAAAATGGCTCTGATGAATGTTTATGCTAGCGAAATGTGAAAAGTTCAGAAATGCAGTATCATCAATTCATGGTCAGGTTGTGCACGAGAGCCTAAAATAAGATTAGATAAAAGAAGGGATTAGTCATTATGAATATGAAACTGAGATGATTTAGTAACTGATATTGCATTCTACCAAAACAGTAGTCTGATGAGTAATCACACTCACACACAGACACACAAAACAATGCACTTCTCAGAAAAATCCTTCCAAATTTGCTCAATTTCTTCCTGTTTAGATTCATTGTCATTTCGCCAAGGCCAGCTTAATCATTGCAGTATTTACTATTGATTGATGCTGCAGTAGGCCAATTTGAAAAACGGATGACTTGCTCAATAATGACATTTCTTTAATAAACACAGGTCATCAACATCTCTAAGAGGTCCATAATTACACATAATTACAAAACCAAAAAGGCCAAATATGCATGTGAAAAATGCTTATTATACAGGTATTTCGCTAACCAAGATTTTTCCATCATTTACGCATTTTTTTAAATCCAAAAGTAACAATTTGATGAACTATATATAATATATTTATAATAATTTATAATATATTCATGAAGCACTTCAATTCAAGTTTGCTCACTGGCCAATACTGCGTTCTAGCGATCAGAGTATAGGATTCCAAAATAATTGTATAAATGTTACATATACATATATATAATTATAATTTTATTATATTATTATGACTATTATAATAAGTGCATAATCACATAACATCAGTATAATATCAACATGCTATGTCCATTATCAAAAATACAAGTCTGTCATGCTATAGCTTTTTGAAAACATGGACAAATTGCAACATGGCATGTTCATATTAATGAATGCACAGTTACACTTTTTACAGGAAGTATCGATATTATTGGGCGACATTGCTTTGTCGGCTAACCAATGCAGCTATAATGTAATTTTATGTTCATGCTTGTATGCAGTTAAATGCAACATACAGATCAATGTGTCCAATCAAAGTGTACATAGACTGCAATAATGTCTTTGTCGATTCCAGCAACCTATGTGATATTTTTTTAAACTGTGGCTATAAAGGAAATGTCTGCTAAAGAGTTTTCACAACCCAAACCAAATAAATTTGTTGGAGTGAAAAGGCCTATGGCAGTAATCCATCCATATCCTTTGAATACTGAACACAGTTTAATTTCGTACCTGCAACTTTTAATCAGTTTCTTTAGAAAATATTTTGCACGGTTAGACAGAACATTGTTCGCTATATGGGGGACGGAGTCAGGAGAAGTGGGAATTGTACTGGGCTGAGGCTTTTGTTAGATGATACCTTGAGATTTTGAGCGAGCGGTACTGGAGTGAAACTGGAGAGGGAGAAAATATCGACTCCACCTTTTTTTGAAACCCCACTCTGCGCTCAAATATTGTCTGCTCGTGCTCTTACTCCGCACTCACACTCGCAATCTGATCGAGAATCACCTGGAGAAACATGGTGTGTTGACGCTGTTGGTTTTGTTTTTTGGGGGGGTGTGTTGCGGTCCTCCCATCATAAAATCTGTTTCTCCTTTGGCAGTTTTGACATTAAAAATGTTTACAATGGGCCCGGAATGGCATACAAGATGTGCTCCAGGTAATAATTCTATTGTACCGGTCGTCTAGCCATGAGCAGGGTTTTTAGCATGCTAAAAACCAGGATGCTAGGGCGCTAACATGCTGTTCCATACACCTTCTACACCTGATAGACTCAAAAGTATTACATTTAAACCATGGATCACTAGGAGAACCAATTCATGTGAGAGCCCAGATACTTACAAGTGGAGAGAATGTACACCACTCTCCTGTTGTTTTAGGCTGTTTGAGAGAACATGCTGTGAAACAGCCCTCATGGTGGTAGCAGTCAGTGGCGGAGATACAAACAGCGCAGCCAATCCTGCTATATCGGGCCTGTGGGCATGGAGGGCCCGTCCAAGTGGGAGACTTCAACATTTTTACCGCACCCCATCAATACAAATTATCCTTGATCCAGCGCATTTGGGAAAGCAGCAGCAGAGTTCATGGCCTAGCGAACGTAACTAGTTTCTTGCTAAAGGTTCTACGTTTATCTGAACGACATGCAGACACTTTGGAACGTTACAAAATGATCACCGTATTCAATGCCAAACCCTGTCAATGCCGGAGTGTCGTGATGCTCTCCTAGGATAAAACATTCTTTTTGAATAAGACTTGGAACACATTTCCTGTTGCACAATGTTTTCTTTTTTTTGCAATGAAAGACGTCATCGTATTGTATTTTTTGTTCATCCGTTATTGTCATTGAAGTGTCTTAGTTAGTTCATTGTACCCAAGATTTGTGCTTTTCTGTGTCATATTTGTCCACTGAATACAATGTCTACTTGACAAGTCACGACCCTTCTTTGAAATCAATCAGTCATTCAACTTTTATTTATATAGCGCATTTCACAAACATTTGCCACAATGCGCTTTACAGTACACCCTGACCTCAACCCCCACAACAGCAAGCCTGAAGCGACAATGGCGAGGAAAAACTCCCTATGTGGAACAGATAAGAAGAAACATTGGGAGGAACCAGGCTTGAGAGGGGGAGCCCATCCTCCTCTGACTGGCCCGGAGTATGAGCGTATACTGACCAACATCATGGTCAGTAAGTCCATTTAAAAAAAAGAATCAAACAAACAAAACGAGATCTAACTCAGAATCACAAACATTGCTATTTGTGTCATATAGGTTTTGTATTGCATTCCTGTTTAGCGATATGAATCACATCATGAGTTGCCTGTCCAAACCCACCCAAAAACAAGCCCTTAGTATATAGCTTCTAGGCCGGCTGTCCCCTATGTCATTCAATGATGGCGTTTTTTCCACTCATAAGCTGTACAGAGAAGCTGAACCGAGCGAGCATTAAAAAAGGGAGGGAGGTGCCCATTGTGCAGTAAGCTGTTCTTCAGTGTCTGTCAGGGCCGACAGGCTTAAAGGAGTGTGAGATAATGGAACTACATCACTTACAAAAAGTGACAGCGGAGGGCTGGCTCCTGCCCCCTCCGGTCTAATAAGCCACTGACAGCATACCAAGCAGATCTTAGGCAGATTCAGCGACGGCTTCAGGATCCGCTGCCGCCTCACACTGGGGTTCATTTGCCAGAGATTCACTCGAATAGTGGAATCATAATGAAATATGGGACATCCGCGGCAACTCGGAGAAAAACGGCAAATGTTTTTGTTAGACTGAAAAATCCTAAAAGCTGCAGTCATTTTTGGGCCTTGCTGGGATGCCGTTCCTTCACCATGTGATCACTGTATGCAGCGTCACTCCAGAATGTTCTTGATACAAAATGTTATTTCACTCCTGAAGTTTTATAACTCACGTTGGCATTTTGCCCCTAGCAGTATTTGTGTCAATCAGGACTGTACAATCATATTTAGTGGGAATATTGAAATTATTTAGATAAATTGTTAATAACAACTATAGGTAATTATGTGTAGCTAACCACAGAACCTATATAACTTACAAATTAAATTCAGTATTTTCAAAATACATAGCTTCACATTGATGCCTAATTAGATTCCATGTACAAAATGCTTGAAAATCTGTGGTAATACAATAGCCAAGTCATTCTGTCAACCAATCATTTTACTAGCATTTGTCTAAAAGAGGAAACAAAATCCAAGCCAGTATTCTGGTTCAAATGCTTAACATGCTGTCGATCCCAGATATTTTTGTGGAACTGGTGATGTGGGCCGAGGGACCAGGGTGTCATTAGCTCAGCAAAACGGCAGAAATACCGAGGTGCAGCCCATCCAGGTACATCCATGGCGTGGATGGGAGTCAGCGCAGTAAAGCACCTGGTTCAACCAGGACTGCGCTGCCTTTGGCTCAAGCTTGAGCCGTGAGGGAGTGCGAAGGTTATCCATCACTGTCTCTCCGATATGAGCTCCTGCTACTCGGCTTCACAAAACGCAACGCCGAAGTGAACTCTGGGGACAGGAACGCGGGTTAACCTGCAACAGAGGATGGCTTTCACAACCTCAGTGCTGGCCGATAACTCCTCCTTCATCCGTTCCCTCCCTTCCCTCTCTCTCTCTCGTCTTTCTTTCTTTCTCCCTCTCTCTCGTCCTAATCAGACCTGCTGCGGTCCCACATCTCTGTTCATTGTGGCCGGTGCCCTTCGGCTCCGGGACTGAATTAAATCCACATCCTTCCTCTGGACTGGCTCGAGAACGGGAGGTGGGAATGTGCTCTCAAAAGTCAATAACCAGAAGAAAAAAACTGAAAAAGGGACCAAACATCACAACAGCCAATAGGAACAGAGAGAGGGTAGGCAGGGCGCCGATGAATAACAATCGCTTGGACACCTGCCCGCTACCTTTCTCTATATAATATTTGAGGGACTGTAACAGTATTTCATATTGATGGGGCATTCAAACAATGATTCTTCATATTTTCGCCTTCCTGTGGAAACAAGCCTGTTAAATCTTTACAAAATTATCTTGGGTCCGTTTAAATATTTATTCATATTTATCTTTTCTAAGTAGTATTGGCCAAGGTAGAGGTAGCTCTTGTGTCAGAATGACTGCATACATTTTAATCCTATTTAAGGTTCTTAAATCTTAGCCCACAAGAGCATAATGACTACAATGTCACCTCTGCTCTTGGTATTACAGGGTCAGAGCTCATTCTAAGGGCTCCATTAGTGGTGACTTAATAATTGTGATATTATAAATGATAATTATAATAATAATTCTGACCAGGCTGTCACTCATAAGCACTTATCGCTAAGCTCTAGTCTTCTCTAAAACACCCGCCATCACTGCTAACTCATACACTCTTACACATAATTTTCCATTCATCACTCACAAAAAAAAAATATGACTTTTTTCATCTTTTCAAAAGCAGTATATGGTAGAAAACTGTTTATGACTGTATCTGGTTAGCCAGGAGCTACAGGCAGTGTATTATACCAACACGGGTTTCAATGTTTGGTGCTCCAGAACCTGGAATGTTCGAGTTAAGCAAAAGTTTCTTGGCAGAGCTACAGACGCGGGTCTAGTTCCGACTGGGAACACATCGTGCAGCTACAGCAGCGGCTACAGCCTGAGCGGAATACCAAGTTCCCGGTTTTGTAGTTGGCTGAGCCGCTGACAAAATATGCTGATCCTAGGCCCCTGCTACAGCCCAGAGACCCCTAATCAGAGCCAAGTCATACTCTCTGTTATTTATTTTTTATTTTTAGCATAACATTCAAACTATAAAAATGAGTAACATCTCTATTTTCACTCTGTCCTATCTTCATCTCCGCTGAAATCCCGCAGAACCCCTGCAATTTTTGTTACATGATATCGGACACCCTTCAAGGTGATTATATTCAGATTGTAGTCTGGGCTGAAACCGTCCAATAAATAAGCCGGAAAGTGCCAAAGAAGGGTAGCGATATATGAGCAGATTTAATTTCGCCTCCCCTGACAGCTTCTGGCTCAGAGTCAAAACATCGGCATCATTAACGCTAAGGGCAGGGTCATTGTGCGGCCTGCAATCCAATGTCGGACAAAAAAAAATGCAGGGCATTTCAGTTGCCCTGGATTTTAATTGGCCTGTGAGAGGGGCCGGGTGTCCTTCTACATGCCTTACAGGGAAGGGGGAACCCTGAAGTGCGAGGCTGGACTGACACAGCTCGTAGCGGGCAAGTGGTTCCTCCGCGCCCCTATTATTCCCGTCCCTCCGCATAACCTGAATCCAAGTTGATTTCATATTGCGCGGGCCGACCCCGAAGCTTTTCACCTGCCAAGCAAAGTGCCGGCGAGCGTTTAGGAGGTGATTTTCTGAAAGTGCCCCCTGTTTTTGCGCAATCACTTCTCGCTCTCGGTTTAAAGCAATTTCGTTCGCACAACAATTGCCTACCAGGCTAACCGCGCACCATTCCAAAGCCATTTTTTTCCCATCTAAAGATGCACAAAGCTACATTCATTGTGTGAGATGTTGTGGGACTCCTTTGATCCCTGTTAAACGGGGGAAACGTGACCGAGACAGGATGAGCGGTTCGATGTCAATCAGCCTCAGGACCTCATGTGACCCATCCTGGCGTAGCCTCGCTGGTCAGGCCTCCGAGCAGAGATGGGTGGAGAAGGGCGCTTGGCGTAACTGGCAGCGAAACTGGCAGGGGAAAATCCATCTAATGCCAGCTTAGAGACGCTGGCATGAGATGGATTTTGGGAATCGCAGACCAGGTCCAGAGGCTTGGGGACGCGGTGCTCCCTTCTGGAATGTTCCCCAGTCTGCCCCAGGCCCTGTCTGGTTCCTCATCTTTAGGCTGGCCACTCAAGCGGCATTACAGGCCTCACAAATCCTGAATCCATCCAGATTTCACTGGCTTGATGCGTAAGGAGCTGAGCTCAGAGGTGGTGGGTTCGATTCCCAGCTAGGGCACTTTTGTTGTACACCTTCAGCAGGGAATGAACCCAAATAGTAGCAGTAAAACATACAGCCGTATGAATGGACAGTGAGTAAAAACACAGACCGCATGACTCGTTCTGGAAAGGAGAATCTATTAAATGCCTGAATGGGATGGAACATTGACGCACACTTTAGCTGATTATCCCAATGGTCCCAAAGGAATTTGTGTTACTGAAGCAATGTTGCGTGAATAAAGCTGAAAGAGCTACAGCCATGAATTACCAAAGACGCTGACTGGTAGCTGAGCACACAAACACCCAATGGAAAAAGCTGTGAGGTCACCACTCAATCCAGATAAAGTATCATACTGTAAAGTCAGCTGATCAAGGGGACAGGACAACCGTAACCTATCTGGGTTTCTGTTTCACAGTCTTAAGCACAATGTGTTTTTGTGTGATTGCAACCTGTATACTTGCAAACAACACTCACAGCTTGGGACTGCATGTTACAGATATACCCCTACCGCAACGTAGAGTTTCTGTGCCTACTTGTTACATATAAAACTTCATTCTAAAGGATAAGCTCATAAAACTCTACCATAAAAGGAAAAGTAGTCTGCAAAACATTTTAAATGCAGCAGTTACATGTATTCACTCTCCAGAAGGTCTTGCATATTTAATTAAAGGTGCTAACTTACAAAAATGTGTTAAAGTGGTTACATCGTTGCACACGCTAAAAATAATATCCAACAAACAACAAATAAGGTAGGCCTGGAACATAATTTAATGTGTAAATATCTTCAATGTGATTTTGTTTTGGACAGCTAAAGCTACTTTAGAAAAACCCCATGTTGATGGATTCTGCTTGGTTTCATTGTCTATGAAACCTCTACATTCGTATGGTTACATTATATCAGTTTAGACATCATATTTAGGAAACAAAAATAAAAAAGAACATCAGGTAACATTTAAGCTAATTGTATGTACGGTATTCATGCACTTATTTAAAATACAATAGATTTGGATATAAAAAAAGACCAGTGGATAAAAGACTCAGGGTAATTATTAGTTCAAATATAATTATCATGGTTTTGTTAAGTCCTTAGCCTATTTTTGACTTGCTGGCCATTAGTGATGGATATTGTTTTGCATTATCCAGGGAACACAAATGTTTCCAGCTACAATAAGGCTATTGTTCTTCCTCCAGAATTAGCATCTTTTACATAACTGGTACTTCATCCAAAAATGGAACCACCTGTCATTAAATATGAGAGGTGATTTTTTATTAGTCATTTTTCCTTTGCTGACGGAAGGAGGACAGACCCAAATTATGAAACTGGTTATACAAAGCCCAACAGACTCATAAGAAAGGCTAACACACAATAGAAGGTGTGTAGTGAACACATTACATAAACTAGTTATATCATTTGTGTTACTGATTTTGGGCTGTATGAATAGGAATCACCGTTAATGGAAATACCAGCCTATCAAAAAATTATAAATAGTCCCTATTCAGTTTTTAGTGTTTGTGATTGATGTTGAATCACGAAAGGCACACCACTTCGATTTCTAAAACCCCAGCACTACAAGAGAGGCAAAATGACTTTCCATGTATCCCGTAACATAACAGGCCAGAACTACGAAGTCCCAGATTACAACCTAAGGAGTGTCTTTTCTTTTGTACAGGCTGGAAATTTTCCATCTCCGTTTTGAGAGACACAAGACAAGACATAATGGATGAAAATGGATGAATGACCACAGAGCAAAATGGATGTTAATTGGTAGGTAAGGATGTTAGCATCATGAGTGATAGCGGGGCGTATGAAAGTAAGGATAAACGTACCCCATTGGCTTTGCTCAGGGCCTGAAAGTAAATACTGTAGCTCTTCACGGGCGAGAGAGGGGCGTTCCAGTACCCGTTGTAGGTCTTGTTGTCGCCCACGGTGAAGGGCTGCACGACGGAGAGGCTGACAGGAGGCAGCTCCGCCGCAAAGTAGTGGGGCGAGTCCAGGACGGTGGCGTTCTTGAAGCTGACGGGGACGGAGAAGCACTCCACCACTTCCGTCGCGCGGCGAGCCTTCTGCTTCCTCTCCTCCTTCACCACCAGCTGATAGACACTGCAGGACAGAAAGCACTTTGGTTATTTCACTCTGAACACCAGCACCAGACTGAAAAGTAAGTCTGTGTTGACCTCGCTATATATGTAATTATATATGTGGTGCCCTGACACTTGAAATTGGATGTTAATCCTAATAAGAAATTATTTAAATTGGCTAAAAATGTGCCACTGAGGTAGATGCAGCCTGAGACACAAAATGAGCATATTAAATTCATAATTATAATTGTACAGGGCATATATAACATTAATCTCACACTTGAGAAGTTCTCTCTCTCTGAAAACCTTCAACACCCAACCAAAAGGATGAATCTGGCTGATGCCAAATTTTTAATGTGAAATTTTTATGTTTTGATGTGCGCTCTCAATGCAAGACACAGCGATGTGTTTTATGTTGCCCATTAATGTTTTCCCAACAACCACAATGAGTGTTCAAAAACAGCAATCGGAGTGTTTGGAAGGATTCTGGAGGAAAGTTGAATCAGAAAAAAAAAAAACCATTTTGAGACCATCCTCCGCCAGGGATTTTTTTTGCAATTTTTTTTGAGCATTTAGATCTTGTCAAATTTTTCCCACCCAACCTGATCTTATCACTCCTGCCACATCACCCCTCTGCCAGCAATGACGGAGGAACCAGCAGATCTCCTGATTTCCTCTACCTCATGTGTCACCAAGTTCACTACTTTTCGCACTGCGGACACACCAGTCGACACCTACCGCCTATGCGGTCAGAGGAACACGAGGTAAGTATATGCTTGGCTCATGTGTTTGCGTGTCTAAGAGCAGAAGGACCCTGAAACTCTAACAGGCTTACACCCTTAGCTGTCCTCCGTGAGCCTGACCCAGCTGTGGCTTCACCAACACAGATTTCCAGTCCCACCAGGACTCTAACTTTCTCTCCCCAACAAGAACTAAAATACTGTCCCATCAGCTCCATGTAGCAACCGTTTCTCACAGACTCAGAATGAGAGAGCTGGGACTCCTTCGGTTAATGCGACAACAAGCACCCGCTTATTTCCACACTGCAGATGCAGCACTAATCAAATAGTGCCTACGCCGTTGCAGGAAAATAAGTCAACACACAATCAGTTCACCAATCCTGCAGGGGTCTGGCCAGGCAGGTATAAAGTGCTGAGATTCCCATTCGTTTAAACCCTCCTCTTCCCTGGTGAGCTCTGCGAGGCAACAATTGTTTCCTCGCTAATGTAGACCTTCATCCATGGTCAGTAATGCAGGTGGGACTCAACCACCAAGCTGTGTCCAACTGCTAGATTTCAAAGGAATGCACAGTTCAAATGAATGCACTTGGCACTGTATTACATTCTCATTAATATGTGATATTAACAGATGTGATTAGCTTCTTTTGAAAATGCATTTAAAGACAACGAATTACAACAGCTATTTGTGACTAGAGAAAAGAACTATAAGGAAAAATAAAAATCAAAATGTATTAAAAAATCCAACTCAATCTAATAAGTATCTTCAACATGGATCTCTGTCCTTGGACTGCCTGAAATTTTTTTAGAAACTATAAACCTGACATTTTTGTGAGTGCGGTGGTGCGGTAAATTCTCCACCGTTTTGAGTTTTCTGGGTTGAAGTCATGAATTCTTCGTGAAGTGAGTAATAAGTGCTGCTTTGGACGTAAGATATTTCCCACGGCAAATGGTTACTTTCAATGATTTTATACTTTGCGAGAAAAATTATTACCACTTTGACCTTTGACTTTGTCATTTAAAATACACTGCATATTTAAAAGAGGAACGGAAGTCTTTGGAAATGAACCCAGAGGATAAGGTAGAGCTGAATGCACTCAGAATGAATTAAACAAACTAAAGACCCGATGTGAATTGATACCGCCGTCTGCAGACGCAGCGACCGCTCGGTCCTACATCTCCTCTCAAAGCTACTGCAAGTGTCATTTCTTTTTAAAGGGGAATATCATGTTTCTCCGTAAAAACTTAGAAAGATGGCATTCCTTTCTAATACCAGTAGAGGGAAATATACCCCCTAATTAGAGGAGAAGGAGCAGTTCGGTACTACTGCAGCTCAGTGCTGCATTTTTTTATCATGGGGAAAATGAGGTAATTGAGAAGAGGGGTTGTTTATTTCCGCATGGAGGTCCGTAAATTAATAAGGACATCTTCAGAGCTTTGTGTTCTGTAGTGGCGGCCTGCAATTATGTCCATCTATGCCAAGAAAATACATCACAATTATATATAATTAGGGAAATGTATGTTTTTGTAGGACTGCGGCAAATTAATCTTGTCTCCTATTTGGCATCTCCTGTAACAGGTAATTGCTAATGACCAAAGAACCCTGTTTTTATGTATTTTTTTCCTTTCTAATGGCAGATAGCGTTGCCTTTAAAAGTACATGCAGATGCAGAAATATATGAGTATTCACAAGATGGGTATAATTGTGTTGCCAAAATCATCAGGAACATTTCGGTAATTATGATGCATTTCGAAAATAGCCTTCCGGAATAAAGAAAGCAGGATTCCCAAGCTTTTAATACAGCGTTTCTTTATTTATTTTTTTTACTTCAGCTGCCGAGGTCAGAGGGGCCACAGCCTAAACACATGTTGAAAAATGTTCGCTGGATGTTTATGGGAAGATTAAAGACATCTTATCAGAATGCCATCTCAATAATACAGTCCCGTGTGTCGGAAAATTTATAATAGTGCACATTTACAGCTGGTTTTTAGTTAGAAACCTGCCAAAAAGGCTGAAATAAAATAAAAACAATTATTCTCATAATTAGTAGTAGTCCTCTCAAGTGCCTGTTTGAGAATGACAATGATGTTGTCTCAAGTCTTACTCGAGAATCACAAGTGCTAATTAATCAAAAATTAATAATTTATTACTACTACTATTATAAGCAGTAGTATCAGTAGTAGTAGTTCTAGTACCAGCAATACTGTCATAATTTTATGATTTGAATCATGTAAGAATGGTATGTGCCACAAGCAATTGATTTTCAAAGCACTCTATGAAGACAGCCATTATTTGTCCTCTATACTCAATATGACACACCTGTAAGCGTACATTCTGTAAACAGTGATAAGACTTTAATCTCTACAGGGTTAGGCTGAGCATAAAATTCTCTGATTCATTATGCGTACTCTAACTGCATCTGTCTGAATGACAACAAGCTATTTCGGGTTGTTGTTCCTTCAGCATTTAAGCTGTTGTTCCAACTCAGTGGTCAGTAGTTTCAAATTGGCAAAAGTTTTCATGTCGCTGTTTATTTTTTTTTTTTTCTCCTTCATTTCAAGGCTTTGCTTTCAAAACCGAAACTGACTTTGAGTTAAAAAAAAATTGAAAAGAAGAACTGTGTTACTCTGCCAGCTACAATACAAATGGAACTTGATCTCCTCAATGCTTTTGCATACAAATTACACTTAACTGAATGACTGCATTTAATACCTCAAAACACCCACCAGACCAACAATAATTCTCTTCTTCATTCTGCAGATGCACTGGACCTCTGTGGAACGTGTCTAACTCAAAGCCACCGCGTTACCCTGCCTAATTAGAGGAATTAATTTATTTTTTTATCATTATGCAGCGACTTCTCCTCTCTTTCTGGAGAGTGACTGTAGCCAGCGGGGAATAGTATTTAGTTCAGGCTGGGGGGTGAAAAAATGAATTCAAATGCACAACGCAACGCAAAGGAGGGAGAAGTACAGAATGAGTCTGGCAGAGTGATACACAACTATGCCTGTCTGAGGCGGTCTTATATCTAGAGAGGCATCAAACCCCTTATTGTTATTGTCCAGATTTTAATGTCATTTCATTAAAAAAACATAAGCATAACTAAGGTTGTAGGTAACCCTGTTAATTATGGTCGATGGTTACCTCCCCAAGGGTTCTTTTGAATATCTTCTTCATCACAGCTCAACAGACACCAAAGTCTTGCCCCACTTGCTACGCTATGAAATGCATAAGCTCTGTTGCAGGTACTGTTTTGAGGTATTGATAATCTGTGAATGGACCTCGTATACCTCAGGAACATGTCATACAGTATTTAAGGCCTCTAAATTAGCATTTGTATGGATGCAATTCAACATAACCTTCAGACAAAAGTTGGCATACAAGCCACATATATACACACACATACACACACACTAATGGTGCCTGACAAAGTGCGCCTAAGAAAACCGATGCTGTCACGTAAAGTCTGTTTTGACTGTATTGCATATGCCATAAATCATACTAGGTTCGTTTGATTAGGTCTCAGCCGATAATGCTTCATGTCTCGAGTGACATCAACACTTTTACTTACTCCAATTTACTTCAGAAGTCGACCATCTCTGTTACAAGTTAGAAATAATAACCAGGAATTACTATGTGTTTATTTCCCACTGTTAGGCAAGTACAGCGTAATTACCCTGTAATACTCTCTCCTTTGATCAGGGATAGCCGCTTGTAGTGTGCCGTTGGCAGGTTGCGTGGCAAATTGTCTCTTTCCACAACCCTTTTAGTCGCATTGCATTTAGCCGTGCTGAGTTGTGATGTAAAAGGTTGAGGTGGCGGTACCTGACTGGCGCCCCTCTGGACTGGGCCGGCTTCAGGAGCACGGTGATGGTGGTGTCGGTTTCATTCAGAGGAGTGTCGGTTTCATACTCCGGCATCGACGGCGCTGTCACAAGAAGGGAGATAAATATGAGAAACGGACAGGGTGGAATGATAACAGTCTGTTGGTATTCAGAAGACCTTCAATACAATATATCTCCATGAAACAGGAACCCACTACATAAAAGTGATGCGGTCAATACAGGGAGCTCTTTGATGTTCGGTTTCATTGCTTTCTGCTTATATATTTCTTTCCCTAAAACTCTAAATGCATTTTATCTCAGGGCCAAATTTATCAGCCCAATGCAGTGATCCTGCTCTATTTACTCAGGAGGAGAAAGTTGTATTCACATCGGACACCATGGATGATGTCTGAGTCAATGTAACAGAGCACTGTTTTGAGCAGTTATTTATTATGAAATCGATTAGCGGCAAAGTTATTAATTTGTCATGTTAAGGATATGGTGGTATGAACGTTCAAAGTACACAGAGATCTGTCAAGGCCAAAGCCATCTTTGTTGTGGTTTGTTTTCTCACATTTTTACACACGTGGAATTTGGACATCTCATGTGCAAAATGTGTCTTTTTTCACACGTGAGCTGATATTTTCATGCATGACAACAAAGGCAGTACATATGGGGTCGGCTGTTCAAATGTGAACCTACATTTCCACATGTTAAACTCATGGTTCACATGTAAATGCATCGGGTTATGAAAATTCATGTGAACCCACATGCTAAAACCACTTTGTGAAACACCACATGTAAAATGTATCCATTTATCTGGAATGAACATGATATTTTGACATGCACTTTTCAGATTCTGAAATAAATAAAAAAATATTATGAACAATAAATAAATCACATTATGAAAACACATGTATCAATGCAAGAGTGACATTAATGGCTAAACAAAATCTAATCTTGCAAATGCTAACTAAAACAAACAATTCCAATACTTAATAATCGCAGAATGGCACGTCAGAACTAATTAGATATTCTAATGAGTCACACCTGTTTTATTAATAGTTAAAAATGTCATGTTAACGCCGACAATTGTTATCTTTTACAGAAGAATTGAAAACGTTGGTTTCTTCAAATCAAATGAGACAGGAACTATAAATGCCATGTAATTTCAGACTTAAAAGAGGGAAGTGTTTATGCTGGAGGCTGTGGAGATTCCATCACACACTTAAAAAGGAAGATGTTTACCACCGCGCATTAAACAAATGTTTCATCCTTTAATATATTATGATGTTACTCATAAAAATGTCAGTGAATATTGTGGTTTTAATGTGTCTCGTTTTTTAACACTGTGCTGCTGTGTAAATCATAACCCAGTAAAAGTTTGTAGTGCAATAAACTTTGATATTACACCTGATTCTCTCTGCTTCTTGAACCAACATGACAAATGGTATGTAAAATATGTTCTGTACATTGACTTGATCCCAGCCTTTTTCAGTCAAAATGAAAAAGCCTGTTATAAATAATTTCATACAGTGTTAATTACATAGTGCATGGTCGTAAGAGGGAAAATAATAATTAAGTTTTGAAGAAACTAGTTGGGGATGGCCATCTCCCGTTAAGATACATCACAGTGAAAATGCCATCTGTGTAAAACTGATATACAGCCATCATTTAACAGTTTAAGACTTTTAATGTTTCTTTAATTAAAAGAAGTAGTAGTCCCCAAAAGGGATCAAGCCAGCTCAAGGTTCAGCTCTGGACAGAATATCAGGTGACCAAATGTCAAAGGTCGTCTCACAGAGATACACATCTTCCATGCTAGCTCTCCTGTAGCGATGTAACCACGGACAGATAGTAACCTAGACAGCCAAGCCAATGAGCCTGCTGAGCTTCAGCTAGTTTGCTAGTTTTTCAACAGACTTATAAAGTACCAGCAAACAAAATACACAACTATAATGAGGAAAACGAGCAAACAAAGGTTCAAAACACAAGGTATCAAAGACCCTGATCTAAATTGGGTTGGTATCAATTGCGACAGAAAACAGACTTGATTTAGCTTCATGGCTAGGAAGATTATGAGTGACTGCATTGGAATAATAACAACACAATGAGGAGAAAAAGTAAAACTGAAATTTGAATGAAGTTTCAAAGCTAGCCCCCCTCTGCACCTGCACATACCGCACTTATACAATCAGAGCTTCAAATTTCATCAAACCAGACACAAATTATTATTATTTTTTTCGAATATCCGGGTGTCAGAATTCTATGTTTCAGTGGGACCATGTCTCACCTGCAATCTTTGTGGCAATGCGGGTGGTTACGGGGGGTCCGAACCCCTTGCTGGTGCTGGCTTTGAGGGTGAAGAAGTAGGTGGTGCCCGGGTAGAGGCCTTCGAAGAGATGTCGCGTCTCGTTGCGCAGTTTGAACACTCTGCCCCGCTGAGTAGTCAGGTCTGCGCTCGGGTCCAGGGAGCTGAGGGCCTTGTAGGTGATCTGCGGAAAAGGGAGATAACGAGGCTACCGTCAAAATCCCTCTTAATTACCAACAAAAAAAAACATGTGCAGGAGTCAACGAGGATAATATGGGATTACCATGGAAACAAAACAACTGGCTAATTTAACAATTATTGCATAGATTCACTGCACATTTGATTGATGGTAAATGTACAATTCATGAAGAATTCAAATACTTCAAAATTGCCAGAATTTGCTGGCACAACTGCAAATTTTGGCACAATTGCGGATTGTGCTGTATCTTCTTTATTTCGATAAATACAACACAAGATTAAACATCCAGAAAATAATTTTTCTATTTGACCTCTAGCTATCTAGTCTCCACAACTAAGGTTGTAAAATAGATACTTAACAAGAGATAAAATAAAAATAGATTGCCTTCACATGTTCCACTATTTCATAAGCACAGGTAAAATGAGGTCATACATTATATTCTGGGGTTCTGAAAAACAAAAGTTTGTGTTAGACTATCGAATTTCTTGTTTACATTTCTAACATGAGATATCCTGATGTGAATGACTCAGTACAAACTGGAATTTGATGTCCATGGATATCCAAATATACACAAATGGTGCTATGCTATTCCACTGTAGGGGGAGGGGGTCGGGGGAGTGATGTTTGTGTAAACAGATGACTGATGGGGGGGTTATGGGCAATCAAAACATTTCAGACTGATGTTTCACACTTTGTCTCCATTATAGAATTCAGATACATCGAATCGACAGCTCGTCGCCTGACAGAACAGCGGGGCTAAGAGGCTTTCAAGGTGATTGCTCGATTTGGTACACCCCGTGGACAGTGTGATGACCGCGGGGCAACACTATGCAGTCAGTCACCACTTACAATGCAATTCTGACAGAGGGAAAAACAGACGGGAGATGGGAGGAGGGAAAAAACAGCTACTTTTGTGGAAGGCGATTCTTAAAGGAGCACTTCACCACTGATTACCCCGACATGGTTCATTGTACATCCAAGGAATGCCGGAGTATTCTCATAAACGGCAAGATAATGTGCCTTTATCTGTTAGGTGAAACAGTTTGTAACGCTTGAATATGTTTACTTCAAGTTCCAGAATTTATTGCACTGGCTTCCCATCCCAAAAAAGAAGCCTCATAAAATTTGACCAATGCAAACTACAACACAAGCCCCAGCGTCTATTATGTGATTATTTTATGCTTACCAGCACACTAAAACTACTTGATTGAAAAATGCCAGCACTGGTATACTTTTGGTAAACACATTATGTGATGGAAACAACTTTTCAATTAGATTATCAACACAATAAAATGACAAGGGAAACCGATGAGGAGAAACACATTGCTAGCCTATTGATCTATTTTTATCTCTGTTAGTTCTTAGTCCTATGCAGTGTTTGGGGAAATTTTATTTTTGGCCTTTCATTTGTGCACCCACTTATGATTGTACTGTACTCTGCAGTGTATAACTTTTCAGGCTGGGGGCATGAATGAACAGCCTTCTCCTTAGGACTTACATTCCACTGTTTATTGCTAGACAACATTACACGGCTGAAACAGTGGATAGAAAACAACTCATTTCCATGTTTCTAGCTTGCTTGTTGGGCTTATATGTACAAAGTTTATTTCAATTAGTCTCCATTCTGAGTGTGCAGCTAAACAATGAGCTTGCTAGCCATATGGCTCTGACAAATAGCCAATCTTTCCTTATAGTGTAAAATTACATAGAGAAATCCATAAATTGCTAATGAATATAACAGGCAGTTATTACTATTAGCTAACATTACAGTAGCATAGCTAACAGCACGCTGATAAGTTATCTTAGCTGGCGCTAAAAATACTTACTTATTTGGCATCTGTCCTCAAAGTTCAGCTGGACCAGAACAAAACTTTTGTGACTTAGTCTCTGCTAACAGTTTAACTTGCAGGCTGACTTAAGTGTTTAAATGATGTTGAAAGGTGGAAATAGCCGGTAGATTTCATGAACTTGCTTCACCTTCATTCGAACTGCCGTTGCCTAGCAACAAAGTTTCCTAGCTTTCATGACTTGTTCTGGTGTGTTTCTTGCACCGGTGTATAGCACGAACCTCCATTTCTTAATTAAAAAAGTGAAATAAAACCTGTGTGTTTTCCACCGGGTTTTATGGTAGGCCAGGCAGTGTGCATTTGGGCCAGTCTTCATTCATACCGTACAAAAAAAACATTGCCAAGGGGAAGTTAAAAAAAAAAAAACACACACACACAAAAAGCAACCCTGGCTTGACTTTCCTCATCAGATAGAAATTACACTTGTCAGACTTAATTTCAAGTAATTTTCAAAGTCTTGCCAAGGAGTACGCTAATCAAAACAAACTCCCAAGACCAGGGTGATGGATCACCTCTTAAGAAGCTTCTCCTTTATTTGCATGGTCTTTATTTATTTTTCTCTTCTGTTCTTGCTTTATGATACTCTCCCTTTCAGGTTATCAACACGTTTTTTTCCTTAAATCATGTTTTGCTGCTGTACTCTGGAGAAGGCACTCAATTTAAAATGGCAGCAGCTCTGCGGAAAGCCTTTAATGTTGGCTAAATAAATCAGCCGTCATTGTCATGTTTTAATATGTTCCCTAGTGAAACTACACTGTTTCTGGTCCTGAATGCCCACATAAAAGCCAGTGGAAAGTTAAACTTGTGATGTATTTACAGAAGTTTCCTACCAACCAGCTGCACGCTGCTGATTCAATCACACGCCCATACTTCACTTCCTCCCCTTATAATGCCCTTTCCAGCATGAGGTAGGACTGCTTACTCCCAACAAAATGCCACAAAATGATTCAATGTTTATTATTGGTGCGTCATTTTTAGAATTTATGAAATCCTCTGAAATGTACCTCCTCACTCATTCTCTGTTTTGAGTTTGGCATAACCCAGAATTTATAATTATTTCTTTCCCTTCCTGATTCCACGGCATCGATAGAACGGGCCCTGAAGCGCAGAGTTCATAAACTAGCGGTGTTTTACGGCTCAATGAAACCTCAGGCGTGAGCCGTGGCAGGGCATTCTGGGTAATGTGCAGGCTATCTGCTCCTTCTGTGGAATAAGCTATCCCCGAGTCCACAACCTGATACAAGAGGAAAAAAAACCTGTAACAGCAGGCTGAGGTCTTTTAAATTAGAAAACGGACAAACATGCCAAGAGGCACGGTGGAAAAGCTCACTGGCTGGACAGCTGCAGCGGCCACACTCAAATTAAACCATGGCTGTGCTATAAAAATACTCAGGTGTATACGTGTGTTTTCTCTGTTTTTGTTTCTCGAAACTGTTTTTAATTAAGGTTTTCTTATATGATATGAAACAACTGTATAATTAAATGAATCTGGTAGCTTTTGGTTTTTGAATTTTGATTTCAGGAATGTTATTTATTAGGATATGGTTTTTATAACAGAGCACAGAGGGCTCCTGGTCTTTACCTGCCCCCTATGCCACCCCCAAATAACGGTATTTATATCCCTCACCTACCACCAGCAATACTTCATGAACAAACACCCTCCCATAGGAAACCAGTGAATTTCTACTCTGCTGTACTGCACCTCTGGCGTCTACCACCGAGCAGCTTCCTGGCCATTATAAACCTATAAATAAACATGGAGTTAAACAATGAGTTTTCTCATTTTAGCACAGTCACATTTGGTGCCATGGAAATTGTTTATTTCGGTATAGAAAGGTTAAAATAAAAAAGGGAGCTGGCTGAGCATCTGAATTTGTGCAAAGGAAAGGCAACGGGGCAAAACAATGAAGCCGAACAACAGAGAAGCTCGTGTTAAGAAAACCACCCTCAAGACACACAGAACACCAACAGGTATTCAGAAATAAAAATCCGGAACCTGGTTGTATAAGCTTGCCTCTATAGCTTCTCTAACCACAATGGGAGTAACATTTTACACAGCATGTCTAAAAATTAGAGAACGCAAAGGTAGAAGTAATCAGACCAAACCATTCAGTATGGGGAGCTCAATGAAGCCCTTACTGTGAACTGAATTATTTTACACTGGGCAGGGGTTGATCATGCAGTGAAATAATTTTTTTTTAAAAACCCCACATACAGATATACGTCATATGCCTCATGAGGCCGGGTAAAATTACTATCATATTCTATTTGCTTGTTTAGCCAACCGGAACAATGCCCATCTGATCAAATGGGAAAGTCCAATGCATCACTTGAACCTAATAGCATGCAGCCAGCCCATTCCGCTGCGGTGGGGAGTAGAGGACCTGACAAGCCTGACCTAAAGGGATTCACCATCACTCCGCTCCTGGTTCCTGTTTGGGAACATTTTGGCCTCCTGGATGATCGTAAGAGTAGCCCCATTCTCACACAAACACCAGCACATTGCACGACTTGACTGGGATTTCATTTCCCCCAACCCACATTTGATGTTCTTCCGTTACTTTGACATATCTGTGCCATTCCCACCCGTTACCTCAGATCCAGCAAATACGGTGGAGTAAATGAAAACTTAGCAAGCTAACCAATCAGCTGCAGACTATGCTCAAACAGCTGCCTAGTGGATTAACGTTATAACATGCAATTTCTCATTTATTATGTGATGTGTAGCCCTCAGCTGAGCTACGTTATCTTTAGAATGGGACAGCAGTGTAGCATAATGTTTAGGGAGCTGAGCTTATAACCCCAAGGTTCAATTCCCAGAAAGGGCTCAGTCATACCTTTGAGCAAGGAGCCTAATCCAAACCGCAAAATATCAGCAAATGTCCAGCTGTATATTTAGTGGTGTGTAAAATTTGTGGTGATGTAAGTCACTCTGGGAAAGAGTGTCTGCTAAAAGCCTAAATGTAAATGTAAACAAATTGTGGAACAAGTTTGTGCCGTCCAAATGTAATCTCGTTAATGAGTTAGACCTTTGTGACCTAATTAATGAAGATGGTAACTCACAAATGTTTGTTTCATCAATTTAACAATCAAATGCAAAGAAGAGACAATCAAATATTTCACTTTTTTTTTTTGTTTGGCTCTCTGACATTAGCTGGTATAAATCAGCTAATGGTTGGCTAGTTAGCATATTTATTCCTCCAGTTAAGGCAGGCTATTACAACAGATTCTGAGCAGGCCAAAGACCTAACAAGAGCCATACAATATGTTTATGGACGCCAATACATGCACTTATATATGGCAGCTTATAACAGGAGAAGCCGGTATATTGCACTACTGTGTCTACTAGTCTACTGCTCTGTCCCTTATATTAATGAGGACAAACTTAATTTAAAAGAACTTGCACATTATTTTTTCCTTTTGAAAGAAAACCTACAGACGTACACAATGTCTGCATTATACAGATTGATCGTACTCAGACACATACAGCACTTTTTACGTGTTGAGGAATCAATTGTTTTAGGAGCTGTCCCTAGGGAAGTGACTGTATTCCTTATTCCTATTCACACCATGCTGTGGTCCCTCAGTCATCGCTTGTAAGTGTACATGTTTTGCCAAAACAATCTAATTTATTGATCTAATCATGTTTGCAATGTATGGAAATTATGCAGACATCTGAAATGAATAAGATTCATATGATGTAATGTGTATTTACAGAAATACAACTTCAAAGGACCATTTGTTTTTCAGCCCTTGTGTTATACAAGAATGAGACCGACGGTTGCCACAACATTCACATAAGAATGGACCCAGTGTGTTTTATTAAAAAAAAAGAGCAGAAAAAGGTTAGGGAATACAAAGCAAAAATGCCTTCAAAATAGTTTTTTTAATTGAAAATGAAAATCATTTTCAGTTCCTTCTGTTAGATTCGAACTTTGACATGTGGGAATTGCACAGTCGCTCATCTGTGTTGTTCCATTGAAAAAGCAAAAATGTACCCGATGGGTAATAATCTGAATCAATAAGTGAATGCCCTTCCCTCGGTTACATTATCTATTTTTCCACCGCCCTGAAAAAAAAGTGAACATTTCAACAACAAACTTTTTTGAAATCGATAGTTCTCCATTATCATTTCATTGGCCTTCCTGTTCTTTTTTCAATGCGACTTCACCCAGGTGAAAGTCAAACGATCGGATGGACTGAATTCTATGAATGCGAGAGAAAGAAAGAACAGAAGATGAAACTGTGATTCCAGCACACAGCGATGAACTCGTGGCCCTTGCAGACTCTAACGTCATTGGTTTATGTTTTCATGGTGCATTCAGGTGAGACGCGCTGTGGACGCGTCTGCCTGCTTCTACGACAACGCTTCTTTCACCAGCAGTGATAGCAGCTAAAAAAAAAAAAAAACAAAAAAAAAAAAAACAAAATCCAACCTATAAATTGTTGAAGTTAATTCATATTATGACTGGGGGTAATGATAGATGACATTTGAACAGGCAACAATCTGTCTAAACTGAAAACAATAATTCCTTCTGCAACAAGGAGAGTTTTACAGTGATGTTCCTTAAATGGAGCATGGTTATCTTCTTCACTGCCTCCTGATATAGCTTATGATATCTGCAATATATGTGCAATATTCTGCAGTATATTGTATTTTAGGTAAGGGAAGTCTGATTACAAATGCAGAATGCAACAAACCACTTTTCGCTAAGATTTGAAAATCATTTCCAAAGATAAACATATATCATAAATAAACATACATGTGTACATAAACCATAAACATACATAATATATAAAGAGGAAATGTAATTTTGTGAAGACAGCCAAGGGAAGGAGTCTGCTGGAAGAGGCCAGTGCCTTTGAGCTTTACTGAAAGTGCGAACACACGACCGAACCGCTGCCTGACGCGTACAAACACACTTTACAGCCTGCCTTGGGATCCTCGCAGGCAGGCTGGCAATACAACAGACACTGACACATTTACAACTCCATACAAAGACACGGCAACAAACATATGAAGGCAGGTTTCCCCGGAGCCCCGTCAACAAGTGATGGAGAGATGCCAGGGAGAAATCCTGTGGATTTCTATCCGTTTTGCCTTAAGCGTGCCGCTCACCAAGCAGATAACTGCAAAAAAAAATATAATAACAGTACAGAGACGGACCGCCCGTTTGTCTAAATAAATTATCATTTTAATACAACTCAGGACTGACGTACTGCATTTGCATAGTCCCAACGGGTCGTCTTATGGAGCCTGCATGAGAACAAAATTAACCCTCGGGAACAGAAGGGTTGCTTTTTTTTCAAATTAATTCAAGGTTATCCTTTCATTTTTGAATAGAAGACAAAGGAAGATATAATTACTCTTAATTATCTGGAGCCAAGCATTGGACTTGGTGATTTGGGTAAATTAACTTTTATTATATGGCATGTTGTATAACATTAAGTTTTTTCTCTTTCAATCAGGTGTTTTATTGTCTCTTAGCTGCCTGTTCTTATCATTCAGCTAGATATTCTTATCATTCACCATGTATACTTTACACGTCCTTCCAAACGACTCTCCAGGAGTCTGTGTGTATACACCTGGCTGACATATATTCCTGACTGAAATCTCCCTCTCCTATCCAAAGGACATTAAATGGGTTGACCATCCTATCATGAGTCTTCGGGTTTAATATTCCAGACCTTAGGTTCAGACAATCCACCGTGCTATATGCTTAGCCTAAATGTATTTGTCTTTGATGATGAGCCAGACGTACAAGTTATAGTTATTATATCTTTGCTGGACAGTGAATTTAATTGGCATGGATTGTGTAATCATAGGCGTAGTTTCAGTGTGCAATTTTCATTTTTTATTAGCCACACCAGAATTACAAATCAGTACACGCAATCGATGCAGCCCTCGCTCTTTCATTAAGAGGAATGTAATCCTCTTAGTTTAGCATCTGTTTAGCATGTGTTTATCTGTATATCCAGCTAATAACTTTGTTTGGGTGAACGTTCCCTTCATGTTTGCCCAGTTTCCTGAAGGATCATTGAAAGCTATTTCAGTCACTGAGATCATCGCAGGAATGGTGTCAGTACATTGCAAGGTTATTATAGGTTTGGTGTAAATTAGTTTTCAAATTGTATTTGTTCATTTTAATGACACTATTATAGGCTTTATACTGTTTCACTTTTGCTAATTATTCACTTCTTCATGCTGATCTGTGCACTGAAGACAAAGAGAAGACTGTGATAGTTTTGGTCTTTAAATGGGTACACAGTATCACCATCTCTTGTGATTGCATTTATCAGATGAGGGGGGAAATTTTAAGCCATTCCCCCCCCTTATAAAAAAGGTTATAAAAGACAAAAACTCAAAATAATCCACCATAATAATTTGTATTTATTTTCAACAGTTTTGTAACCAAGCTATCATTTTAGTTTAGTTTCTCCCAGACAATTTTATTTTTGTTTACATTTCAATTTTCAAAATTCTGTTTTTCCCCCACACCTTGTTTTAGCTCACAGTGATAACCTTGCTTCACTGTATCAACAACACAGCTGACAGCTCAGACAAGAAAGTTTCCACAAAACCCTGTAATGTGTGAGTCATGACTCCTAAAAACCCCAAACACCACTAGCTTCACACACATAAAGAGCCTTGAGTGAGAATACAGCCGCTGACAGTCCACCCCCCCAACCCCCACCTTCGGTTCCGACCGAGAGTTGCAAAGAGGTCGGCGAATTGGATGTGTGAAAGCCAGCTCTCAATTTGCCACGTTATTGACAGAAATGAAAAAAATGCTGCCGAGGAGCAACTCCGGGCTGCGATGAGATCACTTCTCTCCATTTCCCTGGCCGCAGTGACTGTTTGTCTTCGTTAGGCAGATACTTCAACTAATACATCAGCAGATTGTAGACAGGTCCTTATTTAGTACATTGCTACAGACAGAGGCAAGAATTAAGGTTTGAGGGTGAAATACCGAGTGCCTCATGGGAGCCGGGAGACTGATAGGTGTTCTCACAGTCATACCTCCCTAACAATCCATTACACCCCCTAATCTCTCCACGGCTATAGGTGTCCTCGTTTTTCCCGAATAATCCAATCGCTTAAGATCTGTGTTATATCTGCCCGAAAGAAGAGGTTGTCATGCGACGGCCATTAAAATACCGCAGAGGAATTACGTCGGCCAGATAGAAGTCAAAAAAAGCCACCGGGTGGATCTTAGATATGTTACAATCAGGGATGACAAAACGGCAAAATGCGGCACCCCGGAGGATGGAGCTCGGAGGAAACACGTACATCTCTTTGGATGGCCGGTGGGGGGGGGAGGTGATGACCCTGTGGGATTTATGAGGAAAGTAACAGGATGGTTTGTCTCCCTGGGGCAGGGAAATGTGGAGCTGAAGAGGTCTCGCTTCATCTATACAGACTGACATGAGGGTTGCTATGGAACTTAAATGTTTTTTATTTCCTCTTCAGACTTCTGAACATTTTCCCTCCTGGGGAATACACCATGAAGTAGGTGCTCTGGTTATCTGTCCATTTAGATTGAACTGCATTTAGTTTTAAAAAGACTTAAGTCCATGTTGTTTGAATCGCGTATGGCCTTAAACAAAGTTTGTTCATTTGAATCTTGGTTTGTCATTCTCTTAGACCAGAGAGAGTTTCCCATGTCTACTTTCTTATCTTGATGTAAGATAAATCCTTCTAAAAGAGTGCAGTCCTTCTAATGTAAACAACAGAAGAGGACAAACATGGTCATGTGACCCTGAGCAAGCTCTGATTGGTCCGTCGTCCTTCATTAATGCCTTCCACCATAAACCGTTAATGCATTTGGAGACAGGCCTTCGAAAGAGTCTTTGTGAGAAGTTCTGAGCCTTTGTTTTTTTTTTCTACAGTATTTCAAGTCTTGAAACAAATGAAGTGCAAGACTTCACATGGTGTACCATCAACTTATCAAAACATCTCAACAACTCATTGAACAGATTGTAACAAAACGAATCACAAGGACTCAGCACAAAGACTTGAAGCATTAAACAGACCGTTTTTTTCATTTGCATACAAATAAAAGCATGTTTGCTGTACAAAAAACCCTTCCAAGCAGGCTCATCAACACTGATTAATGCAAAGCTATTATGCCAGCGGCAACTGTGTTTCTTTTGTTCTCTTTTTTCCTTTTTTTGTCCCTCAACTAATTAATTTCTGAAACATCATGATGACTTCATGGGACAAGCTGTCTTGTGGAACGGACGGCCCCCAAAATAATAAACCTGTTTCCATTAATCATGAAACACCTGATCAAAAGAACTCACTGAATCACAAAACGAGGCAATGTTATTGGCTCCTTGGTGCAAACTGGTGCATCAGCTTGGTTATCTTTCCATTAATCTGCTGAGACCTGCAGCCTTCCACCGCGTGGCGGAGTTCTGGCGCAATGACACAGCCGCGTAACGACACCACAGTTGGCACGGTGACAGATGCTGATTGCGGCCGGCAGATTGGCCGGATCGGCCCTGAAACGGACCGCTGGTGCGAGGGACAGGCTCGTGCCCGAAATGGATGGGTTTGCGTCCTCCTCCGCGGACGCTCGGGGGCAGGAAGACGTTCTTTAACGGTACACGGGGACGTGACGAGAGGTTTCGTCTCACCGCCGGGATCGATACGGCAGTCCGAGTGGAACTGTCGATTAATAGAGGAGAGACAGACAACGGCGCACAGCCCAAAAGCTGCTGTCCCGTTAGCCTGCTCCTCGCTATCGATATCTTGAGCCTAATCTCCCCCGCCCCCACCCCAAAGCCCCCCAGCTCCCACCCCCTCGCTCCTCTTTCTCAGAACCAACAGAGATTGTCCTAAGCCTGATTTGCCTGAAGCCTGAGTGCGGGGAAAGAGAGGCTTACAGTCTCAGATCTCTCTGATAATTGCCATTGGAGGCTTTTAATTAAATCAATGAACGCTATTATGGCAATTACAGTGGGAAATGAGAACACATTGTACTCAGCTCAATATGTTTGGTAAATGCTGTCACTGTTATTATCAAGAAAATGGCGGGAACTAATTTTACCTTAATGACGTGCCTGTGAACAACAGCTACCCACACAATGGCCTTAGCATGGACTCAGATATATAAAAACCTCACGGCGTAACAATCCCAAACCCCACCCCCCACCCGTCCCCTTATCCTGTACGCTAACAAATACGCGGCGGCATTAAACGAACATACTGCCACTCTCTTCATGTCGGTTGTTAATAACCCTAAATTGCGCCATTTTTTTCCGGCGCTGATTAATAATTCATTAGAATGAGAAGTGAACCGCCAAACTCTCTCTCTCTTCAAGGTGAATAAAGATTTACCTTCAAACAGTGATGAGAGTGGATCAGCCCCCACAGCCGGTGAGACAAGGTGAGCTGGTGTTCATTACTGTCTGTGGGCCTGCTGTTTCCACTCCACTCTGTCCTCCATTCAAATGCAAATCCACTCAACCGACATCCCCCCTCACCACGCCACCGCCGCCAAGTCCATATGAGACTGAAATCCATTATTACTGTACCCAGACTTCCCTTTACTCGAGGAGGAATAAAACATATCAATTTCCTCTGACATGATTTTAACATATCCTCTACTTTGTAGCTGTGGACCTCTGAATTTTTTTTCCTCCCCTCTCTCAATTATATCTCCGGTTATATAACACATATACAGATTGCATCATTCCGTAGCTCTTTGTTTAATGTACACTGAACATATCTGCTTGGTTGCTTGTGTTCTTATGTAAAAGCAGAGAATTCTCCAGCTTCGGCGGATAAAATCTACAGCAAATGATGTCTGTTTGATAGGAATATAATAGCACTGTCAGCTCCGCTATTATGGTGTCATTCAATACAACAGTTGCATGCTAATTATGGACTAATTTGTGTAAAGATTAATCCAACGCATCTCAAGAAAATCAATAAACCCACTGAAAGATGTACTCAGTTGGACTTCATTATGACACAGAAGAATGGTGTAAGAGCATGCCGCGCTCTTAGTCCATATTCAAATCTATATTTAATATAAGGCCTGTTGATTATGTTATACTTCGCAGGGCTGGTTCCCCTTATTGAAGTTCTGGAATTAAGACACTGGAAGGCACTTCAGCCATGGAGGACTTAACTTTTATAGCTGGGTTATGAAAAATTAAAGATCAGTGAGAAAACTCAACCCCCGAGAAAGGGTCCATAAAAGGCATCAAGGATAACTGTCTTCTAACACAAAGTAAGCTCTTCTACTATTTGTCTGTGTTATCACATCAATACCAGACAACTGGGAGAAACGTCTCTGAATCTGAAAAAGTCCACGCGGATTACCGAGAATACACAGCCCTTGCGTCTGACAGAAGAAGCGCAAAATAGTAAAAATATATAATCAAATGTGAATTTGAGTGCATATCTGGGGATTGGTGCGAGTCAGAGGGCGTGCAGTCGTGTTTATACAACATGTCACTGTGTATGCATGCAAACATGTGTGTGTATGTGTGTGTTTAATTCTGTATTTCTGGTCATTGCGTAAGTATCGGAAAAGCAGAACTGTATAGAATATCAAAGTTAATTTGAATGGGGCCTCCGGGTGGCTCAGGCGGTTAGACATTCCTCTGGGATGCAGGCATGAGCGCTGTGATTGGGTGGTCCAGCCCAAGCTGTGACATTATTGGCTATGGCAGGAGATCTGTGCTGGAGAGGCTACAATTGGCTCAGCCAGACCAGGGAAAGACAGGAGGTAAACTGCTTATGTTTTTTAGTCTCATCACTCTGTAGCAGCGATTCCTGGTTAGCCAGGTACCTGTAGATGCACAAACTGAGTATCCGCTCACATTGGGTGCGTTCCAATACTTTTTCTTGTCTCCTCCAGTCATCTCCTCCCTTTGTCTCCTACCGCGGAAATATGTGGAGGAAAACAGAGGAGGAAAGGAGTGGAGGAGAGGAGGAAACGTGGAGATGAAACGAAAATCGAACAGCTAATCCGATTAGCCCGTCATCAAAGTCAACCTATTGATGAAGTCGTGTAACTTCGACTGATTCTGTGGATACCTAAGACGATCAAAATATCCTGTGGGATGGTCTTTAATCTGAGTGGTCATGAGCACAATGATGTCACCCAGAAATGTAAAAAGACTTAAGATACAGTAAGATACATCGATGTATCCTTTGTTTGGAGGAACAAGGAGGGGAGTGGAGGAGGAGGGAGGTCACATAGATAAGAGGAGACGAGGAGATCAGTGGAGAAGACGAAATTTGAGTATTAGAACACAGCATTTGTTATTCCTCTGATGAGTAAGGCAGTATGTCATTGATGGACAAGTAAGGCAGCATGTGATTGGTGGATAAGTACGGCAGCATGTGATTGGTGGATAAGTAAGGCAGTATGTGATTGGTGGCTAGGTAAGGCAGTATGTGATCGGTGGCTAGGTAAGGCAGTATGTGATCTATAGTGAGAAAAAAAAATGAGGGCTTGTTATCATGTGAAACAGATGAATCACGTGTCACAGCTGCCTCATCTTGTGTTGGCAGAAGAGGGCTGTTGCAGGTCATTGAAAATTTTGGCTGCTTTTGGGTGGGAGAATTGAAAGAAATCCAAAGAAAAATAAAGTTGATTTGAATGAGAGGGCAGATATAACCAATTGTGTCGGTAAAGTATATGTGTAAAAGCTCTCACATGGAACACCTTTCAGGGCTGCTAACATAGTGTAAATCACAAATTTCATGGGAGTTGAGCTCAGAGTCTTTGGCAATCTGTGTGTGTGTTTTTAATGGAACTGACACACAGCTCTTGGCAGAAAATATTGTGCTAATTTCTGTTCACTCTTCCACCATACCTAATTAGTCTGCATGCAGACAGGGCTATTATTGCTGCCTAGAACAATTAGCTAGTGTCTCCATGTAACTTTAAGTACCTGGGTAGAAACAGTTTGAAACATGTGGTTTAAGTGTCTATGATGACAGCGACAATGATAAGAGTACAGCACATTGTATTTATGAAATCCCTTTCCTACAAGCTCAGGTTTATTTACGCAACTGTTTTGTTCAAGCTAAAAAGCAAAGAGCCAAATGCAATGCAACCACAGTTTGAAAAATGAGAAGAAACATTTTATAGGAGCAAGACTTTATGATCTGCCGACGGTAAACCTGACAGGGAGCCATAGGCAGGAGCAGTGTCCAGTTAATCTAAACCTTGTATTCTGAGGGAATATTTAGCTGTGCATTATGGGACGCTGAGTAACTTCCGCTCACCTCGTAAAGGGTGATGATTCCGTTGGTCTCATTGGGGGCCTTCCACTGCACCAGGATCTTCTCCTCATATGGACTGCTCTGGATAGACTCCATTGGGATTGAGCCAGGCACTGCGGAGAGAGCACACACACACACACACACTTGGGTTTGTAAAGGGCACCTAAAGGGGAATGCTGGATGTTGACTGGCACGTGCGCGCACACACACACACACACACACACACACACACACGGGTTTGTAAGCGGCACCTAAAGGGGAATGCTGGATGTTGACTGGCACGGGCACACACACACACACACACACACACACACACACACACTTGGGTTTGTAAGCGGCACCTAAAGGGGAATGCTGGATGTTGACTGGCACGGGCGCACACACACACACACACACACACACACACACACACACACATGGTGACTGAGTTTGCAGTGGCAAACACAGGGTGAGGAAATAGGGGGACAGGAAATGACCCGTAGCTGAGGGGCAGACAGGGATGCGGACTAAACCCTTAGCACAACAAGATTGTTTCGGCGAAGATGTGTCAAGAATGAATAACTCCAGGGCAGCTAGAGGCAATTCAAGAGGGATGAAGCCATTAAGAGACGAACCTCCAGGACCCAGGTGATGTGTGTGTGTGTGCGCGCGTGTGTGTGGGTGTGTGCGTGCCAGTCAACATCCAGTATCCCCCTTTAGGTACTCCTTACGAACCCAAGACAACTTGGTGTAGGAGGGGAAAAAAAACATTCAGTAAGGCGTGAACAGCAGAAGAATAAAGCCGCCTTAATTTGTGTGAACGCTCGCTGCAAGATTGCGCCCAGGGCTGTACCTAAGGACTCGATCAGGGCGGTTTTAGGCAAGGAAATTTCCTTGGGGTATTCTCGCTGATTTCCTATTCATTTATGGAAGTCTAATGAGTTTAATTCTTCATAGCCAGGAAAGTCGGGATAATAGCTTTGTTAAAAGGCCGTTTAGTAAAACTTAACGAGCGCGAGCTGGGTGTGTGTGCGCTACACGCTCATCTCTCTAATTTGTCGGGCGGATGAGAAGTTTGCGGATGGTGCATAATGTAATACGCAGTATTGAGGTTCGGCTTTGGTGTTCCAGCTTCACTGTATTTTCTTAAAGATTGCCTGAAATGGATTAAAGCCGCTGTCCTTATAGGACATTGAGTATGTCCCAGCTAATTCCTGAAATGAATCCTCCAGTAAAATAATCAATCGGTGCAATGCAGAATACAACAATGCAAAACCAAACAGCAACATTAATGGGTTTTTGTTTTCATAAGCACTGTAAAATTATTTGTCAATATGCAACAGCAGAACACAACAAAGGGCATGGTTAAGAACACATTCTTACATAGATTAAATGAATGCATGACTAAATGTGAATACTTTTTTCCACATACAAAGACGGGAGCTTTGATTCCATTCAACAAACAAATACAAGTATTAAATAAATGAAACAACAGACTGTAATTAGATATGTAATCTAATTTCGTACCTTATCACTACTCCTATGTGTGCTAGTGTGTACAGTGGGTAGGCGAAGGGAGGACTCCATAACACAGATAAATTGGCAATGTAATACATTAATAAAAACTTGATTAGCTTCCTGATGGAGACACTGAGTGGCATGTTTCATTAAGTTTCCAACACAGAGCACCGTTTGTATGTTTATATTCCGGTGATAATGGTCTCTACTTGGCAGCTGTGAATTTGATTACAATATCTGCAAAGTCAGGCCAATTTCAACTGATCCCCATTCACCAAGTGTTTAAACATGTGGGTAATGGCTTATAATTGTTCATCTGCTGTTGTTTATCGGTATTGCGCGACATCTGATAGCTATATATTTCTCCATATGAATGGAAACCATATTTAGATTTTATTATGTGTGTTCATAATTTCGCTTTCCGGTGCTAACAAAGTCCTGGATCATTTAAGGAACTCTTGGCTCAGTGAATGTTATGAGAAAGAGAGACACGAGAACACATTTAATTACTCTATTGATTTCCAAGATGTTCACTCAGATTAAAGCTACTAAGTCCATGTTGTCCCTTAAAATTCTTTTGAGAACTCATTACGATTTGCTTTTAATTATATTTAATCTCATTATCTGGAGTTTTATCTATTTTATTAATTCTTTTATCTATTTTATAAATCGGTGTACCATGGTAGTATCTTGTCTTATTTTTGTCTTGAGTAAAATGCTATCACCTTTTATCTCACTTATTGATTTTATTCTGTAATATTGTTGTATTGTGTGTGTGTGTGTGTGTGTGTGTGTGTGTGTGTATTGCCACTATGACACTGGAGTTGCCTCATGGGTAGTGAACAAGGCTACCTAAACAAACTGGATTATATTAATCAGCTTAATGAAACTACCACTGACAACATGTGAGATTATACCAAGATTATGCCTGCCTCAGAACAGCAGTCATGCACAATAAACCATTCCATGTTTAAAATCGTTTTAGACTGTGATCTACATATCAGACGGAAGATCTTGGTGTTTAACATTCTGAGAGTACTATAGTTTTTCTGTTTTGGGTTTTCATTTTTGTGATCACGGATTTGAGCTTTTGTGTGTCCCCAAAGATTTGTATTCTCTTTTGTGAATGTTCCATGCACTTCAGTGCTTGGAACAGTGAAACAGATGGTGTTTTCATGTGCCCTAATTCCAAAACTGTGGTCTGAAAGCAGGCCTGTTCCGAAATTTCTACAGTCTTAGGTGATACACAATAGGCACCTTAAGTGTACCCTCTTCTGACAGCATACAGCACACCTGGGAGCGGAAATGAAATAACCGGCAACTCTTACAATGTGCTCTTTTAAATTAAGGCAGAAGGTAATTTTCTTCACGTTTTTTTATTGTTTGGCATTAAAAAGAGGCCGGAAAAAAAAATGTAATTGTAAATGAATCTGATGTGATTTGAAGAGCCCAGGGGAAAAAATACAAATGAAACTCTGCATGCATGTGCTTGCATACCTGGAAAAAAAACACCTCCGCCAAAAGCAAAAACGCAATAATTTACAATGTAATTTTGTTTTATCAAAAACACACCACATGAGGTCGTATAATTACTTACATTTTTCCCCTTTTATTTTGTTGTATTAATTTGTGGAGTTATGGGTAAGGGAAAAAGAGTCTTGTATCACACTCTTCTACAGTACAATAGAACTCCCAAACAGATACATCATGAAAAATGTTGCCCGAGTCACAGTGTTTTGTATTCTCATCATAAATTCATACATATACCTTGGCCGCCATTTTAAAACCCGGCCAAAGCAGACAAACGTTCAAAAGAGGTTTCACCTGAGAATATTTAGAATCTGCACCACTGAGCGAAAGAGCTTCTCCGTCTGCTTAGCGTGTAATCAAACACAAATAAGAGCGTAACGATGGCTTCATTTTAAACCACTTAAGGGCTGGTAATTCTGACCTACCTCCTGTATCAGCAGAGTGAGGATTTTGGCTTTGCGATTTAAAGTGAACTCCGTGAACTCGCTGTCACCGGGGAAATGAACTGTCAAACCCCTACAGCTCTAAAACCCCCATTCCATGGTCGGTTCGAAATAACCAACACACCCATTAGTCATGTGCTAATCTGTATCTGTGAACAGAGATATGATTGGTTGGATTCTAATGACACAGGCATATCAAAACTGTATGTGCAGTAATTCAGATACCTTTGATAGAATGGGCTACACCTGCAGTGCTGACCTGATGTGGAAAATAGCTTTCGCTATGGCTCGGCTGAATTGTCATTTCTGAATGGCTGTATTATTTTTATAACTAGACAACTATTTTGACCACCATTCCAAAGCATGGGACAGGGACGGCTAATGTACCGACCCATTGATGAGAATGCGGACCAATGCCATTACAGGTTAAGGAGTAGGGTGCTGAGTTAACAAAGTAGAAGTCAAGGCTGCAAGAAGTTTAATGGACATGCAAGACAAGGAAGTGTGGATACCTCACTCATTTCTACCAGCACACGATAAGGACATGATTCGGTTTTAATACTCCAGCCCAGCAGGGGGTAGTGGCAGGTTTTTCTCTAGACTAATATCAGTATAAGGTCTAGTCAGAAGCTGAGAGCCTGCTTATAAGTTTATAGCAGGTGCTGCAGAGATCAACTGATTTTAATGTTACATGCACCTGACAATGTACATTCAAAGTTGAGAACTGGCCCATCTACATACTGAAAAGATCTGGTCTGTAGAATGCGATGCCAATGAATACACAGTATAATGAAACCGGATACATCTTGGGTTACAGTGAGATTCTTGGACATCTGAAAGCATATAGGCATCCTGGCACCCTGTATAGACAGCACAAGGCTAATGTGTAAATACATATAATTTCCCTCAGAACGTAGAAACAACCAGGGTCTGTGAGCTTGTGAGCGTCCACCACAGAAGGCGCATCACCCTTTAGAGCTTCAACAAGAGTATAATTAAATACACCTTCACCTCCGGACACTGGTCTTCAGCTAAGGGGTTTAGCCTAGCTCCTGCTTTTTGCAACCCCACAGTAAACATATCTCTCAGAACACAAATGCTAATGTGAGATTGATAAATAAGCAATGTATGCATTACGAATTCTAAATCTCAATTAGGCCCATGTCTTTTTTGAAGCTTTCATAATGTGATTCACAGCTATTTAGCATTTAATTGAAACACCCATTAATCTAGCAAGATGGTGCTTCTTTATTTATTTCCTTTTGTGAAAAGGAAAGAAACACTTGAAATTGAAAGCATATTCAGGAAACATTGCATACATCTATAAAAAGTCATTATTGCAGAACAGCAATTACGGCGGTTCTGGAAAACATTGCATGCTGGGTGCTAATCATAAAATTACGATCCTGAGATTAAAGATAGTTAAATAAGGGCAATTAAACACCTTCTAAAATGCTGTGTTCTTTTTTTTTCCATGAAAAACACAACAGCAGCGGGAGAAGAAACCAACAAATATTTACGCTTTGAAAAGTTCAGCTAAAACATGCTGAAACAACACTAATGAAAATATAAAAATATACATCTATCTTTGACTGAATATTGTTAAAGAATATGCTCACAAAGCAGCACAATGCCCAGTGCGTACAGCCAGTGTCTCTCTTTTTATTGTCTGTGCTGTGACCTTCATAAAATCAAATACAGTAGAACATCCCAGATACAAACACATTGGGAACACAGGTCATTTTAAACTCCAAAAGGTGTGTAACTTTGAAAGTGATGTAAAAAACACCAGATTAAAAGAAAACTTTTGTTAAAGGTTAAACCTTTATGATTCCTTAATCCTTTTTGCAAACTTGATGTATAACTTTCACAGTGATCCTCATATCTGCTGGGTTGTGAGGAGGCAAGAGAGGAATGGGCATTGGGTTGTTGACTGGGTTGTGATCAAGGAATAGCGGAATGGGTGTTGGGTTGTTCACTGGGTTGTCATGAGGGAACTAAGGAATAGGTGTTGGGTTATTTTTTGGGTGGTCATCAGGGAACAGAGGAATGGGTGAGGTACACTTTGAGCTAGAACACTTTTCCATTTATTGTGCAGCTGTGTACACTCGACTCACCGTCCTCCTCAGTCTGCTTGACGATCTCCTCGCTCTCCTTCCGGCCCTCGGGATTGGCCAGCACCAGACGGAGCCTCACGGTGACGAAGGGCCTCAGGCCCCGCAGGGAGTAGTGCGACGACGTCTGTATCAGCTCCTCCGCCGCAAACTCCTGCTGGTTGAAGACGTACTGGTACTGCACCGTCAGGTTGTAGCTATGGCAACGGGTCACCGCGTAACCGAAGGTCTCCCACTGCAGGGTCAGCTGACGCGCCCGGATGTCCACCACGTTCACGTTCTGCGGACCGTGGACCGGATCTGAAACGGAGGCAAAAAAAAAACAATAAAACGTCAGTAAGTGGAGCAGAGAAGTTCACCTTAAATATTCTTAACATCATGGGAATAAGCTTCCACGGGGCCGTGGCTTGTCGGTGCATTCGGCTGCATGTTAGCCGTTGTGTACTGACACTTGGCGTTCTGGAATAATAACAGCAGAGCTGTGATATTGAAGGAACGTGTCCAACCTTGCCAACCTACATCAGATCACAGAAATGAAGGTCTACCTTCGGCAAAGGCATGTTTCCAAACACGAAGGGGAAAGATGGGCTCGTTCCGCTCTGAATGCTCTCTTGTACCATAAAAGGTTTCAAATGACTGTTACCCATAATTCAGTGAGCTCTGTTAGCATTTCTAGTGTAATCAACGCCTCTTATGGTCATTTAGCACTCGCTCTGTTGCAGAGTGTGTTGTGCTGGAACCCTTCCTCTTTGTAATTTAGGCACGACTAGCTCCTCTTAAGCGCACTTAAAACGAAAAAAAAATGTATAAATAATTGTGCAACACGATATGCATTTTTTAAAAATATATTTGTCATGCTCAAATACCACATGCAATGTTTTACAACATGTCAATCAACCTCTGCATCTGTCAGTCAAATCCTGACTCTGTGAAGCTCTGTACATACTTACAGAATTTACATCCAAATTGTAGAAAAACCGATGAAGCCAGGCTACATTGTGATAACCAAATTGGTAAGCGGATAGTAATGTTTAATACTAGGGCAGTCCGAGGTGGCTCAGAGATTACGATACACAGTATAGGGTTTACCATTCGCTCCCAGCGGTGGAACTGGTGTTTGGGTAAGATAAAAAAAGGAATCGATTCATTATTTAATCTGGGAGCCTTGTATCAGATGTCCCAAAACAGACATAAACTCCGATCCTGGAGGATCAAGTAGAACTATTAAAATGTGTTTCCTCTTTTCTCCGTAAGGGAGATTCACCCTGTTGGGAATACCGTTCTCACAGAAAAACTACTTTGGTTACATGTTAAAAAAAAGATATTTTCTTCTCAATGTGCTGTGAAAATGAGTTTTTTTTAAAAGATAAATTGAGAAATATCTCATTCTCAGATGATTTTGCTTTCTTTCAAATGACTCCAGAACTTGTACTGCATCAATCATTCTGGGCTATGCAGTGAATCAAAATAACCCTCGAATCAAAATAAGAACAATTTTCAAAGTACTGACTGGCGGCACATCCTTAATTTGTAACGTAGCTAATTATCTGCCATTTACAAGCTGACTTGTAGCCGAGAGGGAAAATTGAATTCTGTACCTCATTTGGCAAAAGCCTCGCCAGAGAACTTGGTATTTAAAGTGACAATATGAACTCTTGGCATCATGGTGAGGGGAAACATGAAAGGTAAAATGTCAAAATTAATGGCTCTCAAAAGCAGAATCTCAGAAATATTTCAGTTTAATACTTGACATTTCAAACCATTATAACTGTTAAGAGTCATTGGTAGTCGTTCCAGTTTATAATCTGTGTTTGATTGTATATTGGGCATCTTATGTAACATTGCATAAAATGGTTCTATTGTTAGATTTCTAAAAGAAGGTGAAAAACTATAGGTTTATAAGTGTATGGTATTTGCATCATCCCAGAATTGCTATGAACAATTCCTTATTGCTCTATGACAGTAATAGGCCCATTTTAAAAGGAATAAAATTATGCCTTCAGCTAAATGTATAGCCAGTTCCATACCAGAGAAAGTTTTTCAATTTAATGTAAAATGTTGGCCGTCAAAGAAGCTGCAAGAAGTAAAAATCAACCTTAAGAGGGTAATGCTAAAATAAAGCTTGAATCCCACAGATAAACAAACGGAAGAAAATTGCATACGAGGGCAGAAACATCTCAGAAGTGCGAACCGCGGTGCATCTTAAGGGAAATGAACGTGAAAATGGTTTTTCTCATCTTTAAGGAAGCCGCTCGCTGGATGAGAAGGACTCTTGAGAAGACCATCAATTCAAAAAGCGGTGAAGACAAACAGAACAGTGGCGGTTCAAAACCATACATAAATACATAATAATGCCCAAAAGCTGGGTTGTCTTACTACCACTGGTCATGGATGAAATAAGATCAGCCAGACCCTTGGCAGAGGAGCCTGGCGCATTAAGACGAGATTGAATACAAATCTAAATATTCACACATCAACAGTTCTCTCATCTTCACCACTGTGAGCAAAGAGCTCAAAAACACACCACTGGCTTATTTGTGCTAACAATGCACTTTTGTAAAACAAGGCTTTTGAAAATGAGGATTCTCGCTGGTTAACAGAAAACAGGCTAAAGCCGATCTCTGTAACAGATAGAAAAATCGTGCTGAACAGGGCGAAAAAAACAAAATCTCCTTGGTTTCCATGAGACAGATTAAAGTTAATCTGGGGCTAATATGGGCTCATTTTGGAAAGTCTAAGTAGATTCTTAATCTGGGCCTCTCAAATCCTCTGTGCGTAACTCAGAGAATCAGCAAAAACACAGTGACACTCATGTGAGACGTGTCTTTATTACTGTTGTTCTGTTGGCACAGGCGTCTTCTGTTTGTCCTTGGTGTTGGGGACGTACACTTTTGTGGGGGATTTTTCAGTTTATTGAAAGTCTTAAGACTGATCTCTGCTACCTTCTTGGGAAACAGGTAAGGAAGAGGGAGGAGGTGGGCGGGGTTCGCGGCGAAAGGCTCTCGTAGGCGACAGACACGTCATGGGGGCTGGCACCCGCCGAAGGAGCCTCACCCGGGAGACGTTCGGTGGCACAGGGCGGGGGGGGGCCCCCTCCACGCCCCACGGCGGTGGAGAGGGACCCACAGCCGTCGCACCTGATCGATGATCCTGGAGCAGGATCATTAATCCCGGGCTTTGGGGGGGGGGGCATCCGCGGAGGGAGAAAACGGGACGGAAATCAATCTTATCGCCCCGATTCTCCGCGCCGCCGTTCTGCCACTCTGCCGCATTCATCACGCCACACTCCTCCTCGCCGGAGCGAAGAGGAAATTGCCAGCAATAAACATATCAATGGGTGCCCGCGATAGCCCAACTGCACGGGGTACTTTAAACAGAGCAATTCCAAAGGAGGGGGAAAAAAGAGACGAAAACATAAAAATAGGATAAGTCAATGTCACTGGCAGCCGGGTGGCTGTCCTCCCTGGAGAAGGCACTGAGAAGGGCATAGTAACTTATGGTTTTGTCTAACTGGGAGAGTTTTGTCATTCGGTTCTAAAGGAACCTAGAAATGCACAGAGCTATGACTGCCCACCTACCAGAGGGACCAGGCAGCACATTCATCACTGTTCTGGCCCCGCAGCACGTCCCATACATACATAATACCACTGTAATTTGGCCAAGTGTGACTTTTAACCCACAGTCCTAAAGAAACAGAATTAATCAAATTTTCTGAACCTTTCGATTGACCTCGACGGCTTGTTGGTGAAAATTTTCGCCCATCACAACCCCCCATCCCATCCCATCTCAACCGATAAATATCCCGTACGTATCCCTACAGACTCCAAGCCTTAACTGAGGCTAGTGACTCAGGCTTCTAAGAAATACGACGCACCCTAGCCCGTGTCGGTCATGTGACAGGAATTAATTGGATTAACATGAATGAGAACAGATGTTCGAGCTGTTTTTTTATGTTACGGGCTTTTAATTACCGCCTTGTCGCTGCTGCTCCAAATGTAATTGATTCCTTGGATGACTGTGCAGAGAAAGCACGTAAACAACAAAAATTTCAAACTTTATCCTCCTAGTTCAGCAATATTATCTGTACGTCAGATCACTACGCATGGAGTGATGAGCTCAGCCGTTTTTTTGTTTACTATGAGAGTGTGAGTTTCTCCCAGAGGGTGCTAAGGTGCCTTTTTTGTACCATCGTCAGGCCTCGTTCCTGCTCTCGTCTGGCGAGATTGGCTGCTTTCCCCCCACAGGGTTGTGACAATTCCATTTTTCTAAATTTGCAGAAATAAGCTTAAAGAGATGCTAACTGGGAACAATTGGAGCTGTGCCCAGAGGTTAACTACCTGCTGCTGAAGCCTAATTACCAGGGCTGGGGAAAGCAATGACAGGGCTTAGGGAGTGGAGACGTGCTCGATGACCCGTGCTGAGTGTCACTGTACTGGAGGAAACCTGGTGACAGGGGCGGCGTTTATCTGCGAGTGGTTTTTCGTCGATCGTCCGATGGCAGAGGAGCTTCGGACGAGGACCCGCCTGGCCTGAGCACGAGCGCGAAGCTCACCACATCTGCCTCATCAATACAGAGCACATTCGAACACTGCTTTGTACTTAAACAACACCACATCTCCTCTGCGCATGCACCCAGGATGCTACCAATAATGTTTCACCAAACAGACACGGCGTGTATAAAACAACACGCACGAACACACTGATATGCTTTGAGCTTGCCTGAGCAGGATTACTATTGCGACAACACATCAACAATAGGGTAAAACTAACCTGACTCACGTTCCCTACTAGTGGGTGAACAATCCAACGCTTTGTGAATTCTGCTTCACAATGATAGGAAGAGCCGACATCGAAGGATCAACTTGCTTGTAGGACGTCACCAAACTGCTGCATGCATGAGATGTGGCAAGCATTCAAACACCCAGCTGACTTCCTCCACACACCCAAACACCCTATACACTCCACACACACACACACACACACACACACACACATACACACATGCACATAGCATGCAAGCAATTCAAGCCAAACTGCCTCTATCAAACCAGGACCCTGCCATCAATAACCAATATATACCATAAACCAAACAAATTCAGTCTTCTGCAGTCTGCTAACAGAAGAAAAAAAAAACAACAGTTTAACACTGGTTCCTAGGAGTACTTATGTACATAATGGGAGGTTTTTATTCTCGAGGAGAAGCGGTTGATGTTCTTTCCTCCGTGACGTCCGGAGTCATGCCTTTCGGGCCTCGTCCCAGCTCTTGAAAGAATGAAACGAGGTTGAAACAAATTACGGAGGTAATAATGAGGCACTCTATATGGAATGGGCTCCCATTTGCTCCCCCCTCCCCAATCCTCCACTCTGGAGTAGACACAAGGTTTAAAATGAATGTCAGAAGTAGTGACGGAATACAGCCATCTCTTGAAGGAAGCAGCATTGACATAAATCGGTTGGATCCTAAAAAAATAGAAAAGTGCACATGTTTGATTGCGTTTTTTTTGTTTTATGCACTGATAGGTGAAAATGCAATTTTCCGTATGCTTCCAATGGTTATTACAAGAGCAATGTTTGTTGGGTATTTTTTGATTCAAGTGGTGCTGTTGGAGTAGCGATGAAAATGGTAATGCTTCACTTTCTCAGCCTGGGTCCTCAGGCCTGAGCTGTAAGACATCAGCTCGCATCGATTTCTGTTCATCCCAAGTTCCTATAACAAAAAAAGCCCCTAAACAGAAGTTAAAATCTTAATTATTCATCCAATTTTGACATTTAACATGCACAAAAATAAAGACTCTCAGCTTGAGAGAAAATATTATTGACCCTCATGTTGAATCTATATGTATGTTCTATGTTCTTTTTATTTCACACAACTGTTATCGACCTCTGGCTGATTCAGAGTGAATCAGCGATTCAGACCCACTTGGAGACCTTTGTTGAACATCAAAAGGCCACTGGAGCTAAAACGATGCCCATCGCTACTCAGGGAATGTAGACAATTTGTCAGCAAACAGTAAGTGAATAATAAAAACACAGTGCTGTACAGCTATTTTAGAATGATACTTTATTGGCCACCCCTAAAGAGCAGAGCTTACACGAAGTGCTCAAACACAGGGAATCAACGGCCCAGAGGAAAATGTTTGTTACAGTCCAACAAGGACGACAAGAACCAAAAAGCATGTGTGTGTGTGTTTTTTTTTCAGATTTTGAGGGTCATCCTTCCCATAATTAAGTGACTTCCTCCTTTTGACAGGATTTGTATTCCCTATGGGCCACTTAAGTGCAGTGAGAGAGCACTCTGCTTACACAAATACAGACAAATGAATTGTTCTGTTTAAGAACAATTCGCTGGGCTAAATACATACGGGATTGTTTGTTTGTGGAATTACGCCTTTGCACGTGACCTTTCGGAGAGTTACCTGCTGATAAAGCAAGATGGAAAATAATTTCCTCAATCAGCTCGCGAGCTAAAAGAAACACGATAACCTTTCTGAACAACCCTTTCATTTCGAGGTTCTCTCTCCAGGATTAATGAGTAGCATTTCGAGAGAAAACAAAATTCGGGTAAAATAAACAGACGTGCTCTCTGTCTCCCTCCCCACACACACACACATACGCACGCATACACTATCCAGTTTGCAAAGGCAGGTGAAGCGGGAGCTGTCAAAAGGAACGTGAGCTGCCAGACTGTTAAGTACTTCCTACCGCCTGTCCATGATGGGCCATAGGTCACCCTTTTAAACACAGCACAATTAGAGAGGCCGGTCACTGGAGTGGAACTGAGTACAAATGCTGCCTTAATTACCCCCATCTCCGCCGCTGCCGCGGTTCACTGCGGCTCCACATGAAAAGCTAGATCCCAGACCGCAACCAAATGAATAAAAGTAATGATAAATACACATGTTCAGTCTAGTCGCTAAATTACATTCACTCCAATGTTCGATGTACATGCAAAGCCGTATTATGTTTTAAATGTACATTCATCCCTTTATGTTGATAAAGAAGTCAATTTAGCATGGCATTGGATAAAAGACATATACAGCAGAGTCACAGAGATATTAGTGTGCATAATTAAGTCTTATCAATGTCAAGGCTGTGATTATCACTGAAGCAAAATGATGAGCACTGAATGACTACGGATCACATTTTCTATCGATACGAAGCACTTGAACAATATTGTAGAAAGCTCAACATAGCTCGGCATGAAGAAGGACCAGAACGCAATCAAGCCGTTTTGAAAAAGAAAGTTGACCCTGGTACTTAATCAAATCTTCACACTTCTAGTCCTGGGCCATGCTGACTGCTCTCTGCTTAAAATCTTGTTCAAAATCTAATCAACAAATAACCGAAACAGTGCATGAGTAGGAGTCAAGCAACACATGTTGGGAATGTTGATTTAAAGTGATTTAGATTGCTTTGGCAGTATTAATTCGGCTACACCTGTTGAGAGTTTAAACATGGCTGCTGAAATTCTGGGCACCCCATTACGCTCTCACATCCAATACCAGATTAAGAAAAAACACCCAAAAAACTTCTGAGCTCCAGCCTCCAACAAGTTGAGGTACATTGAGATTTTATTACTTTCCTTATGGTGCACAAAACACGATGGCGAAGTTTATTGGGCAAACTCGATACACCCATATAAAATGTGCACAATTCTATTCACGTCTGTTTTCCATCAATAAAAACGCATCATTCCTTCCATCCTCCATTTGAGCTCCTCTGCGGTCACCTCCCCCAGTCACACTCGTGGTCAGGAGCCAACAATAGCTGCCCCATTCCTCTGCTCTTAACAACACAAAGAAATTCCTTGTCACGCACCGACCATAATCATAAAAAATCCACAGAAATACAGACACCGAAGCACAGAATCACCAAATTAGTTACCCCTTTCCCTAGTAGTTAATATGGAGGGCATCACTTTGGACACATCTGCGATATTCGATATGAAAAACTTATTAGACGACAAAGTGATCGATTTGGTTTTCGTGTAAAACGTTCCGCCGTTCTCTTTTGCCTGGGTCACCCTTCTCTGTGTGGTGGCAAGAATGCAGGACTGAGGGTTATGTGAGTGACTCATGTATGAAACCGTGGTGTCACGAAAAGAGAAATTGACACAGCTGTCATGGAAAATAGTGCAGTTTAAGGCAGTATCCTTCAGCGGTATTTACTTAAAGTCAATAGGGAGTATATGACTGAAGCATGACAGTTTAATTCATGCTGGAATTAAAAGTCTTAAAAATCATTATACATTTTTGGTTTTTGAGCCCATAGTGCTCTATTGCTGCTCAAAGTATTCAAAGTTTTGAACAAATTTGGCCAGTTGAAAGATAAAATATGGCATTAAATTAAATGGGGAAAAAAGGAGTTTCTTTAAACAAATATTTAAGAGAATCATTTCAGACAACCTTTCACACAAGAACCATTGTCTGCCAAACGCATACAGGAATAAATCGCCACGTAACTCCTCTATCGTCACCCTCACTGTTTCCAGCATCCCTCCCTGTTCCCCATCTTCACCTTCCATGCTTACGGTCCCCTTCTTTTCATGTTGCTTCAACCTATTTATTCACTTATTCATTCACTTTTCTCTTTGTAGTGGTCCAATGGAGGTTCTATCTCACCAGAATGGTCAAACTCTCCCAGTCTCCAAGCCCAAGATGAAACACTAAAATCTTTGAAAACATGCCATTCATTAGTTAATAAACTCCCTCTTTAAACATTTGTGTTGTATGAAAATATATTCTGCTAAATCAGTATAATAATGGATTGTTAACAATATTGCAAACACAATCCATATACTGATTCAGTAGAATACATTTTTAACTGACGTTCCCTTACATTAAACGCTTCCACAATGCTTATTCCAAGCAGAATCACACACATCTTGTTGCTCAGACTAAATCACATTTGTCCAGAAATTTGAAGCTGACCAAAGAAAAACTTTTTTAGTTAATTACATTGCAAATGTAGTTTTTCTGGCAGTTTGCTACCAGCATCGACTGTAAAATTACAGCCAACACCAACTGGAATAATGTTCTTTGGAACAAATGTGAATATATTGCACCCCAGTATGTTGAGAGAAAATGAAACCCTGAATTTAAGAAGCTCCTCCAACCAATCACCAAGCCTGGTGGTGGTAGTGTCATGGTTTTGGAAGCTTTGCTGTAAGAAAACCTGATAGAAAGTATAGTATAACACAATACTAGGTGTTTACAACCTACCGGCAGGAAATTCTACTTTATTCTGAACAGATTTAAAAAATAAGATGTCCCACTGCCTGTATTGGTCCGTTTTGAGCTCACATGCATTTATCGGTTTGTTCTACTTGTGTATTTGCTGATTAATATTAAATGTTAAAATCCTAGGAGTGAGCTTTCTTATCAAAAATACTGGACATTACCCCATTGTAATGATTTGGGATTTGTTTACCCAATAACAATTGGCGGCAAGTGTTAGCTGTCAAACACCAAATCTGGTGGACGTACAAAAGATTATAACATATGTTCAGATGTTTTTTTTTTCTGAAACGGCTCACAAAATAGGAAGCCTCACAGGCAGAAATGGTGGAACGGAGAGAGCGAAAACCCTTCAAGAGGGGACTGTTTTTTTTCCAAACCCAGCCTTAATAGCGTGTCTTGGTCGGGGGAAAAGGGGACTTGATTTGGTGATTCGGTCACGGATTTGTATTCCGGCATGGCCACTTAAAAACATTACGGAGAGAGAGAAGTAACTGCCGGCCACCGCTGACTGATAGGAGGGAGACTTGTTCAACATTCCCTCCCAAAATAAGAAAAAAAAAAAAAACCGGTTGGTATCAAGAGATCCTTCTGGTTATTATGCTCCCTTCAGCTGCGACTCAGCCCAGAAAAGCAATCACCCTTCCCCTCAGAATCAATCAGACGGGCACTCATTCCAATAATTTAGCCTCGCTGGAGGAAAACAACTTGCTCGCTGGCACCCTGGTAATGAGTTCTTACAATGAGGATCATGATACATAAGGAAAGGAAAAGCCACAGAAGGACTTAAGGTACCGTCTTAAATTTGGTGAAATAAGCTGTTATATTCATGAACCGTGAAGCTACATGAATAGGACTGGAGATGGGGTATGGGGGATGGGAGTTGGGGGGTTGTGTTGTTATGTGTGTTGTTTGTGCAGCGGGTACAAAGCCCATGTAAGCAATTTCAGGTTGAAAGAAGAAGCTGGCTCGGTGATGAGCAATAAAGTGGCTTTGTGGAAGGGAGGGAAAACAAGAAAGAGAAAGAGAGTGAAACAAACAAAGCCGGGGGAAGGAGAGGAAGGTGAAGTGTGGGCTTGTCATTTATCTGTGCTGGCTGTGCCTCAGCAGAACCACTGCCCCGGTGTTTGCCGAAAATTTCACAAAGCCCCCAAAACAAAGAGCGTAGCACTCTGGGCAAAGTATCTAGAATTGTTCACTTTCATTCAAAATATATGAAAGTGGAGCGTTTGAAATGATTCTAAACAAGTCTTGAGATATAGCTTTTTTGTGCGTGGTCTGACCCTGTGTTTATGTCTTGTGTCTAGCAATAGCCACAAGCTGTTCAAGAGTTTAAGAGTTCTGGGCTTCTTATTCACTTCCCGGCTTCTGTTCTTTCATACAGCTAGATATCAAATGACTGTTCTCATATTTACAAGCTGCTCTTCTCTGCTCAGTTGTTGGCCTTCATATTACTCAACTTTACCCAAACACAAACGCCTAAGCATCTAAATCGTTACATCTGTTCACCTGTCTACATTTCTACAAATCTGTAATATAGCAAGCTGCTTTCTCATAATATATGCATAACTTCTTTTGTACCTCACATCTCCCCTGAACTGGTTTTCTGTTGGCTATGTCATTCTGACGACAATGGAATATGTAATTTCTCTCCAGTCTATTCATTCATGTGGATAGGTCACCCCTATGTTGTGTAATGGCAACTTCAGGATGTAATAAGAGACCCCTCGAAATTTCCCTCCATGTACATGACCTTTGACCCTTCATGCGCAGTTGCATTGTTCATCGGGTCTAAGCCTTCAGCTCGCAAACAGTACCAGGTTCAGAGGCTGTAACCAAAAGGGAGAGGGACTGCCATTCTCCAGGTAATCAGCTTGAGGCCAAGCCATACCTATTCCTCTCACGTAGTTCGTTTCCTCTGTTTTCCTTTGAAACTGTGCTTTAAAAAAGTCACAGTTTGAGCCTAATGGGAGTTTAACTTGTATTGCAGGAGACTGTTAATCTCTCAGTGCTACATCGCATCTGGACTTGTCATAAACAGCCAAGTAAATAGCCAGCAGGTCATTAGGTGAACGTTTCCTTAGCGGATAGGCTAAAAGCACCACACAAGAGCCGTTTGGGACGGGGGCTTCAGCCGAACGACCACGCAGCCAACATTCATCCGATAAAGAGCAGCAACGTATCGTCGATGCCACTGGCAAACCCTCATAAATATCGAAGATCGTAAAATCTGACCTCGGTGGGTCAAAGCAGGGTGTTGCTAAAGCGTAGCTTTAACAGCGGCACGCCGGAACACCAAGAGGCCACCAGCCCTCTTTCACTGCAGATGGAAAGGGTGGGCGCAATTTCCACACTACTCCCCATTATCGATTTGCAATAAGTGCCTGGAGGAAGTGCTAATTGCTCCATCTGTAACCAGCCCCTATCTTTGTCCGTGCTTTAGAGCCAGCTAATCTGCCACCCATCAAGAATCACAGCTGTTGCCATTTTAACCCTAGCGCCGCGCAATACGGAACGGATCCTGCTCTCTTTCAGCCATTACCTATACCGTCTAGTCCTCCTACCCACTAAGTAGGAAGTACCGACCAAGATATCGCAGCACATAAATTGATGTAATCATCTCCTGTATGTGTACACTCAGCCAATACGCACACATTACACACGCTCCGCATGAAAGCTCCTCTTTCGCCAAGACCTCGTGCTCTCACTCCCCCCCTTTAAAGTCTCATAGTCTGGAAATCAATCTGACAGCCATTCAAAGCCATTTAAAAGTCTTAAATCTCCGACAAGAGACAAATAGCTTTTAGCAAAGATACTTATAGTATCTTCCCTTATTTAAAAGGAGAAAAAAAAAAAACTGGTTTTGAAAAACATTGACAAAATGTATTCCTGGATAAAAAGGTTTTTTGAAATGCGTCAGGTTTATGCGGAGAGGAACGTGGTGAGAGGGCCTGTTGCTCGAGGCGTTTTTACTGACTGAAGTAAAGAAAAGGAGCAGACGTGCAAACAGACTGAAAAAAATGACATAAGGCTTCAGAGCAGGTACGGTATATTTGGCAAATAAAAGGCTTTACCCCCAAAGCTGAAATTTTTATATTTAAATGTAGGAACTTATGAAATAAAGGGACGGAAACCGCTGAGGCATCTTTCCGTGGAAGTGACACGCTCGTCGGAATTATACTTTGGCAAAGTCATATGTGACAACATGGGCTCCAGCTATACCCATGCCTCCTGGCGAGATGTCTTCAACATAAATTATAACTGACATTTTAATTAAACGCTGTAAAGGTTACGAAATTGTTATTCCCCCTCCCCAATTCAGGTTTTTTTTTTTGTGAATGGCCAGAACACAAAGGCCAAGGTGCCTTTTTGTTATATATGAATGGTGAAAAGCCACTAAAATGTATGTGCTAATGCCAAAAGCCTACCGCCGCAAACTAAAGCCAAGATTTCTAAAGTTATTTGTGTAAGGGTTATACATTGATAAATTGGCAAATAAATTGATAGTATGGTAGTGTCATGAGCTTAATGGCTTGTTAAATAATAAATAAATAAATCAAATTAGTAAAAACAGTGATTACTGAGCTGGGTTTGGAATTGACAGTTGAAAACCCAGGTGGCCTTGGGCAAGGAGCTTAATTCAAAGCGTTTTTTCGTGAATGTCTAGCTGCAGAAATTAATGGGGATGACAAAAAACGGACTGCATTTCTACAGCATCTTTCATGGTGTTGAAGAACTTCCCAGGCGAAGTGGAGTTGGCTCTGACAGTCAGAATGTGTGGCATCCATCTGGGTAATGAAAAGCAGTGACTTTGAGCCAGAACGCTCACCACACATAAAATCAGGGAATTAAATAACGAACACAAACGAGCAAGTGCAACAGGTCATATTTGAGCGATACAAGTAACTTGCACAAGTCCATCTGTTTACCGAATTATAACGCTCGCTCGGACACTTATTTAACTGTACCTTAACGTGACGGAACATTTAGAAGGGGGAGAATTAGAGGGAGCGACGCATCAATCTGGTTCCAGCTCACGCTCCACCGGAAAAGGCCGACACAGGCAGTGTGCGTGAATGGCTAAACCGTTTCAGCTGTTTTCCTCTCTGCCATGCACGAGGTCGAGCTGGCGTAACAAAAAAACAGCCCGAGGGCAGAAAAAAAAAATCATGTATAATACTAAGAACAAAATGAGGGCAGTGCAAAGTCAATTGACTTGAACGGTTTGCAGTCAATGAGGAGAGGATATGGCATCGGTCAGGTTTTCCTTCCAAAGCCACAGTGTTCACAGGGAGGGTCTGTGATTATCAGCTGGTGGGGAGGTGGGGAGGGGGAAATGGGCCACGGTGGACGGCACGTCTGTCAGATTAATCCCAGGCCGCGAACAGTCGCGCGCGGTTTCTCCTTTCTTCCTCACTGCTCTGGGAGGCATCGCTGAGCCGACTGCTTTTGATCAGACAATGAAACAGGCATTTACTTTTCGGCGGGCGCTGCCCGATATTTTATCTTCGATGGCATGAATCGAGAGAAACGACAAAGCCGCACCACGGCCTGTGAGGCGGGTTTCTGACGGATTTTCACACACATGGCGTACTACAGCGAGCACCTGATGGAATGGAAGCAGCTTCACATAAATTAAACAGGAAGTGGAGGGATGTTTTAGGTCCTCGTATTCACCTGTCATCCCACTCCTAATGAGGAATAAGAGTGGTATTAATGGAGCCAAATTTACACACACACACACACACACACACACACACACACACACACACACACACACACACACACACACTCAGAAGTTTACAAGTGCCACAATATGATTCAAATATAGTCGGCAAATTCATCATTTCTAATTCTACACGAGTACTACATTTTATGGTACAGTATCTGCAGAAAGTGTACCTTTTTAGTTATATTTAGTTTAGTTCATTTACACAGTCCCAGTTGAAATCAATACAATGAGACTTAAGTTGCGTTGCCAGGGAAACGGTCCACCTGAGATTCTTATCTAAATCAGCCACTGAACTCGTACTGTTCCCTGGATGCAGTCCAGCATTTTGAAGGTGATGCTTACCTCCCCTACATGACAGACATTACAGTATATTTACTCATTAAAACTTTCTATAGCTGTGGGACAGATGTTACTTTCACATATGGAGATGGGAGCTACCCAGCTAGCATGAAACGTTACAGAAAACATAACAACACTGCAGCAATGTTATGTAAGACAGTGGCTGCACAATTGTGGCTACACTGACTACAATGTGTTTATCACCCCCAAACCACAACTTTCCAACTGCACTGCACATACCTCCTAATCACTGAAACCGTTTCTCCAGCAGGAAAACATTTTGAGTATACAACGGAGAGCAAATCAAAATGTTATCAAACAAAATCATAAGAAAACACTACATTTTAGTCATTTAGCAGACACATTTAATCTAAAGCAAAATACAGGACGTACAGAAATTCCTCAACAAGTGCAAAAGCATCAAATAAAAATATTCACAGTATGTACTTTTCACTTCATTGCATTTCTTTTAACATAAACTGGACCTATCTATAACATAAATGCAGGTGATTAAAAAAACTGGTGGAAAGCATGATTTTAAATTCTGGACGCACCAGGGTCCTGTTTCCCACAACCTTTGAACATAACAAAAAGTTACAATAACATAATACCTAAGAATTTCATGTTGCTGGACCTAAACGCTCATTTTTTGTTGAAATTCTGCATCCAACGCGGAACAGTGCGCTGCAATTCCACTGTACAAACAACAGCCATTAATCATAAAAAAACAGATTACTAATTTGCAGAAACGTCCCACAGAAACCTTTGAAGAAACTCAATAACCTGTCCCTGGATTCATAAAAAAAAGGGTCTCTTTGTAATGAAAGTAACATTCACTGGTTGCAAATAATGAATTCCAGGTTCACTTTCTCTAGATAGTGTCACTCCATTACATTTAATTGAGGCCTATTCTTTCCATTGAGGAAAATAGGCTAAAAAGAACAGTATTACAGCACGTTATTGATGTACCTGATTTCTCCGGAAATTAGGCCATTTACCATTGCAAGGCCTCAACCTAAATGAGACACACTCTGGTCGCTGGACTATTCAGGTCTCTAATGAACCAGAAATTGGATTCTGATAGTTTGAGAACAAAGGACCTGAGTGAGGCGACTTATTCGAGACCAAAATGGAAAACATTTTCTCTAATAAAGACCCATTTATTTGTCAGCGCCGAGCTGTACTTCCATGCTGATTGAACGGCTTTTGGTGTCTGACTACAACGGCTCCGTAAAACAAGATGTAGACCGTAGTGCCTTTGACATTTTGAATGTTTTTAGTCGTGTTACAAGACTAGGCAGACTGACGGCTGGAACGAAATACAAAAGCGCGCTGATTGCTAGGAGATTGTTAGAAGATTAACGATTCGCTTAGTGAATCTGAGTGGCACATACGCTGCCATGAAGTGTCACAACATGTTAGTGTGGAGGTTAGGTTGCCATAAATGTTGATACTGTTTGACCACTTTACGCTGTCAACTCAGGGGATGCAACCGTGAAAAATTGATTTTTCCAATATACATGACGATAAGCCCTCGATTGTTTCCACACAACAGACACACCACCAATTACATAGTGCCTATTTCATCAGAAGATGGGAAAGTTAGCATACACTCGGTTTGTGCATCTACGGCTGCATGGATAACCAGGAGTCAGCGCTACAGATCAAAAGTGTGACCAGTTTGACCCCCATCTTTCCCTTGATGTTTGTGCCAACTCTTGCCTCCCGAATGCAGACCTCTGGCCAGTATGGTGGCGATGGCATGGCTGGGACCGGAGCACCCAGTCAGGGGGTCGCACTTCCTTTCCAAACTAGTGGCCTACTGCATGAACCGCCAGGAGGCCACCAAAAGCCTGTTCCTTAAAGTCATTTCCCCAGAGGTTTCTATCCAATAGCATTTTTATTATTATTCTCTAATAGTGTTAGTTCATGACCCTTTGTCTAATTGTGATGGTTGTTTGTAATTTTTTATCAATGGAAAGTGTGACAAGCTTCAGTTTACTGTCGACTCCCGGGTATCAGAGTTTGACACATGATAAGGCGTAATCAGACAATGTTCTGTTGACCAGAGTTTTATCATGTTTCCATTTTCCGTACATATCTCTGAATTTCCAGTGTAACTCAGGATTTCTAGCCCTGTTACGATACATTTTGGTAATGTTTCAGCCTGTGGTCTACTAAATTGCAATGATTGTTCTTTCATTTTGCTAATTTATGGGAGTGTTGTGCAGAGCCAATAACTTAGAAGGAACTAAAAAGATAAACATTCTAATATTCATTAAGTATTGCCGAGATTTCCTATCCAACTATGCTAAAAAAATCAAATTAAGATAGACACCTTAATATAATCGACACTTGGCTAACCCTATTTATCAACTGTAAAATTGTATTAAAGGAAAAAGTATGGTTTATAGTTCCCGCTTCCTTTAATACCAATTTCCACACAGGAAATAAATAGCGCTGAGAGGATCTCATACTTTTTCCGAACGCAACAGAGTGCAACAATGTCATCTCATCCATTTACCATTATCTTTAATTGAATGAGGAAGTAGGTCTGTTTTTATGCATGTCAAATCACAAAATACTCTTTTAGAGTTGATTCGATTCAAGAGTTCTCTGCAATGAGTTAAGCCGAGAAAGGCGACAGAGTATATATATATATTTTTAAGTAAATAAGTAAAGCAACCGGACATGTTCAAACACTGCTAATGCAACGTTGTGAACACATGAAATCTGCAGTACTACAGCTTTACTATGACATACGATAGGATGTAATAGTCTCCTTCATACAGACTTACATTTATTATAGCATGTGCATGACTCAGTTATTTTCTGATGCAGAGTGACTTAGTCTAATTTTCGGGATACTCAAATCTTGGCTTAATGCATGAAAGATGCCAATGCACACAGCTACACTTGAGGCACAGTTTTACTGACAAAGCGCTAGCTTTCAGTGCTGTGCGTCGCCCGAGTTCAGTGTCTAATTACGCTTAGCGCCAATGATTCCTGCTCCTCTGTGGCTTTCCCCCGTTCCCCTCTCTGTCACATTTATTTTGCTTTCTACATGACCAGGCATGTTTTTTTTATATGGGTATGTATTACAAATGAGTGAAGCTGGGGCTTATTGTCTAATGGCTCTGCCAGAATCTAATGTGCATATTGATCGGGGGCCTTTTAAATACTTGCACTGTCTCTGAATGTAACTGATGAGGCTTAAGTTGAGTTATCAAACTGTTTATGTTTCTTTTATTCCAGTAACGAATGTGACAAATTTCAGGCTTATTGATTGATGGCCATCGGTAGGTAATAATGTTTTGTCTTAAGCGACATCATTCATCTTGTACACATCGTACAATTAATTTAAGCACAATATCAATGAATTACACTTTACACAAACTTGGTAGAAACTTACCGTGATTAGATTAGATGTAACTTACATAAGCGGAGGTAGAAATCCAAAAAAAGTTTCTACCTCTTGTATTAACAGCTAACAATATGGATTTTAAACGCACAAAGAGAGAAAGAGAGAGAGAGAGAACACACACACATTTGAGAAAAAGAAAGAAAGAGAGAAGGAAAATTCTGGTAACTATTATAATTAGCAGTAGCACAGAATTGTGGGTCTGCAATAGACTGCGTACTCAGGCAAAAAAATCAACATTTTCCATTTGTGGAATTCATTTACATTCAGTGTAACCCAGACCCGGAGTGGACCACCCATATTCAAGCCACGCAGGAGTTTAGCTCAATACTGAATACGCTTATCTCTGCTGCACTCAAACGCCCACTGAGGCCCAGCTCACTTCCTGTGTTCCACCAACGAAACACTCGTACGACCACAGCAAATCAACCGCTCAGTAACTTTACCGGCGAAATTGCTACGTCACACCTGTAATATATGGAAAAATATATGTCGAGGCATGTAACAGCTTTAACATGGAATATTGTGCAACCACATTATAAAACTACAGGATGTAATATATAGCCATAACAGGACAAGAGGGCCTTTCTTTTACATGTAAATAAGCATGTATAAAAACTCAGTGATGGTTCCCAAGTGAGTATTTTTCCATAGTTAACCAAATTCCTTCAGACTAATCCACTTTAGATTCTAAAGTAAAATGGTATTAACAGAAACAATCCCTACTGGTATTAAGAAATCACTTCCCTACATAAAATGTATTCAGATGAAATCCTTTATTTACCCGTGAAATATATAGTTCTTCAAAATGCTCTCGCTCATAACGCAATTGTAAAACACGCTTCCCAGGGTGAGAGTGTTTACGGTATGTGTTCTTGTAAATATTACATTCACATAACCATATTACGCATTCATATTTACAACGAGTGCATGGACCACTCTTTATACAGTACATATAGCCCTGTGCCAAAAGAATCAATTATTCACAAAATGCTATTACAGGCCTACAACAAATCATTGAGACATGAAGACATCTTCCAGTAAAAGTATATAGGAAAATGAAAAATAATTGAAATATAGAATTCATTTTTAACAAAGCCTTCTTTTTTCCAGGGACGGATAGCTGCATTTAAGTTAAAAGCCTTCGTTTTCCTGTCCTCTGAGGGAAAGTAAGATATTGATTTATACATTTTTAATGTTTGAATTATAAGAAATGTATCTCACAAAAAGAATTGTTCAGCAATCTGTGAATTACATGGTGTGATATCTGTATCGAGTCTCATCAGAAATAAATAAGTAAAAGGTTTGTATGATTCAGCTTTGAAGTATTTCTTTAGTATAAATGAACCAGCAGATGGTTATGAAAAGAATCTCAAAGGAACTAGATTAATCTTTACGTTTTATTAGATTTAAAATTTCCCGTCAGAATAAAATACGGGAATTTAAGTTTATAAGCCTCCTTGCCGCTGCTTTTTGCTTTCTGTCTGTTAAACTTCAGATGAAATATTGTTGTTTGTACAAATCAATCATGGGATAAGATCAAAAACATCACCGGGTCATGACTTTGAAAAACAAGTGCAGACAACATAATATCTATTTGGTTGAGGATGAAAAAAGCTAGTTCTACGAAGCTTATATTCTTAATCTTCTTTTCTCAACCATTCCAACTCATCATATTCAATCAGTGTATGCTAAATCCTTATTTACAGTGTCCTATTCATTCTTTGGAAATGGATTAGCGGTGTAGGGTATATATACACACACAAGAGTTTGTGCGCAGTCTTGTTAACTATGATATTTTTTATCCCGACAAACAGAACCAAAACAAAACTGCAGAAAAACATGGTATCAAATTGTCAGCCCCAATAAGACAAGGGGGGGGGAAGTATGGGGACAGTAATGGTTTTGATAAGAACAAACCCTTCACCAGTATATGTCATTTGCTGGCACCAAACAGCACCTCCTCCTCGAAGTACACAACATTTGGAGCATCAGAGTTTGTTTGTTTGCGGCCTGGGCAAAGATGAAGTAGTCATCGTGTGCAGAAAAGCCATTACAAACATGAGTTGGCGAGAGAGGGAGAAAACCGCCCGGAATAGAACTGTCAAGCACGTCTTTTTGTCTCGATATTCAGCCAGGCTTTGCTCATAGGCAAGCCGTGTGTCTATACCTCCATCAGGGATCGGCTTTTCGCTCACTGGTTTCACAGATGGCCTTGTTCCCTAAATTAAATAATGGCAAACAGTAGTCATTTTCCATTAGCTCTGCAGTCCAGGGCTCTCGGTAACCCCATCTTCACCTGTAATTCCTGGTGCCCAGTTCCCGGTGAGAACACCTGTGCCATAATAGCCGGGCCAGTACTCGAGAACTTTTCCTGGAGTGGACTTCCGACGCGTTCCAGACAGCCTCTTCTGATTCCAAACAACAAGGGGTTATTTGCTCATGTAATCACCGCAGTGCGAGATACCTGACAATACAAGCTGTCATGCTCTCCCAGGTTACGGATGAGATATTGCCTTATCACGTCGGCTCCGAGTTTCTTCCCCACTTCTGAAATGAGAGAATTATTTAATGCTTAACGCTCTGAATACAGAACACAGATACCAAGAGGATATTGTTCCCTCGTATTCAGCTTCAGAGGGTGGAAAAGGCGCGAGGTGACATCCGCGTATGGTATAATAAGCTGGAGAATCTAATTCACTCCCTGTTTTATGAGGAAATAAGCCAGGAGATACATTAGCCTTTGCCTCATAAATATTCAACCAATTAGCTAAGGAGTGCAGGTATTTTAAAAAGTGATAAATCTCAGGGGTGCCTCATCTCCGAGACCATCAGATAAGATTTTATTGTACTTCTGCAATGTCTCCCCCTCTCTGAAGGAAGATAAGCACCCTGTGTTCAGGAGAACCTATTAGACAGCAGAAAAATTATGCGTTCCTCCCAGGACAATTGAAGAAATAGTGAAGGCAAAAGTATTCTGTTCGTTTTAAAGGTATGGACAGGGCCGTGAAATATTCTGTGTTGGGACCTCCATTTGGCGAATCAAACGGGTAATCTTCAGTTTCTTCAGGGCAGCATCTCAGTGATAATTCCACGCACAATACAAAGTAAATCACAGGATACATAAATAAAAATCAGTGGACTTCATTACGTTTGATTGGCTATAAAAGCTCGAGTAATGAAGATAAACAAAAGGCGATGGAAGATAATGTATTTCAGATTTTCTCATTTCCATGGCCCGGGGCGATATCTGGTTCTTGGTCTCCACTTTGCGGAATGATGCAGAATGTGATCCTTTGAGGAGACGATGGCGGGGGGGTCGGGGGGGAATTGGAGAATGTTGGCATACAGAACTCATGGTGCATTATCAACCCCATCTCACTCACTCAAGAGAGAGGGAGATTTATTATAAACCGAGAGGAAAGATAATAACTATAAATCCTGTTTGGTTGGGAGTCAAGATGAGGTCCGTGGGCTATAGATCATTCAACGTTCAGGAAAAATGGATTTGGGATCTCAGGTCCACCGACTAACAAGTCTCGGCTATTGTGAGTGTAAAGCTTAGAAAATGTGTCAACCTGGAGTAATAGCAGTAGGAGATTAAGCGACACAGAGACCCACAGAACGTTGCCTTCTCTCGCCTTCCATTAATAACTGCTAGCACTCGGGGAGGGGGGAAAAAACCACCACTCAAGAGAAGCCACATTTATACGGTGCCCAAGTTGGGATAGAGGACGGGAAATGAAAATTAAATGAAAACCCATAATCTATTCCCGTGAAAATCCTTCAGGGCAGCAGACCGAGTAAGGGAAAAAAGCACTTGGCCAAATGTAAAGATTTCCTATAAGAATCACTCCGCATGTCTTCTCAAGCTCGGCTCATGGGATAATACGGGTTAAAACACTTTGGGAGCCTTCGGAAAGTCGAGGGCTGACCCAAATATCAACAAGTCTCAACGTGATGTCATTCATGACCACACCAGGGAAGCGAACCCTTCATGCACCCTCAGGGGAACTTAAATCACCGTGAAACCAAACATTTCTGTCTCATAACCTACTCTTTCATAAACATACATTTACAATTTTTATATTCGAACCATCTAATAACGATTATATATTTGCAAATGAGACACAGAAAATGTGTACTTCTGAAGTCTTCATGAATCCTGTATAATACCCACATTAACATAATGTAACCTATGCAAATGAATGAATGCTTTATGAATGACGACATAAAATCTGCGCTTATGAGCGATTCACTGATCAGAGTAGTTAACTAGCTAACATGAGTAACCAAGATAATCACAGTCAACAATATTTTTCCACTAGTATGTAGGTATAAGTAATTTTCCCCAAGTATGAATCAGTAATATTTAAAAACATGAGCAACTACAACTAAACGCTACTGGATGAAACAAGCATAAATGCGATGATGACCTGCAACAGAATGTTCATTTTGCCAAAAAGGATAAAAAAAAAGATTAATTCTGATTTTAAAGTTTAAAGTTTTTTTTGTTACAATTTGGAAGGTGATGAATGAGCAGTGGGTTGCTTGCTCCTGAGTAAAATCAAAGCCAAAAAAAAGAAAGAATCTGAATGTTCACTAAATTGGCCTCAAATCAGTACAGCATTTTGCGTGGTCTCGGAGAGAAAGAACCTTTTGTTTTTCTCTCTATGCCCATCTGTTGTCTATTGTCTCCCTGTTAAAGGATAATTGTGTTGATGAGGATGTTAAACCTCTGAGGAAGAGACGGCTTCAGCCCACCTGGGTGAATGGCTATGCGAATCCTACAGTCCGCAGACACAAACATAACTAACTTTTCGGCGTCCTGACCGGGGGCGGCTGAATACGAGCCCGGTGAGGCGGTGGACCACCCTGGTGGTGTCTCCCGCACCCCTGCCCCCTTCACTGTTCTCCATGACCTGGCAGTTCACTCCATTAACGCGGCAGCCCAAGTTCCTATTACCCATGGACAGACAAAATATAGTCTTCATTAGTTGTCGAAAAGTCTTTAAACCCAGAGATAACATTCACATGGCATCAACATGTCCTTTTAAAAGATGCTACTGATATTCTAAAACCCTTGTTATATGACATGCAACAAACTAACTGGTTAGCTCACTCACGGCAACTTGCCACAGATGGTCATACACACTCATGTCTGTAACAGGTGCACTGCTAGCTGGGGAAGGGAGTGGTCTGGAGCGAGAAGGAGAGGATGTCACATGACATGGGAGAGCAACAGACTGTAGGGCTGCGTCAGTCTTTGCCTCAACGATGATCATTCAACACAGTGTGAATGCATGTGCAAATCTACGAAAACATTGGCCTTAGTGCAAGCAGAGGCACAGATAGCCTCTACCTCAGCATTCAGGAATGGTAGTTTTTAGGAGCAAGCTGTGGCAAAAGGAGCATACTATATTTTTAAAACAGCTATTCTTTTTTACTGGAGAATGCGTAATCCTGAGACAAATTATGAATAATGAAAATGTAAAATAAATAAATAAAATTATGAATAATGAATATGAAGAAGTGATCAATAGATACAACTATCATGTAATCTTAACATTTCTTTGTAGCTTTGGTGAGGCACTGCTTACCCTACCCTGACCGCACATCTCTGCCTGACGGACTGAGAGGTGCCCCTTGCATGCCGCATACCCCCCCTTCACCAGCTAAGACACCTGCCTGCTCTGATCCACTCTCCTCTCTGTGCCACGTCGACAGGTAAACAGCTTCGCCCGCTTCAGAGAACATGTGTTCTTTCTGCCACACTTCACACCCCCCATCCCCTCCCTAGCTCTCTGTGCCACTTCCCTTCGGCCTCACGGGGCCCGGTTACATGGAAACAGGCAGCTGCTTCTACATCGATCCTGAAAGGTGGCCACTTACCAGATTGCGCTTATCGATAAATGGCAGCGTAGCCTAATGCTGCTGTCCTTGCCCTATAAGAGCGCATGGCTAAATTATCCTTCGCACTAAAGCCGATGCTTGCTAAAGTGGTCTTACTGTGTTGTCTTCCAGCGACATCTGCAAAACTCTGCCACAAAGGGTCCACCAGCAGTCACGGGGTTTACGCCGTCATATCTGTTCATAGGCAATGCTGACAGCATATTATCACCCAACTAGAGACCCCTATCCATCTGTAAAAGGCTGAACAATCATTTGTCTTGGGCTGGTTGATCATTGGGGGTGTCTGAGAAAGTCCAGTGTAACTAACAGGTTACATGGTTAGGTGTACATTCAAAAGGTGTTGCATTTTTAAAGGCATGTCCATGTGGTAGTCTTACAGAAAGCTTCATTTTGGTACAAGAGCACTGTTTTTCTCCTCTAAGGCATAACACAAAAGAATTACTGACTCTGCCTGAAGATGACCGTATTGATAGCTGTGTATGCAGTCCTTTAGGTCATATTTCTACCAGGAAGCTTTCACTGAATTGCTTTAAATTCCGCTAATGTGTTGCATGGAGAGCATCGGTCCTCCTGTGCCCCTGCTCTGCTAGAGTAATGAATGCCACCGCCCGTAGGTGTACATTAAAGAGGAAACGCTTTACCGAGGATAGCATTAGCATAATATGAATCACTGCCGTTATACAATTTGAAATACATAATTGAAGCGCGCAGTCTCTCCGCACATCGCCGCTGTCAGCCAAATGTGGATTCATTTGATCAGGAGCGTGAAAAGGACCCGGGGACAGGCAGTGACACACAGAGAGGGGCCTGCGGAGACCCGGGGTGACAACCACGCTACGCGGAGACATGACGAAACACCCTCTACAGTCACACATTCTTACACCTCGAGCACGACTGCTCCTGATGTGTGACAGATACCGGGGGTGGTGAGGCTCATGGGTAGCTAAGGCGTCCCCTCAGTCCACCCGAACGTCCGGCATCCCGAAAGGTCAGAGGGCACTCCCGTGTCGTTCCTTAGCATTTCCTTTTGCCTCTCTGGGATGTAAATCGCTTCAGAATCTTGAGATCTGTGATGAGAGCGCTTTTTTCCTCCCATTCATCAGCATTGCATGGGGGGAGGAAGGTAAGTGTGTGAAACAGGAGGAGGCTTGCACGGTGAGCGGGTACAGCGAGGGGGAGACAGCGGGGGAACCCCGATTTTAGCTGGGATCCACCAGGCGGCTCCGCTCTCGGCTCAGCGGCTCGGTGTGGCGCACACCCCCCGCCCACGCCGACAGACCCAGCGGCTCCTCCATCATCCATCTCACCTGGAGAGCCTTGGCATCCTGGGGCCCCGCTCGTCTGCTCCTCCCAATTATCGTCCCCCATCAGAGACGCCATCCTCTCAACGCAGATCCTATCTCCGTATCTGTCACTTTATCAAATGGAGTGCGCCTTTTTATTTTCTGCCTGGTCTATATCCTTCCCACTGTGTAAATAACGCAGAGGGAAGGTGCTCCGACTTCACTTTCCCAGCTCCCTGACTTTTCTGGCAAAAAATTTGCATTCTCAATTATAAATCAGTTTCACCTCCATATGAAAGGATTTCTAATTAGTGAGACATTTTTTTAAATGTTAAATCCCATTATTGCTGCCACTTGTATCAAAAGAGTGCCTTGGCAGGGAGTGAAGTTTTCCAGCAGCTCTGTGACTGATGCCCTAACTTTGGTCAACAAACTTTAATGAAATAAGAAGACGATTTCTACACAAACCTGCTGACAGGGATGGCACAAGCAGAAAATGAGCCCTTTCATTTCGATTTACATCCAATAAAGCTACTGTCATAGTTTCGCTGAGTGATGTTAGCCCGCAGAGAAGATTAGGATATTCGCTTAACGCGGTGTGATAAGCTGGGTTTTCGCTTGTTTTTTCGCCCGATAAGAGAGGAAGTGTCCGTAGGCACTCACCTGCGCATTTAGTGCGGGTGATGAGGGGGGGTCCGGGCGGGCCTGTGCCCCCCTCCCCGGGGCGAGTCAGCAGGACTTTGATCTCGTACTCCACGTCAGGGTCCAGGTGCCACAGCTTGTAGGTGGGTGCGTCCACGATGTGGGTCTCCGCCCAGTTCCCCGTGGTGGTGCGGTACTCCACCTCCTTCAGGATGATTGGCCCGTCCCCGATGATGGAGTTGGCGTTGGGTTTGATCCACAGGTAGGTGGCGCCCACAGCCAACAGCTCTGGGGGAGCGATGGGGGTCGGTGGGGCTGGCAGAGGGAAAAAAAAAAAAAAAAAGAATAGTTTAGCCAATTAGCATCTCATTAGGGTGAACACACCCACCGAGACCCATCACTGGCTAATCAACACTGACATCATTGCTTAAAGGTGACAAAGTAGGCCCTGAATCATTATCATTCTTCTTTCATTGCAACTTCCATGACATTACTATCAGCAAATGTGCAGCAAGTACTTATCACAATGCCCATGCATTTCTGACACATTGTGAAAGGTTATGCTGAACTGAAAGGAAGTACCTGTCGCCACATCTGGAGCTGCAGGTCAACTGCAGCAGCTTTCAAAAAGCCTTCTTCCCACCCGCTTTCTGCCACGGCACAACGCAACATATCAACACGCCGTACACGGCCGCGCGGTCTTTCGCTTCATCTCTTCGATATCTCTTACCTCAATACCTCTCTTATGTGAGACACCGCTCTCTCCCATCATCCCATTTTTCTGATGAAACCGGGGTCCTGACTCGCCGTGGTCATTAAAGCCCCCCGCCCCACTCTCAATTTCACTGAAAAACTCCCAGCGTAACAGGTTCAATAAAACCCTCTCTTTAACTGACGTGTGGCGACTGCTGAGGAAACATAAATGGATTCAGTGCATAACCCATGTGCGTACTGTGCGATTCAAAAAGGCACTGTACAAATTTCAATAATAATAATAAACCCTCAGAAAAAGGTTCCTTTTCCCACCAGGGGGAACCCTCAAATGACCTACTTAGATACTGTCTCTAAAGGTTTCTGTGAAGAGCTTTATTTAAGGTTCTATGAAGAACCCTTAAGAGATATCAGCATCTAAGACCTTTAAGGCTTCCCATTAGGAAGACGAATGAGGAACCCTCAAGGGTGCTGGATAGAACCTGTTCTTTCCTGTGAGTGTGTCGGGGTGAGGAGTAAGCATGACAGCATAATCCTTAAGTGAAGAGTGAAGTAGCTCTCTATACTCTGGGTCATGGGCTGATTGGGTGTAATTAACGGAGGTGAGCTCATTAGGCTGAGACAAACGATCGGTCTGTATTTACCTGATGAGATGGACTGAGGCTTTCCAGGGCTGCCTGTGGGAGAACGCTCCTCTTCAGAGCTCCCCACTCAACAGAGCGAAACTGAGGGCCGGGAGATGGACTTCAATGTATGTCTAAACCTGTGCTGCACTGGTGTTCTTGTGTGCGCGATGCAATACTTTTAACTTTGTTTACGCTGCGAGCCGACTTGCTGAAGTTTGTTTCAGGATGCGTGCTGTTTGTGTGAAGACTGTAAAGGGTCTCTCCTTGTCCCTCAGTTTTGGGAAGGTTGGTTTTCGTTTGGCGTACGCTAAGCCCCCTGTCAGATGAGACCTTTTACTACTTGCGCGCCGCGCTACGCGGTGTCTCCCTTTAGCGGCAGAGGAGAGCAGAGGTTAATCCTGTGTGTTTCATGTGTGCTGGCAGGTGTACGAAATATGGATCCAGTGTTCAGGTAGCTCATCACCTGGAGCGGAGGCACACGGCAGGAACAGGAAGTGTGGGGGGCACATGTGGAAAGAAACGATAGAAAAAAACCAAATTACAACAAAAAAAAACCCCAAGAAAAAACAAAAATCATCAATATTCCTCTCCTCTCACTCCCTCCCGCAGTGTCGGGTGTTTTAAATGCATTAATATTTGCCAGCCTGGGCTTCCCAGAAGCCTCGGCTCAATCACTCACCCCGCCGTTTAATATTCCCGCCCGCTCATGCGAGGAGAGGGACGCGTTCGCTGCGCAGTGCCGCCACCTGTGAGGTGTAATCTGTTACCGGGGCCTCGGCGGGAGAGCGCCTCGGCGACGGCGGGATGGGCTCGACAACCGCCGCCGGGGAGGAGGGCCCGGCCCTTCCCCTGTAACCGACTGCTAATCGCTAATGACGATTCCTGGCTCCGTCCCACCAAGTAATCTGTGAGTAACGGCTACTGTGTCGAACAGCTGCCTTCCTTCCGTGTGGCGCGCGAGCGGCGCGGGACTGTAATTATTCCATCAGTCAGAGCGCCGCTCCCTAATGTAGACCGTGCTCCTTAGCTCTGAAGCACTAATGAACTTGTGAAAATGAGCAACTTGTAATCTGGGCTTTTGTGCCAGGAATCTACTTTTTTTCCTTCTTCCCCCCCTTTTACTTTTTTTCCCACTCTTTCTTCCTGGCTTTCTCAGAGTTCTTTCATAAATGAGAAAAACAACAGCTTCCAGTGCTCTCACCCTTGAGGCTTCTTCTCATTCACTGCAAACGTGCGGCTTTTTTCTACGCGACGTGGCGTGCGACTGTGTGTGTGTGTGTGTGGTGAGGAGGGGGTGGTGGCACTGAGTCCTGGATTGACTGTTCTCATACAACATCTGTTCTGTGAAGAATGGGAGCTGATAACAAAGGTCTGACTGTTCTCCCAGGCCCTGACACCTGTCCCCCCTTCCGATCCAAGAAACCGATCCCCTCTTCAAATAAAGGTGACCCAAAGCGGCGGCGCTCATTCTGTTGGCGTAACAGAAGAGGCGCGTGCGAAAGGCGACGCTCTCACCGTCTGCCACGGTAACAATGTCCCCGTCCGTTCTCACCAGAGAGGAGGGGTTGGCGGCTGGTGTGGGGGGAGAGGGCACCCTCTTATCACCGTTTCCCCATTAAACACGATGCACTCCCCCACCGGAAATCTCAACAGCCCGTAAAGCGAGCTAGCCCTCTCCGCGGCTATCTGCACACGCTCCGGGGCGGGCGCGAGCCGGCGAGGCCGGGCCTCGTCATTTTCTGGTCTTTATCACCTGCACTCCATGGGGGATTTTTAAATCTGCGGATTTCTGTTAAGCCTCAGCAATCACACGCTATCAGATCAAACTCCCACTGGGCACGGTAGATAGCGGAATCTGAGGAAAGTACAGCATAAAATGGGGAATTTGTGACTGTAAGACAACAATTACTGAGATGTATTTTTTATTTATTTTGCCTTACACTTGCAAAAAAAAAAATTAAATAATGGCACATAAACGTCCTCTTGGACCAGCACCAGGCGAAAAAACAGAATAAATCTTATGTTTCTGCTCCTTAGATTCACAAAGGACGGGGGGATTACCTGTAAACTTTCATGTGGCGGCAAAGTGAGGAACGCCAACGACGTGGCCTTTTCAGTTTCTCCAGATTTATCACACCATTTTCCAGGGTAAGCCGTATTCTCAAACTTAAATATGTGTATAAGCTATAAACAATCATATCAACATAACTTATCATGATAAATGGCAGATACACGCATAAACCCGTATGCTGTCCTCAGATTTATGCGGTACAGACTCGTGTTGTCTGTTCAAACGCATGTTTCCCTCCCTGTTACGTTTTCCCCTTTGGTCACGTTCTGCTTTTGATCATTTTTTCATGGTGCACCTGTCTTGATTCAAAGCTTGTGAATCTATAACCTCAATCATTTCCACTGGTATGAACTATTAATTTCTACCGATTCTCAAAAATAAAACATGTTTTTGATGTATGTATTCTTCTTCCAGCCAGCCCTCCCCTATGCCTTTACAGGAGTACTTCAATAGTACTAGCTGTCCGCTGCTTTTGCTTCCCTACAAAGGGTCCTGGTTAAAAAAAGACGACTGCACCGAGCAAAAAATAAACAAAGAAGAAGAGAACGTATGGCAGTGAAACACAATGAGAGTGTGTTTGGGGGCTGGAGAGAGGGTTGGGGGAGGGATACACCATCACTTCAACCCACTCCTCAAAAGGAATCCCCCCCCACAGAAGGTTCTGGAGTACAAGGTAAAACCCCCTGAGGGAGATGCCTCCCGAGAGTGCTGATACGCAATCCCACAATCCCACAGGCTCAAAGCTGGCACACGTCGGACACCTGTTCCATCGCGTCCTTTCAACATGATTCTGCCCACTCAGTTCTCAGCTACTACCGCACAGTTTCACCGCTGCCAGAATAAGCCACAAACAGAAAAACATTCTTCATGTGCTTGTGAGTCTCTGTACATATAAACATCTACATAGTCATATATCAAAATATATGTATGTATATATATATATATATACACATGTGTATGTGTATGTGTAAACATACATACATATATATCCTGCTGCCAGAAGAGAATACAAATACAAAAGCATTTAAACATTTTATATTACATATATATATTTCTGTGTGTGTGTGTGTGTGAGAGAGAGAGAGAGAGAGTGTTTGTTTGTGCATGTATATGAATAAATGTGTATGTTACACATACATCTACACACACATACATATGTGTAGATATACAAACACACACTCTCTCTGACACACACGACAGTATATTTATTTAAATATGTAAGCTGTTTTTGAAGTAGTGGTGATTGGTCGGTGATGCTGGAGGGGGAGAAGGGAAATATAAATAAATAAAGAAGCGCACAAACAGATAAATAAACTGGCACAAACTGTTTGAAGTGCTAACTCTCTGGCTGCTGCTTATCTCCCCTGCAGTATTATGGCAGTATAATCCATCTCTGTAACTCAGCTCTTCATGGGCCGCTTGCTTCCTCATCTCAGCCGCGCAGCCCCAAATCCTCTGGTAATGCGTCCCTTCCTGTGCTGTCTCCTTGTAGATAACGCGGGCTTCTCCCACTTCACCATGACACCTTCTTCCCTTCTTTCCTCACCCTCTCTTCCCTTCTTCCTCCATCATCACACCCCCCCAAACCTTACCTCCCGCTGCTACCCCTGCCTCCCCACGGCGGGACCCTCAGGATCGTCTCCAGCCCCTCTGCGGGGTACGCCGCTCACCCGTCCTTTATGCGCCTGTCTGCTCTTGGCTGGGGCGACACCACATGCCCGCGCACCTGCCCCCCTCTCCTCACCCCCATCCCCCCCCACCTCCACCGCTAGCGGCCCAGGTGTTTGAGGCAAACATATGCTTAGAGAAAGTTGGATAGGTAACGTTGCGCACTTTATTTTAGATTCAATTCGAAAAGGTCAAACTGCAAGAGAAACAGAGGCTATATATAATATCACTGCATTTTTCAGAAGCAGACTAAACTGAATGCAAATCCAAAAGGCTTGGGAATCAGAGCTGCTATTATGAGGTGGTTCTTCGGCTGCAGTACCCATGATATTAGCTACAAGCATTTTTCATTAAAATGTACTGTCTGATTCTTTTCCACATTGTCTATGCACCAACTATTTTTCCATCATACAGCTTATATCTTGAGTACTTCACATCTTAACTTTCAATAACTTCAAAAAGCGTCTTTGTTTGCTTATCTTTCCTACAGTCGTACATGTCTGTAGTATTCATACACACACATACACACACACACACACACACACACACACACCTTAGTTATGTCTACAGTGTAAATTTGTATATTCATTCTGCAGAAATAGCAGTACGCTTTAGTTACGTCTGATTCATTAAACTCATAAAATCATTTGTCCACATATATCTCCGAGTTGACAAACTCGGATCGTAACTCAGAAATGTTTGCACACAGTTTTAAATTAATTTAAAAATTATAGGACTGAGCAAAAAAAAAAAAACTCAGGAATTTCTCATTCTGCAATAACCTACAGATTATATTAGTAAAGTGTAGGCGAGGAAGACTGCTATTTTCATACCACGGTTATTGCACCTGCTTTTTCTACGCCGAATAATTGTCTACAAGCCCACTTTTTTAAAAGGTATTAATGCATTTCCATACTTGTATAACCTATGAAGCCTTGGTCCTTACCATGCCATTGAGCAAAACTCTAATGAATGCATCTGAAGGACACTATATATTGGGGGTCATTCTATCACGACGAGCGTGATGGTGCTGATGAGATAAAATTCCGGTTGTTTGTAAAACAAAGAACTAATAAACCAACGATTCTGAAGGCTAAGGACACTGAAGCAAGGCATTCAATCTATCTGGTTCAATAAGAAAGCGGGTCAAATGTAGAGGGAAACATCTATGCATGACCAACATCGGGAGGGGACAACAAACCGTTGACTGGTACAAGAAAAAAAGTTTGTGTTCGGGAAATATATTCAAGCAAATTTTTGAAAATAATCATAATCAGTTCTTTCAACAATTTAAAATGATGCAAAATCCTCAGTGACAACATGGGGATCCATAACTGTGATGGTAATGGCGGTTCCTATAGCAGCATCCAAAACGCACGTTAAATGCTATTTCATATAAAAACATGCCACTGATGCTGTCCTTAAATTGGGACTAAGAATTATTTTGTAGGCAGCCACTACACAAGATTTATTTTTAGCAATTCTATGCTGCCAGTGTTGCATCCAAAATTGGCCAAAACCTCTCTTTGATCACGGCTCAGACAATAGTGCACTCCTTGGGAGAGACACGAAAATGTACTTGTCAATTAGTTGCAGTCAAGCCTCTCCTCTTCAAAAATAATTAGTCAGTCGTGGCCATTACGCTGGCTGAAACCATGCAAATCAGGCTGGCCATAAAAGATGACAAAAAATGATCAAAAGTGTCTGTCAGGAGTGACAAATGTATGTAAAATAAGAAACTCGTATTCTCCAGAAGAGCTCTGGACAATCGCACAGAACTTTGATTTGGAATTAGCATTCCAAAGACGACAAAATGTAGACTTCAGCATAAACAAATCTGCGAGCAGTTCTGCAACGTTTTCTGAAGGAGCTCCGGTGTCAAAGTTGTGTTGACAGGCGCGGAGTTGTGATATTTTCTTTCTCAGCAGTCTGAGGAAAGGAGCTTTGAGACGACGGCTCCTGTTTCGCGAAGCCTCCGAAATAAAGAGAAACGAACTGTCAAGGCTTGTTACTAACCTCTGTCCTTTGCCTTCTCTAAGCCCTCGACATGCCCACTACCTATTAATGAATTAATCATACCTTCACTCAATTATTCTCTCTCATTCCTCCGCTGGCCCTCTGTAGATGAAACGGGTACTGGCTGACCACCAGCATACCAAAGAGAGAGAGAGAGAGATGGATTTTGGGTACAAAAAATGAGAGTTGGGGCTGCGAGGCCCATCTCCGTCCGCGCAGTGCACCCGTCAAACCAGAGGGTCCAAGCCGAGCCTCGATAAATTTTGTCGCAGCAAGGAGACAAAGCATGGCATCGCGCCTGCAGGAAAGCGACGGCGGCTCTCGTCGACGGAGCCCCAAATATCCACGAGACGTGACTGTGACGATAAGGCCCCCAGGCAGGGGAGTTATAGGGGTGCATCTGCTTTTCAACAAGATACAAATGAGAAAAGCCAGAGGACCATGGCATATTAATTCACAACATTACGGAAAACTTTTTCAAGGGCAACTTTTTCTGCCGTCTTTCTATCCGCTGTCCCCAGTGTTGCAACAACTGAAATCAATCTCGAAACTTTTTCTGGGGGGCTTATTTTTCTCCAAGTTTTGTCTCTGTCAATAAAATATAAATCAGAATAAAGCTGCGACGATGACATATGGAAGATGAGAGGGGATGTGGAGACGGGGTGAAAACAGTACGCTATGTGGCAGAGGGGGATTCGGAGGAAAAGCTAAGCTTTGCGAATAGCTAACAGTAACACGGGTTGCCGGTTATTAATTGTGTATTGATTGAGAAGGGTGACAGTGGAGAGACAGCAAGCGAGACGGAGGTAGGGGGGCAACCAGGACGGGACATCTCTCTCTATACATGGCAGAACTACGAAATAAACCCTCCCAACACCTCCCCCTAACCGCCATCCCTATCCCCCCCACCCCACCTGCTTCCTGACTGCAGCTCTGTGTTCCATCACCTACCATTATTAATGGCTGTGGAGCTCGGCGGTGAGCGCCCCATTTATAAAACTCAGCATTTTAATCTCTTCCAATACCAGTAATACCCTGCTTTTCTTGTGCTTTAAGAGACCCATATATTCAAGAATGGCATTTTTATCTGAAAATGAGAATGTGGTTACCCTGTGCTTAAGACTTCAGGCACCTGCCAGACTCTCAGAAACGCCATTCCGGGCACATCCCTCTGCATTTAATTACTTAGTTGAAGGAAGGGGGTGGGGGGGGGGGATCTCATGCGACTTTACAGACACAGAACAACCCAAAACTGTCTCTGTTATTCATCCTCTTACACTCTCAAGATTAATATTGAATATGCATATTCAGTATTGAGCTCATGACATATTGAAGAACTTGCTGCCTACAAAACTATGTGACCAAATACAACATTGTATGAAATGCATTAATTTCAGCTCTCTGAGTACGTTTTTCCCTTCAGCCTCCTTCTTTCTACCATGCAAGGAACCATATCTATATATGTGTGTGTATATACACACACACACTCACACACACACACATACACACTTTTTTTTTTTGTCAACAAAATGAGCATCCCTGTCGTAGAGCATATCTGTGTTTTGGCACCTCTCAATTCCCCTGCTGTGGAAACTCTGTCTTTGAACACCTGAGCTGAGAGAAGCACCCCCCACCCCCACTCCAACCCCCCACCCCCTCCTCAGCAACGCCCCAGAGGAGAATCAAGCAAAGCATGCTGGGAAGAAACAGATGCTGCTGATTCCCCTGGTTTTTCTGCACAGCATCCAATAAAAAAAAGAGCTGCGAGCTCTGCGAACACTGATGTCTACAACTATATCGTTCCAGATAGATAGAGAGGTATTCATTTTGCAGATATAGAGAGGTTTTTCTGCACGTCATTATTTCTTCACTGTGAGGTAAGGCAGTGTTTTTCACAAATAGGGTGGGCAGTTTCAGAACAAATCGTCTGTGACTGTGTCACCAGTCATTTGCGCTTTCACATGTAACCACTCAATGGCGTCGGTTGAACCCCGCAATCATGAAAGGGAAATAAGTCTTTCTCAGCTGACCTCAGGCCTGTGATATATTTAGAGCAATCCAACTGCGGGCGGCGGATATTACAAGGTCGCAATAATCCCATGAACCTGGCAATCACGGGCGTGAGATGTATGTTTCCTTTGCTGACCCAAAACCATGTGAATTTACTAACTATTTCATATGACGGGCCCGGAAGCCGTTGCACTGGGTGGGAACTGAGATTTTCTGGATTTGACCGATCCAAATTGGTCCCAAACTGTGAAATCAGCTCCTGCATAATGATTAAGGGTAAAAATGTGGAGATTAGCAAGTGGAGCTGGAGAGAAATTCCCAAGTATCTTATTTGCAAAAACGATGCTCTTTTAGGGACAGGTTGGTATACATGAAAGGACCTGCTACAGATATTTGGGTAGCTAGCTAGGCTGCAGAAGATCTTTTTTCTGTTCTGTTCTACCAGATATAATGCATTTAAATCTCTCTTTGAGAGGTACTGTATGACAGGTTATGTTCAAATATTGTGACTATATAGTTTGTTGTGCTTGCATTAGGTGTCTTAGTAGCTGGTGTACGTAGGATAGCCATAGCTAACTACCAAACATTCTCTTTTAAGTATTTTGATAGCTGGTAATATATATGTAAGCTATGCAAAGCTAACTGGCTAACATAAACTAGCAGCTAACTCTCTGTCTCGATATTGCCGGACAAACATGCAGTATTAGTCAATTAAAATAAAGTCCAAAGCTCATATTTAATATCACTAATCACACAACTGATTCAAGGCTACAGAGACATTTACTAGTTAAATTGTTGTCAAATCGGAATGACTATTTTTAAGTACGCTTCACTTTTTCAAGTACAAATTAAACGATGCAGAGTCTGTTGTGCCAGTTTCAAAGTCACTTGATTTGAGTGTAAATGTAGTGAATTTTCAAAACGGTCCTTTTAAACATCCACAAAATGATGAATTGCTCCTGGCTGGCCTGATTCACTCTTGTATTGCGGTAGGGGAGTCTGTCATGTACTGAGGCTGATAACCCCAACACCAGATGGGCCATATATTTAAGAACTTCTGACAGCCAGAGGAGGTGGGGGGGGGGGGGTCCTGTCCAGGCTGTAGTCCAGAAATAAGAAGCTACAGGTGCATCTGTTTATAATGTAAGCCCAAAGTAAACACCGCACATTCCAAGGTTGCAAGCTTAATTTGGATTACTTATGCATTGACTACACTTATCCATGGCCAGGCTGTAGATGTAGGGCATCTTCTATATTGAAAAGTCTTATGAGCGTTCAACCAAATTAAATTCGGCTGATTAAGCTGTTAACGACAAATATCGGCACAGCAGGTAGGTCTTGAAGAGAGGCACATCACAGGCAGGAATGGAGAGACACCGAAGAGTTCAGTCGGAGACCACTTTACTTCCAGTTCCCCCAGAACCTAAGGACTTACAAGTATTTTTTCATGGGCAAGGCGCTGGCACCGTTTCCTCTTTTAACCAGCGAGGATTTTTTTCCCTTCTCTCTTCCCCCAGAAGAAGTTTGTGCATAATTAAGGAGAAGAGAGCACACTGCTGATGCTGGCTGAAATAATGATGGGTTTGAGTGCGGATAATGATTCCCACGGAACCCAGCTGGGGCCTTGATTGATAGTTAATACCCGCTATTACCGTCCTTACCTTTTACAATCAGTTCGGCGTAGTTAGACACCCCCGATCCTCCGTCAGAGCGGATGACACATCTGTACTTGCTCACGCTCCTCTGGGCCGTGTCGGCCACGCTCACGGTGGCCGAGAACCGCCTGTGGTTCACCACCCTGGTCACCATCAGCGCCGTGTCCTTCCCGTTCCACTGCTGATGAGGTGAAAACACACATACACACACACACGTACATGCATGCACACACACACACACACACACACACACACACATATGCACAGTCACCTTGCTGTTCGCTGTTTGAGTACATTCATTAATCTAGCACAGAGGATTCATATTCCCTGCAGTTCTTTCAGTGACCCATGTTATTGGAAGAATAATCAAGATTCTGTCGAAGGTCTTTGCTGATAAAGACTCACATGGACAGTAGATACTAAAATGACTCATTTGGTATTCAATACAGATAACGGAACGACAAAATTCTGACTGCATTGCACTTTGAAGAAGTGCCCAAGACTAAATAATGATAGCACATGCCACAAGGGTTTTTTTCATCAATATTTCTAGCTCATGAGTTTTACCGCCTGTCTTTGCATGTCTGTTATCGGCGGAGGAGATCATTTTGAGAGGCACTACTGAGATCTTGTTCATGCTACATTTTTTTCCATAAAAATGTACAAACGATCATAACGGTACACAAGGAATTTACAAATCAAACACATTTTTTTTGGCCATTTTGACAACATTTTTAATTTTTTGATGTAACTCATCAACTACCCCATTACATTTTAAGTCAAGTGTAGCTATTTATTGCAGTCGTGTCTTTCAGAGTTGTGCGTAGGCTGCACTGCTGCATGGTTGACCTGTGTTTGAGGAGGAGCCGTCAGACTCACCTGAAGCCAGAGCTTGTCATGCTGCGACCATTTCCCCCCGGCGATGCACTGGAACGTGGCGTTCTGCCCGACGTTTACCTCCACGTTCTGAAGCCTCAGAAAGTGGGGTGCTTTCCCTGCCAAAGAGCATGACACACACAACTTCAGTACAAACGTACACGCTGCCATATAGTGTTTCCTAGGGGCTGCATGATCTTAGGGGTCAAAGGTCAACGTGCGCCTGAGAGTTGCTACTGCCGCAAGCGAGTGCCAGGGTGATGAAACCTTTCGCTATTGTGCATCAGGGCTGTCAGAAGTGGCAAACATTTGAGTTCCTTAAAATTCCAACAGTTTGAACAAATTTGGATACAAAGTGACAAATTTATAGCAATACAGATATTTCCTGCAGTGACTGATATACTAAATTTATTGCAAAATTTACAGGAATACGGCTCTGGTAATGTTGTGCAGCTCTCTCTTTGGTTGTTATTTCCTGTCATGCCTCACCACTCACTAACAAAACAGATAAAATGTTAAAATAATTGCAAGCTAATACAACAACTTTCCGCTACACATCCAGATGGTATGTGTGAATTATTTGTGAAATATGTGGGTGATTTGTATTAGCATGCGTGCTCAAGTTGCTTTCTCCTTTGGCATAAGCGGTGTTCCCTTGCTTTTCTTGAGAGGCTTAGGATTTCCAAACCAAAATCCCAAAAGCCATTGTGGTGAACATCTCCTCAAAAGTGGTTGATTCCCTGGTCATAACCATGCCAACAGTATGCTATATGCTGTGTTACGTTTTGTGCACCTTATTTTAGCAGAAATAAAGTTGGCTACGTATGCAAAAAAAACTGTATTCAAGAATGAATTCACTTTGAAACGAGTCTCATGTTTTCAGGACGCATACATGCTAAAACACATGTAGAGTCTGTTGCACTGTCATGAATATTTTCAAGACTTTAAGATTTAAAAAACGACAGAGACGCAGAGAACATGACAGCCAAACATTTTTGCCATGTTAGCCAAGCTGGCTGCCCGACATTCATACACTTCACGACTGACGGTTCACTCACGTGTGACGTGATTACCCAGCCAGCTTTGTGCTGGATTTAGCCCTGATTAGCCACATGTGGCCAGGCTTTGCCCGGCAACAACCTAACGATGGGAAAAGAATCACCAGGCCCGAAGTCAGTGACAGCATAAACATTAAAAAGGAGGAAGAATCACCTGTTTTCACACGGAAATGTGCCAACTGAGGTACTTTGAGAGTTGGGGGAGCAGAAAGAGAGGACAATTTGTTCATCTTTATTGGGATTTTTTATGCTGCAGTCTATCATTATTGTTTTTCTTGCTGTGGCAAGAGGTGCTGGATCTGTAATAACAGGCCCCAGAAGGACGGCAGTCCAAATCTGAGAGGGCGCATAACGGGATCCCGCAGGATCCTCCCTAAATTAAGCACTGACACCAGCCTTTAGTGTTCGCTTTCCGGGGCCACTCAGACAGATGGGATATTCCGCTGTAAACTCTCACAGCAATTACTTTTTTTCTGCTTTTCTATTCAGACGCTTAAAATGAAGTGCTCAGTGTGCACTGTTCAAATGCACTAATTTTTGAACTGGAAAATTAAATGACCACAACTTAAATAATTGGTGCCCTTGAAGAACTGAGTTAAGGGTGATGTTGTAGGTCCATCTTCAAGAAATGTTGCAATATATGACTGATGGGATACTCATTGTTTTGTGCAATTCAAGAATTTATCTTGCCGTTCACTGAAAAGTCTGACTGCCTTATTTCCTTGGGCCATTTAATTGCCTTCAGTGCAGTTTTATTTGTTCAGTGCTATGACGTACGATGCTTTGAACATAATTCTTCAGCTAACCCACATTCCGTGGACATGAGTGTGGAACTGGGACACCGAACGACAGTCAGACGTGACATAAAGAGACTGTCAGCTCTGACTGATGAACGGCCTACAAACTGAAACGCTCCCTGCCCTGCCTCAATCTGTCCTGCCTCTCCTCTACCTGCCTGCCTGCTACACACTGGGCCCCCCGCACGCGGAGCGACAGTGACAGACGCTTCGCCCGCCATTTATTCCAGGAGTCAAGGAACAGATGTTGGCACAGGATGGAATCGCAGCGGGGGTTGGGGGGAAGGGGGTCACTTACGGCAGGGGTGGGCCAAGACTCTCACTTCATCCACCGCGATGAAGCCTGGGTGGCCCTGCACAGAGATGGCCTCGAATATCACCTGCAAGGGACAACGAGGGGGGGAGACGGGACAAGATTAATGGTTAAATATTAATCTAACATGCATGGATACATTTCTGTTTGTGCATGCATGCCTGAACGTGCACATGTTAACATGCTTGTGTATGTATTCTGCATCCGCCAAGCTAACAGAAAACCTTCTCAGATCACTGGGGACCACACAGGTCATATTTATACTGGTGTTTGACATAATGTTGTGATGTGAATGTTCCCTCAACATTCTAAAAATGTTACATTGTTCCAAACAGGTTCTGTGAAGGTCGTAAGAAAACATTGCAGCTAAATAATGTTCAAGGGACACCAAGAAAATGAATAAAATGTCCTGAGAAAATTTGCCCAACCGTTTTGAGAATATTCTGGCCATCAATAATCTTTAGCTGGGTGTACGTTGCATGTGTGTGTCTCTGTATGTGTACGCATATGTCTGCATGTGTATTTGTGTGTGCACACCTCTGTGATTGTCTGCACTGTGTGCATTTTTCTGAAGCTGTGTATATGCATATGAGTGTGTGTGTGTATATGTGTCTGTGTGTGTGCACCTCCCTGTTTACTTGTATGCATGTATCTGTACACTTGTGTGCGTAGGCGTTTGTCACAGTCCGCTCATTTGGAATATCTGGCCACTACTGGCTGTGCGTCAGTCATCTACTTTCCCATTCAAATCCCCTCTGAGCTGAGGAGCTCCAACACAACAGAAAAATCTGGAGGCACAAAGATGGCTGGGTGTAATTCTGCCAAGACCCGGCAGGAAACAGAGAGCGCGTCTGTGCCGTCGACTACGCCATCATCTCAACGCCACAAACTCCGGTGACTCACCGATAAGCGCTGAAAACTTTTCACAAAGTTTCGAGTCGGTACTTCTCTTTGAAAACTACCGAGGATGCATTTACACGCGGGGGGGGCCCAGCTTATCTTTAGCCACTCAGGCTATCACACCGCGGCCCTGGCAGGTCTGCCTGAGGGGGCACGAGACATGCCCTGAACGCGGTGCCATGCTGCCCGCCATGTGCAGGGAGGTGCCCCATTAGCCTGGCAGACTGCACACAATACACAGAGCGTGAGAATTGGCACAGATGAGCGGGATTCGCTACAGCCCACTGTCAGAACCAACTCTGTATTCCCAGAAAACAAACACAGCCCACATACATCTGGAGCAAGAGGTGATTTTTTGTTTTGGGTAGGGGGTCTCTCCAGGACCTGAAATAACCCACTGACGTTGTTATCTGATCCTCCCTTCCAGTCACATATCCACAATCTTCCAGACTACAGAGTTTCTCGTTGTATTTCTTTGCTTCTTGACTGAAAAGGACATTCAACTGGGTCAAATAATGGAAAATGCCAGTCACAAATAGTAAGTGATTCTATAAGCATAAGATACTATTATGAGCAAATATCGTTCACAGAAGATCCTGTAAAAATTTTCCTGGACGCTGTTCCTGAGTCGTTTGGCATTTGTGATGCAAATTGCTAAATAAAGTTATTTTCACTCACTCAGCTTTTAAGGCTTCTCAAAACAAGAGATCAAATCATGGCGACGTTATGGCAATAGGTCACTGCAACATGACACTGCCCATAGCATGATACCCCATGGCCATACAAACATCAGTGCATCAGATAACTAAAGCCGTCTCTTGTCATATAGCACTTCAAACTCGCTTTGTCCAGCTGGTTAGCATGTCATTAGGATAATTAGGTCCTATACAGGCCTGATCTCCATTATCTACCAGGCTTTTATTGAAGGTACCCAGGCTAAAGCCAGAATCTGGATGGCAGGGTTGTATGTATTTAGTACACTAAGACCTATCAGAGCCCTGGCTGAACACAGAGCCAAACAGCGTGGCTCTGCCAGGGACTGACACGTGGAGTTTAGACAGAGCGGGAGGGACTTTGTGGAGGTGCTCAACGGCCACATTTGAAACCAGCATGGTCCAGGAAAGCATGGGGTTCTTTGACTCCATGCCACACGATCCACGGCCTTCACAAAAGAGCAAAAAAAAGACTTAAAGTGAGCCGCGGTTACCAAAGTGTGACAAATCTCGAATTTCCGGTGTCATCACCCGGCCTTTTGTTATGGCAATCGGCTGCAGGGGGAAAGCGGAAAGCAGGTGAGGCGAGGCTCCACCTGGCAGGGCCAGAGGTCCCAGTAACTTCAGCAGAGGGACAGTAATCTGAAAGCTCCTCGAAACACTCGGGCTTTAAAAGCAAAGGCGCACACGGCAGACGGCTTTAATTCACAGCTTCCGCTTAAGCTGTTATTATGGCACGCTCCCCCCCGTCTTTATGGCTTCGCTTTGTCACCTCTCCACAAACAAACACATTAGGGGTTATTCGTAAACACCGCCGCAAGGATTACCGCTGCAGGAAGAGCGGATAACCGCATCGATCGCGCGTTTTCCTATTCATAAATGCACTTTGCTACTCTCTTACACACATCCTTATTTTGGATGTAATGGCTCTCCTTCTGGTACAATGCTCCACCCCTTTGCATACAAGTATGTAGATTCACAAAGAGCAGTCAACGCATTGTTATAAATATCACCTGTTTATGGGTTGGGTATATTAGACAAAAACGTCAAAATATATTTGATGATCTGAAAGAAAGGAGTATAATGCAAAAACTTGACTATATAAAAAGGGCTAAATGACTCTCAGTGAGTAAAGAGAAAATGTTTAGTTATGAAGGAAAATACTGCATTCACTACATGGAAGAGAACTAGTTTCAAAAACACATTTGAGTTCATATTCAGAGGCAAACAGTCAAACGTGCTTCTGCTTGCAGGTGTGGGAAAACGTGCTTGCTTGTTGGTGAACATGAAATATATTTTCATGCGTGGATCTGTGGATCTATTCTATATATCTATATTTGGTGTTAGACTGGAATGAGCACTGACGTATTCACAAGTTGTTTCAGTATTTGTAGTTTTTTCCACATTTACCATGCCTTCCCCAACCAATAGCGAAGAAATTGCCACTGCATCCTTCATGAACACACTGAGCTCAGCCGCAGACAACTCAATCGCCATTTTAGCTCTCTCAGATTAGCATAACGCACTACCATTGGTCAATTGTCCCGCTGCTGACTGAATCAACGCATCCTTGACAGTATGCTGCTAGTGGTACATTAATTCATATATATGTAACACAAACACATATACTAATGTAAAGGTCAGCTATCACCGCTAACTTCGGTGGCTACCTCTCATTGTCTCTTGTGGTGATGACTGATGTCTGCTGCAGCACGTGTACTTTAGGGGGCGAGGGAAACGGTCGGGCTGCTAAAAGGGGCCAGCAGAGGCTGCCGAGCGGGCTTTAAGTCTCACATAGGGTCGATCTGATTCCCCCCGTCATATACTTTGAAGATAATCCTCTCTCACCTTTGGTGTTTCAGCAGAAGTCGAGAGGAAGGGGGAGGATGGAAGATGCCTTGAGAAAACACTAGCTGCAGGAAGGCTGTCACATCTGAGAGCAGCCTATCAGCATCTGAGTAGCCCTCATCTTCAGACCGCTTTAAAATAAGCCCGTTTTTATTACCGCTATTATTATCCTTCCATTCAATTATACGTTACGTGGAATTACGTTTTCAAATCAGATATACAGTTATATGCTACCTCAGCCAGTTCATGCAGAAGACATCAGAAACCTTCCTACTCCAGAGCAATCAATGACAATCGCTCCAATCGTAAAACAAATTAATAAAACTACATTAATAACTCTACAAATCATGAATAATCTAAAATCCTTTTGTAAGCCACTGTCTTGGGGAAAAAATGTCAGAGATAGAAACACAAACACGAAAGCTTTTGGATTATCTTCTCACTAGACGGGTCTACGAACTAAACGAATATTTGACTACAGCTAAGACAAATAGCTAAATATTAACACTGCTGTCCAAATGTTTGTTTTCCTGTTATGGCGCAGCCATCTTGTAATTATGGTAGGGTTGCGTTCAAGGACTTGATTCTGCCGATGTTAGCCATGTTTATTGACTTTTTATTTCTGGCTGATCAAATCTGTAAAGCGTGTTCTCTCTCTCTCTCTCTCCTGGCACACTGCTCCTGGCTTTTGGCGTCTTGAGGGAGGAAGGAAGCGAGGGAGAGTGAGAGAGAGAAAGAGGTAGAGCTGCCCTAGAAAGTGTTTCCTGAAAGGTTGCCCGTATACAGTGAGGCTGGAGATGACTAGCATAATTACACAAGGGTGACCAAACTTCAGACTTTCACAACCTTTCCAGGAGTCTGTTCACAAAAGGCTTCATGGCTAAAAGTAGGTTAAATTCAGCTATTTGGGTTTAATTGGACCGTGGTTGCCAGGCATAAAGGGGTGCTTAGGCAAAGTCTTAAAGCCTGGACTGGAGCTGTTTAAAAATTAGCACACTGAGTGAATTCTAGATGGGGACATAATTACCATATTAATGTTTCTGTTTCCCAAAAAAAAAAAAAAAAAAGTTCCTACTCCCAAAAGTAGATTGCTGAAAACTGTCTGGAAACAGACAGCTATGAAATTGCAGAGCCAGGCTGTCTTCCCAGCATCAGTTTCCAAACAGAATCATTTATATATCTTTTCAACTAATTCAATCTGTCTCTCCTTCCACAGCACTGGCCTGTGCCCTTCTGTTCCAAGACGGCCCTCTCAACAGCAAGGATAGGCATTATTGATTCCAACTGTACATAAGATCGTCCCTTATGTCTGGCTACCCACTTATTTTTAGCAAAATCGAACGGGCAAATAAGGACCAAACTATTACTCTAAGAGAATACTTATACCGATGGACGAGAGAACTTAACTCACTAAAACCAGGGAAATTCAAATTCAAGTTCGCACGAAATTGATTTTCACATTTTTTCCAGTAATGGCTAAGGAGTTGGAGATCAGTATATTGAAATCAATACATCAGATCATCAACTTGGTACAATAACCGAGGGCTGGGACCCAATCAAATTGCATGTCTCTTCAAAGGCATATATAATTCCATCAGAGTAGTCTTCACACTGTAGCACAAACTGCTCTTAGTATTTTCTGTTTTACTGGAGACGAAGAGACACGTCATTCGGAACGCATTCTTGTCTTTCGAAAACAAAATATCTTTTTTTCTGGAGAAGACTTTAGTCTCTTTAAGGGCATGCGCGATTCAATCAAAACTGACTTAAGTTTGGTTGACTGGGTCCCACACATATTCTCCCACACAGGTCTTTATATCTGATCCCAGTAAAACCCATGAAACAAGCCCTCCCTAACGACATGATGTGTGGGAGAGACTCACTTGTTTATGGAGCAGACAAGTCCGCCGCTCTCACTCGCCCCCTCCACGTTCACCCCCCACTTTGGGTTCCAGTCTGCCAACATTTTACTCTAAACGAAAACTGTAACATTGAAGCCTAAGTACAGACTGAAGCTGTCTAGCTTGATGACCGAACAAATGAAAGAGCTTGTTTTTTTTGACAGTGGTAAACATGACATCTCAAAAGAAAAGACTTGCACAGAATAGAATAGATTAACTATCAATTCAAATACTAAATTTAACTTAAAACTAGGGCTGGTTTCTCAAATGGAAAAGCAGGTGTTTCCATTCAAAAGCCACACACAGACTCAAAAACAAGAACATCTACAGCTGTTGTATGGGCTGTACTGTGAGCGAGTTTGTGTGTTTCGTTCAGATGTATTGTATATGTGGGACAGGTGTATGGAAAGGTGTGTCGGGCTCACCTGGTACGAGTTAGGCCAGAAGGTGCTGATGGCGAGCTCGGCCTTCACCCAGCCTTCGGTGATGGAGGAGGAGGCGTTCCACACTGGGTTCCCCTGGGGGCCCCCGTTCACCTTCACATAGACGTTGAGGGCCCCGGGGCTGGAGCCGTCCCTGCTGCTCAGGGAGTAGTGGAAGTCGATGCAGTGCGTGTCGTTCTCTTTGAGGGTGGGCAGCAGCAGGTGGGCCTTCTGTCCAGAGGCACGACCCGAGGCGTTGACGACCATGAAGGAGCCTGCGGAACACAAGGGTTCAAACTCAGTTGGGATAATCAAATAATCAAATCACACCACACTACATTTATGAAGTTTTCCATAATATGCTTTACAATAGACTCCAGCCTCAACCCCCACAAAAGCAAGCTTGAGGCTACAGTGGCAAGGAAAAACTCCCTGTATGAAACGGACAGAAAGAAACCTTGGGAAGAATCAGACTCCTCCTTAGTCTGGCCCAGGGTATGACCTTGTCATGACCGACAAGGTCAATCAGTCAAAGGTCAATGAAATCAATGCAGAGTTTGTAATGACCAACAAGGTAAATCAGTTTAAGTGTTTGAGAAGGCAGCTGAAGGGTGCAAACCAAGGCGAGGTGACAGGCTGGAACTTTTTTTTTTGATCTCCTGCTTTGAATTACAGAGGATCCCTGCCCTGGTCTTGGAGAGCCACAGGTTTTGAAAGAGGCTGTTTTTGCTCCCCCCTCCCCTTACCTTCTGTTATCAAACCATGACAGCTTTGGCAAGTGCTCTTTACAGGCTTAGACAAACATGAAACAGAGGAAGACGCTTCCTGTTTACGTTTACATTTATAGTGTAGGCATTCTGCAGACACCTTCATCCAGAGCAAATTGCACATCTTAACGTTTTTTTTTAAAACCATCAAAATATACTGCTGGATTTCTCAGCGAAAGTACCTTGCTTGAGGGTATAACAGCAGTTCCGTACATGGAAAGTGAACCTGCTACCTTGGGGGTTACATGCTCGATCGGGTTTCTAGATGCATCATGAATTTGCTAAGGAGTCACTCTGGAATGGTCAGAAGATTGAAGTAAGGATGGAGGGTTGCTACCAAGCATTTTCAAGCCAACAAAGCCAGCCAACCGTCTTTCTTTCAATCGTCCAACCATAAAGCACGTGAAAGGGAATGAGTCGGTGGGCCGAGGTTGTGACGCTATTCCCGAATGTGAGACAACCATGAGTCGGCACCATGTAAAGAGGCGTTATTCCACACAGTGTACAGGGAGCGGTTTATGACATCAAGTGTTGTCGATCGGGTTCATGGGGTTAACAGGATGAGAGTCTGGGTTTTTTTTTTTAAGTTAAACACCTCATTAATAAATTAGAGCTCATGATTACACCATTTACCCATCTCACATAGGTTCTAGGGGTTAAACTGGTTCCTGGTTTTAAAGGCGAAGACAGAAGCTAATATAATCCGTGGGTTTCGAGTTCCAGGGTTGCCAGCACTCCTGCTACAATCTCATTTCAGCTTGGAGTCTGCACTGAAAGAAATATCATCTTGAGTTTTTTTTTTTCCCAGATGACATACTGAGAATTAGATGAAAGCAGAGAAAAGATGGCCCTTTTTCATGATGGCTGTTTAAATATTTTGATCTCACATGGTTAGTTGGAGATGACAGGTGCAGAAACAGCATGCTGTCTGTGAGAGTGGGCAAAAAAAAAACGAAATAATCAAGGAATTTTGCGATTTTATTTTTTTACAAATTCATATTGCAAGAATGAAAATGAGGTGATTAGCATTAGTAATTACATGAGTGGTCTCTGGTTCCTGAAATTATAATAATTTAGTGTGATCCCTCAATCAGTCACACTATATCATTTTTCCACAATGTGAAATTAAGCGTTTGCCCTGGTAACGCTTTCCTACTTTATTTGGTCAAGTGTTGACCCATACCTTCTCTCCATTACGTTTTTCACTAATAACGGAGCCTGTGACATCATTTCAGGCAAACTCAGGAATTTAAATGTCAAAATTTAGCACTGTGAAAAGGTTAAGAGGTTGACGCTCTTAACTCAGCCTCTTTTCAGGCCAGATTTTGAGCCACTTTCATTTCCTGATGGGAACATTGCATTTCCCCATGGTAACTGCAGACGATGAAAAAATCTGGCTATTTATCATGAAAATTATTCGTGGCCTATCAGCAGGGCAGAGTTAGTTGGCTACATGGCGATGAGAAATGTAGACATCAATCTCTCTGACCTTGGGCTGAAGAGAAGCCAATCAATGCAAAGCAGTAAAGCAATCTTTCCAATACCCAAACCACACCATTATCATTGAACTGGGCTGATTGGATATCTCCATGCCAACCACTCCCATTTTAGGTTGGCCTTCACCGCATTCCGTCTTTCCTGTTATGAAATGCCAGTCTCTCCTTCACAAAATCCTGTGAAGCCCTTTACTTGAACCCATCTAGGGCCTGGTTCCCTCAGCATTTAGTATGCGCAAAGCTGTCTTGCTGATGCAAAGAGTATAAGACAGCGACACGTGATTGGTTGAGGCAGTTGGTTTGCTCCAATCACAAATCACTTCACTGAAATTGCATGTGCAGAAATTTCAACTTGTGCTGAAGGCTTTGATAAATTTGGTCCTTAGTGCACGTCTTTGTTTCAAATCCAGACTTTATGGGGAACGCAAGATTTATGGCCAGATTCAAAAACACAGCACTGAAGGATCACACTTTTTAAAAACAGTCTTTGCAAGAGAAGCTTTTACAGCCTACTGGATACTTAGTGGATTTATACATATTGAAGCAACTCAAGTTAAGGACATTGTAGGGCGTATAGTTATGGCTTTGATCTGCAGTTTTCTCACTGCAAGTCCAGTAACTTTAACCACTACAATGCTTTGGCAGTATACTGACAATCCGTTTATTTTTACCTTCCTGTGCTGAATTTCAATTATGTATGGTCATACACAATAATGTAAAATGACCTAAATGTTTTAATCCAATGTTCTTATATATTGTCGTATTGCCACATGAATTTAGCTTAAAACCTACAAACTGACGTAAGTACATAAGACAAACATTTCTTACAAAATGTATGAAGTCTGTAATAGCCCAGTCGCATTAACTAAACATTTTAGCTATTGACAGAATAATACTTTCTTGGGACATCCCTTGGTGAGGATCGTCTTTGCTCATCCAGGATGTGAGAGCGTTTGACGTAAGCAAACACAGTGTGTTACACAGAACCCCTGAGAAAGACCAGATGCCTCATTTGCATATTATTTTCAATTACGGCTCACCAATAGGGACATGCTGTTCGGTAAACACTTTTTCATTGAGTACAGAGAGCATTACAATGGGGCAAGTGAAGGTTTAATGTTTTAAACTGGCAACCGCGCTTTATTGAATTGTGCCACAGCTCTGCGGCGAGAGGCTGAAGGGTAGATGGAACACACATCAGTGAAATTGTCCCAGAATTGTTTTCTGCTTTTTTTTTTTTTTTTTTGAAAGCTGCATTTATAAGCGGCTGGCAATTCAGACGTTTGAACCGCATTTCCTTTGTAAACACGGACTTAGAATGGGCTTCTCTTTTCTCACTACTCGTAAGGGAGCGGCGCGATCACAATAATGTTATGTGACGGAAATAGCTTTCTCACACATAAAAGAGGAAATACACTAATGTTGGCCCAACAAATCGATATTAACACGGGCAGTTCCCACAACCGCGAGAGATAAACGGAGAAGGAGAAATCGCTCCTGACCGGGTTCACGGATATTAATCTTCCCGCTGTGAGAAAGGGCTACTGCTAATGCACAGGCAGAAGAAAATTGCATGCTTTTGAGGCGATACTGCTTTTTACCTCATGTTTATTTTTTTTTTTTATTTGTCATACACAAGTTTAATAGGGAAAGGGAGAGCAGAAAAGCAGACGTTCTAAAATCATGTCAGCGCTTCAGCTTTAATAAGCGCAAATAGATCCATGCTAACCTTAATGCAGTACAGCTGAGACCCGTGGGGGAACTCCCAGCTCTCTCCTGGATTGGGTTAATGTTCTCACTGTGTAGTTTGACCAGCAACAACATCGTTTGATGAGAAAAAGCTTCCCCTTATAGGTGTATAATCCCTGGGGGGTGGGGCTGAGCTTTTTCGACTGAAGTTCACCGTCTCGGTGTCAAACGGTGTTTTGGTGAGCATTACAGTGATATGACAAATAGCAGAAGCAATGGTAACTGTCACTTTAATATGCAATTATTGGAGGGGCAGGATTTTGGCCTGCCGCTGCTATGTTTGATAAAGTCAAGGCATTTTTCATCCCCTAGTCCCAGCAGTAATTTCCAGAGACAATAAAACACCTATTTACCATGGTGCTAGATGAGCAAGGTAATCTGAAACGTCCCCTGGAAAAGCTAATGCGCTGGAAAAAAAAAAAAAAAAGTGGAATCACGACGCCGTAAATCTGAGGCAAAGAGAGAAAGAGCTTCAGCTGGGGCTCAGATTGGGAGCAGCTGTGGTCGGAGCAGCCTTCCACAGAGGGTGCGTCGCATGCCCCCCCCCCCACCCCCTTTCCCACTTTCCCTGACCCCCCTCCCCCCGCGTCCGATGCCATGACGGGCGAAGTCCCAAACGCCAAGCGGGATCTGAGCCTCCGCCACTGGGCCTCGGCCCATTTCACACATTTAACACGCCCAATTCCCAAACCCCTTCGCACGTTTCGCTGAGCGACGGCGGCCGTCTGATGACAGACCCGGACCCCATATGCTTCCCGTCCTCCTGCTGCGACGGCTCCTCCGTCACATGATCGGGCCCTCTCTGATTTCCATGCCCTAATTAATACGCCGCGGCTCCATCCCTCGTCTCATTGGATGCTCGTTCACAGCTCCTGCCGCCCTCCCACCTCATTTTTTTCGTGGCGGTGGGCGACTCTTGCCGTACCATTTTACATATCAGGCGCGAAACGAGAAGAAGTGACGGGACGAGGGGCCCCACGGCTTAACAGACAAATTTACGGTGGCCTTTTCAATCCCGCCAAGTTGCCTCGTTGACCTTTTCGTATTTGGCCTGGATCTCTTGACGCCGTCAAAAGCAGGGTACAGAAAAGCCCCCAGAGCATGCTGCTAACCTGATAAGTGAAAAATCGATAATTGAAGTGTCATTATTAAGGGGGTGTGAAGCAGCTTAATGCAAAAATGCAGGTCACCATGCCGACAGAAGAAGCAGCATTACTGAATGAAGTCTTGATTTTCTTTTCACATCTAGAGCAATGGCTACTGCTAGAACCAGTAGTAGACAAACCTCAACTGAAATAAAATATTCAGGTATTGTCCATTAAAATAGTTATGAAGGTTTTAAAAAATGTAAAAGTAATTATATCAGTCACATCAATGTAAATAACCTGGAGCATGCTGTAGTTTCAGAGTCTAATGATTCATTAATGAAACAATTTAAAACTTAGTGATTATGCCACTTTGTAACTTGTCTGTCATTACCACAAGACAGTGTGACATTAAATAGTCGCTATGAAGAATGTCTTTCCACAACATTTTACCAATGGACTTTATTTAATGGATTTAAACTTCTATTTCATACAAACAAAATGATTTGATGTTTTGTTGAGGGTGAGTAGTTTGTCTTCTAAGCATTTAGTAGATGTTCTAATCCAAACAAACTTCCCCAGTTTTTACATTTTTAGACATTAACATTGCAGTTTAATACTTAAGGTGGAGTGCTTTGCTCATGGGTACAATGGCAGTCCTCACCAGGGAACTGAACCTACAACCTATAAGCCACAAGCCCAACTCCCTAACCACTGTGCTACACTGACACTCAGAGCGGCGGATATCCTGGGGGTACGGGTACCCCACGAGAGTATGAATCCATTAGGTTTATTTCCTTGCCACTGTTAAACCTGGCTTACTCACTGGGGGTATTTTAAAGCAAAGAATCTCGTAACATTTAATAATCCTTTGAGACAAGAGTGAATCCCCCTGTGCGACTGACTCTCCGATATTTTCCATCATTTCACATGTTATTACATCGTATTTTAATGATGTAGACATCACACAGTGACATAAGTAATCTCGCCTATTTGCAGCGCTTCCCTGTACCGTGATCTATGGAGCACTCGGCGAGGAGACTTTATTAAGTACATATATTCAGTAATATTTGGCCAATTTATTGGTTGCCTGAAGCATACGGTTGTCAGAGGTCATGTAAAAATCACACCAACCATGGAAAACTGTATGCGCTCTTTTAAATTATTCACAAATACTTTTACAGAAATTGCTAATTACTTACACTGGGCCTTGTGTCACTGACAAAAATAATACGTTGGGCATTGTCTGAAATAGGAAAGCACGGTATCCGCCGCAGAAAATGACCTGCACCATGTCAATTATTGAGACTCCTCTACTGACAGCTGTTCCAGGGAGGGCCAGGGTTATCTCGGATGGAAGCGAAGCTGCCAATTTCATCGGCACATTCAGGCAAACCAGCGCCCGGTGATCATGTTATTTTATTTAAACGCCGGCTCATTGTCGGAGAAGAACAGATCCGCCGCTGATGGTGGGAGGTAAGGCTAGATCTCGTAAAATCCGAGGAATAAGATATTGTGTTATCACGGCTCTCCTATACATATGAACAGTTCAATCACGGGAACATACAGATTGTAAGGAGAATGGTATCCGAATGCAAATTTCAGATACTGTTGGGTCTTGAATTTCAAAAACATATGTTTGCCATTTCACACAAATTCTTATCAAAAACCTTCAAGAATTTGAACCCGATTCATTAATTTGTGCAGTTATAGGTTATAGGTAGCAGACAAGGAGAATGAGAAAAATTGACAAAACGTGTCCTTCACAGCGTTGAACCTAAAGGAGAATGGCACAATATCTCCTTCCTGTATAATTCCTTGTATCCTATCTGACATTATTTGAATCAAACCCAAGCACCTTGAGACCAAACAACATCATGACAACATGGTGCAGCTTCATCATGGTCACATAATGGCACCAAAATGACCTTGTTTTCTTTGCAGAATAAATTATTCTGAATTTAAAATTTCGACTGCAAAAAACTTCCTGCCCTCTCTTTGGTAGTGCCTCCTCTTTTAAGACTCATGAATGCAACGCTTTGTGTATTTCTAGCCTGTCAATTCAAAGCTTGGAGGCAGCATAAAGTTCAGCGGAAAGAAACAGGATGATAAACTCATAAAGTCAAAAGTAAAATTGGGTGAACAAAGGTAGAACAGTACAGTACTAGTGGGTTTTGGTAGGTAATATTCAATGTCATGTTTACAATAACACTTATTTGTTATGAAGTAGCATTTATTAGTTTTGATCATTGATTGTGATGAGCGTCACAAGGCCTAGGCTAAGTCAGAAGGTCTGTACTGTTCGTCTTGCAATGATTGAAGGCTACATTTCATTATTAATAACCATAAAAGGTTTTGTCTTTACCTGCACTGCCAGGCGCCGACGGCACCGAGATCTATCATTCCATGTGCTAATATTCAAACATGTACCAACCTGTCTGTTATTTTGTATGCTAATATGTAATTGTATACGCTACGGCTAGCAGGTGTATTTATGGCCTGGAGGAGAGCTACCTAGGTGTGTATCTTCCTGCTGTGCGCTGTCTCTCCATGTAGCGTGATCTTCTCTTAAATGCCTTACAGCTCTGCACTCGGAATGGACTTATTTTGCCACAACAATTATGAGATACAGTTGTGCCCATCATCACTAGCTGGGAAGTGATTCAGAAGGGCACGGTACAACAAACAGGTCAGATTCACTAAGGTGAGAGACACGAAATTCACCATGCAGGTTCGGCGCCCCTTATACCCTGTGCAACGTTAACGATGAATTTTACATTGCATGCGCGGTGCTCACTGAATCCTATGTGCTTTCTCATGACCCTGGTTTCACTGCTTGCACATGCAATTTTTATATAAATCTCTAAAACGCAAGAAATAGCCACACAACCCATCCATAGAGGTCAAAGTCATGTCTGGCTTATCAAAAGACTGTGGATCGATGAGAAATCAAGCAGACTATGTTGTGAACAAATGATAAGTGTACAGCTTGACAATTACATTTTTAATTCAGAGATAACTGTCAAAAACAGATTCTCCTTCAAAATTTGAAATGACTTAAAGGGACCTAAAATTAATTTCTGTATTTATTTGATTTCTTGACCTTATTTGTTTTTAAGCAGGACATTTTTCAACATTTATGCAACAAATAAAGGGAATTAGACGCATATCTGGCGGATTTCTCACTACATCAAGGGATGCAGTTTTCAATGATTTGCTGGAAGCCACAGAACAGTCAGTGAACAAAAGGAGGTAGTTAAACAGCAGCAGCTGGATGTAGATAAAACGGGATGAAAAATGCGGGCCGGGCGGCGGGATGGCGGGATGGCGGAGCCGTGCCGGGGCGGAGGGAGGCTGGCGCCTGACAACGCAAGAGTAATGCAGGACCTGCGCCATCCTGACCCCAGCAACAGCGCTCCTCGCTCCGTCACCCGGGGAACGAACCGCTCCTCCCCGATAACCCCACCCTCTGCTCACGACAGGGCGAGGGGGGGGTGTGGCTCGTTTAGATAACCCCCTCCCCTTCTCTCTCTTAGCAAAAGGCCCATCTCAGCCTAGGAGCTTTCAGTCTTTTAGGGACATTCCAACGCAGATAACGCTGGAGAAAAGGTGACCAGAAAGCAATGTAATTGCCTTCCCGTTTCATTATTATTGAGGGTTGAACATGACCTACTCCTTTGCAGTCCTGAAGGAGAAATTGAATTATCCTGTAGCGATAGCAGTGGGCTAAACACACCAGCACCCGGCCCCATTGATCGAGACAGGCAAAGGGAAATCAGCGCACAATTTAACCCCATAACCATTTACCCCCGTACCATCGATATTACTCCTGCGCATCTCGCGCGCATACACAGAAAGGCACGAGTGACACCCTATCCGCACTGTCACACAGAACACACCTCAGCCCTCCAAACTCCCAGATTACACTCCCATCAGGGCCTTCCCATTAAAGCTTTGACACCGTATCAGGAGCCTCACCAATTCACTGTGCCGGAACATTCCTTAAACATATCCCTTTTCCCCAGGTCTATAGCAAGGTGAAGACTGAAGGTCCACAACGCTAAAACCAGACATGCTCACTGGCACTCCAGCCACAATGCAACTCATGACAACCTAGAGTTTGCTTAACACAATATTTTTGTTTACCTGGAATCAGGCCACCATAACATGCAATGTGTTGTTCCAGTAAAAAATAAAATAACAAATAAACAGTAGGACACTATAACAAAGAGGTTGCACAGAGGAAAATGGTATATGAGCCTAGACAGAAAAACAAATGTGAACCATTGACCTAAATGTGGAAAGAAAAAAAACTGTTCATGGAACAACAAAATATCATTCAGACCATACACAACCTTCGGGGTATAAGACAAATCTAGAGGGAAGAAAAGTATCCCCGGGACTGAATCATACTGAAAGACTCCAATTCATCTTCCATACTCTAGGCACAGGGAGGGACAAAGACACTTTCATTCTGCTATGAGACTGAGGCGATTTTCCTCTTGTTTTTCAATGAACAGATATCTCCTGCCTTCTCCGAAAGTGGTAATCTCGAGCTTGAAAATATGGAAAGACGCGTACTCCTCAAAGCCACGCGTGTGCAGGATGATGGAATCTCAAGGGGGGCGACCAGCTGAGATCGGCGCGGGGAAGTTGTGGAGTCTTGGAGCCTATCGAGGATTTTATCTTACAGCGATTCAGAAAACCCATGAGGCTGACTTGAATTCATGGCTGCATTACAGTGGTGCATTTAGATCATTATTATCATGATGGCTTTTCGGTTTCAATCTCTTTGGCTCGAACGCATCGGTTACGCAGAGGAACCTTGAATTTGTATGCATTTGCATGCATTAACAATAAACACTTTCCACGCTCATCCTCGTGGCCATCCCCGTACGCTGTCTTGTGTTCGGTATTTGAAATGGATATCCCACGTCGTCATATTCTGAATACATTTTCGGTTTTCCGTGTTGATGTGAACTCTAAATGAACACGTACATCAAAAAAAAAAACTTTGTTTGGTCCCTCCTCTGGCTGTGCCCTTGGGTACGCAGCGGCGCAGATGTGGTGAGGTCGTCCTCGAAGGATTCACATGTAAACACGCTACGCCACAGGATTAATGCGGTCTCGCTAAGCATGGAGTAAAGGAGGGCGACGGGGAGGGGAGGACTGAGAGATGAAAAGTGCTCCCTAGGAGATGATAAATCACCCTTCCCTGTAAAATGAATGTAAAACTGTAATAAAGCTTAATATTGTTCATACATCCGTGATTTATGTTGCTCTGAATTAAACATTAGATCTGAGCCTCCGATTTGATTCATGGCAGACAGCAGCTATTTTGTTTCCATATTGAATTTTTATGATTGCCGTACATTTTTTTTTTCATCGCTGTAATAAAATAAAAAAAAAAAAAAAAGTGTTGAGGGGTAATTGGGTTTTTAATGGGCTTTCGTACCCAGCGCTACGTTAAGAGTTGCCTGCTAACAGCCCGTTTTAAACGTCATGCTACCGCGCGATTCTGACAAATAAAGCTCCCGGATTTAAGCGCTGTGGAGTCCTAAAGATCATTCCGAAAGGAACGCTTGAGCTCCCGTAGAAATTGTCTTGTCGGGAGATATACTGGGGAGCCGTGATACTCCAGCTGGTAGGCAGTGACTCACACCTTTTTAACACTCCTTTGAAGATTAGACGGAAATGGAGGGAGAGGATGGCGACAGGGCTGTTTCTCAGACCCTCGGTGCCGGAGAGGGAAAAATTGAATCCCTTTGTATTCCTGTGCAGGTCCATAAAACACATCCCTCTTCTATCTCTATCTCTATTTCTTTATTTTGATTAAACACAGATTGCCTGGATAAAACCCTCTTTCTTTCCCTAGAACCTGTCAGAGCAGGAAAGGAGGAGGTTTGCATACACTGTGCGGTATATAGCAAGGCTGGCTGGCCATGGTGCTAGAGGGCCACACTGGTGCCTGCTGGCCTTTGTTTTCAGCTCGGACTCAGCAACAAATTTACACCCAACAAACCAGTTTGTTTGAATACGTGCATAAAGATCTATTGTCTGCTGTTCTAACAGAAATCAGAACATCTTGTGGCTCTCTGAGACCAGGTTTGGCCACCCACAGTACATACGGCGCAGTGCACTTGAGCGATCTGAAGCCTAAAGCTACATTCAAATGGGTACCAGGAGACAGCAAAGGGCTAAACAGATGTCATTGTTTTCAATAAGTGCATGACAGCAAATTCTGTTGAGGCCAGTGGGACAGTCCATCCTACTGCAGTGATAGGCCATAGTAGCTATCAAAGAGTACATTTTTAAGTACAGTCTTGATTCACCTCAAACTGATGTTGATTTCCTGACAAAACATGGTGGGTATTGAAAAGCTTATCACCATTATTTGATTCCATATATTCTTTAAGAACGTCTGTTGATCATCACTACCAATAATGAAAATTAACACGCGCAGACAAATGTAAATACGTCATATTGTAAACATCTCGGAGTGCATCACCTAACAACATCCAGTGGCGGATGTTGTCCCGTGGCGGTTTGCCGTCACCCTATTTTACAGTCTGTATGCTCACCCCCTCTGATTTTATGCCGCCGTCCATGTGAATGAAGAGCAGGATGGCCGGCCGTGCATGACTCATAATTGAGTGGTAAGTGGCGGGCAGGTGGTGGACCTGTCCTTAAATGACCCAGAAGGTCCATGTGACCACTGGAACGTCCCCCATAACACGAGGCAGACCATTTACCTTTACCACGGCCCCAGACCGAGTCATTTTTCATAACAACAGAAACACAAATAAAAAATCATTTGAAAAAGAAATCGAAGAATAGATTGCCTTTTCACACCCATCAGTCCCAAGGATTCTTAGTTATTTTTCATCTGTTAAATTATAAATTTAGAAAGGAACAATCTCAAAAAAGTGGACTCAAGAGACCTTTGGAGAGGACAAAAAAAAAAAATTGAGGCAGAATCACCATTCCACTTGTCTTGTGCTGGGAAAAAGGTCACTGCGTCTTTGAGAGGCAAAGCCAAATGATTCAAGACCACATATATAAGAATTGGATTGTTCAGAGGCCGGGCTGGGGACCAACCCCAAACGTCTGGGGGAAAATTCAACTTCACAATGAGCTCTCAGATGAGCTAGTCATTGTTTCCCGAGGCTCGTATCGTAAACGTACACAGAAGAGCAGACGGACAAAGGCCAAGGATTGTTCACATTACAGTTCAAACAAAAGAGCATTCAGGTAGAATTGCAATGTTATTTCTGCAGATAAGCCTGGGTTCGGCAGACAGGAGAAAAAGAGGAGGAGGAGGTTGGGAGGAAAAGTGTTCTGTTTAGCCACTGAATTCTAATTACTGTCAGACACTAGCCGTGGGTCGGTGTTATATTGTGCTGGCTTTCATTTGCTTTGCATGCCACTTGAGCAAAACAGCCATCAACCGGCAGAGAGAGTAAAACACAAATTAATACAGTCCTCCCACGCGGTCGTGTGACAATCGCAGATAGTTTCAGAAGGTTGTCGTCATCTAGCAGAGAAATCAGTTGGTGGCGTCGGCCCTGAAAGGTGACTCCGGAAACTGGACCTTGAATACTGAACGGTAAAGCCTATTACAACCGCCATCCACAACTTTCAGCGTATCCCCTTTTCATCTCTGATTTCATTGTCCCTTCGCAGGGAAAAAAAACTTCTCTTTCTGGCTAGAAATGAAAATTTTGATGGCAGGAAGACAGCGGACCCTATGTCCCTGAAGCTGCCGAAGAGGACATCATCCTTCTTTATTTCCTGTATCCCGCCGAGCGAGGGAAATGTGCGGAGAGGAGGGGAGAAGGGTCAGGGGGTCTGGGGTGTGGGCAGCCGCCATCCCCGCGCATCGCATCACAGCCAGGAACTATGCTGCAGCCACCTCTCTTCCATTAATCTCTGGAAGCAGTGGAGCAGGCCGCTTCTAAAACGCAACGGCAAACTGTCTCTCTCCCCCAATACGCCGCGAGCGATAGCATGGCAAACACTCATTTCATTAAGCACGCTTAAAGTCGCTCAGATGTCACATCGCGTTTATTCCGGTATCGCTAAATTAATTCAGCCTCCAAATTGTATTGAATTTTTTTTTTTTTTTACATCTGCCTGAAACATTTTGCTGAAAACTAAATAAATAAATATGTGGAGGAAAAAAAAAGAAAAACACAAAATTCTATTCCTTCAGGCGTACATAATCGTGATCAAAAATTTATGTGGTTATTGTTTCTTTGTGTTTATAGAAAATATATATTTCAGTGAATGAAATGGACAAATGGAAAATGTTGTAATGCAATGTTATTGTTTTTTCAATGAACTCCAGACTAGACACTGTAATTACCAGTAGCTTTCTTCATATTCACAAAATTATTTATGATACAAAAAATTCAACTGATCCTTTAACCACCAACACTACTCAATATTCTCCTCTGTCTCTTTCGAATTTTTTTTCAAAAAGTTGTACTATTGTAAACAGGAACAATATACAACATGGGTCAAAGGCTGCCCCCCTACAAGTCACATCTTGGTCCTCATGGATTGGCCACCGTGGTCAGGTGACTTTTTCCTCTGGGGTCGCCCGAAGTCTGTCATTTACCGACCAAGAACAGTTCAAGCACTGCTGGAAACAATGCTTTATGACTGTGAAAAGGTCTCTGTTGACATGTTGTGACAGATGCAAACAGTGGCAGGTGTCCCGTGTCAGGAATGGCGGCCGACAAAATGTGAACCATTGCTGTAGTAAAGACAAAGATATACATTCGATTCGACTGCAAACTCTTCCAGCCCACCCTGTACTGTATGGGGTCCTCTACACATCCATGAAGATGGGAACGTGCCCTGCTGACAGGAGCTGAGCTCGGAGGTCAGCCGCCGTTGGCAACCCTCCAAGATCGTTCCACTCTCGGGTGCCCCTTGGGAGCCGGCGAGACTCTGCCATGACCGGAAACAGCTGCCGGAGCCACCCCGCGTCTACGAGCCAGGAGATGCTCACCTGACCTGGCCTTACGAGCCCGCCCCATCAATCAGAGCTGCGGCTGGCGTTTCGTCATCGGGACTGAGTGGGAGAGGCTAGCGGAGCGTGTATTTACCCTGCGCGTGCATTAGCGCTGACAGCTGACAGCGACGCCTCCCGCGCTGATCGAGTCGATAAATCTGTTAACGAGATGCGTAATGGAATTGCTCATGCCTCTATGAGCGCAAGCGTCCTTACCCTTATTGCTTTTGTCTTTTTTTTTTTACCATGCAGTAATAACCTGTACACTAATTATGTTACATGAGGCTGCAAGAGTATGCTTACTTATATGTTAGCAGAGATTTACGGTGGAATCCCTTTGTTCACCAATACCGGGTGCTCTGCATGCCCTCAGCCTCTAGCTCTACAAAGCTGCAGACAGTGACTTTCCAGTAACACTGTACCACAGATACAAGACTCTTTTAGATACAAGACTTCTATTCAATCACATATAATGAGATATTTAATTTTATTTCCGACGCATTGATTCTTGCCAGCTAGGGCAGGCTAGAAACTGTAAAGCTTGGACAATGTCTATAAACCACAATTTTTCATCATACATTAATTACCAGGGTCTATTCAGGTGAAGTAAAGGACCATACAATGTACCTATAGACCTTAGACCTTAGACCCAACCCATAGACCTTCACTTTCACAGACTTATTTTCTGATAATGTTATACATGGGGTTCCAATGACCATGAAGTGGAGCACAGTGTTCCACATTGTTCTCTTGTAAAAGGTGCATGAATAGGAGAGCTTAAAGAGCCGAAGCACCCACCCAGCTACACTGTAGTATGTAGGTGCCTTCATTTACGGAGGGTAAGTTAGTTTGCTTTACTTTGTGCAATATACAATCTTTAGAGTAATAATGTATTGGTGCAATATACAATCTTATAAAAAAATATATTTTAAATTTGTTCTCACATGTTCTATTCTTATTTCTTGTACTGTGCTGTAAATGCAAAGCGAAATGTCACCCCCTTCCCCCATCATTATTAATGGTAGGCAGCTCTGCTGCTTTGATTGTAATTGTGTTCATAGTTAATTTTAGCTGCATTTTTCTCCATATCAAAAAGTTAAGGCGGTTTCACAGTTCTTCAAACTGTTCCTTTGAAACTTCCCCCTCACTGTTATAACACACTAAGGTCACCGTATGACATAATTTGATCAAAGTACAAAAGTAATCACACAACTTTGTGGGTAACTGTGTCGACTAAAAAATTGGACAGGGAGATCATATCACAAGTGAAATACAGCAGAAGTTTGTTTGAATTGTGCTGTTTTGGGGTGTTCGGGGTGTCCCCCCAAATGTGAAGCGCCCTTTCTTGTGAAAAACTTGTTATAATGCAGAATAATGAAGACCGTGGTTAAGCCGAGCGGTCGTGAGGCACAGATGACTGATGAAAAACCAGTGGTAGAAAGAGAAAACCTGTCGCATCTAATGAAAGATCAAATGGCCTCGAGCCTAAACAAAAAAGTCCACAAGAAATAGCCAGACTGCTTGACACTTTCTACTTATCAAGGTATATTCTCTTCATAAATGTCACCTTTCTTCTCCTCATAAAACTTGTTAGAGTTAGAGAGCGTGGGCTGTAAATGTTTTGTTCGACAAGCGACGGTATCGGTTTTGCTTCTTTTTTTTTTGCTTCACCTTCTTCCTTCTCAAAAAGATGGAGCCCCATGTGTTGAGGCGAGAGAACGTGGAACAGCCTGAGACTTGGAGTGGAGCGTATGGATGGTCCTTCGGCCCTTCCGTTTCTAACACGGGCAAACCTTAAGGTCACCGGCGGCGGCGTATGGATGGACGGGCGTCACAGATCGGGCGTAAAGTTGGGGTTTTTATGAATTTGTGAACGGTCCAGCCCGGATCGCTAAAAGGCTTTGTGTGTGATCTGAACACGGCGCGGTATGGAAGCGAGATAAGCAACAAACGCAACCTGGGGAGGGAGGGGCAGTCTCGCTGAGATGGGAAAACCAGCATGATCCTTCACGGTAACAACAGGTTCCTTATGCCATGGCCTATAACTTCTTACAGAAGCAGAATGAGAGACCCCGTCTCTGATGGAGTTTAGTAGCGCAGGGCTGTCGCGTTGAGAGCCTCAAAGAAAAGACTCCTTAGAGGAAGCGTAGGGCATGACGAGACTCCAAAACCTCTCTTATCTCACTCTGTTCGGCTGTGAGTGTTTTTGTTTTCTTAACAAGTACGTTCTGGCGATAGAGTAAAAAAAAATGTGCATGTTCTGCGTCTAGCTGGGACCGAAATGTAACTGGAAAAATGAACTGAATCATGACAAGACATAAAAAAAGCCTCCCTTACAGCTATATAAAATGGTTTAAAAGCCTTAGAACTGTCAAAGTAACACATTTGTAGATATAAGACGGAAGCAACGATACTTAAACCAAGTGAAGGGAGGGAAGCGTCTCTAGAGGAATATCTATGCGCTCTATTAAAGAGCTCCTGTAACATCCTATGATAAACAATTCCATTCTCCACACAAGCCAAGAAAATAGCCCCAAAACGAAAAGGTCTTTGTTTTTTTCCATACAGAACACAATAGAACCATGGAGGTGCTTCCTGTCTGCTCGACTGGACTGAGGCATTCCGTGTATTTGATCTCTTAAATGGCCCTGAAAGACCTCGTCTTTTCACAAGCCTTTTTGTTTTTTTTTTACTCACAGCGGTGTTCGCTGAAACTCTAGTGTACTTGGCATTTGAAGGTTTTTCTTGCCAGGTAGCTGCGGTGATTTCACAAGAATGTTCAAGGAAAGACCGCCATTGCACGTTCACAGAAGAAGCACCAAAATAAGTGATAACAGGGACCCAAAATATGAAAGATGAAGCATAAATAATCATACATTGATTCGTATTAATGATATATGATGAATATTATATTTGAAATTATGCTTGAAAATAGAATAATATTAACTATATTTTTATATTACTACAAATAATAATAATGCAAATATAATGATAATAATAATGTCATTACTACAGATACAACTAATAATGACAATCAGTCATTACAATAATAATAACACAAAAATGTGATGTTTTCCCTTCTAATGCTCAAGTGTAAAACATAAGGCGGGGACAGCCTAAAGCAGAAGGTGAAGAGTACAGCAGATCTACACAGGGGGTCTGATATTTGGGGTGGGGGGAGGGGGTGTTGTCTCTGCAGACAGACTCCCGGAGTGCGCGAGCTGGGCTCCCCACGGCATAGCCAAGGGCCCTCCACGGCTGAGACCCCCCTCCTGGGAGCAGCCTGAAAACGTGTAAACAAGGCTCATATGTCTCTCCACACCTCTCCATTACCATCGTCTCATTTCCCCCCTCGTTCCCTCATTCGGCCCTAGCAGCAGTTTCTTCATCTCGGGATTTGGGCAAGGCGCTGGAGAGTGCCAGAGAGAGAGAGAGAGTGAGAACGAAGGCGAGGGGGCTCCTTGTTTTACTCCCAGGGAATTATGGGGAGGGGTGGGGGAGGAGGGGGTGACATAAAACACAAGTTTCATGTCTTCTGGTGTCTCTGTGCTCCACTGAATAACGGAAAATTCTCCCCGACAACCGTGCATCTCCACCTTGGCTGTCAATCAGGGCCACTCACTCGCACGGTCCGCGCAATGCCCCTGTGATTCGACGATGGCTACCAAGCCACAGATGAAGTTGAACAAGGTTCTCATCATTCGCTCCTGCAATCATGCAAATAAAGTAGAAAATTGTTGCAGAAGCAGCTTGCTTTCATTGCATATTAAATCTGATGGAGTTTCTGGTCTATAAATTAAGGAGTCCTGCACGTGTCAAATACTTCATTTTTAATATGTAGAGCTTATATCTTGGGTGTTACAGTTCGAGTGAATCAATGTATAATCAGAAAACGCACATGTTCAGAATATAGACATGAGGTACACAGCTACCTCTCACACAGACATGCCGTACAGCACACACTGCATGCCTCTTTATTAGGTGCGCTGTCCTCTCAATGTAGGTGAGTGACAGCATTACAAGATCAGACAATGCTGTTAACAACCTACTGGTTGTGCATGTGTGCAAATCAAAGGGAGAATGGGCAAAACAAAAGAGTGAAGCGTCCTTGAACAAGGTATGGTAGGGGGTGCCAGTCACACTGGTATGGGTAAGAGTAGAGCGTTGGCTTGTCAATGGTGGACTCATGGTCAAAAGCAGAGCATTGTTGAAAGACTGCTAAGTAGGCTGCTTGAGCAGACTTGTGAAGAGTGACAGACGGGCTACTCTAAGTCAACAAACAGCTGAGTATGACACTGGTGCAGAATGAGGCAGATCAAATGCACAACTAATTGTTGTCGTTGTAATGGATAGGGCATGGCAAGAAATTGCATCTTCCTGGTCCATTTAGAAGCTTATTTAGTTTCATTATACTGTAGGTATTGAAGTGGCATGTTGATTTTATGTGGTCCAGAGTTTTAAGGTATAGCTGTAAAGTCCAGAGAAGTTGGGAGGTCCAGGGTTTCCCTTTGCTCACTTAGCCGACATGCGCTGGTGGGTTGGTTAAAATGCACAGTCTTGTGCTTCTTGATTTTAAATTTTTAATCCCACCTTTGCATAACCTCAGACAGCAGGTCTGCCGACTGCGTGTTGTCATGGTGATGTGATGGAGACAGCCGCGTGGACTGATCGGTCCCGGATTCACGAAGCCGGGCTCCCGGCGTCCTTGACTCTTCTCCCCTCTGTTCAGGTGCGTTCGGCTCATTTTCCGTTGTGACAGAACCCCATCGCAAAGGTCACTTTATTACATTCTCATTCGCTTAAGTGTCGCAATTGACTTCAGACCATCACCTTGTTGGAGAGCACTACGCTTTCATGTTCAGGCTCATGAAAGCGTGTCCATTTTGAATGTGTAAACACAATTTAAAACATCATCTCCCCTTTGCGTACTACGTTCACCCAAAACCACTTTTAAATAAAAATCAATCGCACTGTATCAATCACAGACTTTAACCAGAGTCTGACACTTGCTTAATCCCAGGTGGTGAGGTGTCAAATGAAAATTTGATTACAGAGGCTGCATGAAGCCTTTCTTAGTAGCGACCAGTGCCCGGCATATCAAAGTCTACAAAGACAGACTTACTGAGGGAAATAAACTCTGACTATGGAATAAAGGCATCCTTATTTCTTACTTCCAGTAGCAGTTTGTGTAGTGAAAAACTGTTTTTTTAGTCACCTATTTATGGTGAATTTTTTTTTAATGGAAGGAATGCATATATATATTTCATCCAGCTGTCAATTCCAGCATTTATGATGTGGTCAAATCCAGGTAAACCATAAAATACAGTCCCTTATCACTTTAGCTTGTTATTTTAGTTGCTACAGCTGTAATAACTATCTATCCAGTTCTCAGGTGCACTTATTAATATTGGCATGCGTTCTAGTTTACAGGCCTTACTGTTTTACAGACTTTTTACCCAGTAATTACTGATAGTGGCTCTAGCGATGGCTGAAACGAGGTCTCATGAGCCCTGTTAGGGTGGAGCTACGCTCAGCTATCAGCCATTGGCTAGTATGCACTTGTCAACGCTCTTCAAAATCAATGCAGCCAATGACAGTGTTGTAGCCCCTCCCATTTTTGGTTCAATGAAACATCATACCCCCAGCACTAGCTCACACAATTCATGACTAGTCAGCAGCTATATATATCCTATACTGCTATCCTACCCTTCTCATCGCAAACTGCAGGTATAGGCATGGCTAGCACCTGAATGGGAGACCTTGTGGTCACATTACATTTCTGTGAGAAGAAATGTGCAGCCTTCTCTCTTAGATCAAACAGCACAGTAAAACGTATTTTGCGTCAGATCCAGCTGTAGTTGAAGATCTCATGTCACCTTTCAAAAGGGTAACTCCACTGACATGTCCTTTAAAATAATTGCCTGGCTACATATTCATCGCCTACATTTGATTGGCTAGAAAATTCCTGACAATCTCTTCTTGCTGGGTTCCTGAAGTAATTTCCGCAAAAGAATACTGAGCTCTTAGTTGACCAACCGGATTAAAGACAGTGAAAGTAAATCATGTCAAACTAATCAATTTATTATTTTCTGAATCTCATCGTAATTAATGATTACATTACCTAAAGAACTACATTCTTAGTCTTGAGAGTCTCAGACGCAAGACTCTGCATTGTGGACCCATCTCACTCTCTTCTGCCCAGGTCAAAAAAATTGGCAGTGAAATTGTACATATTCCAAGGACGTGGATGGAAACATTAGAGGGACTCCGTTGTGACCCTCTTCTAATGAAATTTGTGCCCTCAGTACCCAATCCCCAGTCAAACATTTTGTCCACACACACCTCCTCCCTCCCAGCTAATACACCATGTATTTATTGCAACACTGCTTCTGATTTTATTGCGCTGCGTTTTATTGGCCCGCTGACAGTCGAAAGCTACAGCCCAGTTTAAATGTAGCTGTTTCTGTGAAACCACAGAACCTGCAATGTGACCATCAACTATATGATCTGAGCTGATCCCTAACTTTGCTTTGGAAACTCACAGACTGAAGCGTTGTTTATAACATGCGTTTTACAGCAGAGAAATCCATTGAGTCTGTCATGGTTCTTCAGAAACTCACATATTAATCCTTGGGAACTAGATTAAGGGGTGGTTGTAATTACTTGTTTTAATTAAATTACAAGTTGATATTAAGTTCAGTTAATTTCATTTCAAACTATAACACTAACTGATATTCATGACCTTTTAAAAGGGTGGCAGCAATTGACCAGAAAGTCAAAATGCATATGTTTTAATATGGCCTGCAGAAATAGGTAGGTAACATTGTTTTCACAAATCATGCTACCCAGATATCTGCTTTTCCCCTACATGTCGGGGATTATGGCAATAGTGCTTTCTTCCAAAAGTTACTCTTCATGGAAAGAATGATTCGTTTGGTTTAATCTTTACCTTTTTGGTTGTAATAATCAAAACAAGAAGCTGGATGTGTTTGGTTTATCCTTGGCAACCATAATCATTTGTCTCATAAAACACATTTTTATGAGAGACATTTGCTCTACTGCTTGTTAATTTTCCCAAATTTCGGCAATTATTGCAAGACATGTCTATTTGCCCAATTATGATTCTATTTAGCATTTTATCTGTGTAGAGAGTGTTTTGGTTTAATGCTCACCATTTTTAATAGCATTTTAAATTAGTATGGTGTAATTAGATCAAGTTCTATTGTTTTAATTTTTACTTTTATTCAGATTTTACTTTTAATAACAAAAGTGAAGTGATATTAAATTAATTCTAATTGCACATATTTTAACTAGATATGTGATGCTGTGAGGAACTAAATGTTCAATCCAAAGATATTTATAAATGGATGGACTGAAAAACATTGCTGGTGGATCATACTGAAGTTGACTGCTGTTCTTCAACTACAAGCACTAGCATCAGTTTGGACCCACATTTCCTTTTTGTGTGTGACAGAGAACCCTGCTGAGAGAAGGTTCTGGGGTGGGGTCAGTGTAATTGGGTATGGGGCCATTTAGATGGAGAGAGAGTCACTTTTCTTTTGTAATTTAGATTAAAGAGTTTGCAACCAACAACATCACAGTTCAGGAAATTCTCTTTTTAGCTTCTGATCCACTTTGTGTGGAATAACATCTGCTATTTCACCGATTCACTGATATTTTTTTAATTGAGCCGACCTCGTTTATTCTGCCATCCAAATTGGAGTTCCTGAAATCTGAACACTTTTATATAGTACAAAGTATGTGATACTGCAGAGGTTTAGAACGAGTCTGCCCATCTCTGCTAGGCTTTTGAAAGCACCCATCAGGCGCTGTTCTACGAAACATTTAAGCGAGCCCTGTAACCAGTAAGCAAGCTCTGTTCTTCCACAGCAAAAAACTGGTCAACGCACCCAGGGCAAATGTTGTTAAGAGAGACCAAGAGGTGCCCCCACCCCACCCCCAACAATGTCAATCTCTCACCAAAACAGCAAGCCCCTTCCCCCTCATTCCAGTCACACGGAAATCAGAGGCACAATCAATTCTGCCGCGCACAAGTGCACTCAAATCATCGCCAAGAACAAAAAAGTACACGAGCTATTTAACCCCTTTACCCTCATCAGCCTCTAAAAACCATGTTCGGAGGGCGCTAATGCAATTCCGCGTTGACAACCTGTAATTCAACAGTCGATTACTAATCCTAGACATTTATGGGGGAGACAGGCTTCAAATGTGTGTTCCAAGCAGTAAATATGTGTCACATCGAAATGACAGACTTCAGACGTATGCATTTGATTGGTTTTGATTTGTTTTCGACCAGAGCGGGACTAGAAGGAGATGGTAATGAGGTGAAAAAAGGCCCCAAAGTTGTTAAAGAACACATAGGATGAAAACAACAAATATGAAATAACCAGAGCTAGTACTCTGAGGTCTCCAAAATTTGATGAACACATATTTTACTAAATACCCGCTGTTTTCAACTGGTGGATATCTCTGGCACATTTGTGCAATAAATGTCAGGCAATCTACACTCTTAAGAAAATAAGCTTTTTTTGCCTGCAGAACTCACCCAGTATTTGATCAACATTAGTCTTTAAATTGACCCTAAAAATAATTACAAGTGTGATTTTTGTTGCTTGTTTTTGAATTTAGAGAAGTAATTTGGTGACTGTTGAACTCACCGAATGATGTTTACGAGGACAGAATCTAATTTCCGCTTTCAATTTTGAGCAAAGCTGGAGGTCAAATATTAACTGAATCTACATCCATCAGCAAAGAGCCTTGACTCAACTGGGTGATTTCCTTAGCCTGTCCATTTTCGGATCTTCAAGATGTAGTGTAGAAGTCTTTTGGGCATCTGGGGTATCATAAACGTCGCCGGGCGAAACGGCTAACCGCTAACTGCATGGGCGACTGTTAAGGCCGCCAGGCCACAGCTGTTCGTCAAGGTATCACCGCTGTCCGTGGCTGTCGGAGCGGAACGAGGATTCAGAGGAGCGGACCCACGAGAGACAAAAAGGGAGGCTACGAGCGAGGTTACCGCGCACTGTACAAGGCTCCAGTCTATTAACTGTGTGCAAAGCGGGAACTATTGTGGTTTGAGAGGCCTTTGATCGCCTTACTGAGAGAAAGCCTTAGCATCAACACCTGAGCCCCCCTGTAGATCTTATCTATGAACACTCTGTCACCGTCCCATCTTTGCTATTATTATACATAATGAGGCATTATGGGACGGAAGCTCGCGTTAAACTCCACTTACAAAAAAGGAGCTCAGTGGTCCGTCCCCTCCCCTATCCCACCCCGGCAATGGAGACGAAGCGCCCCAGTTTCCTCTGATTAGACAATCATATCATGATGATATAAATACGGAGGCAGATGGCGCTTGGCGGTTGTTTATTTATTTATGAGGAATTTTTTTTTTTCTATTTGAGTGGCCTCGTTGTTGTGCTAGAAATGAGACTTTGAAGTTTCTTACATATCTTTTTAATTCTGTGTTGTTTTTAGGAGTTTTTCTTAATATTCTGAATGTTCTGATTTCACATAGATATAAATTCCCTCCCCTGCCCCTCCAGTAGAAAGTTGCCTGTAATGCCTAAAAAACTTGTGTGTGTGGTGGGTGGTTGGGTGGAGAGGCGTTGCCACAGTCTACGGAAGTGATTCCAGTGGTTATCTCAGTAGATCTTATTACTTTGTGCGTTTAATAAACTGGCGAACACCGGCGAAACCCGGGGCCATCGGTGTGTCGTCCGGGCCGTCTAGGTCTAACAGCCAATGGCACCGTGAAGCCGCCTGCCCTCTCTCATAAGACGGAGATCGAGATGCAACATCTCAACCGCGTCTTTGCGGGGCGAGGTCTGGGAGGTGGAGATGGGTGGATGGTGTGGGGGTGGGGGTTACCTGTGGGGACCGCGGCGTCCATGGTGGGCCTCTCCCACGTGTTGACTTGTTCCCAGGCGAAGCCCGTGGTCCCTAAAGCCACGCTGTACCCACAGCTGCTGTAGTGCTCTTCAAAAGAGCAGCTGCCTGAGGGACACATGGGAGAAGGATTGCATATGTCAACATGATTAAGACACATATTCACATCATTATTTTATCGCTACTAAATAATGATTTTCCACCACATTAAGCTTTATGTTTGCCAGGAGCCATAGATTAAAAAACCAAGATGAAGAAAGCTCTAATTAAATGTGGTCTTTGTGCTGCAGATTTTAATTGCGACGAAGGACTAAAAAGAAACAAAATGATTCTGCATTGAGACACTCGCCTCTCATAGGGCTTGTTTTTTTTTTTTTAAGGGACAGGGGTGTTTTTTATCATCTCTACATTTTTGTTTTACATCAATTCAAGCTGATTTTAAAATCTCAATCAAAGCTCGCCTTTGTGGAATAAGATTGTAAGTCCTGTTCTCTGTACAAAGCTTGCAACACAATGTACATGTTCAAGGTTAAGCGCCTTCAGTCTGCCAAAACGGGGGACGAAGTATCCTGCTCTAACTATACATCCACATTTTCTCACCATGACATACTTGCCTTCAGGTTAATTAAATTTATAAAACCGCGTAAGCCAAGGACCAAATGCTTAAGCTATTTAATTATGTGTCTGTGTATATCGAATGTGATGAAGAAGCAAGAACATGGAAAATATGTTTTCATCCCTCTTTTTTTCCTTTGCAATTAAAAGAGAATGCTTTCCATCTGGGTGGCCTTGCCATAAATTCAGTCATTAAAAGGAGCAAATGTCTCCAGTCTGACTGGGATTTCGTTTAAATACCAATCGGTTTTATAACCCCCTACATCCAACACTATTACCCCCCAACCACCACACACCATCGCCATGGCCAACGCAGCCCGCCCACCTTCCCAGGACTCTGTTCCATCACTTCAGACCGGATCAGCCGATATCTTTTCAATCAGGGACTTAATCTACCAAAGAGACAGGTTATTAAAATGACCTCGCATTCAGGGAACTCGAGCTGGTCGTCAGCCAGGGATAATTAATTCCTCTTTAATTTACCACATCCTTACATTCTAATTACCTTGGGAACGGAAAAAAAAGCACACGAGTCTGCCTCATTGATGTGTACGCTGCAGAGAAGTTTTCATATTCAATTTCAAAAGCGTCAAACTGATATCGTGGCACACGCCTCTGTTATGATTTTTCTGCATGGGGGGAAGAGGAAAAAACGGGAAAATAAGCACGAGCCCTTCATCTTCTCTAATTAATGTTGCCTACCAATTTGATCCATTATTGATAAGTCGCCGGCAGCTGAAAAAGCAACAGTTTCCACCCGGCACAACAGCTCAAACCTGCATTGGAGTCGGTTCCACTGAGAGCAGCCCAAAAGGGTTTAATCTCTAATAACACAAGACAACGAGATATAAGGGACGGCATTTTCAACAGATGCGTTTCTTTGGGGCGTATTGTCGAGACAATGTTTATCAGCATAGATTTCCATGTTGTGCTCCCGTCAATTAAATTTAATTCACTGAAAATTATGTGTGTAATGTGGGGGGTGGCTGCAAGAGGGAGCCGGGATTTGGAATAAAACTATGACGGCTGCTTCAAATTCTGACTTACGTGTTCAGAACAGAGCTGACAGGTACGGCTTCTGCGTTTGCTGAGGGAGCACTACCTGGTCACAGCTCTATATTTGAAGTCATGACTGCATAACTCCTACAGCAATTTCACACAGCCGCAAAAATAATGAAGGCTCAGACACCAAAAACAGAGGCCTAGTTCTACCAGAAAGATAAAAAAAATATTCTTTTGACATTTTCAAAGCGACAAGGATGTCTAATTCTTCTTCCATTTGGTGATCGGTTATCCTATGTAATAAGCAGTGTGCAAAGCAACAATAATATAATTACATACAACTACACCTTCTGTAGTGTTAGGGTATGAGAATGTGTTAGTGATTTGGTCCTAAAAAGGTTATGTTCAAAATCATCAATCCATTAACTGCATCATGTATTCATTTTATTTATAAACATTGTGGGTGCACATTTAAGTGTTATGGTGTAGCTATTAGGTTGGCACATTGCCTGTACCAAAGAGCTATTCTGTTTTAATGCTCATGTACCCTGTCGAATTTAATACCAGGAAAATACCGTGCTGAAAAACATCTCAGATTATAGGCCCTTCTGAGACCTCTCTCAGTATCTCGTCTTCTGTACATGTTGACAAAAGCTAATTTAAAGCGACAAGTAACTATGGGAAAAAAATCATTGAAGATATGAGAGGGGGGATAAACGGTTAAAACAGCTGTTATTGCCTCGTTTAGGATCTTAGTTTAGTTACATTAAATTTACTGTCATCCTTTAAGATTTAATTAATGCCATTAACGACCATATGTCCTTCTCTCTTTTTTTCCCCTGATGGCATTTTGCTCGCATGTAGGGAACTAAACCTATTATATCCACTCCAGTGGGCACAAATAATGCGAATAATGACAAACGCGCCTTTCATTAAAGCACTGGCCAATGGAAGTATCTGAGAAATGTAAAATTATCTCCCATTTTAAAAATAACTCTAAACGTTATCTCGAGCCACATACGGTCTGATTACAGGCCCTACAGGCATTGGATGATTTTGTAGGAACCACACACACACACACACACACACACACACACACACACACACACACACACACATGTTATTTGTTTGAGAGAAAAAACATGGCACTGGTCTTTTTGCCAGCATTCTTGTCCTTCCATCCTTCTGTCCAATGGCAGAGCGCATCAGGAAGAGCTTCACACAAGCCTAAAGTCAACCCGTCCAATCTGTTCGGACAGGACTGGCAACACTGGGGGAGCGCGGCGATTTATTGCGTGAAAGACACACACACATCGCACTTCAGATGAGACGCAGCTCAGTCCAGTCACTTTGAATTAAGTCTGAAGGAGCCCGAGACGCCAGACAATGGCGCCGGCAAAGCTCAGAAACGGCGCACAACTCATTCAATTTAGCGGCTCCCTCAACCCCTACTAATTCTGCCTTTTCCACTTCAATTACACCCTTTAACCCCGCCGACAGAATCCACAGAAACTACTTCCTTTAGCCCATCTATCACCGCGAGGAGCCACGCCGAGCGCGCTTCTCTCTGGGTATCCGAAAAGCAGTGGGGTAGAAACATCCAACTCCGTCTTTGCCAAGAGAGCTGGAGGAACGAGAGCCGTGGGAGAAGGGCCGTTCTGAAACGGGACGTCCCTCACCGCTCACGAAGAGCATCCGCCCCAAACCGTCAGGCCCTCACACAAGGAGTTCAGGGAACATTACGAAACTCGTAACTGAACGGACTCATTTCCTGTGTTTCACACGCAGTCATTGGGGAGGGTAACAACACAACACCAGCCCTGCAAATCAACACATATTCAGGTGTTAACAATTGTTTGCTCATTGTCTTTCTCAGCATAATGTAAGAAAATACACAGAGAATATATTTTAAAAAACTGGATAAAATACAAGTAGTTTATTTTCAGGGATACTGTTTGGTAGAATCAACTGAAAAGTCATTTAAATGTTTTTTTTCTTTCAATTCGGTTGTTCAGCAACCTTTATTAGGATGTCAGACTGAAATGGTAGCACGTTGAGCAGTTGTATGAAATGTCATTCTGCTCCTAAATACTTAATAGCATCAATCCTTTTTGGAATACACATAAAGAAATATAGGACAACAAGGGTAATATTCAGACAAATATATGATTCTATGCCAAAAACGTGCATCACAGTTCCTGTTTAATGGGTGTGTAGTGATGTAATTGTTAGTGTCACATCTGTTCAGCCAATAAAATGATCTGTGACTGGAGTTCTATTTGATAAGAAAATCAGAAGTCTATATAGCTCTACAACAGTCAACAAGAAGGAAAGAGAAAATCTCAGTTTGAATATCACTGGTCAACTTTGAGAAGGAACAACATCTGCACACATTACGATAACTCTAAATTTACAAATAGTGTATTTGGGCTAGGGCACCCCTACTAGTGATGAGGGGAGTAGGAGGTTTTGTTGAACCAAAAATGGGAGGGGATATCAAACCGAATCAGTGAATTCAGTCATTTGGACCAATGATTGCACTTCCTGCGAAAAACATTGCTGAATTGGTTCATGCAAATCAGTGACTGACAGCTGAGTGTAGCTCCACCCTCACAAACTTCCACAAACTTTATTTCACCCATCGATGGCTGCCACCCTCTTGATTATCAACAGGATGTACTGTATGCATACACACCGGCGCATACGCAGTCAAACACTTCCGCAAACACAAACGGGGCACCGCCGGTGTAATTACTTGCTATAAACCGCACGGCCTCTTCACTGACCTTCGTAATTGAAAAGGTGGCATGCGGAATTTGTTTGCATCCGGTCCCCTGCCTAGGCATTTTGCAGATAATTAGCATGCTAATCCTGCTTCTGTATTGCTGGAGTAAAATGAAGTCTTCACATTGCCACTGTGATTGAATATTTCTTCAGTGTGATACTAAGTTTCAGTTTCTCTGAAAGGGCAGCCTTAATCCTTGATTGGAAGGATTTGCGGTTGTCAACATTTTCCACAATGTATGAAAATAAGCATTCATATTTTACGTGTGCGTCTGTTTGTATAATATGCATACATTCACTGGAATATGCTGCAAAAAAAATGAGAGCGGAATATATTCACTACACTTCTGTGATTCCATTTGAAATAGAATCATAGAGGTGAAGTAAATATATTCTACTACCATTTATTTTTAGGTTGTGTAAAAGACAGGTTATTTGTGTAAAGAATAAATCACATTATTTGACATTTTTTTTCCACAAAATATGGTGTTCGTCCAGGTAGAAAAATCTATCAGTTTCTACGGCCCATTTGGTCTGCGTTATGTAGTTTTTCTGTGGTTTTTGGGGGGGACCGGTGCATTTTGGGGCGTCCTTGGAACTTAATTATCTTGCTTCCTCATGGGGGGCCCAAAGGTGTTCGAAAAGCAAAAAGACAGCAAGTTTAGAGGATCCAGTAGGCAGCGGTGCTCTCCTGCAAGGTTACCCAGACCGTGTCGCCGACGGAGGGGGTGCGGGGAGCAGGGAAATGCCGTCTCACGCTCTCGTAAAAGGACTCACACTCGTGTTCAGCCTGGTTAGAGATGACAAATGTTTCTACACAGCACTTTGGATCATAAAAATTTACCAATAAAAATGATTAGCTGCTACAAAATGCGTGTCATGCAATTTTTTTTCTCTCCCCCTTAAAAAATTGATTACAGTGGAAAAATAGTCTTACAGGCAGTAAAACATGGTCCACTATGCAACTATAAACGGCTGTTTCTTGAGCTTTTGACAGGTTATAAATAAAGACTGCTCTCTACTGTTCTCCAAAGTGGCCAGAAGCATGCAAACACACGTACACAGACTCACACACACGCACACACACGCACACTCAATCACTCACTCACACGTGCATACACACACTCACTAGTACATTCATGAGTCAACACACAAACACGCACACACAAAAAATGTAAAAAGAAAAAAAAAAGGCAATATAATTCATACTCTCATTGCCCATAACATGGCTTAAAACACACATGCGTATTTCAAAACAATACCTATGTTGAAATGGCTTGTGTCATGTCGAAATGTACAAAATAAACAAATGAACAGTGTGTAAGACGGTGACAGCATGACATTGCAATCATACTGCAAAATGAATTAGAACGCTAGCAACGCATTGGCTCCACCGAAATCAGGTATTCACACGATGTGGATTTTCAGCATCCCTGAACTTTTAATCTGGCATGAGCCATCGACCACAAACAAAAGTGATTACAATCAATCAGGCTATGATAAGTATAGCTTAAATATTGATTCTGTTAGCTCAGCCTTGCTAAATCACCTAAGGAGTCCATTTGTCACATTTCTGAGCAAGAGTGTTAATCCTCTCACCCCTTCCATGGTGTTTGCCTGCCCTTGGAATTAGCTGCTTGTGCCTGTCGAAACGCCGCCATCAATCTCTGTCTGAGCATGTCTACTCGGGCGTTTAAAAAAGGCTCCTTTTGGTCCCTCATACCTCCACTTTGAGACCCCACACACACACGCATACACACACGCCGGCATCAAAGGAAATGTTTAACACTCGTTTAAGGGTATGAAAACCCATCAGGGGCCAAAGGTTCGCCCGAGGCTTTGCAGCGGAAAAATCGCTCTGTTAGACGGCGAGGGTTTCACTCAGGCGCGGGCGGTGCGCGCGCCGCCGCCTCTTTGCTCCTGATCTAATAGATGAATATAATAGAGTTCATGTGCCAGGGCTGTTTCTGAAACGCTGCTTATTTGCCCGCGAACCTTCGGCGAGCGCTGGGTTATTTGTTTACGGCGGAGTGCGCCGTGACTTGAGCTCCACCTGAGACGTGAAGGAACGGTCGACGATGAGGGTTGATTAATACATTAACTCTTGACCGCTCTGTTGTGGACGCGGTCCAAATGGTGAACTGACCACATTGGTCTGCTTACACGCGAATCACTAAATTATTTAGCCAATTGATCGCCGAGCAGACAGGACTTAATTATTAAGCAGCTGGGCGCGACAGTATACATTGAGAGAATTGAATTCCGTGGCTATTTTTCCTTCATGCCAAAGTCCTTCTGGATCTGGAGTTACTTCACAAGGATTCATTCAGGAACTGTTTAGCTTTTGGTTGGAAACTTCTGGTTTACCCAGAATCACTGTGCTGTCGCTGTGCGTTTGCTGCCTACAAAACACATTCCTCTCTATGATCCGAGTGTTCTAATTTCAGAGAGGGAAAAGAGATAGAATCAAGGTCCCCTCATAAATCTCTCACCAATTTCATACGCTTGGAAGAAACTGGATCGTGAGGAAAGAGCAATCTCTTTTTTTATGTGGTTGTTACTGACAATTTGTCTAAGGCAGGCAGTTTAATGGAAAAAGTTCCCCCACACAGATTTGTCACATATTGAAGGAGTTCTCCAATCAAAAATTAAAATGAGATACATTTCATGAAATGTACCAACCACTTACATGCACAATTGAGCACAATAAGGAACCTATAATGAATACAGAGATGACTGTCAATTTCCCTTAATGGAGAATGAATTATGAGTCACACTGTTCTATTCCTAAACTTCCAAAACAAAGGAACCTACTACATGAACAACCCATAATCAGACACAAGGAATAATTCTTGCTGCAGGAGCCCGTGTGTATTTCGTAAACACCGCAAAAATCACTTTTTAATATATAACCTCCTTTAACATGCACCAAGCCTCACTCACATTAATTGTACTTCCAGCACAGGTATTTCCTGCTTCACTTTGTATATTCGTATACCAAGATGCTATATGTAGTACGTACCTAGCTAACAAATTATTATGATTATGAGTACCAGAATGTTTACAGTTACACACAATAGCTAAATAGCTAAATAGATGTGGCAATTAAATAATGAGACTGGGCTTATGTAAGTTGAACCACAGCGCATATGCGTGAACCATGTGGTACACATTGACCAATGGGCAAGCATGAACAACCCCTGAAAGTTTCAATCCGCTCGTGTCTTCAGTTCGCTGTTACGCATCGCTCGAAGTAGACGTGTTTTTCTGACATGTCGTAAAAACGGTCAGTTCAAAGATCGAGCAACGGATCAATTCGAAATCCTTGTTGAAATTGAGCAAAACAGCTACTGAATCTTTTGTTTTCTGCATTACAATTTAGTTACAGTATTAGCCTCATTATCTCATAGCCACACCTCGCATAATGTAAATAATATAATGGATTGGTTTGCTAAAACAGGCAAATGACGGGTTAATTCATTTGAGTATGGAGTATGATATTGATTTGAGTATAAAGGCAGACTGGTACTCTTTAAAGTTAGGGGAGTCTCTTAAGTTTTCCCAGGTGCGACTGTGACATCAGAGGGTGGCCAGTCTTTAAATGCATGCACCCTGCACTTCCGTTTCCCTTCCATTCAGAGGGGTGAGTCTGAGCTCGAGCTCATATATCAATCTCCAGAGCGAGTACATGTGCTCTGCCATCTCATGGTCGCTCACTAAAGCCTTGCGTAATTACATTATTTATTTTGCTGTCAATGATTTATTAGTGGTCAACCTTATCCGCTGTAATTTACAAGGTGTAGCGTATGTATTACATATGCATTTCTACAGCCCCATGTTTTCCCCATGTCTTCATAAATGGAGATAAGGACTCGCGTCTTACTGAAAAGGTGATCTGCACATAGTGAACCCAGAGGGAGCCTTGGAAGATTCGTGGTAGATTGTCGTCAAGTGTCATTGAATCTTTCACCTCAGTCTTCTACTGGGAGATCCTGAAAGGCTTCTGCTTTTCCGGAAAATACCGTAAAAGAGAATCCTTTTAAGTGAATTCCATAAATCACAATAAATACTGTATTGTATTGTTTCCCCAGAAGGCCAAATGAGTCACAAGGTGGGAGAAATTCACACGCATGTACGCACACTCACACAATCGACTTGCTCTTTCATTGTAAATGTTCTCTCGCTGTCACCTAGTCAGTCCTGCCTTTGAGAGCTATTTTTCCTGTGGAAGTCAGGCTGATGACAATAGGCCGTTTAAATATACATTAAGTGAAACTTTTCCTTTTCACCCCCAAGAAAACAATTCTGACAGTACATTTCAAGGGGCTTTAACTTGGTTCTTTTCAAGCGAGTGATAATAGCCACTCGTCGGTTTTGAACACGGCCGGTTTTGCTCTCGTCACAGCTAGCCTTTGAGAAGGGATTTCAGGCCTGTCTAAGTCGGCACTGCTGCGGCGGGATTTCTTCTCACGCGTACAGTGGATGGACAGATCTGGCAGCCTCCCGTTCCTCCTGAATCCGGGGCCTGGAGAGGGCTGAGCGTTGACTCCTCATTCGTCGACTTCTCATTCGTATTCGTCCGCATGGGCCTTGGGTTTTTCCACACAGTTTAAAAAAAGACGAGCCCATAGGAGGTGACCTTGACATTGGCAGCACGACGGGGCCGCTGCGTGCCCTGGCTAATGGCTCCGCTTCTTGCTCAGACCGTGACCTCTGCAACTCGATTCCGGTTTCCCCGCACGGCCACAGCCAGGTCAACTTCGCCCGAGACCCCCAGCAGAGGGCGCTGTCACGGGTGTGTTCTACCACCGAATGCATGTGGTACACAGTAAATGTTCAGTGTTAAATCAACTCTCATAGGAGTACATAGTAAACTTTCAGAGTTGATTTAACAACCAACGAAATACAGTGCCATACAGTATATTACCTTAACTCATTCTAAATTTTGACAGTGCTGTTATGAAAAAAATATTAAGAATCAATATTTCATGAGGCAGTGACAGCGTCATCCACACTTCTGTTTACCCGCTCCTCATTTTCATCTTCGTTAGCATGCTGCGCCATCTCCCATCATTACCCTCCAAAAGTCCCTTGCATTGCAATTAAAATACCCAGCGTGGTCGTACTATGGCATTAATTAAGCCCGTACCATGCGAGACTCTTGTTTGCCTTGTAAATAATGGAATTAAAAACAGAAAAACGGGGTGAGAGAAGGAGCTCAGACTCTATGTGAGCTCCGACAGGCTCCGCGTGGCTCCTGACCCTGGTGTTTTCTGGGGTCTTCCAGAGGAAAGGGCTCGGACTCCGGACTTCTCTTCCCCTCTGGCCCTAATTAGAGCTGGCCTGCATATTCCCACATGCCCCTCCTCAATAGGATCAACCACTGGGCTCTCCCACCCTCCTCTCTTTCTCTCTCTCTCCCTCTCTCTCTCAGCAAAAACACTTGTTCATACAAACACAAACACACACCCTTGACCTGTTCATTACATACATATAGCAGGACCTGCATTAATACAGAACTCAAAACCCCACCAGTAATCTGAATTGAGTATAAACATGAAATTGCCATTCCATGCCCACACTATAATTCATTTCCATCATTGAAGCTAAAGGGCAAACACTGGAATGAAACACTGTCTCACCAAAATGATTTTAAAAATCCACATAAATACGATCGAGAGAAATGTCCTGGCACTATATCAAAAGAAAACAATTTAGAAAAATGAACAAGCTGGATAGCAAAAGATAGCTCATCTGAAGATTGTTTCATAACAATATATAGAAAATAATATATTTTGGTAAACTACATGCTAAAAGTAGGCCAGCTACTCAATTCTGATTGGCTGATTATTTCCGTGATTTCTCTAAAACAGTAACTTTAAAAGTGGCCTTCAGTCCATTCCACGAGACCACTTGAGCAACATTCTGAATTTCATTTGGCTATATTTGTGTGATGAATTATTTCTGGAGCAAGTAGCCATGGAATAAACAGCATAAAAATAGTCTTTGGGACTGTGTGCAACTGGAAATAAACCACTCTGCCCATGACCACCTCAGACCACCAGAATCCAGACTGCATCTCATTCTCATATAGAGAACGAGACAAAAAAAAAGAAAACCACATGGGGCACGTACTGGAATTTACATGTAGTGAATACATATTTACATTTTAAGGGACAGTTTCTTTTTCTGCTCTACAACATGAGCCAGTCTGGTCTGTTCAGTTACTCCTGTTCGTACAGATTTCCTTTTGGTTTTTAATCTCTCATGCACATTCATCCCTCTCGTGTTGCAGGTCACCGGCAAAGAATGTAGCTTTTCTGTTCGCGTTCATTGCCTCTTATACATAGAGATGAGACGTTCAATTATTAATTACTTAATTTGGCCTATGTGTCTTTCAGTTGCGATTGCCTAGGCAATTTAAGCACAAGTGCGCGATGAACCGTGCGGATTTTACTGTATAAAAGAGAGAGGATGCTGAGCTTAGCAGAGAAATGAACACGTTCGGTGGTGTTTGATGGATCCCTTTGAGACTGGCATTATGGGAGAGCAAGTGTTTGGATTCATCCATCAAGAATGGAGTAATATCCATTGTGCATCAGGGAACATGTGATCCTCCACCATAGGCCCCTCTCAAATCACCTCCATCCCAAATGAACGATTCTGGGTTTACTGCTTCACACACATCTCCAGTTTATTTATTTTTCAGGCAGAACAAGTGTGTGTGTCTGTGTGCATGCATGTGTGCATGTGTGCCTGCGTGTGCACACGTGTGTGAATGTGTGTGCATTTGTGTGTGTACATGTGTGCATACTTTGTGTGTGCGTGTGTGTTTGTACGTGCACACCTGAGTGTGTGCATGTGCATGCATTACTAGCTTTGTGTATGAGAGCATGTGTGTGCAATTTTGTGTGTGTGCCTGCATACATGTGTGCTAAGATGTGCGTGTGTGTGTCTGCATGTGTATTTATGTGTTCAGGTATGTGTGGGGGAGTTTGTGAGTGTGCATGTGCATTTCTGCGTGCATGCATGTGTACGTGTGCGCACATGTGCATCTGTGTATCTGTGCACGCCCGCGCAGGGCTCTGTACTGTACATGACCTTCAGGCGGACGCGCATGCTAACAGTTAATTATAACGAAGCTACCCCGGACCGCCCAGCCAGAACTCTGACAGACGTGTCATGTGATAGCTGGCCCAGTGCAGATGAAACCATGCTGTCACAGCGGCCTGGAAACCAGCGATGAATATTCAGCAGGATATGGATGATCCTCCCGCTGCTGCTTCTGCTTCTGCTTCTGAGCGTGCTCAGGAGCCGGCTGAGATGACGCTGCTTTTTATTGGCTGTAATAACTAAAATGACATAACCAACTGGTGCTTTGCCCACAACGAGAAACCTCCAGATCTCCTGTTACAGGTCCTCTCCGGAAAGCTCCATCTGTCCTCCGTGGGGCTGACACGGGCCCCCCCCTTCGAGACGGCCCGAAACCGATTCTTAGGCAGGGGAAGCTACTCTGATTCTGGTTTCAGTCTCCCGTTTCATTATTCATTGCGAGAACAAGAGAGACAGAAGGAGAGGGATAGACACAGAGAGAAAGAGAGAGGGGCTAGCTTTCTTTCTCAAGCCAGACTCAGAGACAGAGTCAGGTGACAAAAAAAAAAACACTCCCACTCTAGACAACAAAGCCAGGCGCAGTACCCGACAGGCACACCAGCCGGCAGAAAGGTCCGACGGCACAATATCTCTGCAGCCTCTTGGGCTCTTGAAAGGCGACTTGATATTCTTCACATGAATGTGACGGCCTTCACGCACCTCTGCTACAGCTCACAGACACTTTCATACTCTTCCACCATGCCCCCCCTCCCCCTCATACCCCTACTTCCATTCCTCCTGGTTTAATTCTGTTTGCACAGAATAATTTGTCTTCCATCAGCCAAAAATATGTGGACAGGTGAGTTTAAATGGGCTAACATCAAAGCAGACACTAATTACACTGGTACTCCATATATTTTTCCTGTAAATATTTGCCTTGAACTGTCAGATGTCTGGCTTCCATATCTAATAAGACATATCATTGCACATCACAAGAAGGCTGAATTTTTTTTAAAAGCCCACGATATGAAAACATTAATGGCACACATAGAACAGTCTGAAAATTCTTCAGCCCAATTATAAGCAAGTCTCTTTCAAAGATGAATTCGTCTTAGCTTAATATTTTCAAGCTGGGATTCAGACTCAACAATACAACTCAAAAGAATACAACTGTCACAGTATATGTATATGGATATACATAGTAAATGATTACTTTACAGACCAGAAATTGTTCTTTTAATGGGACCTGATCCAAATAAAATATCTCCCTTCGAATGTATGAATCCTTTTGAAGTCTGGAGATGAGGGGAAACATGTCTTTGGCTTCAGTGATTGTCTTTTTCTTGCCCACTTTGTTAGCAGGCTGTGCTGATCTTGGGTAAGCTTATACTGCATGTGGCCCTACTGCAGACTGCTTAACCTTACATGTGGAGATGCTTAAACAGAGCGAAACCACTTAATCCACTCATTTTCTTTTCATCAAAAGGAGCTTAACTATCTGTTCTCTCCGCTAAGGCATTGATTCTAACTGAGGTTGGGGAATTGAACTCAAAATACAGTTTCCCTGCCTTTGTGCGTGGACTGCAGAGTCGTCTCGTTGCCGTCTAACTGAAAAGCCAAGGACAGTTCACCCTAACCTTGCATAAAAAAAAACGCAAGACGAAAAGTACACGATTCAACCTTTTTGTATGTTGCGATCACCGCGCTCTCTCCCCTGTCACTTCGTGCTAGGGTATCGGCCGAAGTAGCGCCACAAGCCGTTCGGCGGTGTTTCGGGGGCAGAGGTGCCCCAGCGACGTTTGGGGCAGAATCGCAAAAAAAAAAAAAAAAATTATAATAATTTTTCATGTAACGGGACGTAGAAGGCTGGGGGGGGAATCTCCTGATACAAATGGACAGCGTGCGCTGCATTAATTATGGAGGCGGAGGAGCGTTTGTCAGACGCGCACCTGGGGGTCATCCTGTCCACGCCGTTGCAAAAGGAGGTCAGCGATTACCGCCCGACTGGCCGGGAGCGGGGGGGCGTCACTGGAGGCCAGAACGCATTCACCGCAGAAAAACCGAGTCCTGTTACTTTATCGCTTCGGACAGGTGCACCCCTCCCCTCCCCCCCAAAAAACACCCCATTCCATTCCACGCATCGTCTCCGTTTACCTCATGACCTCCAACGAACTGAGGCTGACCTTGTGACTGGGCAGATATAAAAGGAAGCAGGTGAAGGCAATGACAAAGATCCATCCCCATCCATAAACTTTTCGCGCCCTGTGCTCCCTGATCTCAGGTCAGCTGTCGCTCAACGCGGCTCAGGCCAAACGGAGGGAAAACAATCAAAACGGCGGCGCTTGGCTTAGGCGTTACTGATGCGGAAGCTGCCCGCCTAACGCTCTTTGAGATGGGGTAATTCTCAGCCACGGCATCATCCATAATGTAGCTCCGGGGTGGAGGGAGGAAGAGCAGGCCTTTGATTAATGGGATATTCAGAGTAACATGTTAATCACCCCAGAGCGCTGACAGACAGTTCACTCAGTGACTCACCGTCAGCCTTCAGTCAGGCTGGATCTGCTCTATGACGGAGCCATAGGGGAAAGAAACTCCTCTGGAGACTGTATTATATATACATATACAGGCTGTGATGATTCACTAATGAAAATTAATACACTCACTGAAGTAATTAATCCACTATTGTGTTAGCTGAATTAGCAAATTAGCTATTTTTTGAAAAACATTCGTCAGTTTATGGTTTTATGGTTAGCAGATATGCATTTCAGATGCAGTTTTAAACATTTAAACAATTGGAGGAATTAATTCTCCATTGCTAGCCAACGTCAGCAATTTAACTGGCAAATTAGCAATTTTTTTAAAAACATTAGTGAGTTTATGGTTTTACGGTTAACAGTTATGCTGTTTTAACCATATGTTTTTACCATATAGTTGTATGGAAAACCCAGAATAATATTTCAAGGCAAATGTGATATAATCTAAGCATTTAGCCCATGTCAGCAACAGTACAACAGAAAACAGAATTAACATGAATTTATACCTGTGTTGGATTTTATATTATGGATTTCAGAACTCAACTTACTTTCATTTATGGACAAATCTGAGCTACCATCAACACTTGAGCTAAACATTGACTCCCCATTCTAGCAGGCTGGCAGAAAAAGAGCAGCCTTGATTTTGAAAAACATACTACAGAATTAAAACATTTAATAAGGAGCGCAGAATAAAGTAATGACGAAAAAAACACTGCATCCAATTAATATACGGATTCAAATGGACAAAAATAATTCTTAATTTTTGTTATGTTCTCGTGACTGTGTGCATCAGCGCGTACTCTGATTTCCGCCCTTCCAGCAAGTCTGTCCTAAAATAGCCTGGACAGCGAAAGAAACTCCCAATTCATGCAGATGTGCTCTTAGCTCTCCGTTAGCAGATTCCAGTTAGCACACTGGGATGAAATACATGGGAGACAGTGAAACCACTGTGTGGGCGCAGAGCCGGCCTTAAGAGACAGATGTCTGATGCTGCAGTGACCGCCCTCCTCATGAATACACAGCTGAGGCCGCCCATTGTGGGGGCGCACAAAGCCGCACAGAGAGCGAGCCCACAGCCCCGGCGTATCGGGGCACAGATCTTTATGCCTGTCCCACCGCGTCCTTCCTCTCCCCGCGGCACAACGGGTACAGTGTGTGCCGCGCGTACGCCCGTCAAGCAGCACCGCAGATAACCCACCTGCGATAAACGGGTCATTTTTATGACCCCCCCCCCGGAGCGAAGGAACGGGCTTCCTATCTCCGCTTGTGGAATGAAATGGGCGGCCATCTTGTACTGCATAATGTTTTTTTTTTAAATATATATATATATATATGTATAATGAAGTGAGACCCTATGGTTCGACACCTGAGAGATGGACAGGCCGAAACGACCTCCAGCTTATTTGCTGTGTCTCGGCTGTTGGAGGAACAAACAGTGACACAGAAAGCTACGGCTCATCAATATCCATATCCATTTTCATTTTTCATTCCACAAACAGGCCTGAGACTTCATTTGTGAATTGAATGCCCTCAGCCAGGAGCCAGAGACAATATTCTTTGTGCAATTGTCTGTCTGAAGACACTTCAATCTACGGACTGTGACTGGATCCTTTTTTCAAAAGGGTAATGAATACTAAATAAAACATTCCTAAAAAAAAACAGTATTAATATTCTTTCATCCAAGGATTCAGACGCTAAAACAGAAATCAAATTATGAAGAATAACTTGCAATGACCCCCCCCACACACACACACACACCTCCACAGTATTTGTGACACAGTATTAGTAACGCCTTTAAATTCTTGAATAATTCAAACCCAACAGAACTGTACTGATCTGATATGTAAACCTTGTAGGTGAGGCCTACCATTTAAATATGCCCCAGCCAATCAGGGCTTCCGCCTCACTTTTTGCAAGAGACTATGTTTGGGATTCAGTCCTATGCTCTTAGAGTCTTTAAGGGTTCATGTATGGTTAATGCAACCACGTCCTTTTGGAATGTGTATTTTTAATTCTAAAACAACAGCTTTGCCCTTTGCTCCCTGTTCTAGCAGTTTGTAGGCACTGGTAGATATGCAGAGAGCAACAACAGTCTAGACAGTCTTGAAAAATACATATTTCCGTAATATAATAATGCTATTCATTTGTTATTTATGTACTGAGCAGGCTGAAACTTCTGGCTTTCCAGAGAAGGAATAACAGTACAAACAGCCAATAAAACAGCCATAAGAAATATTCTGTTTCATTATTTATTTTTCAGTTTTTCTGCCCAACCTTTTTAACTCCCTGAAAACGCTATCATTCAAAGTGAAAAAAAAAATGACTACAATTTCACATGAATGGGCTTAGAAACGGTGAGGTCAATGAACTCTTTTAGCTCATTAATGTGAACTTGTTGTTTGCCGGTTAACCAAATTTGTATGCCAATTTCGCTTTCCTAGGGCAAATCACTGTTATTTACATCTAACACAGCGGTGCACACATGTGTATGCGCACTGACACTGCCAAATAGCCATAATATAAAATAATGCCTTTTCCATGCTTTGTTTTCCCCCAAATAAGGCTTTCCCCCGGCAGTCTCAGGGGGACCGCTGCTCCACTGCACCTTAGAGAGCGACATCGCGGGATTCAGAGCACAGCGCTGAGGAGGAGAGCAGCTTCACGCATAGTAAGCCAACCCTTAAATGGAAAATATTTTTTTCTGTCAAGGCTGATATTTCAAGAGGACATCTGACTACTTCAGCCGTTTAACCGCCGGTCCTCAGGAGCGGGGAATTGAAACTCATTGGTACGCCACTCCGAGAAGTGTGTTTCTCTGTCTCGAGGGGCACCAAATCCTGCTTAAAGCCACCCTACAAATCAATGTTTTCCGCATCCCCCGATTAAAATGTCTTTAAAATGAAACACGGTGCACATTTTTGCTTAAGTCCCCAAAGTGAATTCCCTTTTTGCGGAGGAAAACGGAACATTCGCTTTAATGGAGCCTACAACATCAAATATTAATTCGATTTTACTTTTCTTTCTTTTTTTTTTTTGTTGGTACGTGTCTATAGTTGCTAGATGGTTCATCATCTCCCCCCAACGTCTCTATGTCAGGTTGCATGTCAGTCATGGAGCGCCGCTGTCAGTATCCGCGCGGATGAACTTCGTTTATGAAGATGAAGGACGAGGGCCGCAAGGCGTGCCGCAGCGGGTTTCATTTGGCGGGGGTCTGTAACGCGTGCTGCTGTCCGATCAAACTGGACAGCTCCCTGGGTCAGCGCCTCAGTCCTGTTAAAAACGTTTTCCGTGCGCGGATAAACATAGCAGCGGGACATTTTTCAGTGGCGCGACAAGCTAACCGCTTGCTGCTCCTACGTACGCCACTCTGCATCTAGGCTGTGGCTGTGATCGGCCAGAGTGTTAAAATATGCTACAGGGACCAACCGGGGCGTAGCGAAACTGGAGCCCAGCCACAGAAATATATGCGCACGCGGCTCTCCCCGCTGGAGGGGCTGTCAGGCCTGATTGAGAGCTCTGAGCGTCCCCGAGCTGACGCCGCGGCCGCCGCGCTAGCGGGAGGACAATATGAATCACCTTCATTGTTATCTCTGCTTTATGAGCTTTAATCTCCCAGGTATCGTTCACGGCCGGGTTTTCGGGAGGAATCCGTCTTGTTTGCGCCTAAATTGGCGCACCTTGGGACGTCGTCGTGGAGAGGGTGGGAGAGCTTTGCTGGGGTAAGGGAGAAATCCAGCAGGCGAAAAAAAAAGAACATGGTTTCTGCAAAGTGGAGGACAGCATTGGCCACTGCTGAGTCAAAGCTTCAGAGAGTGGAAGAGCACTGAAGCACTTTGAGATGAGGAGGGTGGGGGGGGTCTCCACCCAGGAAGGAGGAAGAGGACAGTGGCAGGAAGGCAACACGCTGGGCCTGTACGAGGAAGAGGATGGTTACGGAACGGTGGCGCCCCTGGCCCAAGGGACTCTGGTGTATGTGTGTGTGGGTGGGTGGGGGTTCGTGGGTGTGGGTGATTGACAGCCGAGGTGCAGTAGGGGGTGAGAATGGTGCCGCTCCGCTCGCTGTTGTGGAACAGAGGCCTCCGGGTTCAGCCGGCTGCCCACGGCCCCCTGGCTGTCAGGCCCGGCCCCGGGGCCTGACGCCCGCCTGACAGGTCCTCCGTCACAGCCTTGGCTCCCGGACTCACCTGGGCGACGCCGAAAACTGTGGTGGAACAACGTGCCGAGGACACACCGAACACTGCACCCACACCCCCCACCCCACCTGTCCGTTTGACACCTCTGACAGGCCCCCCGAGCAGCCAAAGCCCCCTCCCCCCCCCACACTCCCACAACCCCTCATTCCTCTGCCAGAGATCACGCACCCACACTCCATGAAAAACAACCCTTCTGTCAGGTCACCTCAACCCTCAAAAAACATTAAGTGGAATCCACGCTGCGGTTCGTGCAACTCCACCAGATGACAATGAATTTTTCCATTGATCACGCTGTTTAAGATAGACAATAAAAATGAAATAATATCATAAAGCCTGATGTTGCATAGGAATGAAATGAGGCCAGACACAAATTATCAAGATGTATTGTATCATCAAGTCAGTGGAGGTTTCACATTTGTCATTCCTGACACTATTTAAACCTTAAGGGATCTGTATGTCTTTTATTCAGTTAAAGTAGTACTGACTACTGTCATAAAACAGAACAGGTTATTTACTGGAATTAAATTAATTTCAATGTTCCTCATTGTTGTCAACCTCTTTGGACTTCCATTTGACTCATTTCACTAACAAAGCAATTCCACTTCATTTATTTGCTCTAATATAATTAAACTCTGTGAATAAACTTGGATTAAAATGACTATGTGTTGAAATAACTGTTTGAATTAGAGTGGAATGCAAATCAAAAGTTGGATTGTCTATTGATTAGACAGAAAAGATCTCCACAACCCACTGAGAAAATGTAAAAACAACAGCTCTGTGAAGGATATGTGAACTGGTTTTTGAAATATTTTGGAAAGTAGTTAAAACAGCAATTGTTTGTGTTCCTGTCATGTGACACAGTGCAGTCTGCCAAGGGTTTTTAAAAAAGCCATAGATGGGCCTGAATTTAGAGCAACTGCATTTTGCCGACAGACACCAAAACAGATAAAGTATTCCTTGTTGACTTTTAAATTAACCTTGAAATCAAAGCCATATCCAGTAAGCGACTGTTTTAATGCCCGCAGTGTTTATGGATGTTCTTTTTATTAGCTTTCAGATTCATAACAAAACGCATCAAGCCTTGACAGTCTTTGACATAGGAATAGGGAGCCGTAGGATCAGAGACTGCTTCTTCTCTGCGTCCTCTGAAGAGTGAAAAGCAGTCTGGCGGTCGGAGCTACCTCAGCGTTCTATCTTTGAAACGGGAACGAGCACAGAGCTCCAACTGTTCCTTGCTGCGCGAGGTCAAGAAATATCAAAAACTGTAAACGCACACAGCTGCATAGACAAGAAGCCAAATTTTCTGGACAAGCCCCTATTCATTAAATTTTGTGTTACTTTGTGCTACT